>CM035591.1:40779713-41415222 GCA_020423425.1 Chrysopa pallens | reverse complement strand
TCAAAGATGCATAGCCACTTTGTAGACATCTTTTCAGTAATATATAGTACATAAATTATTTATAATGCTTTGGTGGTAATTTTAATTTAATGACAATAAAAATACAATAAAGAACAGATGGCGTTTTAATTTTTGCAAATGGAAGTTATCTGTATAGTATATAACAGATTAAAATCCTATAGTATAAAGACATCCGAATTGAATACTGTGTATATATTTAATAGTATTCAATTTTTTAGGATTATCGACGATATAGTCAAAAGTTATGTAGATAATAAGAAGATGTGAACCCTAAATAGAAATAAATTATCAAATTTTTAAAAAACTTTGTATGGAATATGGAACTCGAAAAAATTAAGTAATATTTCACTATCCTGTTAAAAATTTGTTATCTTTTCGAAGTCGACACCAACGAATCAATTTTTAATTTATTAGCTTACTAAGATGAAATTCGTTTTAATATTTATAAAAGTATGTAATTAAAAAAAAAATTGATTCATGTTATGGTGAATTTCATTCATTCATTTTATGTAATTTTTTTAAATAATTTACATGGTGTGATTTTGCAAGCTTCTTTGCTCAGATTCGAGGTCCTTAAACGATCAAATTGTTTCATCTACCGATTACCCACGAAGTTTACCTGATGTTAATTCGGAACTTAAAATTTTTATTTTTGATTACTACACCAGGATCGATAATTTTGGAAAACAAAAAAAAATTATAGTAGGATGAAACCCATTTGAAACGGAAAATAATATAACAAAAATTAAAGCAAAACTAATTTACGGGCGATTTGAGGTCGAGTAGTGGATGGGGGTGAGTTTTTAAAGGTAAATCACTGTTTATCTCGATTTCTGGCAAAATTACAAAGCTTTTAGTCTAAACAGTGTAAATGCAAAAGTTATAGATCTTTTAATTACCTTCAACTTTGCTAATTATTTACCTTTTTTCCATAGGACTTGAAGTTATGCTGGAAATCGAGACAAACCGTGTTTATCTCGACCTCATTTAAACATTTGCCTTTGTATCTAGAAGTAATTGAAGCTAAATATTTTTCAATTTACTTAAAAAAATGATGGGATAATTACACCATTTCTTGCATCCTCGTTTTAGGAATTATAAGCTATAAACGTAGTTAAAAACATAAAGAAGCTGTTAACAGCTTTTATTAATCTATGTTATTTTGAGCATTAAAGCTTTAGTATAAATCAACATCGAATAAAAATAATTTTATAAATTTTATTAAAAAATTTGAAAGTACACGCTTATAATTGAACCGAGAGTGATTCCCATATGATTTTTAATCGCGAAGATACAAATCTATGAAATTATAAATAAGCTTTGGTTGTGTAACGATAGTTTTTGTATTTCGATAACAAAAGTTCGATAACAATATATGGTTTTCTGAATCTATAAATTCATATATTACACCAAATGTGTACAATTTATTTTTCTACACATTCTACGCTATCTATCAAAAAATTCAAAGTATATAAACAAATTCTATTTGCAGTACGTTAAAAGTTGTTAGTTATAATCCTCGAATACTGCGTACTCAAGCTTATCTAATTTTTCAGATATTTTTATACAAGAATTCATAAAAGATCCTACCTCAGAGCGCACAAGTTAAAAAACTCAGAGCTTGTGAATATAGAAATACCACTGTCTTAGTGGTTTTCGCTTCACTCGTATAGATAGTAGAAAATGTCTTCGGCCTTAGAGCTCATTTCACTTACAAGGGCTGATTGCCCGCTAGCCTTGTTTAAGGCATACTGGCCTTGATCTTCGACATCAGTACTCACTTCGCTCGCAAGAGAGGTATGAAAGTCTTTCGATTTAAATATAAAAATTGATTTAAATAATTGTATAAGAGCTTGAATATCTAAATTTACATAATACTTGTTTTTAATATTAGAGCGATAAACTTTTGTAAAATACTTTGCACTTTTTTACCCCAGATATACACAAAATATTTGTGGGTATATCATACTGGATATATTAAAATTTGTAAAGATAAAAGTGATAAAAGATAGACACCTTAATTGTTTTTACCCTGTTTTAGAATTACGAGCAAAACAAGACTTCACGTTTTTGAATGACTTAATTAAAACAATTTTCGTAATTTAGGCCAATAACCAATAAACTGAAAAAGCCTTTAGAAGGAAAGTTTTGAATACAAAATATATTTTTTTTATCGAATCAGACACTTTTTATATAAAATATTATTTTATAAAATTTCTTATATTCGCTAAACTTTCAGCTTTCAAATTCAACCCATGAAATATATTGTATCTAAATGGATGTATTTTCCGTATTTGATATTATTATGTTGATAATTTTAATCATTTGATACACATACCCTTTTCAACATAATACTTGAAGTAGCATTGTTAGTTGTTATCTTCACTCGTTGATTAAAGTTGATGGTGTTTGAACATTTTAAAAGTTTTAATTAATATGACTTGCAATAGCTTTTTCGATCAAAACGATATACTTAACTGAATGTTTAAAAAAAAAAACAGCGGATAAACAAAAGTTATCAGCATATCAGTAAATACAGAAATTTATCGAATAACTTCAATTAGGATGCAATATTCGATAAAAATTGTACTTCCGACTTATACTTTTTTTTCGTGTTTGTCTGTCGATCGAAAATTTTCTAAGCATGCGTGATATAGTTTTTGATTATTCAGCGTATTTGTCCTGTAAAATGAATTTTTAGGAAAAAAAATTACGTCAATATTTAAAATTTTTATATTGTTCATATTTTAACATACTTTTTTTATGTTGGGATTTCTACTAAATCGGTCAAGGCACTCGGAGGACAATGCTATTGAAGAAACATAAACGCCGATATCACGCCGAATATCAGATGTAAATACTGTTCTTATCTAATTTTGATTAAATTTTGCATTCACATACTGAATATAGTTTCATATTGGACATTATTGAAATTCATGGTTTCAGAAAATGAACATTTTTAAAAAAGCATAAAATCGGATTAGAAAAGTGAAAAATAATGTTGAATTCTCTGGAAACTGGAAAATGAAATTTGAGTGAAAATCAATATGGTGGCCCCGGGAGAAATGACCGTATGATAAGAGATGTCCTGCTGCCCAATTATTTTCAGAATCACTAGATAGATTTTAATATTTTATGCTCACTGTTAGTTCACTTCTATTAATGTAGGCTACTAGCAATACATGCATTGAAATTAAATCAAAAAGCAAGTAAATACCGGTTAATGTGTTTCCCAAGGGAAACAGTTTTTTTATTGTGTACACATTTAGTTTCACTGTGATAAATTGTGAAATGAAATTCGTACTTTTAAGTTTTATTTTGATTAGTATTGTAGATGTGTTATATTATATTCCAAACTCAAAATTTTCATTAATTCCTAGTTATTCATTTTTTAATCCCGCTGTATGTCTAGACTCAGTAACAATTTTATTTTAATCCGTGATAACCGCTATTATAGATCCATATACTATAGATCCATATACTACCAAAGAGTATTTAGGTATTACATTTCATACTTTTCAAACGCACATTGTGAAAGAACAGCATAAAAAAGCAAAGAGCATAAGTAAAGAAATACAAAAGATAAATAAAAAAGAAAATAAGATAAGAAGGATGACTAACAAGGTCTTCTCCCTGGCCACCCCAGGAGATATGTAGAAAAGGTTTATTACAATTGTTTTCATCTTAGATTTTTTTGACTAATTTGTTTTATTTTATAGTTAAATGAATAAAGATTGGTTTAATATAAATACTTTGGAAAAAACACTGCTAGTTTGATTTTTAAAGCGTCTCCCAAAAACTACGGTTGCACTACAAAAACTATTGTTGCACTACACGATCCTGCTTCCACGAAAGAAATAATCACATCCCCAATCGCCATAGTTATATGAACGCCAAACTCTATATTGATAACAAAGCGTACTTCTTTTTTTTAAATACATTTGTACACAAATATCGAACCCTTGATTGTATCAATCCTATGTGATATAACAAATTTATTCAAATATGCAAATCCCTTTGCGTCATACTATACATGTATTAAAATACACTTTATAAAAACAATAACAAAAAATTTTAATTATATGCAACCATTTTCATAACCAGGAAATAATTAATAATCTTTAACGATTCTATTATTCTTACATTTAAGTTTTTCAATTAAAATTTTTACGTTTATCTTCTTTTTATTTTGTGTATATTTAACAAGTCACATATTTATATTTACAAAAATGTATCCCACGCTTATACCAAAAATGTGTACTCTCTCAGCAAAATAATACAAAAATAAAATTTTCCCCAAAGCTAACATAATTTATTATAACTTATGAAAACTTACAGGAGTATGACCTTCATAGGATAAATTCGTAACTTTCTAATTAAATAAAAATTTTTTTTTAATATTATCGCTTTATATTGATACCAACTGAGGCATAACTGTGTACAATCTTAGTATAGCGTTTCATTCGGGAAAAATTGAACTGACAGCATTTAACGTTGAATGACATAAAATTAAACTATGATTTCCGTAGTAAAATTCCTGATACATATTTCCATACTCTAGTACGTATCAACTTCAAACATAAATATTTCTGTTGATTATATATCATCATCCCAGAAAAGAAATTTTAAAAAATTTTTGAAAAAGAAACTTTTTTGTAAATAAACTGTACATGAGCTATGTTATTTGCGTAATTTCAGTAATTCGGGAAAAGTATATAGTTTTTAAGCTTCCAACTTCAACCAAACCTCGTTATGGTGTTCATTTTGCATAGTTCTGTTACGGTTTCTTTGAATTAAAGTTCATTTTAATATGTAATATTTGGCGTTAAATGCTACTGCTTAAATTTTCCAGGAACGAAACTTCAAACTTCCAGGAACGAAACGTTTTTATTTTTTTCTTCTTGTTTTTAATAAGCTGCTTTGTATGTATTTCCAATTGTTTCTATTTTCAGTTATTCGTGAAAACTCGATCAAAATCATGCTCTTTTTACAACAAATATGCCTATATTTTTAATAACTGGCATGACACAAAAACAAATTGATCATTACGAAAAAAAAAATTTTTTTTTATTTTCTTGCTTTATCAATTTTTGCGTATATATTTTTGGTATTAAAAAATCCATCTTCTAGAAGCGGTTGCTCTTCGGAAATTTCCTGCTAAAAGTTTTTTTATTATAAATTATATTAAATTACAAAGCTTTAAAAAATCATCAAAATCAGAGTTGTCCTTAATTCGATTATAATATTTAACAATTAATTTCGTTCAAAAATCACTTCGAAAATACAATTTATAATTCCTTGCGGCAGAATTGTACAATTTTTTTAAGAATATCAATAGAAAATCTAAGTATCACTTACAGTTATTTATTTCGATATCATATAGTTATTTATTTCAAGACTACAAACAATAGCTTTCTCTGAGAAAGCTTTTAATATTTTTTTGTGAAAAGTTTTGCGTATTTAAATCATAAGAATTTTTTTGTAATGTATGAAACTTTATGAAGATATAGACTAGTAAAAATATGTTCATTTTTTGTTAAAGAATGAAAATATTATGGCCTATAGTTTTTTTCTGTGCCAAAAGATGATTTATTAGAATACTATCAACGTTATTGCAATAGTAAAATTTGAATAATAGGGTAGTTGACTGATACTGAATTTGCTATACTTTACTTTAAAATGTGAAACTAGAGACAATATTATAAAAGAACTTAAATACAAAATGAAATTGATTTACAAAAGTTGACTCGAACATTAAATTATAATTGATTAAATTAAAAACTGCAAGCTTTCAAAGATTATTTTATATCCCTTTTTTAAAAACGATGTTTACATGAAATCTCTATGACGATATCACTCTTTGCTTAGATAAAAATTCTAAACAAGAACTTTGAATGTCCATGCTTTGTTTATTTTCACATATTTTTACGAAAACTTTCCAAATACATGTTCGTGAAGCAAAAATGTTGCAATGAACGTGGTAAAAAAAATTTCGTTAAATTTTCTATTGTTCGAATTTTGATATAAATAATTCATTCAGGAAAAACAAGTGTACAAGTCTATAATAATTGTAATTCATACTTAAAAATATTAAGAAATGCGATTTGAGAATAGAATAAAAGATTGATCAGGGTGAATCAGATTCGTTCGAAAGCTTGCACTTTGAATTATCAAACCAGGTGCATTAAAATAATTTTGCACGTTTTTTATTTTTACATATATTTTTCTTTATAATTAAAAAGTTATATTAGAATTAAAATGTTTTAAGAATCAGAACGGTGTGTTCCGATAGTTCCCGGACGAACAATTTAACATTTATACGTCACCCGTTAATAATGCTTGTATTTCGAAGGTATAAAATCGAGGATGACATCCACATACGATGTCATCAATATTGAATATTAGCATATGTGGATGCCTTTCCATGATGTTTTACTTTGGATAGGCAGTTTTTATTGTTTGTAAGAAAATTACGAAAACACAGAATTATTTTTAAAAATATTAAGAAATTTCAAATTTTATCATTTTTGAAGTGTCCATTAATAATTTTAACACAATTTTTAATAGTTTTTCGCGCACTCAATCAATATTTAATATACCTAGTTTGAAAATTCATCAAAAACGGATTTTTTTTGTAAAAGCCCAATTGCAAAAATATATATGTGGCAGGTCGTTTGATGTAGCAGTTCAGGATTTGCTAGCTATAACAAAAAATATACGACAGACATTTCGAAAAATATGTCTACGGTTTTCATAAATTTTTTGAAGAAAATTTGAAGGGAATTAGTTTATAGTTATAGATTGAATTAAAATTTTACTAGTCTAATAACATAGAAAATGTATTTTAGGGGAGAACAACCAACCAATATTAATTTTGAAAATACTTACGTTTATACAAATTTCAAAAGGTTTACTATTATCGTTTTAAAAATGTTATTTCCTTTTTTTCTTATTTATTTGCTGTTCCTACATTGTAACTATATATTGTGTTTATTTATGCGATTCGAAAAAGGAAAATAGTAAAAGAAAAATGTTTGACGCAAGTAGTAGTACCTACTCAAATGTATAAATACTACGAATTCATTTAAACTGTGCTTTTGACAGAAAACGTGATTTGGGCAATAGTAAATAGATTTTTTAACGTGGTGTGTTCAATGGTGATAATTATTTTGATTTTGACAATGACTTTTTAGGAAAAATTTATAAATTTAAAGGTGTACAAATAGGAGTTTATGGGTTTACTGCTTATTGGTTTGAGCTTTTTGAGATTGGTATTTATGGATATGAGTTGATAAGTTCAAAGATACATACTTGAATTTTTGAAGTGTGAGTTTCCATTAAGAAAAAAGTTAGCCTTAAAATGTATCATAGTGCATCATGCCCAAGGTCAAAATAAATGTCATCAGTTAACTCTTCTTTAAAAATTTAAAATACAAAGCACTTACACCTGGTTAATTTTAATAAACACCAATATAATAGAAATTTTCTATCAAATTACCGTTATATTAAGTTAATTATAATACACGCACTTTATCTCAAGGAAACGAGTGAAGCCAATCAAAATTTGATTGTATTTGATTTGATTGTATATAGTGGCATTTTCAATTTAGTTTATGGTTTATATCTGAATAAATTTTTAAAAAAAGTAGCTCCATATCTATTTTACTTTCTCAGGTTCGATATATGCTATAGGAACAAATTTTTAAGTTACAATGCATCTTATACCATGGACACGGCCAGAGCTAGAGGATTTATTGATTTGAGAAGCAAAAATCAATCGAGAGAAAAACTCATGACATCCAAAGTAACCTCATATCTCTATTACTTCCTGAGATTTGACTTATAAAAGTACTCAATAACACTAGATAGGGTGTTAGCGTAAATTAATTCTCTTCACTTCTTTTAGTTGGTATATATTGAATATGTATATAAATTTAAGTGTAAAATTTGTAATGCAAGAAAATATTGAAGACACAAATAAAATTTCAGTAAAGGTGTTCATAGAATCACCCCATTAGTCTCTTTTCGAATGTCCGTGAAGTGAGTTAAAATTTTAGTGGTGTATTTAGATCAAAAAAGTAAGTTCGTGAATGCGCAAAATCGGTCTATCGGATCCAATGGAACCATCACCCAACTTTTACACTATAAAATATAGAAAAAAATTTAAATACATAAAATGTTTATGTTTTAAAACTGAAATATTTGTTTAAAGCGATATATTCTAAAGTGTTTGGATTCGCTACAATTTTAGCTTTAAATGTAGATATTAAGCACATATATAACTATAAAATATTTTTTTAATATATTTGTAGTTTTAACTTTATCATATCCCAAATGAATCATGTATCGGAAATCTATACCATTAACTGCGTTAGTTGTTATCTTCACTTGAAATTATCTATATTGTATTTAACAAATCTTTGATATATAATAACAAATTTATATTATGTAATCACAAAGCAGCTGGAAAATGATAACATATATTGACAAAGTGGACTCGAGGATAAGAATATAACCAATTTTTACATACACAAAATAAATTTTTCACTTCATGCATCCAAATCAGCATTCTTAAATTCTGATTTAGTATAGCCAAAACCAAAAATATATGTACGGGGGATACCGGATGAAAGGATCGTTACATTTAAAATGAACGAATAAAATGAGTTATATACCAGAAATGTGGTATACCGAAGAAATCGAAAACAAAATTTCATGGCCTTCTGTGATAAAATTAATTGCTCTAAAATGGGAAAATATTCACTAAGTATTAATTTATTTTGAAAAATGATTGTAAAATTAGGTTTTTCATTCCCAAAACACCTTAGTACAAAGTTTCAACAAAATTATCGCATGGAGGGATTTCAAGTATATTTCTAGCTTAGAGCATAAGCAGTAAATAAAGTCATTTTAACGATACTACCAATTATTTGTGATATACTTCATTCAAAGTAAGCCTCCTATTTATAATTTAAATAGTAATTTAAGTATCTAAGAATACAAATTCAGTATATATTCTTTAATCTGAAAATGACTTTAGTTAATTGTTTTATGCTCGAAACTAGAAAAAAATTATGAATCACTCTATGTACGATAATTTTAATAAAACCTCGTATTATTAAGGTATTAGAAGCATGGAAAAACCATATTTGCTTTCCTTTTTCAAAATAAATTTAAACCCCGTATAGTTTCTGAACCTGAAACTCTGAAGTTAGTTGTTATTTTCTTCTTGTGTTATATTTTGCTTTACTTTGTGTAAACAAGACTAAATATGAAATACAACAAGAAACCACGCACGCAGGAGCTGCATAGTTCTAGCTAATTTTTAAATCAATAACAAACCATACGAATTTATATAATATATATATATATATATATATATATATATATATATATATATATATATATATATATATATATATATATATATATATATATATATATTCGTTATTTGGCAGCAAATTGTTTATTTGTCGAATAAATGTCCCATACAAATAGATTGTTAGTACGATTAATTCCAAATTAACCGTCTTGCAGAAGCTGACAATCTTTCATTTTAGATAGGAACACAAATATCTGTAGCGAGCCCACACCGTTGAAACGCAGTGAGTATCCAACTGTCAGAGATGGAGACTGTTTATCAACCGAGAATAATGTAATATTGAGTTCAGATATTTAAAGCTCTTATATTTAAAAATTCAAAAAAAATTTTAAAATTTATAAAAAAAAAAAAACAAGAAGACAAATTTCAGTTTACTGCGCATAGGAAAATATGAAAAATATAATGACAATAGCGACATGGCAAGTTTCTAGTAATATGTTTATTTGCAGTTTAAAACTATTGCAAAATTATACAGAAATCTGTTTAAAGATTTCATCAGTCTAAGAAATTAAATCATTTGATTTTTGTAATTTTTATATCCGATAATAAAGCATAGAGAAAAGAATCACTAAAGTGCATTCCAGCTTGAAATTAATGAAATAAGTTGATTTAAACTACTCGAATTGGTCTGAGTTTCAGCTCAAAGAATTTTGATTTCTTGTGTCTGTACTCTTCTACGTATTTATGTTTCCTCTGCTGTTATTTTAGAACGTGTGGTTTAATTTGGAATTTTTTAGATTGTAACGGATTCAGCGAATTATTGAATTTCTATTTTGGGCTCACTAAGTCGTATATAGTAAGGGAACATGAATTATCATTCATCGTCTACTATAAGGTTGAAAATTGAAATCTGATTGAAAGCATATAAACTTATGACCGAAGTCTACAGCTGATTGATCTTATAGTTGGTGCATTCTCCATAACTACATTTTCTTTCAAACATCTAATAAAATCACTTACAGTTTTCATTTCCTGTATTTTTCTTCCCGTGTACTTTGATCTATCAAACGTATATTATTTTTTCATTGCTTGAAAATCATTTATAATAATACCATGAATCATTTATAATAAAATTTTCTTATTTATTTACCTTACAGTAGAATATAAACTGCGTAAGGTGTCTCATATTCAACAATTTTTCATTCAACCAAATAAAATATATCGATCTCAAAAATTTATTCTTACCATTTTGAAAAAAATTTAAATAAATAATAAATATTAACTTGATATCTATCCTTTAGTTTGACAATCTTTTATGAATTCGTAAGTATCTAAATGAAGCTGCTGAATTCCATTGAAATATTTATTAAAATTTAGCAAAATTTGGTAAAAATTAACTATTTCAACCTTTATTGTAGCGTGTTTAAGTGTTAAATCGTGTTACTTTAATAATTACCTTATTTATCATTAACTACCTTAGTTATAGTGGGTTTTAGTTATAGTGTGTTACAAATCTAATACTATAGTATAAGGCGTCTATTAACTATTTTCAAAGTCATACACTCTGGAATCGATTGATTGAATAAAAAAGTTAAGTTCCGTGTACGTATATGCGGATCTAGCTACTTATTATCCGTAATATTATACGCCGATCTCTAATTTTAACGATCCGACACATCACCGATATATATTTAATTGTAGAGAGATTTACTTTTTGGAACTCTATAATTAGGATTTAAAAAAATGAAACTTCTAATTTACTTTACTCAGTCGACTATAATCGGCATGTTTCATATAATAAAGATATTTTCAAACAGTGAGGTATAATTCATTATTCCAGGCTTTTATATAATAAATGTCGTGACATATTTTTAAAATAGCTCTATTTTATAATTAAACAATTAAAAATAATGATCGAATTTTAATGACAAAATAGTAAACTAATTTTAAATTAAGAAATAAATAAATATCAAATTTTAGACTAGAAAATGTTTTTTTTTTCTTCAGATTATAAATATTAAAAAATTTGAGTATCTATAATCCTTCCTTGTATATTTTACATCTATAATTTTAGGTCAATGGAACTACAATTAGTTAAATGATGAATACACGAAAATGATGTGAAAGACGGAAAATAAACTTGATTTTAAAATCAATAACAAAATTTTGGTATAGGTGCTCATAGAATCATCTACTTAGTCCATTTCCTAAATTTTTTAGCTTAGTAAACGCGACAATATTTATAAACTCAACGAACGCCTACTTTCTGGAGAATAATTTACGAATTTCTATAAATAAAAATATTAGCCTACAATAAATCGAATTAGACTGCATTATAGCTAGATACTCGTTGTGATAGTTCACATCATTTACAGCAGCCACAAAAGAGACTGGAAGGTTAAATATGCTCTTGTACACTGAGCATATGTATTAGAAAATTATTTGTTCAATCCGTATTATTTCAACTTAAGTCAGTTCTTAGTAACACATTCATATATTTATAAAAAATTATTTACATATGTATTGTCGTATTTTGTGCATTATTACAAGTCCAAAATTATTAACAGTTAAGGCTTAGGATAAGTACTTTTTCGATTATTGTGTATTTTGCGAAAAAATGAATTAGTTTTTCGTTGTGAATGAAAGCTTTTTAACTGCAAGTGCATAAACAAATGAATATAGTAACATAATTAATAATTTAAATACCATACATATTCCTAAACAGTTAATAATTTTTGGTCTTCTTAGAATGTACAGAATACTTCAGTAGAGATATGAAGTATTGGGTATCAATACGTGTATATGCTAATAATAACTGACTTTATAATAAAATAGTGACAAATAGTTAATTTAAAAAAAAACTTTCGAACAAAAGTGGTTTGTTAAATAGAACTTTGTGGAAAGATTTATTATTGATTTATTCTGGAAATTAATATTTTAAGTTTAGAACACCCTACAAAAATTTTCATTTACAAAGACTTCATCATGTGATTGAAAAAAAATTCAAATAAAATAAAAATTATTGACAAAGAATAATTTCAAATATGATAGTTTCAAATTAGATAAATTACCGAATTGAAATCATATCATGAAATAGCTTAGAGTAGATATTTTCTTAAATTTAATAATTTAATTTATCTATAAAAAATATAATATAATACTAAAGAAATTTTCTTTATATAAAAAATTTTACAAAAGATTTCTTTAAATTTACGAAAAAGAAACCGATAAAACATTCTAATTGTAAGCAGTATTCACTTAAGTAAGCTATACTAGATAACGTTTACAAAATTCTTTTGTAACTTAACACTTACAATTTTACAAATAATTTTGTGAAATCAAAAAAAAAATACAAATTGGCAAACAAAGTGCAAATTATCATAAAAATTTATAAAAATTGCATTTCTATGAGAAACAAAAAATAAATGAAAAAAAAAAAAAGAATTTAATGTAAAAATAAACTGTGTTTATCCGTTAAAACGACACAAAACATAAAATATACATTCGAAAATAGAATTCAACAATAAAAAAAAAAAAACCAATGAATAATGTGAACATGAAAATAGAACGCATGCGTTCAAATACGTGACATCTGAAAACAAGAAGAAACCATAGCATGTTTCATATCGATTTTAAAACAGTCCCAACAGTAACACATCCAATTATATCTTACTCTCTTTATTCAATGAAAAATTATTTTACTTAATGGCATTTGAATTACAAACTATCTACATAAAAATGTCTTGTTTAATCAATTTTTCATTAGAAAAATAAAAAGAAAAAATTTTTAATGTACAGTAAAAAATTCATATTCCATACAAAATGAATTCGGTTTAATTTACTAGAATTAATTTAGTGCAATATTAAAAGTGATTCAAGAATAAAATACACAACATAACTAAAAGTGTTAACTGTATAATGGAATCCATAACGATATTAACGATAATAAACATATCATTCTACTTTTTTTGTCTGGATCATTGCCAAATTGGTAAAATCTCTCGATGCAACAATAACACTGCCTAAAATACGGAAATTCATCTCCGATTGTATATTTTTATTTTGTAAAATTTCAAATACATTTTTAGAGACTGATAATTAAATATACTAATTAGTAATTAAAAATAAACATTTTTAAAAATCGGTGTAAAAGTGTGATTTTAAATATTAAAAATGTGTAATTCGAAATGTCGATTATAAAAATAATGTTCGTTATTTTAAAGTAAATATTAAAAATAATTCGCATAAAGAAATATTAATAGAAATTTATAATAATGACAAAAAATAAAAAATTTTACCGATTTCTATTTAATTCGTCATGACAGTAAATTAATTTCCTCTTACGAAATATAATTAATGAATTTTAAAAGTGTGATATTTTCGTAAAAAAAGTAGTTTTTTTGTAATTAAATTTAAAAATGGGTAGTTCTTCATCAAAATTTAAAAAATATTTACAACATGGTGATGAATTTGCAGCTATGCAAGTATTTCAAAGTTCACCAGAATTACGGAAAAATTTAGATCCAAATTTAAGTTATGGTGAACATCATTCACACAATACAGCCTTACATTATGCAGCCAAACATGGGATGAAACATTTATTACGAACATTTTTAATTGATTTGGGTAAATCTCTTATATATATATTTTTTTTTAAATAATTTGATATATGTAAATCTAAATCTATTTGAATAACAGGTGGAAATCCAAACAAGAAAAATGGTTTGAATGAAACGGTTTTACATACAGCTTGTCAATTAGACGAACAAAAAAATTCCTTTAGCGCACAAGAACGGCGTGCAACATGTGTCACATTATTATTACAATGGAAAGGTGTTCCATTAAATAGCGGTGGTCGTGAAAAAGTTGAAATTAATGCACAAGATCATGTAATTATTTTTTTTATTCCCAATATGTAGTTTTGGAGTGTTTTGATAAATATCTGTAAAAACAGCCCCTTAAAAATATTAATGAAATTTGCTTTAAACATACCTCAGTACAAAAATGATACCTAATTAGAAGAATAAACATAAAAGTGACCGCAAAAGCGAATTGGTGTTTATTGAATCACCTAAATGGCCCATTTCCGTTTGTTCTGTCTTTCATTAAGATAACTCGAAAACGAAAAAAGTTAACGAGCTGAAATATTAGTGGAGTATTCCATCCAGACCTATAAAGTAAGATCTAATTCGTGAATTTGGAAAATCGGTACAGTGTGTTCAAAGGATGACCCAATCTTCGATAGAAAGCAAATGCATAAAGAAAAAATGTTTGTTTTATTAAAACAAACAACTTTTGTTTGAAACATTTTTTTAATAGTTTATTTTCTGCTATAACTAAAAACTTATATTCCTTAAAATAAATAATGCTGGACATGTTTATGCCTGTACGGCCATTGCATGCCATGGTCATTCTTTACTGCAGTTTGACAATGGTCCTACAGACTTAATCATGCCATTAATTAATTTAATGTTAAATAACTTAAATTCATCTTAATAAAATTTATGAAGTTTTATTTCTTTAGTTACCAATTATTTTTTTTTTTAATTGGGTGTTTAAATGATACTGAATTTGTTATTTTTATTACTTCAACTGAAATGTCTTTACTTCGCGAACATGAATCTGAAGTTATTTTTTCAAAATCTTTAAAAATAAGCGAGATATTAAAATTCAGAATTCCAAATTAAACAAGGAAGGAAGTAAGAGAGTTTTCAAGAGTAAGATGGAAAATAATACTTGGTAGCTTCTAACTTCTTTGTTTTTGAATCAATTTAATTTACAATTTTGTTATGATATGGAGTCTAGTTTTACATTTTGATTGAAATATAGCAAATCCAGTGTTATTACAAATGGCAATAGCTATTACAACTAAACGATGGAAATAGGCAATAGTAATTACTAAACTATTACTTCCAAAAGATATTGAGCATAGTTTATGATTGTCGGTAAATTCCAAACAAGAATAGATATACTAACATTTAAAGAAATGGTCTAGATGTTGTGTCTAGAAGTATGTTGCTAATATAGATTTTGATTAGGAAATTAATACTGAACTCTGACATTTTGAAAATTTAATCAGGCAACTTTACGTTATATTATCACCGACCTAATTGGGTAAAAAGTAATAAAGCCTTATTCAAAAGGAGCAAAATTTTACCAATTGTAGATCGTTATCTTTTTCCTAATATATAGGAGCATATACTAAATGAATTAAACATATTGTTTCCAGGATGGAAATACAGCTTTACATTGGGCAGCAGCAACTGGTTTAAAGCGTTGTGTTGAATTGTTAGTTAGTCAACAAAATGCTGCATTATTCATTGAAAATAATGAAAAAATGACCCCATGTGATTTGGCCATGAAAAATAATCATCACGATATTGCACGCTTATTAGAGGCTCGAATGGTTTTTGTAAGTAAATTTTACTTTAAAAAGAATTCGCAATGAACAGATTTAAAAAGAGAGCCAAAAACCTGTTGAAATATGATTCTTTAAAATAATTAACTTTCTTTTCTATTTTCTAAAAAAATTATTTGATAAACGGTTGATCCTGCAACTTCCCGCTAATTCCATACCTAAGCTCTTGAAATTTAACATATTACAATGTTTTGAAGCTTAAAATTTAGTTTTTGAGCTTTGATGTTAAAAAAACTTGTTTCCGAATATTTTGTTAACGATATCTCTCGAACGAATCAACCGATTTTTACGTTCTTGGAGGCGATCGACGTGGTTTTTTGAGCTTGAATAATAATTAACTTTTATCGAAAACGGTCCGAAAAGAAATGTCGAACTTCTGTAAGAAAAACACTTTTTTATGCAATTTTATTTTACGATATGTTTCGAACGAATCAATTGATATTCACGTTCTTGACGGCGATAAACGTGGTTTTTTGAGGTTTAATAATTATTTACTTTCATCGAAAACGGTCCGAAAAGAAATGGTGAAATTATGTAAAAAAAACACGTTTTTATGAAATTTTTCGTTTACGATATCTCTCGAACGAATCGAAGGCGGAAGGTGGCTTATCAAGGTTAAGATTTGATTAGTGTTTGGAGATGATCGATAGAGCCGTTTAAAATTAAATATTTTTCTCTAAGCACCTTAAAGTAAAAAGAGTTCCTTGTCCTTACTTTACCTGTATTGCCAATGGAAAAACATGTACTTAAACTTATTTATCTTCTTGGATTCACAGTAGACAAACTGTATAGAATTTCATTACTAATCTAAACCAAAATATTTCATCAGGCTTTTGATAAGTATACTGGAAGCATACGTATTTGTTAATTTTCTCTGCCAGCTATCTATTTATTTTCATTTTATATTTTTATTCCAATTATTTATAATAAATAATAATGAATATCGACAAGAAAATTATCATATGAGCATGAAACCCTTATACAATTAAATAAAGGGAATAAAATTCTAAAAGATTTTCTTACAAACTTTTTACAGAAAATAGTGTGCCATGTTCGTCAAGAATATGTAGAATATTTTACAAATAATGCAGCCACAAACATTTTAATGTCTTAATTATAACAACTAAGATGAATAGGAACATGAAAATTTATTTTTTTAAAAGTGTTAATAAATTGCTATAATAATGCCACAAACGCTCTGTTTTACGTAGCTTGTAATTTTTTTGATGATATTCAATATTATTGAAGAAAACAAATTAAATATAAAAATTGCCTAATATTATTACTTATCGAAATATTATGAATAAGTAATTACATATAATATAAATTACATAAATACAGTAATAGTTTGATGAAATTTAATGAATTGCCTCTGGCACTAATTTAAGTCCACCCTTTTCTTTTACTTTAGTTATCAAAAGGTCCATTTGCTGAAAATATATTGATATTTTCTTCGGCAACAAGTGGATCGAATTTAATATTTATAATTAATCTATAGAAACATTTATTGAAATTATGTAATTCTATGTAATTTTAATTCTAAGGCTGATAATAGTGATACAGTTAATGAAGATGAATTTGGATACGAACAAGCCGATCAAGAAGTATACAGTGGATTAAGAACACAAGACTTACAAGAAGCGAAAGATCAATTACTAGTAGAAACTTCTGACATGTTACATATACCATTATTTACTGCCGAAGCCTTATTACGTGATAACGGTAAGCATTATTTATAATAAATCTTCTTTACCTGTGCGAATATGTTCTGACTTTCTAAACAACTTTCATTGTCAAAAAAAAAAAATTATATATATATATATATATATATATATATATATATATATATATATATATATATATATATATATATATATATATATATATATATATATATATATATATAATCTACATCCAAATCCAAAATTTTCTCACTAATTCAAATTAAAGTGCGTCAGGTAAATCTTGTACAGTTAATAGGGAAATTCGGTATTTGTACGAAAATTCTTTTCATAATGACGAAAAATTTATCATTCGTATAAAAAAAAGTGTATAAAAAAAACATATATGAGTTATTTTCATGTAAGAGCGGGAAAGATACACATTTCTTTTCCAGTTTTAATACCTCTACTATAGTTGTCAAATGGATGTGGAGAGGAATTCATTCCGAACCGAAGCCAAAAACCGTTTAATGTATTTGAAACACCGTAACAATCTTCAGTTAAAATAAGAAAACCAATGCCATTTCCGTAACCGATTGTTCTATTTCAAAAACTGGCAATTAAACGGTTTTTTGGCCAACTTTGCCAAACTCTTATAACGGTGCTTTCCAAGAAATTTACACACAACATGTAAATACGTGTGTGTTAACGGTGTTATGCTTCATAATTACAGCTCAAAATTGTATCACCTACAAAACTTTATTTAATAATAAATACCATGGTCATATAAACATGTCTAGACACAACTCGTTAAAAAGTCTGACTAAAAATGCAATACATAAGGCTGCACAACTAGAAGTGCATACAAATAGAGCATACTGATTACTGCTACTGATGCACACTTATTAATACTCTCAGATTTATATACACACAAGCTTCGGCGTATAACAAAAGCTGTTCATATATCGTGTCTTGATCTGGTATACACAGCAGATTCGTACAAATTCTTTTTATAGAGAAAACGGGAAAAACATTATTAAAACACATCAATATTAGAATATAGCACATACATTATTAAAACACAAAAAAGTTTGCATTTATAACCAATATTATAATAATTCATTCAACTTCAAGAGATATAACATTTTGATTTTTTTTAAATTTAACAGTGGGCATTACAGTGTATATATATATATATATATATATATATATATATATATATCTATATATCTATATATCTATATATCTATATATATATATATATATATATATATATATTTATATATTTATATATTTATATATATATATATATATATATATATATATATATATATATATATATATATATATATATAGATATATATATATATATCTTTATATCTATTTATCTATATATCTATATATCTATATATCTATATATCTATATATCTATATATCTATATATATATAAAATATATATATAATATTTTGATTTTTTTTAAAATTTAACAGTGGGCAGTACAGTATATATATATATATATATATATGTATTTATAAGCATATTTTGATCCCCACCATTAAATGTTTAAAAACTAAAAATGTAGTTACACTTTGTGTTGAGTAAATCATTGCAGAATTGGTTATCAGTAAAAAATTTTTTGGATTTGTATGTGTTATATTCTATATTGGTGTGTTATAATATTCTTTTCTCTTTGTTGCCTAAGGAAAGTGATTACATGAACTTCTGTATAATGACTTTGTCATACACACGTAAGGTTATTTTAAAAAACTAAACCGATTAAAACCATTTTAATCGGTGTTTTGTCTAACCGAAACCAATACCATGTTATTTCAAATTTCTAAAACCGACACCGAATACATTTAAATTAAAAAAAAACCCGAAACGTTAAATAAAACCGAATTGTTAATTAAACGATTAAAATCCTTTGTTGCACAATAGAATATTCCAATGTCAACAGTTAATCATTTCTTACCCCTGTCTAGAATGGTCACGAGAACTATTATTAGAAAAATGGATGAAAGATCCTGTTCAGTGTTGTTCACTGGCAGGTGTACAAGCACCCGCGTCCGCATTACAACAAGCTGGCACCGTTGAATTAACATTAAATTCTCCACAAAGTTCTTTTGAAAAGAATGACAACGAACGTAGTATTGAAATTAGGCCAGATGTTGTGGTAAGTTTTGATAAAAATAATTAACATACAAAAAAAAAAAAATGAATGAAGTTGGGATTTTTTTAGTTTATATTTTTCCTTTTCAATATAAACATGTACGTTCAATCTGTGCATCACGGATTGATGTTGTAATTATTATTAGTAAATTATTTATTTAAAAGTGTACAATAAAGCAACAAAATTAAATGACAATATCATAATATATGGACTGAAAAGTCCCGGGCCTAACACATAGATGGTGCTAGTTTTATTGCAGTCACCTTTTTTTCCAGTTAATACTAACCTTCAAAATACAGCTGTTAAAATTTCATGATATTCTATTCATTAGTTTGTGTGTTATTGTGCTAAGGGTGACGCTACTTTTGTTATTTTCAAAACAATGGATCAAAAACAATTTCGTGTTTTAATTTTACACTGCTTTTTGATGGGGAAAAATACCGTTCACGCGAAGCAATGGCTTGAAAAGTGTTATGGGGACTCCGCTCCATCAGAAACAACAATAAAACGTTGGTTTGCTGACTTCAAACGTGGTCGTAGAGACACCGATGATGCTGAACGCAGTGGACTGGTATGATTGCGTTGCTCTTGATGGAGATTACGTTGATGAATAAAGCTAATTTTGAACCAAAAAAACTGTATTTTCTTTGTTAGGCCCGGGACTTTTCAGTTCATGATAATACACAAAAATGTCAATATCATATAATACACAAAAGTGTGTGTGTTTAATATATCGATTGGTGGGTAATGTCGGCAAAAACATATTTAACCTACAACAATATTATAAGGAAAATTAGTCCCTTTTGAACATAAACATAAAGAGGGAAGAGGCGCCTATGCCTGTATGTTTTTTTTTTTTTGGCTGGCTCAATGTTGTATCCTTGATTCAAAGTAGATGGGAAAAATAATTTTAAAAGGATAGGTATTTAATTAGGAGCTACTTTAACTGTGTTTACTAGCTAGATTTGATGAAATTCAGGTCCACCGGTTCAGGGAATCGTTAATCAGAACTTAAACTGTTTCAATTTTGGTTACCATCTTGTGATAGTAACAACTAATAGGTTCATAGAAAGAGCTATTCATTTACGAAGTTTAAAATGTTTTACGATAATAATATCCGTTAAATAATGAAATGATTAATAAAATTAATATATATGGGACTTAATACATTGACTGTTAAATATTATTTTTTAAATTCATTTTAGTGTGAAATATGCTTAACAAATTTACCAATATGGGACCAACATATAACAATGTCATGTAAACATAATTTTTGTTCATACTGTTGGGAGCGTTATTTGAATTTAAAAATTGAAGAAGGTGACGCACATCATATTTTATGCCCAGCATATCAATGTCATATTTTAGTACCTGTTGAATTAATTGAAAAACTTGTTAGTCCGGATATGGCAAAACGATATTTACAATTTGATATAAAGGTAAGTAAATAATCCCTACCATACATTTAGTGGGTACAAGGAATTATGTTCCTGCGTGTTATCCTTTTTTAGCCTGTCACGTTTTTTTAAAGGTTTATAAAAAATTTGGGAATCTTCTATTATCTGAAAAAGAACGTACTTTCACTATAATCAAAATCCATGAAGATTATTTCGAGGAAAGTATGGAAGTAGGAGATACTCGCTGTCTCTCAATTGAGAATGATTTTGAAGAAAAATTCATTTTATTAAATAGATGCTCATATTTAAACGGTTTACGTATTACTTTTGTTCATAAAAATTAAATTGAATAGTGATAAGACGTTAAAGTGCAAGTCATATAGCTGTCGATTAAAAAGACCATGAAAGCCTTCTTTCCAGATTTATGCCCTTTAATAATACTATTACTACTAGTATTTCGATGTAATGAACTAAGAAAAAGTTAAGTTTAACGAAAAAATTAAATTCGCTCTGATGCGTAAATCTAGATTGATATCATAGAGTATGTATTTTAACTATTGAAATTAGTCTTATTAGAATTAATTTTGTCTTTAGAGAGATAAATGCTACTCGTCACTAGTTGAGTGACAGCCTGACTACGTGAAATTAAAATTACTCCATGAATGGGTTGTGTGATAGGCATGCAAGTGCTTATCATTTTTACATAATATTAATAGAACTTTTTATTAGTTTATGTTGTTAATCTTAATCGCTTTCTATTTTTTTCAGGCATTTGTTGAAAGTAATAAATCAATAAAATGGTGTCCAATGGCTGGGTGTGGGCGAGCTGTACGCTTACCAGAGACTGAACAATCACAACCTAATAATTTGTTACACAATAATATAAACGATCTCAATTTCAAACCACCACCAGCTACTTCTCATGCTGTTGACTGTGGAAATTCTCATTTTTTTTGCTGGGAATGTTTAGGTAAATAACAACTATAAATTCGATTTTATGTTAAAATTATTTTTACACCAGGACTTTACACCAATTTGCCCCTGTTCAATTAACTAGTATATCTTTTGTCAGAACTATGAATGACTGATAATGCTATATTGAACTTGGAGTAAAAGTCGGATCTATATCGATTATACAATTTTCTTTTTGTATGAGATTATTGCCAAGATAAATGCAAGCAGGAAGCCAGACATAAATTTAATAACATAGATTTAGGCTTAATCAAATATAACCGTCAATAAATTCCCGTAGGTGAAGCACATGCTCCATGTGGATGTGTACAGTGGCAACAATGGCAACAAAAAATTGCCGAGATCAAACCGGAAGAATTGCGTGCAAATTGTGATGAAAGTGAAGCAGCTGCTAATTGTTTATGGCTAGTAACAAATTCAAAACCTTGCCCAAATTGTAAAAGTCCAATACAAAAAAATGAAGGCTGTAATCATATGAAATGTTCGAAGGTAAAAAAATAAGTTGATTTACCTTTTCTACAAAATATTTAATGTTCTTCTTTTCTACTTTTAAGTGAACGTTTTTATGTTTTAGTGTAAATTTGATTTTTGCTGGGTATGTCAAGAATCATGGAAACGTCATAGTTCTGCAACTGGTGGATATTTTCGATGTAATCGTTTTGAAGCTGTGAATAAAGCCGATGAAAAACAGGGAAATTTAATTACTGCAGCTGTAGTAAGAAATTCTCAATTGGAAGAATTAACTAGATTTTTGCATTATTATACACGATTTCGTAATCATGAAAATAGCCAAAAATTGGAAGAACCATTATTAACTGGCGTTCAACAAAAAATGGAAATTTTAGCTAATGCTTTGAAAGGTTCTGAAGGTAAGCTTGAGAGATAGATTTAACCCAAGTATATTCATCTAATATTAAATAGTCATAAGCCCATAGTAGACTTATTAAGAAAGTATTAGTCGTAGCAAGGATTTCTTTCAAGTGTTACTATCGCCGCTTAATTTGTTTGTAATGACAGTAAATTTTGTAATTAAGCTCCTCGTCTAGTCCATTTAGAATTCAATCTAATAATAAACCTTTGTGTGCTATTTTTGTATTTATGTTTTCCATAAAGATATAAGCTCGTCTACATAAATCGTTGATATTTATTCTCAAGGCTGGAACGATGAGTGTTGTTATTAGACAGATCTGAAGATGTTTAAGCGGTATTTGAAAAGCATAATATGGCCTATCTATCCTATCAAATTATAATTTAAATTTCTGCTTGCAGAATATAGTGAAAAAGATATGAAATTCGTTGAAGATGGTGTTCGAGAATTGTTAAAAGCACGGCGTGTGCTATGCGGATCATATGTGTATGGATATTATCTCGAAGATAATGGTTACAATAAGACTATATTCGAATTTATGCAGGTAATATTAAAGAGTTTTTCATACAACACAATAGTTCTACCTGATTTCTGATATTTAATTTAGAATGAACTTGAAGAAGTTACTGAAAAACTATCAGAAATAATTGCCAGACCGTATCTACGAACACCGAAAGCTGTCATAATGCAAACAACTGCTCTAGCTAGACGTAAACGTCATGAATTTGTACGTGCGGTGTCCAAAGGATTAATTCCACCTGAAACTCCTCCTTCCTTAAGAAAAGTAAGTATCCTTATGAAAAGTCTTTACCTAAAAAACGTGATATTGAATTAAAATTAATTTTTGCAGCCGGAAATGCATAGAGCTTTAGAGGTATCCTTAAAGCAATTAGATGCAAATAATGCATGGTTAAAAGAAGCACATGAACGACATCAAAATTCTTTAGACCCTTACGATTGGCCAGATTATGATTCTGACGAAGAAACAGGGGTAAACAAGAGACTCATTTTTTATAAATTTCAGTTTTAGCTTAATTAATTTATTCATTGTTTTAGGTAAATCAAGCACTAGCCGTAAGTATCCTCGGAGAGTGCAAGCGTCGAGGATGTAAAAAACCACGAGCACGTAATCCACGAAATGGTGTTATACATCAGTTTTGTAGTTTACGATGTTGTAAATATGAGACTACTGAAAGTAAGATCATAATATTATATCCCACATGAACATAGTGAGTTTATTTTTAAATTCTTTTGTTGCAGTTTATCGAGTGCCTATATCAACTGATTACAATATGGATTTAGTAATTGCCCTAGAAATGTCACGCTTACAAATGATAGAAGATCGAATGCGAAAAGTAAGTGAGGACAGTTTAGATCGATCGATTGTCGATGTATTAGAAAATTTAAATGATAATACTAATCGCCCTGGTACCAGTGAAGCATTTATACAACATTCGAAAAATGGTATGTATTTTAAATTTTTATTAAATGTCTATTGAATTCGAATCATTCAAATGATTTTATCCATGGATTACAAAGTGCATATATCTTACACTGATGGAATTATTTCATGATTAGAATTTTTTGAACAAATTCATAATGCAGTTATCAAGAATATGAATCACCTAGTTGTAACTTCTATATTGCATTACTATTCTGTTAAGGTTTAGATATGTTATTAGTTAAAGGTTTTAATTATAGGTACATTAAAAATATTTATTTCAAGGTTGTTCAAAAACTTTTA
The DNA here is from genome assembly GCA_020423425.1 of Chrysopa pallens. Classification (NCBI taxonomy): domain Eukaryota; kingdom Metazoa; phylum Arthropoda; class Insecta; order Neuroptera; family Chrysopidae; genus Chrysopa; species Chrysopa pallens. The sequence goes on along the minus strand of CM035591.1, from coordinate 41,390,648 downwards.
TGGTTTGATGAGATAAACACACTCAAACGAGATTCCAATTTATGAACTGCTAAACTAAAAACGCTTTCCAAGCATACACTTTTTAGGTTAGGAAACAGACAGAAGTCGCAATGGTCCAAATCTGGTGAATACGGTGGATGCTCTAACAATCCCGATTTTTAATTCATGGATTTTAGCCGTTGTCTAAATACTCTTGTGACACGTTGCATTGTCCTGATACAAAATAATTTTTGTCTTCTGCAAACCGGTTGGCCAAAAATATTACAAAAATTTTTAGAATTATTTATTTAGTAGTTTGCAAGTAATTCACAAACAAAATTCCTTTCGCATTCCAAAAAACTGATGATAACAATTTCTAGGATGATTTCTGGACACGAACTCGTTTCCACAACTTGTTGTGAACCGAAGAAACAAACCATTGTTTAGTCTCTTGTTTTGATTATGGATCATGTGATAGACCTTAGTCTCATGCATAGTGATAGAAAGTCGTATTTGAATATGTTTGTGTTCCATTTTGAGCGAATGCGGCACCCATTTTTCAGAAAGCTTTCTGAAACTCAATACTTCAGTCAAATATTGCTTACACTATCCAATGAGATGTCTAGAGATTCTACTAAATCTATTTTATTCATTCGACGAATTTACAATACAATATTCTGTATTTTTTCTACGATATATGGTGTTGTTACTGTTTTTGAACATCCTTGACGTGGTCTTCAAATTTTGAACGACTTCGTTTAAATTCAGCAACTCTTCTTTCTACTGTACTAATTGAAGGCGCAGAATCTTTATATACTTTCAACATTCGTTCATAAATTTCCATTTGTTTTAATCCTTCCAAAAATAGAAATTATATGACTGCACGATACTTGATTTTTTCCATTGTAAAAAATACTAAGACACGACACTAAATGGTTTGTAAGCAAAGAGTGAATTGGCAGACTGAAATGAAACTTTATATAAAGGGTATACCAACCTTCATATAATACGTTCATAAAAAGAGTATACCAACATAACAAAATTTTGAATAGTAGCAACTCCCTCTCTGATGGCACCGCAAAACTAATTGAACAACCCATGTATAAAGAATAAAGCATTTAAAATCCACCAACAAAAAAAACTGTTACATGTGTAAGGAATGAACAATTACAAAACGATTTAATAAAAGTCTAATCAAATTACTAAGGTGGGAATAATGAAGCTGTATCTAGGGTCTGTTACAAGCATCGATGCCAAATACTAGAGATATTTTTTGTTTTGTACAATTTTATATGAGATGTAATATTTAATCATTACTTTGAACAAATCCTTATAAATAAGTTAGTAAAACTTCCACTCCGTGGAAGGAATTTAAAATGAGCAGTATGTTATTTAGGCGTAATTATTTTTCATGTAGACATATATCTACATGAATTTTTATTAAAAACATTCTACGAATTGAAAAAAATTTTTAATTATTTTCTGTTCAGAGACTGCATTAGATGAACAGCTGAAACTTGCAATACAATTATCATTACAAGAAACAGTTACAAATTCAAGTAAACCGCATACAGAATCTGTAAGTACATCCACACAAGCACCTGAACCGAACACTACATTAGAACATCGAGATTCAATTCGACGACATCATCAAAAGAATGAAGCGACATCTTCATCAACAAAATCCATAAAACATTCACCTAAAAAAGATTCATCAGATATATGTAAAGTATGTAAGAATTCAGTAGAAAACTGTTCTCGAGGTGATAATAATTCATCAACAACTAAATATAATAATGAAATAAATAGCCATAATTTAGCATGTCATACCGAAAAAACAAATAATGATAATATGATTTCAAAAAATCGGTATACAGCTGCACATTATGAAAAATTAAATGCTGATTTAACAGTTGATTATTTTTTGAAAAGTTTAGCCCAGCACACATTAGAAAATAATTTAAAAATTGAAACTATTAATGAATTCGATCCAGAATATTCAAAAAACAATGATAAAGAATTGCCATGTTTTTTCAAAACAATACCAGTTCGTAGCCGTAATGAAGATGGTAGATTTCAAATTAGTGATATTCATGAAAGTGGTTATATTGAATTAGTAAAAAATGACGATGACCACAATAGTGATATATTCGATGAACGTTTCGATATACGATTAAAGCGCTCACATTCGACCGGCGATTTAATTATACGAAAATCGCGGCGTGATCGTCGTATACGCTTAGGCTTAGGAGGCACTGTTGTACACAATGAAGATTCCAAGTATCATTTAGATTCCGATCATAGTTCTAATCATGATGAAAAATGTGAAGAAATTGCTAGAAAGATATTAAATTTACCATCATCAGCAATAGTTGGAGCCAAGCAATTTCTATTACTACAACACCAAACTGGTGGTATTAGTGGTCCAAGTTTAACAAGTGAATCTACATCGTCATTTAATGATAACAGTAGTACGTTATTTTACCAGGGTCAGTCGTCGTTAGAGGAAAATACAACATCTGAATCATTGAATGCTGATGATCAACAGCCTATCGAAAATGTTAATAAAAAACAACAAATTCAACGACAAAATTCATTTGATCAAGAAATGTCAACGCCAGATGATCACGAGGATAATACGCGTACTGTGGAGCCATTAAAACCATTAGACACAAACACATTTCAATTACGAAATTATAAAAAATCACCAAAGTTATTGCGGTCGTCCCATTATATGGAGCAAAAAACATCCGTATCATCACCCAAAAAATCCAAAAAACACGATCATAGTTTATTTGGTAAAAAGAGTCATTCTAAAACCGAGAAAGAAATACCAACATCTGATATGGTTGGATCATCTTTTATAATACAAACAGAAATACCTGATAATGTGCCAACATCAAAAATGAATCCATTAGCATGCTTAAAGGCAAAATTATGTTCTGCACATTTACCAAAAACCAATTATTTATCGAAACTAGCTGTAAATAAGTTTAGTGATAATGATTTATTTAAACAACGACAACCACATGGTTCGCCATCACAACCGTCATCATCTTCATCTTCATCTAGTCGTAATAAATCGGAAAAATCATTTAAATTAGGTAGTGGAAAAACTATATCCCAAAATTTAAGAATTAAAATATGTAAATCCCCAGGTAAGTCTTCACATAACAATACTTCACAAATGTCAACCGCCACGAGTAATATACAGCAACCAGAAATGGTTGAACATAAACAGCAAAAAGTGTTAGAAACAGATAGTTCGAATGAATATGAATCTGAAACGGGAATTCCGAAATCACCAACTTTATACATTAGTGGTGTGTCAATATCTCGAACACCGGAACCAAAAAATACAAATAATAACACAAATAACATGGTGGGAAAACAATCACGTTCATCAAGTTTAACAGTTCCTACTGTCATAAACATAACCTCACAAAACATTGACACAACATCAAATCAAAGTTTAAATTTACCCGGATCTCCTGAATTATACACACCAAGTTTAGCATTATCACGTACGCCACAAACATCATGTACAAATATATCACGAACATCACCAAGTCCATCAAAAACTGCAAATTTATTAGGTAAAGAAAATTATCATCCAGTGAATACATTATGTTCACGTTCGACAGAAGCAACACCATGTAAATCTAATGATAATACTGTGATAGCAGCAGCAGCACAACAACGTGTACGATCAAACAGTAGTGTTTTACCAAAAGATTTATCCAGTGTGATTATATCACCTGGTATGAAATCTAAATCCGCAAATGAGCCAGAACGTGAACGTGAAATGTTTCGTTTTCCAAAATCATCTACAGATGGTGCATTAAGTTCTGTGTTACATGTTCAAGAATCGAATTTAAGTTCAGATGATTTTCATGAAGCATTATTTTTATTAGAACGATCACCTAAAACACGTGACTCAAAACGTCGTAAACGTTCTAAGAAAAAAGAAAAGGATATTGTTAACAAAGAAGAAGCAAGTTCTGCTTTATAAAACGCATTTTTCTACCAAAAAACCTTTAAAGTTAAATATATAACCTAGTGCATTTATTACAAACAAAAATTATATACAAACTGAAAACAAATTTTTTTTATTAATTTACATCTTTTATAATTGTAATATTTATTGAAAGTAGTTAGTTTTAAATATCCGAGAGAAATTTAGAAAATACTCCCATGCAGTTTTTACAATTAATAACTGATTATTCATTAATTAATTTAACAAAACTAATTAAATCGTGGAGCCATTTATGAAATATATAAACGAATGAAATTTTTAACAATCAGCTTTAAATAATTTATAAGAGAGATAGCATTTGTCGTTTTCGAAGATATTGCCAGATATTTCTGCAAGTGAACAAAATAATTTTTATTACATTTTAGCAGATTATAATACTTTTTAAATTTTCAAAAATTATTATTTCCTGAATTTCCCATATTTTTTTGAGTACTTGATTTCTTAATAGCTAGTTATATTATAAAATTGTCTATTCTCGATATTTGTACAAAATAACAATATTATTAACGTTAGTATGGATTTAACTAAATAAACGCGAAACGTGTAAAGTACGAAAATAAAACATAAACTTTTAAATGACATAATATATAGAATATGTCAGAGTGTTCATAAAATCTACTAATCTTCCCATTTACATCTGTCCACGCGTCCTATCTGGTAAAAAGTAATTAAAAAACACAAAAGTTTAACGAGTCGAAATTTTGATTGAGTTTTCTAAACCTTAAAAGTGAGTTTGCTCTTCACAAAAAAGCAAACTGAGTATATTGGGCCAAATAGATCCATAAACCAACTTTTAATCCACAACAGAAAATTTCTTCTTCAAATCAAACAACTTTTATATGAATTGAAACTGTTTATATTTGCCACAATTTCTACTCAGATTCACCTAATAAACACATACATAATTATAATACATATTATAAATAACAAACTCTTATAACTGTATGGACTGCATATTTAATGTATTTTGTAGGAATAATAGGTAATGAATAAAAACTGTTGATACTCACAACGTTGATACCCAAACATATGCCAGGTATTTAAACAGTTTACAGTAGTAGTGGCTATCATAACTTTTTTTTATTTATGGTCTAAAATTTTTCTTCAAAGATTATATTATTCATGATCCAATTTTTATTAACTAATCTTGTAAATTTACAAATTGAAACTTTTTTAAAGTATTACAACCTGCTACAAAGCAGTAAAAAACTATAAAAGCGAAACTGAAACGCAAGAACGAGGTGAATACTGGTAATAAAATACCAATAGGAACTGTACGTATAAAAATAGTAACGAAGCAATATTTACGTCGCAATTAATTACTATATTTCATCTAGATTAATGAAATATTAATTTCATTAATCATCTGAATGATTATAAGAGCGTTCTAATTTGATTACATTAATGTTACTGTTTAATATATTGATTTCCATTAACAAATTCTACTCTTGTATTTTCTATATTAATTCAATATTCCATTCATTAGAGTCATATCTTCGAAAATGTTTTAGAAAGACTAATTTAGAAGCTTCTATTATCAATTTCAGCTATTAAATCATTCTCAGTCTTTAATTTTTAATTATCAAATGGCTCTTCTAGTAAAAAACCACAAATTTTATTAGACTGTATCAAATTTTTCCCATGTAATTATAATTTATTATAATATAACTGCCAAATATTTTTATTATTCGAGAAAAATCATAAAAGACATTTTTTATTACAAATTTTATGTGCTAACTTTTCTCTATATTTTTAAATAATTGTTTATACATTCGTTTTCGTTTAAAAACAGAACAAACAAAAATTTTTGATGAAAAAGTTAACATAACCAATAAATTATATTGTTAAATGTCAAATTGAATATTTTTAAGAAACAAACCTGTAAACATTTAAAGTATTTCTACTTTGTAGTAACATTTATTCTTATTATTTTAACTATTATTAAGATTACAAATTAACTTAAGTTTATTAACTTTACTTCATTTGTTCAAGAAACAGATTTTACAAAAGAATAGTCGACTTTATAAATGGTTTAGGTATATTGACACATGTCACTCACATCACAGTTCAGCTATTCCATCACAATCAGAAATAATATTATTAAGACAAATCTAACAGAGCGCATGTCCGTCACAGTTCAGTCTCAGTGATTCAGTGCGATCCCGTCATTTTTAAATTCTTCACCAACGATATTTTGACAATTTGACTGATAGCATTTTTTTATTTTGTGTAAGTGGGAGTATACTTATTCCATGGAAGGAAAAAGGATAGCATAAATACTGAACTGTGGCAGAACTGACATGCAACGGACATGTGTAGTTAAGCGAGTTATTTTTGCCTGAGACTGGCAGGTGTATGAACTAAGTGTTTCCATCGTATGTTACATTAAAGTTATAATATTAAAAAATAAAATACTAAATTCCATTTATGACGGTTAACAATACACAGGGAACGACTTTGGTAAACTGCACATTTTTAAAGGAAGGCAGATATTCATTAAAAAAATGTTCTTATTTTTCAAAAAACACGATGCCTTGAATCACACGGTAAAATTAGTGTATTTTATAATTTTTTGAGTTTAAAATGAATGTTTTAGATAAATAAATAAAATTAATTTTGTTTGATAAACAATTCAACACATCATAACAATCGAGTTTTGAATATTTTTAAATAGGTATAAAAAAAAATAAAAAAAGTGTCGCAAGTTTTTGATTTTCTAAGTATACTTTATTACATTATATATAATAGAAAATAACTTAAATACTCAAAAACCCACACATACCTCAAATCTGATCTGAAAATGTAACTAGATTTATTTAAAGCACGGATTCTATTCGTGATGTAAACGTACACAAGGACCATCAAATCATTAAATAAGAAAATTAGCGTTAAAGTTGGTTTTATACATATGACAGAAATAAATCCAATAGCTTGCCAAGAAATATTGGTATGTACCCGATTTCTGAAGTAAGTCGGGATTACAATGTGTTATTTGCCTCTAAACAATAATCATTTAATTTCATTTAAATCAAGAAATGAACATAAAACTATACTTAAAAGCATTCAAAAGTTGAATTATTAAATATTAAATGATGAATTTTTAAATATCGATTTAATATTTATTGACAAATTTTTGTATATAAGGAAACATTAATACCATATGTCTTCCTAGTTTGCCAAATCCCTTTAATGATTATTATTAATAATTATGATTAAATGTAGTAAAATATAAAACAGAAATTATTAATAGGGAAATAGTTGAGCGTGCAACTTCATATTAGTACCTATTTAAGTCCCAAAAAATTGTATTTTTTAATATTACAGGAAACTTAGAATTAAACATCTAAGGCGATAAATAAGAGTGAGAAGTACCATGAACAAGTTAGCGCCAAATATTAATATTTTTTAACAAATTATTATTATACATGTATGAAAAAATTGCTCCCGAAATGCTTCCTCAGGATATATATTTGCTCCACTAAAGTAATTATTAATTAATTAGTTATTTAATTAAAAAATTTGAATTTTTGATTAGTCCAATTCACATTTACATATATTAATCGTAATTATTTAAAAAAATTATATCTCGCTAAATTTGCTCCTAAAATGCTATTTCAGAGTATGCACTTATTCATAATTATTCATAATTAAAAAAATTTAATTCGCTAATATATCAATTTATATTTACAAGTTGTGTGGTACAAACAAAGGTGGCGATAAGTGAATCATTGAATCATTAGTTAATTTTTATTTATTGAATAACTAATGAACTATTCATTATTTAAGTGGAGCAAATGTATATTTCGAAATATATATATATATATATATATATATATATATATATATATATATATATATATATATATATATATATATACATACATATATATATATATATATATATATATATATATATATATATATATATATATATATATATATATATATAAATTTTTTTAATATTTACGTCTAATATATGTAAATGTAAATTTAAATAATCGGAAACTCAAATTGTTTAATTATGAATAACAATTATTAACTATTAATTATTTAAATAGAACAAATACATATTCTGGGAAGTATTTCAGGAGCAAATTTTTTATAACGATTTGTTAAAAAATATAAATATTTGGCGCTAAATTGTTTATGGTTTGAGTTGAAGTTGAACCAGGAGAGCGCTCCGACCTGAAATATACCTATGTCCATATACAAACCAATAATAAAGTATAAATTAAGAGTAAAAATAATAATAATAAATAACTTTTATTGAAAATAATGCATGGTATGAACTGTTTAACATTTAAAAGTAGTTTTGAATACCTATACCTAGAAAAAATTTGACTTACTTATGATTACAAATGACTACGATAATTGCCCAATAATCTGTAAGTATACTACAGAGAAATAAGGCCGATCGGCTGTTTTTTCTAAATAATAGAACTATTAGATTTCATAATTTTTTTTCTCATTAGAGTTGAATAACAGATATTTTTTTTTAAATTTTATTTTGGATCCGCCAAAAAAAACTAGCAGTAAATTCCACTTTCTAATTTATTTTCAATCTTAAATGTACGGTGGGGTATGTTAACGATTTGAAAGCAATTTTTTTTCGATTTATAATATATTTTAATAGCACTTTTCCCAATTTAACATCCCAAAGTCATCATTAGTTCCGGATCCAGTTCCTTAAATCATATTTAGTTAATATATTTTTTATTTTTATTTTTATTTTTTGATAAAAACTACCTTTATGCATTCATTATTGGTGGATTTTTGTTCCACTTCAATAAAAGTTTTCATTTAAATTTACTTTCAAATTCATTAACGAAAATTTAAATTTTCTTAAAATGAAACCAACTGTATATTCAGAATGATTCTTTTGTAAAAGCTCGTAAAATTGGCAAAAATTTGAAGCAATTTACTAGAAAACCTAAAAATTTCAATAAATTATAACGATTCTCAATATATTAGCGCACAAAAAATTTGCTGAATGAAAGTGGTCCATAATCCTCCAAAAGATTTGCATAAGTTTTTATAAAAGGGCGCACAAATTTTTTAAGCTTCTTAAAGCAATAAATTCCAAATATATTAACAAAAATATTTAATAATAGTTAAAATATAATACAGGAATCAATAAGGATATATTTTTATAGCCAAACATTATGAAAAATAATTTGTATATAAAAATGTGTTCAATTTCATAACTTTTCATTTTTTTTATTAATAGGGTTGTATTTGTATATATAAAAGAAATTTAAAAAAAAAAAAAAAAAAAAACATTATAGGACTGATTTTTTTTAATAATAATAATAATAAAAAAAATTAATTGAAATATTTATTCAAAAAATTATTTCGAATTATACTCAAATGTAACTTCCATTTTCAATGTGTAAAATTATCATTCACATTTTCATGATATAACTTGTGTGATCTGAATAATATACAACGTTACTTTTTAGAGTGCAGTTATTTTTTAGAGAGAAAAAACGAATGTTAATGGAAATTAGTTAATTTTGATAATTCTCGCACTTTTTAATGTATTTAAATAGCAATCATAACTTTTTTATACTGGTTGTTAGCTAATAAGTTTGTCTATTTACTGGGATTTTAATGTTGTTACTATTTTAGTAACAACAACAATATTATATCGATTTTCTGAAAACCATTTAAAAAACAGTTTTCGTCAGTTTATTTGAATTTTTCAGAAAATATTTAAAAGTTTTATAAGAAGAGTATAACATTTCTAATTTCACCAAAGAGAAATTGGAACCATAAAAGATACTTCTATTATAATAAAGACAATCTTTAATGCAATACAGGTACATTGGATTTCACTCAATTTCCGTGTACAAATAAGCCAAAAAATAACCATTTCTAATTTTATGAAATTTGATATAAATAATCTTCACATGACAACGCGAGGCATATTCAAAAATTTTTCCCGAAAAACGACAAAGAATTTCTAAAATATGTTGGTTATAAAAATTTATTCTATATTTTGAAATGTTTTTCGAGAGAAAAATCTTTGATATGGCTTTCGTTTTAATATCAAGATTATGTATGCCAAATTTAATAACATTTGGATTAATTTTATAGTGAATATTTATTTCAATTGAGATTGTCTTTATTATAGATATATATTTTTTAGTTCTTATTCCCTTTAACATGTATGCTGGAAAATGAAATATCTGTACTTAAATATTATTTTCTTAAATTATACACATTAAAAGAAATTTGCGTTAAAATTCGGAATTTACTCGATTTTTAACACGAAAATAGTCTTTTAATTATATAAAATGCTTAACTAGCTCTTAAGGAAGGTTAATACAGACTGTTGGAGTACTTCTCTGAAATTTAAATAATGAAGTAAACTAATTTTCCTAATAAGCTTTAAATACATCTTTATTTTAAATTACTTATCTAACCTCTGTGTTGAAACTCAAATAATAATTGAAATGACACTCATTTTGTGTTACCATTCAAAAGTACAAAACTTCTAGATTCCACTTCAACGCGATTTTGACACATAATTTCTGTAAAAAATGCAGCATATTTTTTGTGTTGGTAATAACATTAATTTTGTATGGCCCATTACAAACACTTAAATTATGTTGATATTATTATATATTTACATAGTTATATGACCACTATTTTCGTGTAAAAATTCTAAAAACCAATCACGCGAATGTAGTATGACATGTACTCTCTATAACATGTATTGAAATATGGCATATATATGAAAATGGACGTGATGATGAAGAACTTTTATCAAAAAACAGTTTCTTGAAAATAAAAAGTATTTAAAAATGAAATATTTTACTTTTATAAACCACTACCCAAAAAATTACAATCATAAATTTTGATGAAATTTTCAATGAAATACAAAATATATTTTTAGAATTTTTGTTTACGCTAAAAACTCTTTGTCGTTTTAATGTTAAAATCGTATATGATTTTTGTTCGCATAAATATTGTCGTATAACTACAGAACTGTTCAAAATAGAGAACTGCATTCTATCAATTGAATTGAGTTGAAAAAGCATAAAAATTAATGATTCGCATGTTGCGGGATTCACTTTTAGTTTTGATCCAACTTATTTATATGACCACACCTCCCTTTTTAGTCGGGCTATAATGTTTGGAGTAGTTTAAAATTTTAAATTTAAAAATTAATCATTAAAACAATTTTGGTTTTTAGTGACTGTGTTTTGAAATTATAGCGCTTTTAGCACGAAAACGAGTCCAAATGTATTTATTTAATCGATCTGATTGTTCTCTGATCAATTTTTGCCCAACCTATTTTTAGGCCATCACTTTTTTGTTCAAAATACTTTTAACAAATACTTTTGAACAAATTTTGAAAAATTTTGGACATTTAGTTCGAAAAGAAAGATTTTTCGAAATTATCAAAATTGATCAAATGTGTTATATATATTTTGGAAAAAAAAGTGGAGTTCTAGAAAAATACTGAACTAAAAATTGTTTCGGATCGTTAATATTTAAGCTATTCTTAAGACAATTCTATTGGCAGAATGCGGTGCTCTTTTCTTGCATACTCAAGTTCTTTCAGATCCTGGTCTACAAATAGAATTTAAATTTTAGTCGAATTCTACGTTAGATATTTAATTATAAATATGGATGTACTCGTAATATGATCATATTATATATTGTTTGATTTCATCACAATTGTTGATGATTTTTAAGTAAACTGTTGACAACAATATTGTGTTTTTATCATTGCCCAAAGTATACCATCTTAACCGGAATTAAAAATGTTATATTATATTTTTAAAACTTTACAAAATTTTAATTTTTAAAAGTATTATTTATTACTAATTAAAGTTTTTTCATTCCTTTTTGTTTGTATAAACTTAAAATGTTAGCTTTTGAATAAATATACTGTTTTCTGAATTGAAAAATAATAGTCTTCATTGATAATCAATATTCCCTTGATAAGAATTATTATTGTACTTATGAATATTATTCAAAATGAAAATTGAAAACAAAATTAACTAAAATTCTACAGACTAAGAATGTAAATCTGATTAGCATTTTAATATTGTTTTACAACTTTATAGTTTTGCAATATGCGATAATAACGTGAGTAATAAATTTTTATTGATGATTTTTCACCTGAGCGTTGGACGACCGTAAATATGATTCATGAACCAGATTCTAATTTTTAATTTTTAATTGAGACATACAATTTATTGTAATGTACAGTTTTTTCTGATCACTTTATTCCACATATTTTTTATGATTAATCAAAGTTCAATCCAGAAACTTAATATTGTATCAAATTGTTTTTGGGAATTCATGCAATTCATAGCATTGTTAAAAGTATAATTTCAAATTATTCCGATAATGTGTCTTTTTAATTGAATGTCATGACCTCTAATAATAAATTTACATCATTTTTATGAGGTTAATGAAGGAGTCTCCTGGTGAAAAGGCTAATCATCTTTTGTAAATCAAAATTAATAATTGAATGAATTAATAAAATTGTGAAGTAAAGGACTGCTATAAAATTGACTGGTTTTTGAAAAAGAAAATTATTTGTTAATTAATGATAATAGAATACTATGACATAATACAGAGAACTAAGACCATTCATTTTAAGGTTTTAACTCTAACCGTGCATTTACGAATGAAGTTTTTAGGGACAAAATAATATGTGAATATCAATTGATTAATACAAATATCAGTTATTAATATTTTTTTAAAAATCGATTTGAAAATTTTCTTTAATCAATAATTTTAAATTTATAAAACTAGAAAATAATGGCTCAAAGTTTGAGATAAAAATATTTCTTCTTATTATAGATAACTATAATTTTTGACTTATTTTTAAAAAATTAAATCGTTTTTAATCCGCCCGAAATATATATCTTATGATTAATTTTAATACATTTTATAGGAGTTTTTCATTCTTCATTTTAAACGACTCCTTTCTAGAAAAGGAAGTATCAACTACCTAAGATTCTAATTATCTTAAAGAGTCACAATTTAAAAACGTAATTTTTAACAAAATGAATTAAACAGATCATAGAAATGCTCAATTTAATATGAAAGGAAAAATTTCGAGGACTTTTCTGGATATGGAAAGTTTTTTTTTGCTAGCTATTCGGAAACTATAACAATAAAAAAATTTTAAAAATTATATTCTGAACAAGTTTCTAATTGCACGTCAGTGTCTTTTCACATACTTTGTAGATGGGTTTCAAGTTACGATAATGCATGAATTAGCTCACAATGAATAGATTCATTTCATTATCTGATTTTTATTTGAAGTGATGAGAAATACAAGCCAAACCTAAACTACCAAAGTAATAATTCCTCTCGTTTACCGCTCTGACTAATGGCCCACTTTATGGGAAACTTTTCTCAGTTCCCAGAAAAAACCACTGACCAATGGGAACGTTTTTGTATATGAAATTTATTATGAGGAGGTGATATTTGAAATTAAATAAGTACTTATAGTCTGTGTATTTGGGGTCACCTCGCAATTATAATACTAAAATATTTACACAAAAGTTAATATAATATGAATTGATAACAAATATCAATTAATTTCATATAATAATCTTTTTCTCGTCAAAATTCTTTGGATCTAAAAAAGTTTCCCATGACTTTACGTTTAGCGCTCAAAATATTGCAAGTGAATTTCTACATGTTAATTCGAATAGAATATTTGAAAAAAACACTTCACCAGCAGTTGTTTGAAAAATTTTAACTACAGCTTAAAATGGGTGGTCTAATTGTGTTTTATTTATAAAAATTAATATTTATATAGATTCATTCATATTTTTATGATTGATTTTTTTTATTATATTATAATTCAATATAATTATAATGTGATTGTATACAATTTATTATTATTATCATAATAATTAAAAAAATAAAAATTTAAAAAAAATTAAAATATTGTATAATTTATAAAATTGAAGTAAAGTGTCAAAACTTTGTACTTATTTAAAATTATATTAAATATTATTAACAAAAACAAATAATGTTGTAATTTATTAATTTATTAGTATGTGGTGTATACGATAACATACAATAACTAAATATTGAACAATTTGACCCATCTTAAAATAACAACGTAGATTGCAGAAATATATGAAAGCTATGAAAAATTTACGTGCTAAATTTATGCGCTCTTTAGTTGCTCTTTTTTCGGATTTGTGCTCCAATCTTTTAGAAAAAAAACGAGATTTGAGGTAAAAAATAAATACACTAGAATTTGTTGCTATTTTGTTTGTCATTTTAAAAAATAACCGTTTTAAATAAAAATATGTAGTTATCGTAGTCCGATCGATACATTTTTATATTAACTAAGAAACAGTTTTTAATTATTTAATACTTAATTAAACAATTATTTTTGCTTTTAATGAAATTTTCTATATTCTCGCCTATAATATAAAAAGTGAAGTTTAAAGCTGTATTAAGTCATTTTTGTTCCCTCAATTCCCGCAATTCTTTTTAATTCGAATAATATAATCCCGAATTCCAGATTTTTATATTGCTCCAAGAATCTGGATATGATAGGTTGAAAAAAATGTAATTAAAGAATTTGCTCTCTCACAATTTGTAATTAATTTGACTAAATATATAATAACGAATATATTTTGTACATTACAATTTTCTGAAATAGAATTATAAATAGTTGGGTTTTTTCTATAAATTATCAAAATTCTACACGGTATTCTTAGAGCTACATATTCTAGTCTATTTTCGATATCCGGTCGCCCTATCCATGAGTTTTCGTATGGGGAGGGGGAGAGGTTAATAAGTTTTATAAACGAGTTTTTTTGTAAGTCGCGGCTTCGTTTTCAAAATGTTATACCGGATTTTCGAAGCAACAAGTAACAAATTCTGCATATAGATGCCTGGATATGGCTGTAACAAAATTTTCGGAAACGAGATGGCTAGGTTAACGTTGACCTGCTCCTCTCCCATTTCAAATGTCATTATCTTCTAAACGATTGAAGCGAATTTCCAAAATTGAGTAACTAATGAGCACATAAACAGCATTACATTTTGGATAAGTTTCGAATAAATTTCGCATTCGGGGAGCTAGGTTAAGTTAAAGTACAGTACCTGAACTTCCCTCTTCCCGTAATTCAAATATTGTTTTTCTTCTAAACGGTTTGAGCATAAAATCCAAAATAGAGCAACTAATGGGCTTATAAATATCACTAAATTTTGATAGGTTTCGAATAAATTTCGCATCTGGGCATATAGGTTAATGTTGACCTTACTCTCCCACCAATTTAAATGTGATTTTCTCTTAACACAAACCCCAAAAATCCAAAATAAACAGTAGTAAATTTTTTAAAAGGTTTCGATTAATCAAATCATTAATTTCGATTCGATTAATTTAGGCTTACATAAATCATAAATAGGTTAACAATTTGATTCGTTGTAAATTGTCTATTGGATTTCAATATTACCGTTTGAACAGTTTAAAAAATGTATATTGCAAAAAGGAAAACTTTAAGAATGAAAAATAAAAATATATCCAGTTTTTGGAAAATTTATACACTTCGGAAGAAAGATAAACTAATTTTAATCAATTGCTAAAAGTTTAACTAATACATTTTCTTTACTATATATTCATATTATATGTTAGATGGTTTGTCGGAGGCTTATTTATCATCCTAAATTTTTTTAAATGCATGAATATATACATCAAGAAGTTTTTAGACATTATACACTTAAAAAATAGTTTTTACATTGTTTTTCTTTTCTAGGTGGGTGAAATACGGTGAAAAGGTGTATAGTAGGTCTTTCTTTTTGTTTAAGGTTAATGTGAACAGATTCTTTTGTCTTTGTTTCTTGAAAATTATAAATAGAAATGTATCCTCTTTTGATGATTTCGTCACTTCTGCACTTTATGTTCTGTAGCATTCTTCCAAAAGATTGGAATTGTATTGTTTCAATTCTCCACCCACACAATACAAATCGTTTCTCCATATTCGTCATTTGTTTCCCCTCCAAATCAACAAACACTTGGTTTGAGCACGTGACGGGCCAAATGGTTGTTGCATATTATGTTATTATGATTACAGGCTCCGATAAGCAAATAAGAAAACTTTTCAGAAATTTTGTGAAGGTAAAATTTATAACACTAATCATAACTAAGCCATATTGCTTATGGGCACCCAATTATGAGTAGCAACCCTTCTAATTCGATCTAATAAACCTCGATTTAACTTGATTCAAGGCACAAGTAATATGTGATTTAATTAACTCTCAGTACGTGTATGTTGCGATCTACATTAGGGCTATTGTTGTACTCTATTGAATAAACCGAATTGGTTGGTGTTTGAAAGTTGAACCACTGTTAAAATTTTATATCTTTTCAAAAGAGGTACGCATGATTCTCGTGAAACAACTTTCGCCATTCTATGTATATACATAAAAATTTACTTTTGATAAGTGAAAAAAGCTTACGAAAATCGCTTAAAAAGGAGACACATTAGTTGATCTCCCGTTTATGTAACCATATTGTTCGTTGACTAGAAGTTTTCGAGCTTAATCAGTTTGCTGCAAATTAGTGATTCAAAAACTTTTGATGATGTTGGCAACAATGATATAGGCCTGTAATTGTTTTTGTTAGTTGCTCCACCTTCGTAAACATAGGATAAACTTTATCAGAATGGTTACGCTGTAGTATTTGTACAATGCTATATAATTTTGACTAGAACTTCATACCATCCTACGGGCCTTTTGTTCAGTTTCCACAAGTTGAATATACCTCTTGATTTTGATGTTTTTCAAAACTACCAGCGACTTATAATAATTTTATAAAGAGTTTTTATACTGATACTTTAGGAGATATAGGTTGGAAGCAGTTCTAATTTTCTTCAATTAATTCCGCCTTTGCATGATTATGTTTTTAAATGATCCGTGATCCAGGATTTAATGTATGGAGTTGGTGGCATAACTATCACTTTTTTGGAAAATGTAAAATAATAAAAAAAATAATAAGAGTAAAAAAATAAAAGTGAATAATATAAAAAGTTACCGTGAAATGCATTCAACAACAAATTTGAATCGTCCATGTTTAGTGATCAATTCCAATCATGGAATTGATTTTTAACCAAAAAACCAGTTAGATAATAATTTTCAAGTAACAAGTAACCAGTTAGATAATAATTTTCATTAATATTATTTATAAATGAGTGTGATCGTAATGTTATTCGGGTAGATTCAGATATTATAGGGACTATGTTGCAGTTGTCCAATATTGTTCAGAAATACTTTATATTGGCATCATTTTCCAGAAAATTTATGTAAAAAATCACTCGCAATAAATAATGGATAGTTTTATATTTCAAAATTGACATTAACATTTCCTCTAACACTAAAAATTCTTTCCATAACATAAACGCTTCAAGTTTAAAATTTCAATATCAATATCAATTTCACAAAGATATTTTATTAAATATACAAACACAGCCACGTTGATAATTTTCATATCCAAAAACTTGCATATATTGAATTTCTTCTTCCGAAGCGCAGTGTTCAGATTGTTACGTCCTCTGGCCAGGATTCTGGCTGAACATGGTCTTCATAAGAAATTGTTATTTTGAAGGACTAATAATTCATTTAACCTCTATCAGTTAACTTGTCGCATTTTATTGATACGCCTGGCATGGAAACTTTAATATATTCTACAAAGATGTTAGCGTCCATAGATGTAAATGAGCTTCCTTTTTGGTCACATTCAAATTGGTGTTAAATTGAGTTCCAGTAACATTTGATAAGGTTCTACATTAGTTTGATCTTGTTTATCATTTCTTTCATCAGATTCTGTGATAGTTTCAGAATTTTCAGCTTGTACTAAATTTCATTACCAAAACAAGTTTCCTTTAGTAATGGAACTTTTAGTAATGGAACATATGGTACTTCGGTGTTTAATTTCAATTTGTTACCTTCATTAATTCCACGTTGATATGTTTGATTTTTAAATTCAGATATAACCTATTTAATGCGAAACATTTTATCTTTGACTTCTTTTGAGGCTTCAGAAACTGCATTATTGATATATTCACTAATAGATACTTTTATAATATTCGAAATTTAAGAAACACTACGAGTACGTACTTCATCGGCAGCATCCAACTTACAAACCTTTGTTTATTTTTTCATTTTCTGGTCAAAAATTATCGAGGATTAAGCACCTAATACAATTTTAATAATACTATTTTATACAAAAATCCGAGAACAAACGGGTCCGGTAACACCCACACAACATTTTGTATAATCGTACCCAAAAGTCCCGTTTGTGTGAGGTTTTCAAAGTGCATGAATAAGATCTGTATCGTTTGGCTGTACATTTACCAAATAATTTGAAAGCAAACCATCATGGTTCGCTGCAAACGCTTTAAAAATGGTTTTCAAATTACAAGCTTAATAAAACATCTAATTTTCCATATTCGTTATTTGCCTAATTCTATGAATAAAATACATAATATAGTAAATAAGCCGAGAAAAACGTTCAAATGTGGAAAAGTGGTGAAACAGTTCCGATTTTAAAAATTCTTCTCCGTCCCACCTTGAAAATTGAAAAATTTGGGTAGTTTTACCATCCCAAATAATAGCAATGATGAAAAAATAACAAGAACTTCAAAATTTTAATTCGAGTTCCTTAGATCTTCACGAACAATTATCACCACTAACATCTGTCTCACCTTGAAAATTGAGAAAATATGGGTCATTTTTACCATCCCAAATAGTAGCAATGATGAAAAAATTTAAGAAATTCAAAATTTCATTTCGAACGGGGGTTCGGGGAATTCGGGACGTTGTTCACGAATTCGAGTTCAAAAAGGAACTGAGGATGCTTTATTCAATCAAAATATAAGTAATAGACACAATACATATTTTTAATTCAAAATTTCACCTAGAAAATTATCTAAAAGGTGGTTTTTAGAGTCTTTGACCACAAATTTGAGGTCAAAAAGCGGTGTTATTTAGAATTTTAAAAATTCTTTAGACTGTCTCTTCTGTTGTTTCTAGGGTTGGTTTTTTATTGGGTTGCGGATATCCTGATGTGTTTTGATCTCTTTTAGATAATTTTTAAGGTGAGAATTTGAATTTTTTTTAAAATTTTCATATTCCTGTTACTTATAGAGGCGGTTTTTATGGGGTTGAAAATAGATTCAAATAGTTAAAAATAATGAATAGTCCTGAAGGTTTCAGAAACACGTACAAACAACTATTTTTAAAATCGGAGCTGTTCCACCCGTTTCTACATGCACCGGCTACATACATTACAATACTAGCATTACAATACTTTTATATGTTAAAAAATCTCACTTTAGATTGGATACATGAAAGTGGATACATGAAAGTAGATAAAAAGGGATGGATTGTAAATCTGTGTGTATATTTAAATGAGAAAACTGTTAATGAGTTTTAAGAGATACATGTCAAAAAGTCATTACTTGGTAATGACAAGCAATCCCCGCAACAATTTCCTACTCCGCGGTTTTCTTTGATCACAGAAATACATATGTATTCTGTATAGAGGTACTAATACACAGAATACATTTTAAAGTGTTTTTTTATTTATTTTATCTTATTTATTTTATACAGGTTTACTCTGTTAGTAAGAAAATCAATAATAAAAATTATTAGTAAGAAAGTAAGAAAGGCTTAAATAACTCATTTTCGTTCACTTTATTAGTGATATGTGATATCTTATATTAAAATTAACATTCTCATTATGACTTTCCTAATTTAGTGAATGCAATGTAGACCCTTAACGGAATATACAGAAAAAACATGATATTTAATTACTCAAATGGGAAAATAAAATCAAGAATTTATTTAATTCAATTTTTTTCTGGAAACACATCCGTTATAACTCATCGTTGATTAAAACTATGGGTCAAGAGAAAAATCTATCTTTTTAAATTTACTTAAGCTTTCAATTTTACAGGATGGTGGTCCATAAGTGGGATAATAGGGTAAAGTGGGGATCAGATTGCTAATCCCATTTTCAATATTATTTTTGTTCTCGATTTTTAACGTTTTGTATGTTAAATAATTTTAATATACAAAAGTTTTATAAAAGAACCAACAATGGAACTATTTTTAAACTAACTGACGTTACAGTTACTTATCTGACGGACAAAATAGACAAAAAACCCCTATAAGTTTGCAATTAATACTCCTGTTTTGTATTTGCAAATACCCCTCTCTTAATTCTTTTGATAAGCCCTCCTGAATGTTTTTCATGTAATTTATTCCTGATTTTCACCACGGGAAGATGTTAAATTCTTGAATCGAAAGGTTATTGTGAGACTACTTCGAAATATGTTGTGAGTTCGTTTAAGAATTACAAAAAAAAAAAATGGATTCAACCCAGTTAATTTTAGAAAATTAATAGATCTATTATTTATTTTGGAGTAAATGAAGGATACCATTCCAAAACAAAAAGAAACCATGTTAATTAAAAAAAACAAAAAACAAAAACAAAACAAAACAAAACAAAACAATAGATGTAACACAAAATGTGACAACATTTTCAATGAAAAATTAAAATTTAGAAGGTAAAACCCTCCCACATCTCACAAGAAATCGAAAATCTTTTTCGGAATAATTTACCACCGGCTTTTAATAGTGGTAATTTAGGTAAATCAATTTTTAATAATAATGAAAAGAGGTGTTTACCGATTATAATGTCCTCCAATGTCATGCAACATATATTGGTTAGATTGGTCATTTTTAACCAGGTATAAAGCACAAATAAATAGCGATAAAACTTTTTTAACTTGTTCATCCATCTGACTGACACTGTTCATAAAATTAATACTGAAAACAAACCAGAGGGGCAAAATATTTGCAACCAAAGTCAAAAATTAAATTTGTTAGAAGCTCTTGACATCAATGAATTATATAAACACCGAAATTTTACCGAAATATATCTATCAATATACTTTTAATAATATTGGCTATACATATTGGCTATACACTGAAAAAATCATTCACTTCATGATAATGACTAAGCCGAAAGTGCATTCGTTATATTAAGATTTTTGTATTTGATTTATTAAGTAGAAAATTCGACAAAAATTTCTGTTGTTATTATAATTGTGAATGCAGTTTCAGATTTACAGGTAAACTAAAAATATATTTAAAGAAAACAAGAGAAAATTTTAACACGACTTCAAGGGCGTAATACCACCTGTTTTCATAAACTATAAGCATCAAGTTTTTCATTCACCGGTTCTTAATCTGCACAAATGAATATTAAAAACTAATTTTAGTTAAAAGAAAGTTTATGGTCTAAATTCTGAGATAATTTTCTCCATTTTCTAAAGAAATTTGATTCCATATATAAGAAAAATTGAATTATACCTATGTACATATAAGAAAAATCATAACGTTCATTTTCTTTTGAAATTTTTTAATTTTATTTCATTTTCATATTTTAATAATAAATTAAATTTATAATCATAAAATATATTTTCTCAGTAAATGGTACAGGGTCGGAACTCAATATACGGCCGACTGTCTATCTCGAAATCGACCAAAAATAAATTCATTTATCTATGAAAATTGTATTCAACAAGTACTCAATTTTATTTTAAAACAATGTATATTTACATTTGTTTGTTTTATTTTTCAATAAAGCTGTAGTAAGATAAGCATCCAGGTATTTTAAATTTTATATCAACACAATATTTTGATAGAGGATGTTATATTAATATACTATGATCCGCCGCTGGATGTATCTGTATATTTTAAACACGATTCGTTAGTACCGACATAGGTACATACATTATCCGCCTATCCCATAGTGTACGGTAGAATGTACCATTTTATGTATATAATATAAATATAAAATATATAGGTAAATAATTAATATTTAAATTTGTATTTTTGCATAAAACTTTTAGAAAATACATTTATTATTAATTTAAATATCAAAGTAATAATAATAATAATAATATTCTATTTTGTCTTTTATGATTTAATCTACAGGATGTTAAAAAAGTTAACAGGCACCTGTCTATCTTAAAGATATTGATAATTTTTTTTATTGTTACTCAATCATCGGATCTTCGAAACTTTACCGTCTCTCAACAGCACTCTTTGCACACCTCCATTACTACCTCAAATACTATAGCGCATTGATTTGCACAACATTTGCAGTACTCAATATTAACCGAAAGATGCATGGAGTAAATATTTGCTTTTAGTTTTTTTAATTATTTTGCTCAAACCAACTGAAGCTATTTGGGCTTATTTTCTTTTAAATATTCATTGAAGTTCGAAAATAGTTCTTATGAAGACAGAATTTGTAAAAATTGCCCGGTTATATGGAAAAACTGTACTTTTTTTATCAAGAAAAAATTATTTGATCAAAACATTTCTAAAACAACGAAAAACACCAGAAAAAAATTAAACTGATACTTGAAGTATGTTACACATTCGATTATATATAACCAAAAACCAAAATTTAAATGATCACATAGATAATAATAGAATTCAAATCAATTGGCGTCTTGAACTAAATATTTTTTTTTTTTTGAACTATTTAAAAAAACGGTAAAAATTCAAGATAAACAATGTATGGTTGAGATTCGGTTAGACTGTTAATTTTTTAATTTTATTTTTACAACATACCATTCGTTTTTAAACGGTTACGATTTCCATTGCTGGCTTCTGAAAAATCCATGTTTTTCACATGGCCCATTGAACGCCGCTTATTCCCGTGTCGGAAAACCACCAACATTGTTTATTTATACAGAAAACGTAACAGAAAATAAAACTAACAATATTTTGTATCCAAACGCATTACAATCAAAGAGATTTGATAAGTCTAAGACTACAATAAACAATATGATTTTGAAATAATATTTTTTTAATGTTTTGTTTCAGATCGAATATTTACAGCTAAGACATGACAAGTCTGTTATTATTGTTCAAAATGTTACAACAATTTCATAAATTCAAATCAAAATTTTATTTATTAATTAAAAAATTATGCATCTTTGAAGAAAAATATAGATAGAGATAGACGTTTTAATTTTCTCAATTATTATATATTATCTATACCAAAATTAATCAAAATTGGTTTAGTGGCTCAGTTGTGAAAAGGTAAAATACACATGCAGGTAGACAAACAGGAAGAGTTACTTTGGTATTTATAATATAAGCAAGGATTTACCTCAAATATCAGAGTAATACTATGTAATAAAGAAGTAATATCTTAATTGATAAGACATAAAAATTATATTTTATAAATCAGATATACAATGGTTGACTGTTAAGAGTAAACAACTATAGTATTACTCTTTACACGTATATGAACTGCCAATTTGCAATATTCACTTCCAAATCGGAATAAAGTGTATCCTTTAGCTCAAGTTGCATCAATCAATATATATTTACAACATATTATTGAAATTGGTTGAGCATTTATTCAAGTATTAATCCTCAACTCAAAGTAAAGTTTTTAACTAAGAATGCTAAGGATTAAACTTAGTTCAAATATTGATACTTAACCAAATTTCGGGTATCTAAATATTTAACCGTATTAGTTGTTATCTTCACTCAAGTTATAATCCAAATTGCACCTAAATTGTGCTAAAACGTGTCCATAAAAAATATATCATGAGAATACAAGTTCATTATATATATTCTACTATACCAATCAATAAAATTGTATTCCACAGAGGATAAATTCACATTAATCATTATGTATACCACAAAACGTTATATACACACATATATCTATAAATATCCATACAAATAAAATACAATTAAGCATATTTTTAAAATCCGATATTGTGGATATTGTAATTGAAAATAATTATATATATATTATATACCTATATTCAGTTATGTATATATTATATAACTGAATTTTGTATTATTTATTACTTAATTAAAGTTTTTAGAATTAAAAAAAAAAAAAAAAAAAAAATCCAACACATTTTTATTTTAATTAAATTTTACCATTTATATATTATATTATAGTAAAAGTATTCTGAAATATAAATTTTACTGTTTTTATATACGTAGATTATATGTGCAGTCTCTTAAAGAGACAACAATGGCAATATTTATAGTTTGAAAAAAGTTTTTAAATTCTATCTCTATATATGTATATGAGAAAAGCTGAATTTGATATTCAAGTTCTTTATTTCTATGAAATAAATATGTTGTAATTTCTAAAGAGACTGAATGGGTGTCAATATTCCATTTAAATAATTTTTATTATTAGGCAAATAGGTATAGTGATTTATCTCACCTCAAATGTCTAGTGATTTATCTCACCTCAAAAGAAGCCAGTGTATAAAGTTCAAAAAATTGTAAATTTAATAATAACGGCATAACAACTGTAGAAAGGGAAGGAATATAGCGCAAACAACGGGAAAAATAAACTATCTTCGCTCCGAGTTACGAGGATGAAATGGGGTGAACGTTTTAGAAGATGAAAACTAAACGAATTATTTTCCACGAAATTTAGTGTCCGAAGCATGTTTCAATATATTTAATCAAAATATTTATTTTTGAATTTAATTTTGAATGACAACTCAAGGCTTAAATTCCAATATACACTTGTTTCACCATTAAAAAGACCATTAGTCTTTTAATTTTGTTGAAACATATTCTTTAAGTTGAGGTAAAAGAAATAAACATTACTACAACATTTTTCCACGAAATACGAAAAACTTCAAGAGAGTTATTTTTCAAAAATTGTTTACAATTTTTTATTATTGATTAGAAAAAAAAAGATATAAAGTTACATTGTCCAACCCGGAAAACCTCATCCCATTTCAAGTTTGTATTTAATATTTTTTTCCGTTTGTTGCTATAATCCTTTTCTTTTCCAAAAATTTGCATGCATTAGAACAATTTTCAGTGTAATTAATTATTTTTTCTTCAAAAATTACTTGCACTGGTATATAAGGTTAACAAATTGAAAATTTTCCTGCATCAAAGTTGACAATAAGCATTAAAAATTCGTTTTTCGTATTTTTTAAATTTCAATCCACAATAGTAATTAAATGAAATATAAAACAATTCCACACTAGTAATTAAATGAAATATATAAAATTTCGGTGTTATTTGAAGATAATATTTAATTTATGAAAATCATTAATTTGCTAAAAAAATTTTTGTGGAAATACTTTTATTTTATTTGGATTTTTACCGCCATTATTCATATTATTCATATATTATTTGTATATATGGTAGTTTAGAGCTTAGACAATCGGAACTTAGTAAAAATTGGTCTAAATTTGAGAATTAAATATTAATCACAATAATGTGAATAATAAAATATTATTAATATTATGAGTTAATTGTTTAGATACAAGACGTATGACATATTATGATATGATGATATTTCATCGTTTGGAATATTTTTACTTAGAATTCATGAAATACTGTAAATATCCAGTCTATACAGTTTTATTTACTTGTATAATAATATGTATTGTAATTACCAATATGTGATAACTAGCTAAATTTGAGCTTAAATTGTGGCGAATTCTAACATTTTATGAAAAAATTTTTTTGTTTCAAAAAAATAAAAAATTTTTGTATTTGAATTTTTCTTCTATCTTTTATAGCTTAAAAGTTGGATCAAGGTTTCACGGAAACTCAATGGACCGATGTTGCTCGTACGTAAACTTAGGCTCACTTTTTATGTTTAAAATTCGTCACCAAAATTTCAGCTCGTTATCTCTTTTTGTTTAAGAGTTATCGTGATGACGGCCGGACGGGCGGAAATAGACTAATTAGGTGTTTCTATGACTACTTATACCAAAATTTTGTTTTTGCGGTCATTATTTCCTAGCGTTACAAACTTTAGACTAAAATTAATATACTCTGACATATTATGTATGTTGAGTATAATGATAGATAGATAGCATGCTTTGTTTTCAATAAAAGTTAATTTATAAATTAATTACATGTATTGCGGGAATTTGACCTATACATCCTAAAACATTATACTTATATGGACGCAATATGTTAAGACTTGAGATATTTTTAAGGCGAAAATATTTTTGAAGAGAAGGTTCTGAGTTTGAATACTTTAATTCAATGTTCTCGTAATTTAAATTTAATATACTTACCTAGTTATTTTCTAGAAATTATACAAGTATTCATTTTGAAAGCATCAAATGTATTGGATACTTGTTTTTGAAGAGTCGAAATCTGTTGCCAAATAATTAAAATAAGAAAGCTCAACTGGGTCCTGTAAAATTTTCATTTCATTTTTCTTCAATTTCTTTTGAATTATTTGAACCATCTAAAAGGAAACTCAATTAATTTCCTCAATTTGATTTAACATTAATTAACTAATGGTTTGCTTTGTATGTTACAATGATTGAATCAATATTATTGAAAACTACAAATATTCAGCTTAAACCTTAATGTACAATCAAATATTTTCAATAGATAGTGATCAAAAGAAAATCATTGAAGGAGGTTCGACGCTTAATTACTGGAAAATGAATTTATTTTGCCTTAAAACTAAAAATTTAATGAATATGATTGCCGATCTTATTAAAAATAATTTTGAAAATTATATACATTTTTATATAATCATTATGTTTAATTGGGCTAATCATTATTTTCCAAAAACAAAAATTTTCCAATTGTGAGTGTGTGAAAAACCTTTTAAAATTAAAAATTTTTTTTCAAATTAATTAATAACACTTTCAAAGTTGTAAAATTTAAAAAAATAAAAATGTGTTATGACGTATTAATGTTAAAATAATTTGTGTGTTCACATGGTTTTCCTATAAATAATATTACCTGTGTTTCGAAAGTAAAACATTACGAATATGCATCCATGTATGACGTTATCGAATTATTCTTAAATATACAATATTGATTCGGATACTATCGGGGTGTGCTACGTACTGAATCTAAAAACTATTTGTATTTAACATAGCGATTTAATTATAACGAATAAATAATAAAAATTAAAAATTGTCTTGTTATAAAACAAAAATGATATTTTCAATTATTATTACAATAAAAAAGAATAGTTTTTCATTAGCCTAATTCGAGCACATTAAATTATCATAAGGAAATGATAGGAAAACCGGTCGACTAACGTTTATGGATCAAATATTCATACATAATTTTGAATTGGTGCGTAGTATAACTTTTTCTCTAAAGGTCGAAGACCCTGGAATTGACCAAGTTTGATAACATACAAAAATAGGATATTTGCAGTTGTGAATTTGAGCGTCATCTTATTTTATACGAAACGATTAGCCAAGTGTATAGAAAGAGAAGATTCGAAAAATGGATTAAAAATATCAACTGTTGAGCAGTTACAGTTGATCGCTACTATATGTCAACATCTATAGACGTTACACTTTTTTTCTCAAGTGATTAGATACACACATTGATAATTTTAAGGAAAAATTGGTTGACATTTCCAAATCCTCCTAGTTCCAATTTATACCACTAAATAGTGTGGTATTCGTATGTAATTTTCTAATACCGTTTGATTGAAAACATTTTGAGATTAAAATACTTTGAAATATTACAAAAATTCGAATATTACCATTTCATTTAGCCGAAACAAGTATATTTTCAATTTATTAATTAATTTAATCATCGTTCTGGACTATCTGTTGAAAGATTTTGAAGAAGTATTTACAAAATAGGTATAGAAAATATACGTGAGCAATTAAAGGTTAATATAAATGTGCAAACAATGATATTATCTAGATTTAAACAATTGCCCTATTTGTGACACTCTTGCCTGCTGTCAACTTATAATGATATATTATGTGCGAATTGATGTTTACACACAAAAAAGAACAGCACAATCGACAACAAAGATGGCGTATTAATCTTGTGTCAAATGTAAATACAAGATGTATTAAAATTTAGGGTTAAAGGAAAATATACTTTGTGTACAGTTTTTTTAAGATTTCGAAATATGTTTCCAACGAAAGTTGTTTGTCGAGTGTACCTCTTTAAGCCTTTGCTGAGAGCATCTCTTCTGATGACGTGAATGGGCGTAATATTAATAACAACATATTGCTTAAATAATGAGACTTTGCTGCCGAAATTGTTGCGAATCTGAGAATTTTTCGTGAAATGGTGGTTTCTATTTTAAATGAAAAACAGTATTTGTGAATTAACTTTTCTTTTTCTAAAATCAGAAAATTTAATCAAACATTTTACAACTACTTTCCAATCGAGTATATAACAAGTAAAATATTAGGCCTTGGAATTTTGGAATTACTTTTGCAAGTGAGATGAAGTTAAAATAGTTATTTCAATATTTATTGTCTTGTAGGGAAGAATTTTGAAAGAGATACCACTAGGTGGTAATTTTTTTGCATAGTGGAGCGTGATAGGTGGTAGATAGATATTACAATTCTTACATTATATGGCATTGGGAAAGAAACATAAAACACCCCAAAAGTAGAAAATATTGAAAGAAATATATGAATTTTATTACAACTTTGTGTTGGATCAAACATTCAAAAATGTCGTACCCCGATTCTAAACGGAAATATTTGTTTTGAAATTTTTTCAGTATCTTTATTTTGAGTTATTAAATGCCTGAACAAATCTTTTGGAACTTACAAATCATGTGTCAATAACAACATCATTTTATAAAAACCGAAATACTAAATAGATATTATGCTTCACATGAAAATATTGGTTGAATTCAAGAATTAAAAATTATTGATTCTCTTAAAATAGTGAATCCTGTAAAAATTGGATCCTTAAATGAAAGTAGGGAATCCCAAAAAATTTTCTGTTACACTGTATTTTACAAAGATATGTAGTTATGCCTCATTGATTTTATATAAACACTTCTGTGGTAAACGTTTTTCGATTTTATTAAAAATCATTTAATATAAATTAAAAATAATCGAGCTTCAGTTATAAGTCTAAAATACCTGGATTCATCTCCGTTAATTAAAATTATATAAAAATATATAGCAATATGTGATACACCGTACGATGGTTTAAATGATGTCTAGTTTGCTTTAACACCAATGAGAGCTATGAAAATTAAAAACAATAAATTAGGCTATCTAGTATGATAAATATGAATAACGGAAATAAATTGAAAAGAATTATGAGAAATTAATTATCTTTTATCTTTTTAAAATTACGCAAATTTCACAAATAATTTGGAAAATATCAAACTAAAATATTCAACTAAAATGATTTTCGTAATAATTTCGCCTTATTTCATAATCCATAGGAATGCACTAAATAAAAATGGAAAACGAGAAGAAATTATACACATGTACAGGATGTAACGTGAATTTATTGCAATATTTTAAGACTTGCATTGTCAATCAAAAAAGGTTGTAATAGTCGAACAATATCGATAGTTATTATAAATGCCTATGTTAATATGATAAATTTATCAAATTAACATAGGCATTTTGAATTTTATATAGATTCATTTGAGAAATATCGAAATCAAATTAATACATAATCGCGTTGCTTATTACATATGTAAATAAACGTCTGAAAATAATGATATACGCAAAAACTATAAACTACAGTACAATGACTCTACGATTTTAAGTCCAAATATTACTCTATAGCTTTTGGTGATTTGAAACAAAAGCCAATTTGTAGTTAGAAAAATGAAGACGATGGCTCTTCAAAAAGCATAAAATAAAAATATCGCCTCAGATTTGTATTTATAACCTGAAAATATAAATTTCCTAAAAAATGTTAACTTAAATCGTAAATTGTCGTAAATCAAGGCCAATTTAAAGAAAGATGAAATATGTTATTAATGATGTTAATCGGTCGTTGAAAATGATGTTCCGCAAAAGGGTTTGGACTCTTGCACGAATTACCACTAGAGCGATAATCCAAAAAAAATTATTTTTGAAATGTAAATGAACATTACAACATTAATAAACATTACAAAAAATGGAAATTCAAAATAGTTATTAAAACAATTTTTTTTCCAAATTTTTCGATTATTTCATTTTCGAATTGTTGAAAGACAAAATATTTTTTTAGAAATACTTATTTGCAACAAACCACTGCTTATGATATTATAATTTTCCAACGAGAATATTATTTTGGTAGTTTAGACATTGAAGAGAAAAAATATTCTCGTTGGAAAATTTAAAAGGCTTGATTTTCATTGTTTTATAACCAGTTTAAGGGATTCAAAAATTTACCAACAAATTTTTCGATAATTTCACTCATCTTATTGCTTAAAATTATATAAAATTAAACAGAATACGATCTTAGTACACAGTCTAGAGAAGTTTGCCGGATACAATAAGAATAGTTAAATTGATCTATGTGTATGTTGTTACACTCAATAATGCATATATAATTACTTATATATTAAGACCGTTGTTCGCGTATTATTGTATAATATAAAACGTAGATGGTCATAGTTTTCTAAAGCTGTTTGTTTACTTACCTATATTTATGACTGTGTCTGCATGCCTATGTATATTATTCATCTTCTAGCTCGTAGAAAAAAGCAGGATATAGATAGATGTAGGTATATGGAAGAATTGGTACTATCAATAGAATAAATATTATAATTTGTAAACCAGGTTTTAATTCAAAAAAATAATTATAAATTCACGTATCTATTATAGATATATGTTTGTTATAGTATTAACATTTCATCCAGTCGAACAGGTTTGATCAACTTTGATCTAGCAAAACACTCTATAAATGTATTAGGCATGGCTTAAATTCTGAACTGTAGAAGAAAAACAGCAAAGCTTGAATATTGTTTGTAAATCAAAACACCTTCGTAAAAAAAATTACTAATACGGCAATCTTTTGAGAAACATTAAAAATAATTGTTATTAATTGATAGTAATGACAAATAATTGCGCTAAATGTATTTATTAGTAATATAGTAATAGGATCGAGTCGTTTATAAGATACTGAAACACATAATTTTGGTGAATTTTTAAAACGGGTTTTTAATAAAATCTGTTTTTAATTGTATTTTTTTTTCTGAAGTATTATCTAAACTCTATATATGAAATTTTCATTTATTAATTTGTGGTTATTTTTACTAATTACATCTATTTGAAGTAATCTGTGCTTAGTTGCTAATGCTTTCTGTATAATAACCATACAGGCGGCTCTTTGCAGTACCGTTTCAAATTATATTCACTTAACTTTTATGTCCTTTTAGCAATAGGGAAACTTGTATAGCGTAAGAATAAAAAACTAGGATCTGGGGCCCAGATTAAATGAGAAGATACATAGATTTTGGAAGAGAAAAAAATATGGTTCTGACTTGGTTTTGAGAGAAGATTAATCTCCTCTTAAAGATCTCGCTAGCAAATGTCCAATCGATATAACTTTATATAAAGGTTAGAGTTATTCAGTTAAGAATCAATCATAAGCAACTGAAATTTCTATCAATAGTTTTAACGCTAGTGGCGGAAATCCATTTAACCGATACACATTTGCGGAAGCACACATCAAAATTTTTTAACAAGATTTTCCAGGATAAAAGTGTAATTAATACTTTAAGCACTTTAAAATTTATCAATATTTAACCACACTATTTGGTTTCAAAAAAAATTACAAATGGAAAACAAAATTACAAACTTATAAATGTGAAATAATATTAATCTGAAATGTATAAAAAATAATTTATGTTTGAAAGAGGGAAATGGAAAACATACCTATAAACAAAAAATATTTAAAAACATTCATTGAATGTTGAAATTTCCATTCCTTTGTTTAAAATTTTTTTCAAATAAACTTTTTTTCAATGCAAAATCATTTAAAATTTTAATTTATGAATAATTATTGTTATTGCGAGTCAAAATCACAAAAATTTTCTCTTCTTTCATATACAAATATATTAAAAAAAAATAACTCTGTTTAATTTTCTTTGACATTCCATATTATAACTATAAAATTTACGACAGAGTGTATACAAATATTGTAGTCTGTAAATAGTAATGGACGAGTAAAAATTTTTTTGGAATAATTTTTAAATTATATATATCTTCAATTATTTATAGCCTAATATATTAATTAAGCTTATTCATATCCTCGTGTGATTGCTTTAGAATCAATCGATGTTCAAATATGGTCCGAACATAATTAAAAATAAAATATAAATTATTCATATTTATTAACGTATATATTTTAATGATAAATATTTTTTGCTATATGTAATTAATTATTGCTTTTTCTAAATGAAACAATGATTCTTAAGCTAAAAATTATTATTAAATTTAAAATTTTAATTAGCATGAAATGGGCAAATCGAATTTTTTCTATTGTCTAGTTTACAAACACTTATAGTTGATTTTAAATGTAACTACAAAGAAGGTCTTTTCTGTAAAAAGTTCCTCACGCAGGGCTAAATTCTGTAATTTCATCGCCGTTTACCCACCCACAGTTTGCGTTCATATTTTCAATGCACCCGAAAATAATGTCAATTGAAAATTATGACGCTCCTATGAGGATCCTTGGAGCCTGGTTACCTACAAATCAAGGGAAGGTTAAATGTGTCATGATCGCATTACCACTTGTTGCAAGAATTAATTATATAATATATAAATATATATATATATATATACTTTTTGTTGGCAAGATATGAAAACAAAAGCATACATTTGTTGATATCTTTACATTTTGAGATGCCCTCAATATGAAAATACAATTCAAAATTTGTGTGACACAATTCATACCGCTGACGATTTATTTTCTCTTTTTTTTAAACAGTTTAGTTTCCATTATCAAAAATAATTTATTAATTTAAGATTATTCACACATGATAAATAAATAAAAATGATTTATTTATTGGTTATTTTTATATTTTTCGGATTTTTATAATATTTAAAAACGTAACAAGTATGACGTACTTTTGATATCGTGTAAAAAGTCGGATGTTAAAAGCATTATTAAACTTATTCACGGCTTCAAAAAGAAGAAAATCGCATTGAGTAGGTATCTATTACCATTGAAGTATTATAAGATACTAAAAAAAAAACTAGCCTCAGTAAAAAAAGTTAATACAATAATATAAGTCTAAAACGTTTAATGTTATAAATGTATTAGTATCTATTATTAAGAGTATAGATATTACTAAAATGTAGTCCCAGCAGTGATATAAAGATGGAAATTGAGTCACTTTATTTTTGTAGCAAACCTAACTACATAGGATCACACTAAGAAGTTTACAAAAATAAATTTTTTTTATTGAAAATGTAACAGCAATTTAATTTTGGTAATCGTTTCGGAAGCAGTTTGAAAATGT
Source organism: Chrysopa pallens (assembly GCA_020423425.1). NCBI lineage: Eukaryota > Metazoa > Arthropoda > Insecta > Neuroptera > Chrysopidae > Chrysopa > Chrysopa pallens. The sequence goes on along the minus strand of CM035591.1, from coordinate 41,357,385 downwards.
AATTGTTCTGACAAAAATCATATAACAGTCTATTATAAAAATTGAATGGGCTGTATGTTCAAATAACATTTTTAAAAATTCATCTGAATAAGTCCATCTAATTCCATATCCTAGTGAATTTATGGATCAATAAAATTGCTTAATGATTTGTAGCCGACAGACAACAAAGTAAATATATTATCAACATATAATATATTTACTTGTTTTTAAACCATTCAAATAAAAGCTTGTTTTTAATAATTTTTATCATAATCCATTTTCAACGTTATAGTAAAACTTTTCTGGATTAAATGTCGCCGTAAAATTATCGTAAGGTGTTGGAGTTAAAAAATTATTTTACCCTAATTTTCTATATTACTTTTATATGAATTGCTAAAACAGCATCTTACTAGCTTGCATGAAAAAGGTTTTCTGGGATTTTTATCAAAGAGAAAAATCCCAGATTGCTATAACCGCATGATCCTAGCTTTCTAGAAAATGATGATCCTAGAAAATGAAAAATTCCAACTTTTTAGAACCAGAGGAACTTATTCAAATCCAGTTCCAAGATTTAACCCCATCATATTTAACATTTTGTAACTTAAATAAAAGCTGTTAATAATCTCAGTGAAAGTACCCTTAAGTCTGAATCCATATTCAGTTAATAAAATGGAATTCATTATAGACTTTTAGTCAATGTATCAACAAAACCCCTTACCACTTTTTTAACATTTTTATATTTTAACATTTTTTTTCTTTTTAATAAGTTTCTTTTGTTTTTTAAGTTATTCACATTGATAAGAACAAAAGCTTTTGTATATGTCAGAGGTATTGGATCGTTCATCATATCATACTAATATAAATATGAATTTCTTATTAATTTAAATAATAAAATGAATTAATTTTAATACACACACATCATAGAATATTATAAACTAGAAAGATATCTGTCACAAAAATTAAAAATTTTCATCAGTCAAATAATATATCAAAAAACAAAATATTTTTCTTTTACCGACGTTTAAACATTATAAATACAATCTACTTGAATGGTGATTGAAATTTAATCAAAAAATGGTTGAATAACATTTAACCCAACTTTTAACTTCTTTTTGACTATTGGAGATCACAATTACCAGGGATGTTATGGAGCTCCGTATGCGTAACCAAAACTATCAGATATCGAAAATACAGATATAATCCGAAATTATATCTGTAACCGAATACGAACTATAAGTTTCGGATAATGGCGGAATGGTAAGAATCTTAATGACATGATGCATTTTCAACTATTCGACAAAATTTATAAATTGGTACTTTTAATAATTATTTATATGAAAAAAGAAATAAAGAATATATATTTCATTTTTACACAATTCCTTAAAAATCTTACTAATTTTTATAACCAAAACTATGCGAAAATAAAGAATAGTTCGAAATAATTGCATATCCTTATTCCAATATCCAGATTCGTATCCGAATTCGGATCCATAATTTTATTCCCATAAGATCCCTGATAATTCAGTATGTAAACTAATATTTTATAATATAAAATTTGAAAAAAAAAAAAAAGAATTCAAGGTTTACAACAACAAAATGAGTGAGTGTTGACAGATATCCGACCAGCCATCACAAACTCCTTATATTAACAAAGCTCTTTGCTACAAGTCAATACTAATCTGAACAGAATAAACGGACAGTATGTATTCAACATTTAATGGTGGTGGTGAAAATAAACGAAAAATGTAAGATGAAATTGTTTACAGCTCATGGAGGGTGAATATCGATTCAGAATAGTGTGATCACTTTGTACTTTTATTCGATGAATTAATTGGCTTCTTTTACACAGAAAATAGTTTATGGCACATGTTTATTATTATGGATACAAGATATGAATGTATGCACCATAGGTATATAGGTACTTGAAAATTTACCATGTTAAAATTGATAAGACTTCATATTTACAATACGAAAACTTTTGGAAAATACAAATACAGCACAGAAATATAAGCTTTCTTATGTATAATAATTAATAATGATGAAACAATTTATTAATTTAAAACAAGGTCAATATATTGATTTCATTAATGATTGAAATCCCATTATACAGAAATATCCAACATTTTTAATTTCCACAATAATGATATGACTTATATGTTTGATGTTTGAAATAAATTATAATTTAACCACACTAAACAGCATGCTCCAAAAGCTATCAAAACTAAAACATTTTGTGAATGAAGATTTTATCATATACAGCAATAAGATAGTCCAATAGTTCTAATATTAAAATAGCATATATAATTTTTTTTGTATATAAGCATATTAAATAATTCAAAAGAAACTTACAAATTTTAATTCGCTATATTTTTTCGTTTTTGAGTTATATTGATGACGTAAAGACCAACGATCGGATGTCCATGCGGAATTAATCACATAATTAGGTGATTGTAAAAGTACCTACTCAAAGTTTTGTACATGGATTCAATATTTTCTAGCAATACAAAGTTTAGAATACAAAATATGCCGAGTATATAAAGATTAAAATAACCAGTAAAGATAACAACAGTGTTAACTGCTTCCATACTCGAGATATGGTTTAGTATCAATCTGTGATTTATTTTTAAACCATTATCCTCCTATAACTATATATAACCATTTTTTTATAATAATATTTTTATATGTATAAAAATTGTGGCGAATATAAACAGTTAACGAAAAAACATTACAAACAAAAATTGCTTGTCATAAAATATATTTTAAAATTATACATTCCACATATAATTAGGAGATATCTGGTGCGTATCAGATATTTTTGCTTCAGATTTGACCACTGCAAACGATAAATTTAAGGAACGAATATTTTCGAAATAATTTTTATACTCAATATACATAATTTGTCAGAGTATATTATGTCTTAAATTTGTAACACTAGGGAATGCACAATCAAAATTTTAGTTTAGGTATTTCTATGAAAGGTTGTTTGCCCGTCTGTAATCACGAAACAAAATAAGAACGACCTGAAATTATGGTTACGTTTTTCAAACATAAAAAGTCAGTTTATGTGCGTGAATAAGCGAAATCGGTCTATTGGGTCTAATAGATCCTTGGCCCAACTTTAAAACTATAAAAGATAGAAGAAATGTTTAAATACAAATGTGTTAAATTTTTCGAAATAAGCAACTGTTATTTGAAAACTTTTTTCATAAAATGTTAAGATTCGTCTAAATTTAATCTCAAACTTAGCTAATTATCACATATTGGTATTTACAATACATATTATTATATAAGTATATATAACTGTTTAGACTGGATATTTATAGTATTTTATGATAAAAATGAATTAATATAAAAAAAAACAGATCAAGTCAAATAGAAAATACAGTTACTATTACTATAGAAACTATTTTTCAAAAAGAATAGAAATTTTATGTATTCCTATTGTGTGGTTTATAATCCATACACGCACTTACGATATTTAGGGCGAAAAATTTATTTGATATTTTTGACTTAGTTAAACACTAACATCGAATTAGTATTCTAGGGTACTCTGGCACAATACCTTTCGAATGGTATAACTTCTGTTAACTTTTTTTATTATAAATACCGACCATAGAATATTAAATTATTGCTCGGTTATTAATATATAGATATGCTTTAATAACTGTGATAACTGGATATTTAGAGTATTTTATAAATGCTAATCATTAAAAATAGTTCAAACATTGATATTCCACTATATGCCGATTATCTTAATAATAAACTTTTAGTTATTATGTTTACTTGTTAATATTTGCTTTTGTTTTCGACTAATTTGCACTTTTTTATAAACCTACTGCTTCTTTTATTTTTATTTAAAAAAAAATTAAATAAAGGCTTAAACATGTATTATTTTCATTGGTTCGTTGTACGTATCCGAGGATATGCGTTTACTTATGATTTTTGTTTGAAGATGATCAAATTTTCTTGTAAGACTGGCCCATGGTGTGTTTGAATCAGCAGATTTTCTGATGAGAAAGTCTTGCGGTGTCCGCTGGCCCTAAATATTCAATGTCAAACAATTTTAAACGATGCACTCGTAGTAATAATATATAATTTATACAATTATGTTGTATGTAAATAATATACTTGAGATATTATTGGTATTTAACATAAAATTAATTAACAAAGTCACACCAAACTGAACTTGGAATGAATACTTAATAATATTTTAAATAGTTGCGTCTTCTTTATGCACACACAGTTCAACATTATTTATGACTTTACGAACAAACAAATAACATTCATTTGTTTAATAAACATGGTATCAGTATGTATTCTGTGATTATTAAAACCATTTTCTTTAGAGGTATTGGTAACAATGTTAGAGTATTTATATTAAGACTTTGAGTATATATTTTGAATTAATTTTTTGATATTTTTATTGAAACGTATTTATTTCACCAACACGGAACTAAAGTTAATTGGTTTGAATCTTGAAAATAAACAAGATTTAGATTTTGAAACATCTTGAATATATACTCATACATGTAAAAGCTTCGAGTACTCATACATGTAAAGGTAAAAGCTTGGTAATAAACTAAAAAAATAAAAGATATTAGACGAATCGTTGTCGACTTCTTCGTTTTTGAATTAATTCTATTTCAATTTTCGACTTTGATTTTGGCATTGATTACTAGTTTTATATTTTGAATCGCTACAAATGAAGCTATGGTAGGGCAAATTAAATCGACTGAAGCGATCGCATTGGTTGCTTTCGGCGTTAGGGATGCTATTATTTCTAAAATTGTCAGCAAGTACACTTGAAATTATTTATTTTGTTTTAATTTTAATAAATTGAAAACAAAATTAGACACCTAAGTTGTTGTAGTTGTAAATTGTAAAAATACCAGGTAAGTGCAAATTTTAAGAATTTCCGTCTGCTCAATGGAAAATAAATCAACGGAATCAGTGGATAGCTGCAGTTAAAAGACTGAATATTTTGCACATTTGTTGTGTTTTGGTAAATTTACAGCCTCCAATTATTTCTAATAAAGAGGATGCTGAAAATGAAAGTTAAATATATTTTATTATTCATCAATATTGTATCTATTTTATGGTATTTTACGGTATACAAAATTTAATTTCCAAAATATTATAAATATATGTAAGTTTATTAATAAATAAATAGTTAAAATTTTTGTAATAAATAATAAAATTCATTTAAACTTATTTATAACTTTCATATTACTGACGAATATTACAACTGTTTAAATTGACATTATTATAACAAACAATAACACTCTTTACTTAATAGTTAGTTTGGTAGCCAAATAATATTTTATTTATTACATTATTTTAATTATTTAATTATAATCCGTGCTAAATTATATCAATTAAATTCTTATGTCAATTTCTATCAATTATTATAGCATGCATCGTAGATTTATTAGTAAAAAAAAAGTATTTTAGTTGATTTTAGATTGCGGCTACCAAACTGCCTTAATATTGAATTTTAAGTAACGAAATAATTTTTTTTTTATTTAAGTCACTTTTCAACAACTTAGGTCATATAGTGACTACATTGGGGATATTCTTTACAACAACATTACACAGCAATTCTATGTGGTCACCCATCCAAGTACTAACTGTGTATAATGTTGCTTAACTTTGTTGGTCGGTTGAGATTATTAATTACGTTACATCAGTGGGGGGTCTACGAATTAATTTCTTTACTTAACTTTCTAATAATTGACTGGTTAGTAACAATGACAACAATTCTTATTTACGGATTTATGTATTATTATTATTAAAAATAAATTATTATTATTTGAAAATATTCTCAATATCAATTCCAGTAAAGCTTCGTTTCTCCAATGCAATCTCATTTTCCTCATATTATCTAAGTATTATCTAAGTTATCAATTTTATCCCCATTGTTATTGTTATTTTCTGTATGACTGTCTTCGGTAGGTAAAGTCCCGAATAAAGCAGGTAAATAATGTTCAAAATAGAATCTTTTGCTTTTTAAAATCACAATTCTTAAAAAATCATCGTCTCCATGAACTTCAATCAAGTAAATGCCATCTTCAACTGGTTAATAGATAAAGAAATCACAAACGCCCATACCACTGACGTACATTTGAACTTGTGTATAATAAAAATCAGTCTTTAGAAAGTTGTCACTGTTCTGTCTGTGTTCCTAGACATCCCTTACATGCTCTGCAAGAGCAATATTTTTGCCCCTGGTGACTATTGCTGGCTGAAATTCCATATAATGAGTGATCGACTGATATCCGGTTTTATTATAATATCCATGGCTTCTTTGTTACTAAAAAAAAAGTAAAAAATTATATTAATTAATTAATTATTCATATATTCCATTGAGATAACTATTGAATAATTTATTTTTCATTTTGATTTTTTCCTTGATATAATATTTTGGCTTTAATACGAATTTTAAACAACTAAACCGAAATGTTTACTGCATTCTTTTTTATTTTTTATCATTATACTTACGTGTTGTTCATTCGTTCAACTAACAAATAAAACTGCAATTACTATGAAACTGTCACATATTTTTTTTTTTATAGTATTATTTAAAATATTTATTTATTTTTATTTTTCTAGCTATACATACGTACAAAACCATTCTCTGACAGCCTCCCGTAGTTCATATTTTGTCTGGCGGTGCAGCCACACTCATAGCGAAAGATAATTACCGAATGGAGTATTTGATTTATGATTTATTACATCAATTGAAGAGTCCTTACTTCACGAACAGGCGGCTTTTTACAAATCTGTACAAATATGTATGATATGAACGTTATCAGTCAAATAACGAGCTTTTCTTTTGTTTACAATTTTCTTACTTAGCCTTTTAATAGACTTAACCTGTTTTTTTTTCTGCCAATGCCTTAAAAGCAAATTGTAGCGAAGTGCTGAAAAATGGACGGGAGTGGAAAACAAGGCCCAGAAGGTATAATTTACAGGTATAAGTTTCCCATCCATTACTAGCAACCACATATGTCGTTAAGTTGATAGAGAAAATACCCACTCACAAACATTCACAGCATTAATCCCGGTTGTACGTTGACCGTTGCCGCGCAGCGCAACACTAACCAAAAACAATGTGTTACACAATTTGATTGATAGGCAATTTCGTGTTGCCTGTAACCATATTCTCATATAAACAATTAATTGGCGAATATCTTATAACACAAATAATCATAAGAACATTTTGCCTTCTCGACGTCAGCTGTTCTAAGCGTGCGCTCGTCCTAATCAAGAAATGAAAAATTAATCAAAAATTATATTTGTTGCGAAAATTTGTTTTAATATTGAGTTAAAGTTAAAATTTTGCAGTTAATTTTGTTAAGAGAAAGTTTTTTAAAGCTTGATTGTACAATAATAATTATCCATATAAGTGCACTCAACACGAATGTTGGTGTCTCACAGTGTTGAAGGAACAATAGTAAATAAATATACAGATCGATTTTTGTTTCATCTGGGATAGGGAAAACAATGTAAAAATACAGTTTTATAGAATAAGAAAATTTGTGTGCATAATATTTATGATGATGCATAACAGATGTATTAGTGTAATGTGTTTATATGTTTTGTATATGCATACAAATTGTAATATTCCATATTGATTTGATTAATATTGTTTTCTTAAAACCAAATGAAACTAAAATCAATCTGTATACACTCACGTATGCCTCCTATATATATATATATATATATATATATATATATATATATATATATATATATATATATATATATATATATATATATATATATATATATATATATATATATATAGATCAAAACAATCAAAACTATATAACTAAGCCCGAGTTACCAACCGGTCAAGGTCCTATAATTACTGATAATTACAAATGACTATCTTGTATACTATACATCAACACCAATAATAAATACTTATATAATTATGAATACACATAGACAATGTAAAAAACGAACGAAAGTTTAAAAAAATGGAGTAAATCTAAATAGGTAACTTTGTTTGTTTAATTGCCCAGAATAAAATCCGAGAGACTATATTGGTGATAATTCTTGTGGATAGTTCTGAAACTTCTTTATAGATCCTAGCTTTGAATTCAATAATCCAGGACTCCTTTTCATGGTTTTATTTAACCTATCTTGTTAGTGTGGTTCAAATATTGCAAGCTTAATTCGAACCACTTCCTCATAACATACAAAGTCAAAATTATGTTGATTTAGTTCAGATGACAATGGTTTTTATAGTGATCATATCGTCTTCATATTTGGGAATTGCTACAAAAATATCAAATCTCTTTTCCTAGTCACAGCCCACACTTTTTCATTTTCGTACATAGATAATTTTCATTGAATTTAATTTACATCCTCAGAAAATCTTTGCAAGCTAAAATTGCATATCAATCACACATACAATTATGTGAAACGTCACGAAAAAGATTTTGGCAAAATAACTTAAAGAAAGTTAAAAACATATATTGCTTGATGGTTAAAACTTTAACTCTAGTGAAAAGCTGATAATAAATACACATAAATTTGATATATCAATGTTCTGTCGCATTCAAATCAGAAAAACGAAACCTTTCAGAATTGTTCTATGTTCAGAATGTAACGAAGATAAATATTTAATTAGTGTCTGTGATCGGAAACTGCTATTCTTGTTAAGGTACTCAAGAAATATTCAAATAAAAAACCCGTATATTCTTGAAGTATCAAGTATTCGAAAATTGCAAAAATGAATGTCATTTAGATTCCTAAAAGTATTTTCAGATTTTATTAATTTTTATTATTCTTGATCTTTTGCCAATTTTTTAAGTAATTTCAACGGTGAACAACTTCTATGGTTTAGTAGCGAAAATCAATTTTTGGTAAGTCATCAAAGATTTGTGTGGCCTGGCGTACTCATGGTGTATGCCGTTTCTATTCACCAATTTCGGGAACTTTCAGATTTTATTAATTTTTATTATTCTTGATCTGTTGCCAATTTTTGTAGTTATTTCAACGGTGTACAACTTCTGTGGTTTAGTAGCGAAAATCAATTTTTGGTAAGTCATCAAAGATTTGTGTGGCCTGGCGTACTCATGGTGTATGCCGTTTCTATTCACCAATTTCGGGAACTTCTTTCGAAATGCTTGCTGTAATGTGGTCAATTGTTGTAAACAGTAAAGTTCTGAATCTACCGTTTGAAAAAATTCCAGAATTTCATACAGATAATCGATTGCTTTACCCACCACACACTAATTTGTAGCTTCAACAGACTTGAGAAATGGCTCCATTTAATTGCATTTTAACAACGTATTGCCGATATGGATAATTTCGTATCTTTAATTCCTGTGTCATTCAAACATAAACCAAATTTGTAAAAAACATTACAAATGATATTTTAAATATGTATGTCTTTATACGTACTTTTACTTAGGGGCAAGACTTTCATCGAAGACTATGGTTGAAATACAATCTATATATTATATAATACGTGAAGAAAAAAATGTATTGTATCCATTTTTTCGAAAATTGGGCGGACAGGAGGAGTATGAAATTTGACACACTTATAGTTTATATAGAGAAGGACTGGAGAATACTAATATTTTTTAAAAGTGAACATCTTTTAAGTTTATTTGTTAGAAAAAATTAACTTAGCTTACGTAGCTCCTGAGTGATGAGCCTTATTCAAGTCAGGTTGAACATTTTTTGTGAAAAAATGTTTTTTTTAATATTTTGTAAGCTAATGATTTAAAAACTTAAAAATTTTGTCTGTAATGTTACGATACAACGAGTTAATTGATATGAATTTGACAAACCCTTTTTTTAACATCCTGTAATATGTATTATAGTAAAGGACAATGCAATGAAATAATATTGAATATTGTACAGTATTATTTACTCTTGTGATGGGTGTGAACTAAACCATTCAAAGTAATTAGATATTATAATTTGATCAAATAATGTCAACTTTAATCAAATAATCGTATAAATTTGAAAATATGTTTATTACCAAAATGTACTACAATTGTAATTGATCTATTAATTTCTGATATTTTAACTGCATTGCTTAACTAAATAAATTATTTTTATAAATATAAAATCCAATGTATAATAAATTTATCTTGTATCATAAAAAATACCAAAAACAATGGTTTTTAAATTTCAAACGTTTAATGATTCAATTAAGTATTTGAATGATGCATCCATCATTAGATTAAAAATTAGCCACATTTACCACTATTATATTTATTTGAATTAGCAAAAGAATTGATTATAATTAATATTTCTTGCCCAATCCATAATTATAAAAATTGACACGGCAATAACTACAAGTCATTTATCCCTTTTGTATAATGTTAATATGATATATAAATACAAATATTATGCAAAAAATAATGCTATATCTTCTGATTTTTTAATATAGTTTTTTTTATGCATGTATAATAAAAAACCGATATATAAAAGTATTTTAGCAATATGGCGGGGTTTGAAAAAATTCTAACAATGGACTCAAAATACCAAAAAACACACATATACACACTCACAATGTACATAGACCAGAGTAGAAGCCTTAAAAAATGATAAAAAGTGGAAGAAAATTATAGTAGGATGAAACCATTGGAAACGCAAGATAATATGATAAAAATAAAAGGGAAAATAAATTACTGGCGATCTATGTCCGGGAAGTAGGAGGGGTGAGTTTTTAAGGGTAAAACATGGTTTATTTCGTACTAAAAAAAATTAAAAGGCAAAGTTTTAGGCAATAAAAATATCTACAACTTTTTTTTAATACTTTTTTCACATAACCTCAAACTTTTTCGATTGAAAATTAGGGTGCTTTTTCGATATTTATTCAAAATAAGGTGTAAAAATAAATATTTTTTTTCAAAAAAATTACAGTGTATTTGGAACATAAAAAGGTAAGTTTTCGTGAGAAAAAATTTTTTATAAAAGATAAAAATAAAAAACTAAAATCTAAAAACTTGTTTATTTTTTAATTTTTACATAAATTTTGAGGTTTTGTAAAAAAAGTGTAAATACAAAAGCTGTAGATCTTTTTATTACCTACAACTTTGCTATTTAAATTTTTTCCATAGGACTTATAGTTTTGCCGAAAATTCAGATAAACAAAATTTTACCCTAAAACACTCACCCCCCCCCTACTTCCCAAACTCACCCGTAATTTATTTTTCCTTTCATTTTTATTGTACTATCTTCTGTTTCCAATTGGTTTCATTCTACTATAATTTTTTTTTACAAAAATTATCTACCCTGGTATAACATCAATATCTAAAAAGGTTTATTTCACTAGAAACGAAACACTTTTACTTTTAAATAGGAAATTTTAAGAAATTTAAATAAGTCTGAGTCGTTAATTAAATGTAGTTTTAGATATTTTGCTTCTTTTTCAAAATTATATGCAAAAATTCACAAAATTCAACTCGCAAGTGCTTTTGAAACGAATTTCCATGGACAATTTTCAGTTATTAAAAATAATTATATTGTGAAAACCAAATTTTGATAACTTCATTCACACAATTTTTAAATCGTCAAGTTAGATAGAAATTTCCATCCCACAATATACTGATAAATTATACGGTTGTGTTTATGAATGATTTCTTAATATTTACCAAAAGATATAAATCAGTGATGATTAAGTACGAGATTAAGTACGAGTTTATCAATTTTCTAAGTAGAAATGACAAAATTGTACGTGGAATCAGTATCATACTTTCTACAAAGGTAAGAGATTTATTATTTTTTAGAGTTTTTAGAATTCATTTGAGATTTATTTTTATATTAAATGTACGCAATATGTTTGAAAATGAAAATATGCAAATAATTTACAAAGTAAAAGGCCCTTGACATAACCGGACTTCTCATGGATACAACATTAAAAAAATCATAGTTATCGAATTAAAAATTAAATCATGATACTGAATTCTCTAAAAAATCCACCTTACTATTTTTTTGGTTCAGGTTTTTATTTTCTATTTCTAAAATGGAGAAGCATCACATTCGAATGTAATTTTTTAAATATTTGTTACCTCGACTGGGTAAGCCGATTTTGATTATTATTGTTTTATTTGAAAGTTTGGTGCTTCCCGTGTGGTCAGTCCCATTTAAAAAATATAAAATTAAAAAAATAAAACCACCTTCAAACAATGAACTTAAAAGTAAAAATAATTGTTAATTCTAACTTGTTACCAATTACCTTCTGAAGTTAATGCCCATCTTAACCTTAGCGAAAAAATTGATTGGTTTGTATCGACTAAGAAAGTTGTTTGACCACAAGGAAAATTTAAAATTATTTTTTACTTTTTAGCTAATTTTTTTAATGCGGATAGATTAAAAAAATTATTTTTTTTGGCGTTTTATCCAAAAGGATATCCATTCACCATTGAATGAACTCGAATATTGCCAGAAACAAGTTCATAACAGGAATAATTATTTGTTACTTTTAAAAATTTTCATTTACGGATTGTCTAATTCAAATTTGGATTTTGCTTTTTAATTATTGTATGTATAAGTTGATTTTTGTTTCTTCATTGATAGTATGAATAAATTAATGAACATATATCAACCAGAGGCCAAAACTACTGGATCTAGAAGCATGAAATTTTGAAGAGAAGTTTATTTGAAAACAATAAATCCCTAATGAAATGAAGAGGGGTACAAATTTTGCATATTAGTATTTATGACTATGACGTATACAAGACAAAAAATGTGGCTATTATATTTTTTACTAAATTTCACTGGGGCGCACAAATGGGTAAATTTCACTGGGCGCACAAATGGGATATAGTGTTATTTATTGTATTATAAAAAAATAATTTCAATAAAAAAAAAACTGGTAAAAACATTTGTTCAAAATCAGGATATATAAACCGTTTCAGAATTTTTCATTGATAAGAAATATCTCAAAAAGAAATTCTCAGTTTGAATTAAAAGCAAATAATTTCCATGAAACCAAATTTTAAAAAAAATAATAATGTCACATAACACACCTCTCACAAGAGAATCAAACAATTAAGCCAAAAGAACCTCCTCAATTTTGAAAAAAAAAAGCGTTTATCGTAAAATTGTTGTGTATAGTAAAAAAAAAAAAGCACACTTGAGTGACTCACTACTATACTACATGATACCATACCATGTCGTTTATATTTCACGCGCATCAAATGTTTTACTATACATACACAAAAACATCAACCAACATAGTACTTTATTATATGTTATGTACCAAACTAGAGGAAAGCAAGCGTCCCGACGCTTTTAAATATTATACTTGATCATAACATTCAACTAAAACACAACGATTCAAATAAACATTGAACATAGAACTTTTTTGTTAACAAGTTCTTACTACTACTTTCTGTTATTCAATAGAGAGCTTAAGTTGTTTTTTATTTTTCTTCTATAATTCGTCGTAACTTCTAAAATCCACTTGAATTAGTAATAAAAGTGCATTAAACAAATTTTTTTTTTATCAAGTTGTTTAAATTATTATTTTATTTAAGTTTATTTTTTTTCAGTTTTGTTTGAGTTATTTTTAAATGTTTGTCATGATACAATTAATTTATATTCCTTTTAATAAAAATAAAAACTATTTGATTTATTGTTTATGATAAAGATCATATTAATTAATATTAATTTATTCGTGAAATACAAAAATAACTTTGGTTTTTGTTTACAACTGTATAACTTTTTAAGGTAAGATAAAATCTTTTTATTCTAATATAATTTAACAGGTTTATATTTGAAACTATTGTATACTATTTAATCTTGAAAAATCTATTTGTATTAATAGTAATTCGGAAAATATTCTTCAGCTTGCTAAAAGTCTTTGGACAACACGAAAAGTGCGTATTACAATGAAGAAATTTTAATAATTCTAAATGTTCATATTCGTGAATTGTTTTTATTTTATATATAGATTTTATAGATTTCAATTTTATAAATTTTGTTTGTCCGTTTAATTTCATTACGGAATAGAATTTATAGAATCATTGCAAACAGCAATCTTAATTAATTGTAAATTAATTAATTTTAGTTTTCCAGCCTTGAAAACAGCAAATGATTTTTTTAAATGTTTAAAGTAAAAATAAAATTTAATTAAAATTCTATAAAGTAAATTGTTTATACGCATCTAAAATAAAAATTAATAAATTGAGATTTAGTTCAACAGATATCGAGAGCGGCAAGCTCTAGATTTTCATTCAGGGACTTATAACTAATGTTTAAATTTTATGTATATCAATATGATCAATTCTTTATTTAAACAAAAATTTACGGAAAATAAATACTAATACTTAAATTATTTATTTTATTCGAACAAAAAAACTAACTTTGAATACTCCAGAAACTATAATTCATTATCATTCATTATATATTATATTGTAAATTTTTGTGCCTTTATTATAAAAAAGCTGTGTAAAATAACCCAACCAAAGTATTATTTATAAACCTCGTGTAAATTCTAATATTAAAAACATGGTCAACAAAACACAACCTTAGGCAATTCAATTTTACTCTTCTTCGGTTGGATTATTTTACACAGCTATTTTTATGATTGACTTTTTATGATTGTTGTATATAAACGAATATGTTATCGATATTGATTGATATCTATACTAATATTATAAAGAGGAAACATTTCTATGTTTTTTTGTATGTAAAGAATAAACTTAAAAACTACTGGACCGATTTGTAAAATTCTTTCACCGTTGGAAAGCTTCACTATTCTCGGGTAAAAAAGGTTAATGAAATATTTTTTATACCTGTATTTTAACGGGAATGGGAACTGCGCGGGTGAAACCGCGTGACGTCCACAAGTACAAAATAATTTGAAAATATATCATCAAAATTCAGGTAAAATTTAAATAAACACTGATAAATCATCTACTGATTTTACCCTCGTACAATCCACTATGTAGAAAACATAATTGTTAATTAAAAGGCTATATTTTTTATTTTATAAATCGATTCGAAAATAAGCCAAAACATTTTTTTTTTTATTCGTTCACAATCTGATAAAAGATTGTGAGGAGGATAGAGGAGTTTTCATATCAAAAATAATTAATAAATAACTCAAAACTACACACTCACACACGATCTCGTACAAAAGTAAACATTGGTTTTATATTATTAGTTTTTTCTCCAACTAATATGTGTTTATTTTAATATTTTTATGTAAATTTTGAAAATATAAGCTGATTTTCAAAACACTTCAGCTCTTTTTATAAGTCCACACACTGAAAGACAATGCTGAAGTAGTAAGAAAAATGATTGATAATCATGTAACAAAATAAAAAAGATAATGCGACTTATTATAGTTTCTAAAACTTTTTATAAACTAATTAAAAACATTACGAATGTTACGCAATTTTGAAAATGGCATAAGCATTTTAAGGAAGTACTTTAAAAAAATGAAATTTTTAAAAGCTAAACTATTTTTAAGCTTATTACCTGTTTGTTTCAAAAACAGAGCCATGTTAAATATTGCCATTTAAAGAATTTAAAAATGAAAATTTTGGGCAAGTAACTTTTGTTTAAACTTCGTTTAGAAAACACCTACAATGTTTCTTTAAATATACGTTAAATTGATTAGCAAATACGGAACACTTCACTTTTCAATTTATTTATTTAATTATCCTCGCTAAATAATAATGAATGTTAAATCTCGCAAAAGTAAACCTACACATACGAAGTTTCAAAAATATTCTAATCAATAAAAACCAATACTTATCCAAGCCCTGATCTTATATATACCACACAAATTTCTACAGATATTTTTGGCAATGTTTTATTCTGAGGTATAGAATATGTCAGAGTTTATTAATTTTAATATAATGAACGTTTGTTAGAAAATTTTTATAAAAGTGTTCAAATTAATCAAAAGTGTTCAATTAAAGAATCATCAAATTAATCAATGTCCCCATGCTCGTCCGCCTGTCCATCCATCAATCACCAAGATATCTCAAAAACGATAAGAGTTATTTGAAATTTTCAGTACTTAACACATAAAAGGTGTGTTTAAGTTCGTAAGTGAGAAAAATCGGTACATTATTGGATCCAAAAATGGATCTATTGGACCTTATTTTGAACCATATAAGATAATAATAGACAAAATTCGAATAATTATGCATTTTTTCGTAAAACGTTTAGATTCACCACAACTCGCCACAAAACTCAAATTTTGCTAATAAGCACATACATACCATACAAGCTAGTAGTTCTGTGAACTGTAGACCTAGCTCAGACGTAAATAAAAAGTATATAAGTAATAAGTATACAAAATTTAGAATATATGTTGTCTGACACAATCCAAATATGATCTTAATTAGACAAATTAAATGTAATGTTAAAAATTAATAATTATATGTTTTAAATAAAAAGAAACAGTATAATGTAAATAGCATAGTGACTTAATAAATTAATTTTATTCTTAAAATAATTTTATTAAAGAAAAAACTAGTTTTTTCCGAAGAGATCATTAAAAACTCCAGAAGTTTTTATACAGTAAATTTCCTAACTATGATCAATATGTTTACCAAATTTTGCCAAAATTGAAGATGGCGTTCGAAAGTTACAGAGTAACAAGCACAGATAGATAGAGCCAAACAAAATCGTCAAGTTATACCATACAACTAACTTTGTTTGGTTAATAATTATTATGTGTTTATAACTGTATAGATTGCATATTTGGAGTATTTTATGAATGATTATCATTAAAAAATGGTCAAGCATTGATACTGATCATATGTCAAGTATCTAAACTATTAGCTATTTTAGAATTTTACTTATTTAGTATTTATTTTTGTGAATTTTTGGTTGTTTCAATATTTGATCATATTATCATAAATGAGAAATTTGCTTTTACTGTTTGAGTATTCACATAAGAACTAATCTGTGAATCTATAGAAGTTGTCTGTCTCAATTTCTGTTACTGTCAAAGTGCTTTAGTTTCAAGTTTGTAAGAAAATACTGACCGCACAAACACAGGAGCATAATCGGTACATAGTGTACAATGGATCAATGCCCCGATTTTTGATCCATAATAGATTATCGAAAATTTCTAATAGAAAAATCTTTGTTTTTAAAAAAAAAAACTTTTGTTTTTCATGAATTCGATAATTTTCATTTATTTATGTATTTATAACTGTATACATTGGATATTTAGAGTATTATATGAATTCTTAGTATTAAAAATAATTCAAACAATTAACTCAGTTGATTATTAGTTTTTATCGTCACTTATTGTTATTTTTTAATTTATTGAGCCAATTATATGAAAATTTTTTTTTAAATTTTTGTTGATTAGCAACGCGGTTGTTTTTTAATTGAATAAATTAACACTATACACACAAAAGTTTCAACAATCATAATACTGTATGGTTTAAATTAAATCTAAACTATTCAGATGTCTTATTATTATTAATTTTACATATATTTATATAGGTACGTGATATTTTATACTCGACATATTCCCATATAATATTTCAGAGTATATAATTTTTATCCTAAAGTTTGTAACGCTAGAAAATATAGATTGCATTAATAAAATTTTTTTATTGATGTTAATAGACTCGTCTAATCAGTCCATTTCTGCATGTCCGTTAATCCGCCTGTCCGTCACCAAGATGATTCAAAAACGAAAAGAGCAAAAAACAGTATTTTTGATATACAGAGTTGAAGGTCGTGAATGAGCAAAATCGGTCGTTTGGGTCCAATAGGCTCAGAACACAACTTTTAAACCATAAAAGATTTCAGAAAATTTCAATTTCAAAAAATGTTTGTCTTTTTTTTTACCAATAACTTTTGTTTGAATCGTTTTTTTAAAACGCTTAAATTTTCCACAATTTCAGCTCGTTTTTTCAATAATCTTAAATTTTTTCCTACATCAGCCACGTAATTTAACATAGATGAAAGTAAGATTTGATTAAATATTTGGATTAATGTCATATCCAATTAATATGCAATCTTCACGATCATGTGGATGGTGTAAGCTACTATGAAAACGTACTGAAATGACTTTTTGAAAATATAAATTTTTTTTAATAATGATTTTTTATTTATTATTATAATTCCCAAATTTCAATTTGCCTAAAACATATTTTTTGGAATTATAAAATTTTGGACCCAAGGCTTAGACCTGATGGAATTACCTGGATAAAATGCCTCCATAAAATTTATAAAATTTGCTTAAATAAAATCTACAATTTAAAATTTCGGATTTTGTCAAAGTCACTATCTTTATTTTTTTTTTTTGGAATAAATTTCATTAAAATATTATTAAATCCCATAAAATTTAATGGCGTATATATGTGTGATGACAAAAACAAAATTAAATAAGTTTGATTTAAAATTGCGAAAGTGTTTTAGAAAATAATAATGTAAAAGTTAATGAACTACAAAATTTAGCGATAATACTTTAACTGTATGTTGGAAGAAGTTGATCACCATGGAAAGTTTTATATTTTCCGTTAATTTCATAGATATTATAAACATAATTGCCTGCGCAATATCAAGAACAAAGACAGAAAGCCTTTAATGAGCCACTGATTCTCCGAAAAATGTAATTGAGGATGTAAAAAGAAAAATTGTGGAAGTTATGAAAATCGCCAAAAAAAATTTTTCGTTGGTTTTAATATGGTCTGAAAATGAATATTTCTGTGATTTACGTGTTCTAGGTTTCTCTTTGAATTTATTTTATAAGAATAGGAAACATTTTTTTTAAATTTTGGTGGATGAAATAGGGCTCATAGACCAGACAGACCATACACTCATAATTTTTCATAAAAAGTTAAACCTAGTTTTTTTTTTTTTTTATTATAAGTAAAAAATTAAACATACAGCTTATAACTGCCTAACATCCTGGGCATAAATTTGATTTTCTAATGCGTGTCACTATCTTAATTTCAAAATAAATTTTCTCGATTTAACCCTACGCGTGATTGTGTCCGTTGTTAACAATTTTCCTTGTCAAAAACCGGAGCACGTAAGTGTCTCGGAGAGTACGAATTCTATGCTCAGCATTTCGAGCATATTACCTTTCTTAATTGCTAGGAAAACTAGATCATGGAATTTTTTAATTATTAATGAGAACTCTAGGATTTTTCGAATAAATTTCGATTTTTTCCCCAATTTCCTAGATTAAATTATTTTGTATTTTATAAATACGTATTTCGACTACCGTGCGAACCGTCACCAAATTAGCAACGAGTAACATCTTCTCAGAGAATCATTACAACTAGCTAATTCGTACTGATAATGACTACTTTGTAGTCGAAATACGTATTTATAAAATACAAAATAATTTGATCAAGGAAATTGGGGAAAAAATCGAAATTTATTAGATCATGGAAATTAGTAACCACTTTCTATTGCTCATCGCTTTCCCAGGTACTTATCCTAGATACAATAAGTTACTTATTCATAGAGTTATGAATCCGCCACTATAAAGACCACATTCATCAGGTCTTAATTATGTATTTGTTTATATATAATATTTTTTAAAGCATTTACACCAGGCTGTATCCTATGCATGTTGATTTAAATAGGTTTTTTATTTATTATAGTTTCAAATTATTATAATTAACTGTAGGTAGGTAGTATATTTTAAAAATACAATATTTTTTATTACGCAATAAAATTAAAGTATAATTCATTCATTGCATTATCCTGGTATTTTTCACTAATTGATAGAATTATTTTAACATGCAAAGTCATAAATTATAGACGAACAAATTTATATGGCATAGTTACATCAAAATGGGGATTTAATACTTGGAAAAAATTGTTATTCTACTTCTGAAAAGATAATTTAATTTAAATTCATTTAGCCAAATAAATAATAATCTGTTCATAGCATAATTTAATATCCCTTTTTTTCTGTATATCTGTATGTGCTCGTTTATCTCGGAAAGTTGTGAACGTTTGGTTCTATTCGTATTGATAGTAAGAGAATTTTCTTAGGACGGTTATTATGTATAATTCATGATCATATTATTTATATTTATCGATTTCTTTGATAAAAAGATCATTTGATAAAAACATCGTTTTGAATTTGCCACTTTTCGCAAGTGCGATCTTAAACCATTGATGTGACACTAGACATATCTATATTCTAAGAATAATTAACCGTAACCATTTTTATTATAAGCTGTGAATGACATTGTATGTATATGCACAAATGGGTGTGGTGATTGTAAACATCCGCTCGGTAATGGTATGTTGAAATTCAGTGTATACAAAATAATCTAGATCCACAAATTCCTTATTGCTCGGTAGCAGAGATTACTGTTGTTATCGGTAGATGAATTGTTTATGTTAGCAACCGAAATATTAGTAGTTTACACGATATATTATATTTCTCGTTTGGAAAACCTTGAGGGTTGGTTATTGATATAAGTTCAAAAACATTTTTTTACACCAGGTTCTATAATTTTTGAAACAAAAAAAAAGTATAGTATAATGAAACCCATTGTGACTGGAAGACAATATAACGAAAATGAAAGGAAAAATAATTCACGGGCGATCTGATGTCGAGAAGTGGCAGGGTGTGAGTTTTTAAGGATAAAACACGGTTTATCACGATTTCCGGCAAAACTACTAGTCATTTTGAAAAAAATAAAAAGGCAAAGTTTTAGATAATAAAAGTATCTACAATTTTTGTTTATACACTTTTTTCACATACCCTCACAATTTATGTGAGAAATGAAATAACCATTTTATAAAATATATCTTTCACAATTTTTTTTTCAAGAAATTTTGTGAAAACTTACTTTTTATTGTTCCAAATTTACTGTAATTTTTTTAATTTAAAATATTTCTTTATCATCTTTTTTTTTAAATGAATATCGTAAAAGCACCCTTATTTTCAATCGAAAAATCTTGAGGTTATGTGAAAAAATTGTAAATACAAAAGTTCTCTTTATTACATAACACACTATAATTTTTCCCCTTTTCCTATTTTTAAAGGCTTCTACCCTGGTCTACACACTCGAGAGTTAAAACCCTTTTCTTTTGTCTCTTTTCGTTCATTATTTTCCATAATGTATTTTAAGTAAGGCTGGTAGATATTGATTATTAAGTGAATGCTAAAGAAACAAGTGCGAAGACGAATCGCTCTGATAGTATTACATATAAAAAGTATTAATCGGTGAATCATAATGGCTCCTAGGTATTAATTTGGAATAATGATTAATTTAAAAGTGTTATTTAATAGATTAGATGAACAAGTCAAACCACAGCTGGAGACATATTCAACTTAGGCATAACTGGACAATTAGTTTTTATTTACTATAGATATAATAGCCGCATATTTGCTACTCAAAATTACAAATGGATTTATAAATTTAAAGCTCTGTTTTTGTCCAAGTTCTAACCATTTGATGAAATTCTTTCTCCTTGTCAATTCACATTCTTAAAATTAGTCGATTTTTTTTTAACGAAATAACGAAAATTAAAAATGTGTTTTTGTGGAAAAAATATTAGTAACTATATACTTGCTCTCTTTTAACAGTTTTTAAGCAAATAATATATACAAAACCATTATATTTTAAGGATTAAATTTAATTTATTTCTTTTCACAAATTTTCTAACAAAAATTCTATTCAATATGCATTGCCCTTCCTTTAAACATATAATGGAATGATGTTCACAAAATAATGATCCGTACCTTGTACTATGATATATAAACATTTAGTATTGTATAACGATTTAATTTAATAATTGACTTTTCATTTTGTTTGGTATATGAAAATATTACATATTATTTGATAATATCTGTTGATAATATACCTAATTTAATCTTATTAAATTGTTATGAAATTTTCACAAATAAACATAAGATACCACCAGGCAGGCAATTATCAACACTTCGCTGATACAAGTTTTTATCAAAGATATTTATTTATGTACTAAATGGAGGGCTAGTGTCAAAAAAACAGTTCATTCAGATTCATTGACGTTTATTGGTGTCCATATAACATTTTGATTTGATCTATAGGTTCTTATATATATTTTTTCAGTTGTTTTTATTGTTTTCTAGATGCTGTTTAATAAATATTTTATTTTTAACAAAATAACTTTGGTTGCTAAAACTTTTAGTAAATCAACACATTGAAGTTATAAAATGGAGGTTATAAAATTTAGATTTGACCAATAGCAAATAATAAATCACAATTATGAATGAAATAATGATAATCGGCTACTTGAATGTAGATAATTTAGAAAAAGAACAAAAAATTTAATTTGTAGATGTCTTTATTTTGTATTATTCGTTCCAGAATTTCGAAATAGGTAAAAAATATTTCCTTGTAATTAGAGTTGAATATTTAGTTTAAATTTTTGAACTGGTAGGACTTTTACCAGGGAAATATGAATTTGTTTGTGTTTAATATTTATTACCCATTTGTTACAAGACAATTTAAAATTTGAAAATTAAGCTTAAAAGGCATGCATGTTATTAATAATTTAAATACAGTATTTTGAGTCCTGGTATGATATGTTCTATAACGAGAGATCTAGATAAAATAAATCCATTTGTGGTTCAAACAAGCAACAACAATCAAAGGTAAATTTATTGTACGAAAACCAATAGCGTTATCAACATTTAATTTATACGTAATTCAATGAAAATGATAAATATATTTTAATGAAAAAAATTATTTTTGTATTCTGTGGAATATTATTGGGTTGGGTTGAAGTGAAAGGGTACAAGGAAATTGGAGTAAAAAGAATATTTTTAATTTCACTGCTTCGTGATAATAATCCAGAGACATATTACTAAAAAGTTAAAAAATGTAAATTATATATATTATATATTATAAATGTAAATTGAAAATAACGTTTTAAAGACAAGCTTTTATACAATATTTCAGTTGTGCTATAATAAACATGAATACCATATGGAAAGCTTAAAAAAATTCTAATGCAAATAAAGTCGACCAAATGAGAACTTCCATGAAGTTATTGTTTTCATTTTAGTGTAATTGACATGCTTGTTCCCGAAAATTTATTTTTAATAAATAATGTATATATATATATATATATATATATATATATATATATATATATATATATATATATATATATATATATATATATATATATATATATATATATATATATATATATGTGTGTGTGAGTTTGTTGTGGGTTTTTTTCATTGTAGATATATATATTATTAATCATTATGAAAAATTTACCTGCAAGGTAGTTCCATCCTTATTTAAAACAATAAAATACAAATTGTAGTGTAAGGCTAACATAATGAGTAATTAAATAAATCTCCATTCCTTGCTTTGAATTCAATATCCATTTAATTCAATACTAAACCGACATAAAACACACGCATCTATTAAAATTTGAATATAGCTAAATCATGATTAGTGTGATAACTTCATCCTCAACAAAAATTATGAAAAATGGATAATTATGTTTTCGGAGCCCGTAAAATTTTTGAAGTGACGAAGTGTACTTATAACTATAACTTAATAAAATAAAAATCATTAGATCTTAAAGTGTTGATCTCGGGCAAAATTTCCACATAACATATTTAATAAAACTCTCAATTATTCATATTCAATTAATCAATATTGACATTCACAAGTCGATTCACATAATTTTTGAAATTTTTGGCCTATTGTGGTATAATAAGTTTTCCCAAATCTATTTACACAAAAGTGTCTTTGAGGTAAACGCCTTATAGTATCCTCACACTATCCACATATTCGTTATTTTTTTCCTATTTTAGGCCAAGTTTTGAAAATCATCGAAATTGAAGTACACCTAGCATCCAGTTACTTTATTTTATACAAACTGACTTTTCTTTAATTTTACCTTCATTTCAGCGAAATATATTCTCCGATTTCCCTTAATGTGAAGAATACTGCATTCAGGCAGCCACAACTTTTCTTTATTACGTTATGGAAAAATAACTCTGGAATATGTATTTCAAGGGCCAATATTTTGTCCAATTATTGTTTATTCTACAGTTTAGATTTAATTTTAAAAAGAAAGTATAAATTCGATCTGGCTTTGAAAGAAATTATTTGTTCTAGATATGTATAATGATAGAGATACTTAATAGTAAATCAGTGCATTTGGGTACCATTTTTTAACTGTCCAATTAGATTATAAACAAATCGATAAACAAAATTTTTGCCATTATTTGAATTTAATTTGCCACGAATATATTCGATTTTAGATTTATATATGTAATTTTCGGCGTAAGATAAAAAACAATTGTTTAGTGAAAAAATGGATTCATACGGTATTATCAAATTTTTCCGCAAAAGCTGGATTTGAATTTCGTGTTTTAATAACACAGCCCGATTATTTGCATTTGGGTATCAATGGATCACTTTTTTGCATATAAAATTTTGGCCCTAGCTTCTACAACTTAATTTCAGCCGTACATTTTCTAAAATAGTAATATATTTATTTGAAACACCGAAGACTTTGAAAAACCTCTAGAAACAGTAATCTGGCGTATCGGATGTCTTATAGAAATCAATAAAGAGAATATAATACGCATATATTCTATTTATTGATTTCATCAAACAATTCTGTATTCACAAAGTCACTATCAGAAACCATGCTATTACTTTGAACTGGACGACCATTTAATAAATAATCCCGAGGTCTCTTACGTAATGGCCATTGAGATTCGTGCAACATACAGCGATAATCGTCATACCTCGTTCGGCACTCTTAATTTTAGCTACTTTTATCAACTTTTTTTCCTCTTATTGTAATAATTTTAGGTGTTTTTTTGAGTAGGATTTTTCAAATTATAAATATATTTAAAATTACACATATTCGTATGAGAAGATGTCGTATATGTGAACAGTTTTCGATAACATTGACCTTTTCACTTTAATGTTTTTTTTTACGAATAATCAGATATAAAAATTAAAATTGTTTGAAAGTTTTGTAAAATAATTTTCCCAATCTGATAAACAATAAAAAAAAAAATTATATAGGTTTATTAAATATTAATTAGTATTAATGAGATGTAAAGGTATTATTTTTTTTTAATGAATGTTGAAGAATGCTTTTTCAATTTTTTATTTTTATAAATTAAACATTATTTAAGTGGATTTAATTTAATTTTTTCTGTACCTTTCAACTAATTAATGGTGCTCTTCTCTATGTATACGCTTTTGTTATTGTATTTTTTTTGTTTGTTGGTTTCTTTATTGATGATAATAATAAGACTATATATATATATATATATATATTATATTCATACATTAAATTTTATATCATTATCGTTAAAGTCATATTGCCGTACTAAATGTCGAGGAATTGTTAAGCAAGTTTTCGAAATTTCGTAATATTTTTTGGCAGCTTTGGCAACAAAACTCAACAACCGATATTATTTCACACATAAAATGTACAACTGTAGGATATGAAACATTTTTCACATAAAAATTTCACGATATTCCTACGGCATATAGTGCGCGTAGCGTGATGTTTATGTTTATCTTTAACGAGTATACTTTAAGAGTTTTTGCTTGTATACAATGTTATATCGAGACCTGTTATTCCTAAATAATCTTTAGAAATAAATTAAAAAATGTAATTGCATCCATTGCACCAATTATTATATTCGAATATATTGCATAGAAATCGAATTCAAATATCTTTCTGCAATTATATAGAATATCATAAATTTAATATATTACGAATGTTTCAACATATCAGTTTCAACGCATTTGATATTTGAGGAAACAAAAATTGTACTCCATTTTTTAACTGTCCAATTAGATTATAAACAAATCATTAAAAAAATTTTTTTTTCCATTATTTAAATTTAATTTGCCACGACTATATTCGATTTTAGATTTATATATGTAATTTTCGGCGTAGGATAAAAAAACAATTGTCTAGTGAAAAAATGGATTCATACGGTATTATCAAATTTTTCCGCAAAAGCTGGATTTTAATTTCGTGTTTTAATAACACAGCCGGTGAAATAATAATAAAAATAAATTAGTAAATGGTACGCTATTCTTTCCTAGCAAATAAAAACTAAAAATTTCCTGTTTAGTCCGTTGGATACTTATGCAAATATATTATGATATATTTATGCAATTTTTGATGTAGGAAAATACTTGGATTGATTTTAAATTTTAAATTTCATTTGACTTAGAACATCGCATACTTTCTTTCATTGGTTATAATCAATATAAAATAACAGTTGATACCTTTTAAGTTAAAACAAGTCTATTCTAATTGAATTATTTTATTCAAAGAACTCTTTCAAGATAATAAATATGATGCCATCCATAATGGTATCTTTAGTTCATTCAAGTTAAAGTATAAATGACTATGTTTCCTTGAAAATAATATTTAATCAATTACAAAAAAACCAAACCTGTTTTTCGATTAGCTTGTTAGCAAATTTATTGTTCAAGGAAACTTGGAAATGATAAAACTAAAATGATACTTAAATGGAAACTTGAAAATGAAACACTTAAGGAATATTTTCAAGCAAACATTGATTTAATCATAACTTTAAAAATCCTATTTTAAATCTGAATCATTTAACTTATTATGTCTAATGATAACTGATCGAGTCCCGTGATCGATGTTGTAAAAAAAATTTTTTTGCTTCTCTTGAAAAATTTGTTGTCAATAAATATGTTAAAAATCTCTCAAAAATAACTATTTTGGACATAAATTTAATTTAGGCACTGTTTAAAAATTATATACTTATTTTATTTAAGGTAATTTACACCACCATCGACAAAATCAAATGTAATTACAGCACACTACACAAATTGTGGAGTGTGCTTTTGATATAGCCTAGTTATATATAAAAACTATTATTTAGTTTTTAGTGCATTTCTTTGATGCTAAATTAATTTTTTTGATTAAAGGTTTTTCAATGCATTCCTAGTTACTTCAATATGTATATTTTAATTTTATATAATAAATTTTTCAATATTATGAAAATTAGAATTAGGACTATGTATGTAGAATGTGTTTTTGTGAATTTGCAAAACCAGGCGTTGTCGGAACACCCACCAATTCGTTTCTAATTCCACCATACAATCAATATCATACTTCTGGTCGAGAATACAGGCTTTGCAATGTTTGTGGAACTTCCCATGGATTCAAACGCGATCGTTTACTCCATTTGATGAGTTTTAACAACGTATCACAGATTCGAAACGGTTTATTAAATTTTGTACATATTCAATACATAAACCCAACCAAAAATGGAGATTTTTTTTATTTGCAGTCTTTGTCAAATGATTTCACATTATTGAAAGCACGTCAACAATGTCTTCACATTTTTTATGTGAATCTATATTATTTTAATAAAAACAAAAAGACTTCCACTCTGTTTGCAACTAGATATCGAAATATTTATAGACCTATTGACTGCAGATTTAAAGTAAATAAACTAAGAAATATGGCCTGAAATGTAGACATCAAGTATTTAAATTTTTGGGCTAATACTAAAAAAATATGCATCTCAATTGAATCAAACAATTTCTGGTTGTACCTTCTTCTAAAGGCCGCAAAAATATACTTTTGGAGGCCACCTCATATGATTTGAGCGAAATTTGTTGAAATTGTTACGTAGACCTTAAATTTATTATTATTATTATTATTATTATTATTATTATTATTATTATTATTATTATTATTATTATTATTATTATTATTATTATTATTATTATTAAAGATAATTAATTTTGTATTGCTCAATTTTCTTTTCTTATGGTGTAGGAACACACAGTATAAATTTTTAATTTTAGATAAGAATTTCAGGAATTTATTGAGTTACGATAGATATTCAGATCTGAGAATCGAAACTTATTTTTACTTTTATCTGTTTATTATTATTTTTTAAATATTTTATTATCTTTATATTTTTGTAAATTAACTCTCATACAAATTGAAATTATTTAGATGCGTTTTTATACTGTTAACTATTTACTATTAGGAATTTTTTTTATTATAATGTGAGTAAATTACTATCTAATTTATTTACATTTTTTTTTTTTTTTTCATTTAAATATTTTCGATTCATTTTGGTTTGAATGTATTCCTATAATATTTATTGACTTTATAATTATTATTGATTATACATTGTCAATATTTATTTTCATTGGGCCGAATAGGTTATATTGTACTATCATGGCATACATTCGGGAGATTATTTATACCAACTCTATCATAGTTTCCCAATATGTCGTTAATATAAATACCGGAATAGTTCCCTGAAAATTTGACTGAAGGCACAAATACCCTATTGACGCATTCTTATACAAAATGTATATAAGAAATAATAAGGATTATAATTTATTTACATCGATGAGTTGCTTTTTCACTGAGATGAAGTCAAATCACATTTTCGGTTCTTTTTAATAAAACGAAATTATTTATCGTCGAAATTATTTACAAAAAAATTAGATATCCTGATGATATTATAAACGCGAAAGTTTGTATGTACAGATGTTTGCTATTCTATAATGCAAAATGTATAGAATGGATTTTAATGAAATTTTACAATAATGTAGCTTATACATGGAAATAACACATAGGCTGTAATTTATAAAAATATGATACGTTAAAGGTTCATTTTCTACCCCTAAGGGCGTGAAAAAGAGAGGTAGTTTTTTTATTAAGTTCTCACCTGGAGTATATTACAATTTCGATTATTTCCATTGAAACCAAAATCTAATTTTGATTTATATATATATATATATATATATATATATATATATATATATATATATATATATATATATATATATATGTATATATATATATATATATATATATATATATATATATATATATATATATATATATATATATATTCATTTATTTGACGCAAGCCAAGGAGGAAGGCCACCACGAAGGTCAAGGAGGTCTAGGTACCCAGGTACACCGCATAAAGGAGGTGGAAAACGGGAATTTTTTTCAAATTTTGTTTCTTTGTCAGAATTGTCACAGTGAGCGGATACTTTTCAAAAAAATATTCAAATGCTGTGTTTTTTTAAGCGTCGTTAAATCAATATTTGGAAAAAAAATTTTCCTACACTTGGGTACATGTAAACTTTATCAACTTAGTTTACACAGAATATTTAAACGAAATCTCGTATGTATTGTATATTTAAACATACAGTATTAGATATTTTAATGTAATAATATATATTTTTATTTATTTATTTTGTTATGTTCATTATAACACTAATATTAATTAGTTAATTAAATTTCATGTAACCTATTTAAAATGAAAATAATATTAAAAAAACAAAATGACAAAGTAAACAAAACAAACAAAAAATTGTGTTAGTGGGTAAACCTACAGAACATCTCCCTTCAATCTTTACCATTCTAATTAAAATTCATCACTTTTCGTGATTATGTTTAGCGGTAGGTATTATTAAATATTCTAAAAAGACCAAAAAAGAATTTCCAAAAAAAAAAATTAAACATAAATCAATTTCGTAAAAAGTTTTTCACGAAATACAATCAAAACTTTTATAGGCAAAATGTGATATTTTTCCTATCCATGTGAACAATCTTAACAAAGATACAGCTGTTCAAAAATCACAATTAAAACTTGTTTAATTTTTTGTCCATTTAATTATTTCTTCCAGTAATGAAGATATTGTATTTAGAGTGCGTAGTTGAGCGAGCTTGGAATTTGCAAAACGAGTCAAAAAATCAAACCAACAAACAAACACTAGCCTAAACCTAATACTGCAAACTCCACACGTGATCCGAAAGCCCATGCAGCCCTTAGTGAACACCATGTTTATACACTATATTTGTATCATTTAAAGTGTTTATTAAGATTTGACTCGTGAGTATAAAATATATGAAAGACTATGCGATATAAGTATAGACTTTCAAAAACGTTTGACATATTTTTTTGATTAATTACCAAGACTGTGATAATTACTACAAAATGAAATAACAGAACAATATGACAAACATCAGGAACAAATCTAGATTCAAGCATAAGGTTCAGTTTGAGACGCTATGAAAATTATTTATAAATGAGTCAAAAAAACAACTGGAAACGAACACCCTCCGAACTAGTTGAAAGAATATCAAAAGAAAGTGTCGATAGTTTTCAGAGATTTTCTGAAGTAGAGTAAAAAATCGGCAAGGCAAAGCCTTATCTCTTCATTCAAACCACAAAGAAAAATAGGTCTCTGCAACGCACAATGTGGTCACTTTCATATAAATTAAAAATTTAATTTATATGAAAGCCGTTTCTTTTATTAATGTTGTTGTTCATGTTCTTGTTTTACGATAGTTCCTTGTTGGACGAGTAATCAAATTTATCCATAACTATAGTATTTTCAGCTTTTATGCTTTGACCAGCCTTGGAGCCTGTTTAATTTAATGTAGATCATGAGGTATTGCAATGGATAAAAGGTGCAAAAGGTAGTTTTTAACTGGAAAGTTGTATTAAATAAAATTATGTACAGATAGTTAAACTAAATCTAACAACTTCTCTAAAAATCGTTAACATAAATGGATGGCAAATTTAGGTTAAGTACGTGGAAGGTAATAAATAAAGCAAAAGTAATGGTTTTCATAAATAACAAGATGGCAGTACTGTGCATAAACAAACATATAAAAAAATTTCTAAAGAGTTTCTTTGTAATGAACTAGTTTTTATAAAAGAAATGTTTAAATTTTCTGATTAAAATAGCTTTGCCACATATGGTGTCGTTAAAAAGCTTGAGCAACTTATTTTGATTAATATTTATGCAATTTGAATAATTTCGATTAGTTATTTACAAACTGTTTATTGCTGAGTTAGTATTCTGGAAACATTTTCCTTATTCTAGATCTATAATAGCCAGTTTAAAGGAATATTTGATATTATATTTGGTAGTTTGGCTTAGTGTGAATACCGTGTATTGAGTACTTTTGCATCTACGAACATCTCATGGATTCTCATCAAGCCCTTTGCGACCTCACGCAATCTGAATTTAAGTATCCAGAAGTATACATTTTTTGCGATACTTACTAAAGATATTTTAAGATCGAGAACTCACCATTATCACCTTTCTTATGAGTAGAGATTATTTTTGCTAATTCCCAACATTAGGAAGATATCAAGTTTCTTCCAAGCAACCAGTATCAAATTTATTAATAGGTTTTCTAAAGCTAGTAGAAGTTTATATTATACAGCTAGTAGAAGTTTAAGCTGAATATTAAATGCATGCAATAGAAATAAAACAAGTGGTATGTGAGGTCCTGTCATTAAGAAGCACAATTCTCACAATATCACTGCTACTAATGTCGTTACTCATTACTGATGGACTCAATGGCTATATTCAACCACCTAGCTCAGTGAATTTCAAGAACTATATCGCGGTATTTCAATGTGCCGCTTTGTACTTAAATTATGCTCCTAAATGCAAAGAACAATAATTAATTTGTGTGTACTTTTACACAACAATTTAGTAATGGAGACACCAAATATCTGGAATTGTTAACAGTATGGCGCAACAAAAGAAAACAAGAAAATCACTGACCTATATTTTATTAATTCTTTACCTTTAATAATGCATCTTTTTTTCTGAGCAAACCGCAAATATTCAAGTTTGTAGTATACAAAGGTGTGCCTTACAATATATATTTTGTTTTTAGTATTTTTTTTTTTTAATTTCAAGGGTAGGTATTGAAATCTCCTCAAAAATAAAACCGAAAATAATAGTGTTTGAGTGCTTGAGAATCCGTTGGTCGATATAAGCGATTTATTATAGAAAAAGCCAAAACACGCATTTTTAAATATAGTTACCCAGTTTCTACTTAGGTGACTGTTTTTAGATATTGTATATAAACATTTTGTTTTCAAGTTTACTTCTCCCATTTGCATGTAAAAATAAAAAATATGTAGTAGAAATCATACTTAGAATGGCATGTTTTGGCTTTTATCAATTTTGAATAGCTTATACCACGAAAACCAAACTTTTTTTTTAATTCAATAGTGTTTATATTTGCCCAATTAGCATAAAAAAAGTCATTAAAATAGTTCAAAGCTTTAGAGTTTATAGAAAATGGAGTTTATTTACAGTTTATTCAAAAAAGAGAATTAAAATTTCGGTTAAGCAACACAAAAACTTTCGAGCTATTGATCTACTCACTATCATTTGGTTGATATGAATTTAATGTTACGTATAAATATTATCATTATTGTGGTAAAAATATATTATATCGTACGTACTATGTGTAAATCCATATAGTCCGCATACACATGAATGTGAACAGGATGGCCATTAAATGCAATTAGTTGAATGACTATTTCATGCAACTAATTAATAGTATTATGTGTACTAAATATTAACGATTTTACAAAATTAATATGTATATGATTTGGAAACTTTCAAAAAGGTTTATCACATTATTTCTATTTTTCAACAAAAAAACAAAAAAAAAAAATTATATATAAAACCAAATTAAATTAATCGTTAATTTTAATTTAATCTTAGCTTAAATTCACATTACCTTCTGGTAAAAAAATGTGCAAATATCCACTGCAAATCATTTTATAAATGTGTTATTTTATTGTTTATCTAAACTATATCAATTATTCGCAATTATTTAAAGCTTATCCGAATATATTCTTCTAACAAATAGTAGTTTGCATTAAGATGGTGAAACTTCATTAAGGAAAAATTTTTTTTAAAAATCTGATTTTGTTACTTGCTTTGCTTTCAATATTTAAAGAAACGTCATTTTTAATCGCTATTTTATTATAATAAATTAATTATAGCCCTCAAATTTTAACACCTTATTTGTATGCAAGTTTCGGGATTTCTTAAAATATGGCTTTCGTGTTAGTACTACGTAAAATAAGTTTATATTGAACTTTAAATAAATAACATGGTGGCGTAGTTCGAACTGAACTTATCTCTGCTTAAATAATAACTTTACTTTAAAGAGTAAACAGTAAATTTGAAAAGAATCATATTATTTCATAATATGTCATGGAAATTATTTTTCTATAAAAACTGAAAATAGGCTCCATAAATTTAGAAATTTGATTTCATGAGTTACCACACATAAAGAACTTTCAGAATTACCAAAACAATCACCAAAAAACGATCATAAATAGCAGAATTTTAGCTCAAATTGTAGTTAATTAAAAATATTTTAAACAAACATCGCTTTTAATAATTTTTAAACACTTCATAAAAACTATTATTACATTTCCCCTCTAGCCGAATATTTCGATTTAAAACTACAGCTGAGAAAAGAACTAATGCACTGATTTGCTTTTTATTGGTATCTAACACATTCAAATCAAAATTTATCTCATTAAGTTTTATTTTTTTTAGTTTTCATTACCATTAACTTTTTTTATCAAACCTAGAAATAAATGATGCACCAAATTAAATTGCTATTTATTGGATAGAATTTCAAAATGCAATAAACAAATCCCTCCCGTGTACATCCTACACAGTAAATGGATTTATAACAGCATAATCAATGTATTCCTTGATTTGATGTTGTTCACAACCAGCGTGCTAATTTTTTCTATAATGTTTAGTGTTATTCATTGCCATTATTTGCATACATATACGACGTTCACCCTTACTCTAAAGACTTATTTTTATTAAATAAAATTAAACTTTTTACTTTCAAAGCTATGATTAGAATCGGTCAGTTATTTCCAAAATTAAATCCCGAAATTAAACACAATCCAAAAAAAAATATTTTTTTAAAGAAAACTTAAATATACTCTTATTAATTTCAGAACATTTACCATACCATTAATAGTTGGGCAAGTGAGACACCCTGGAAGTGCTTTAAGTATTATTATTTTACTGAAAACCAACAAAAAAAACTTTCAAGGGTTGAGTATTGTTTTCCTGAATAACTATCACAAGTTGAATTTTGTTTTCGCAAATGAATGAATTTTGATTTTTTTTTTTTTTTTTTGTTATTTATGTTGAGCTTCCTGAATAATTTGTCTTTCGTGTCCTTCTATGTGCCCGTCTGTGAAATTCAACACTCATAACTCCACAACTAATGGATAATATGATAATACCATTTATAAAATTTGTGTACCATTTATAAAATATTAGAGATGCTATGGATGATCCTATCTTAGAAACATATCATCTCAATTACCGTTTCGTAGGATATTCCGCTCCAACTTACCTTTTTTATTCACTTAAATGCCGATATCTCGCGAACCGTTAATTTGACTTTGATCATAATACATGCATCGTATAGTGTGAAAATCAATTTTTCTAAAACATGGTTATTTCAAAAAATTGAAACGAATAAACGTTGAAAACGTTGAAATGTAAGCTTACTGGTTCTATAAATTTTTATGTTATATAAATATAAAAAACATTTTTTTAACTCTCACCTAAATTGCAACTTAATCAGTCAAGCCGTTTCGAAACAATATGGCAATTTATGAAAATATATTCGATATTGGGTATTTTCACTGAAATGCCTATATACCGTGTAAAATTCATCCAATTTTGGTAAAAATTTGTAAGTAGATGCATGGTATAATTTTTCTTTAGTGACGTGGAACCATTTTGGAATTTCATTGAAATTGATTATTTTGAATATTGAAGAGACAAACTGAAAATCATAATAACAGGAAATAAGCTTAAGATATAGAAAGTTTATATGATTGAAGTGTAGAAAATACATTTTTCATCTCATATCCAAATTGAAACTCATTCGTTAATAGTTATTTTAGTGAGCAACTTCATACATCGTAAGGTAATAAAGTATATGTTTATTATCATTTTTAAATTTTATTTTTATTTATTTTTTACCATACCCATAAGAAAAACTTCAAGAAGAGACATTTGTCGAATATATTTTAATAATGTATATATCATTAGAATGCAAATACTTCCTTATGTGCAATACTGTGCAAAAGGTATTCAAAACGAGACACCATCGAAACGACTAAAAAGGCTTTTAAGACATTATATGTTTTTCTAATGTCTTCAAGTACGGAATATTATTTATATATGATAATTTATCTAAAAGCTATTCTAATGTAGGCAGACAAATCTTTACATGTACTTTGATATCACTTTTTTTTTTGTTACATATCATAAGAATTTAAAACAAGCGATGAGTGTTGTATTGACAAAACAAAGACTACTTATCGAAAGATTCTGTAAATAACGTTTAAGGAATATTATACTAGTCGTTTTGCAACTCTATTGCAGTTACAAATGTGTCGGTCTTGGACCTCAATTCGAGGTAATCTGGAAATGAACTTCGAACAATTGTAATAGTATTATTGTATACTTATTTATATTTGTTTTATAAAGATATTTTATCCCTAAAAATTTGGCGTCTCATTTGAATCGATAATAAATAGTCGATATAAATTTTAATTGTAATAGAAATTGTTCGACTCCTGTAATTTAACAGCTCTTATTTTAAAATTTTAAGTCCTTCGTCTATGTATTAAGTGTATTCCACATCATGAACTAAATCATTTCCTCAGTGATATTCGGAACGCATTTTAATCATTAGTATCGGGTGACGGCTCTCCTTACCAATGGTTTTCCATTTGGTTTGTACAAAATGAATACTGGGATAGTTCCTTATAAAGTCCCTTCACTTTATTTGTCCCATTCTATTATTTGTTCACATTGCTCAATCAGCATTGGCTCGGTTCGCATAATAACCAAATAATCATAATAACAAATTGATGCAAATTCTATGTAAAGAACAAACACGTTAATACATTATTTATGGAAAGCATACTTATTTGTACTAAACAAAAATTATTATTTCCAATTATAACCCTCCAAAATTTAACCATGTAATTTAAATAGGAAATAGAATTCATTTTTAAACAACAAAAAAACAACTTTCTCAAGTCGACGCGTAATTTTTTATGCATGACCACGCATGTCTTTTAACAGAGTAATCCGCTTTTCATAAATCTTGTAACTGGATTATGATTATAATTTGGATATGATTGGGAATCTTATTGAAAGGGGTATACCCCGAACTTGGTATCATATTAATTTCAACCTTAAGGGAAGGAAAATAGGGAAAGTTTGATTGTTCACTAAGTGATTGTAATGTATGACTACGACTAACTTTTTACAGAGTAGTCCGAGTTTGATAATTTGTTTATTGGATAGAATGTATATCAGAGGCGTTTCCATATAAATATGGAAAAAAAATGCATCCCAATGGGTGAGAAAATACGGATGGTTTTTTTGTTGACTTACAGATGCTGAGTTGTGTTAATGAAAAATTAATAACTAGTAGATTATATCCACAAAAAATTGTAAAATAATGAGTTTTCAACAATAAAATTAGACCACTCAAAATACTAATAAAATAAAATAATAAAACCTTTTTATTTAACCTTAATATCTAAACACTGATACGAATGTAAGTACACCTAGTAATTTTTAGCCGACGCCAAACAAGCAAATTCATTAATTCAGTAAAGCATGATGTGCGGCCGCCGAATTAAATTTGCTTAGGTATACTTACATTAGTTTAAGAACTTAGTTTTTAAGGTTAAATAAAAATAGTTTATTATTTTAATAAAGTTTTTTTTCGAACATACATCTCTTTATGAACCCACAATACAATTTTACAAAATTAGGTACATTCACATTTTGCTAGTCAATATTGTTTTGATAATCATTTTTAGCAGCCTAAACAAATACTTAATTTATTAAAAAACACCAAAAATATGTACACTTTCGTATTAAAATATTAAATAGGAAAGAATAAATTAATGAATAATTAGTTATTAAAATGTTGAGACATTGGAAAAATCCCGTTGAACCTCAAAAAGACTCAGGTAATATAAATAAATATAAAAATACAGTAAAATGGTACTAAATCTTCAAAAAATGAATATAGTGAAATAAAAATTCGATTATAGTACCTCTTTAAATTGAAATAGAAATTTAATCCTGAAAAACACAAAACTATAATTAAAATTTTATAACATGCAATAAAATGGCATTAAAATTAACCCTAAAACACATATTTGTGCTACCCCTGCGTCTCTACGTAGTAAGATAAACTTACTACACTTAATACACTTACTACATAAACAGATGGAAAATTAATACAAAATATATTTTTTAAAAGAAATAATTTAACAGAAAAATATAAAAAATTAAAGTCAAAATTTACGAAAATAAATGTTTACAACTGAAAAAAGGAAAAGTTTAATAGAAAAATTTTTGATAACTTGAAAAACTACAATACTAATTAATATACATATAAATATTGACAAAATAAAATAAAACTTTACCAAAAATTATATAAGTAAATATAATTAATACATGAAAGAGAAGAAATAAAAAACAACAACAAATAGATAAATTTGAAGAGACCTGAAACAGAAAAAGTTTATATAAAATTAATATATTATAGAAAATAACAGAGAAATAGGTAAAATATCTCCAATTATGCTATACTTTGATCGCTATTAAAGAGCATTTAATAATAATTGCACACAAATAATGAAATTAAGTACGTCACCCTATAATTTGATACGTTCCATATCTATAGTTTATTAGTGCCTTCAATATTTTCAAGCGTTACAAACCTAATCAATTTAATACTCCCTCCTATATTGGGAATAAAAAAAATCTCAGAAATATATTTATTTTGAATTACGTATGTACTTCTCGGCTTTAATAGGTTTTATTGTTTAGAAAATGAAATAACATACAATAGTTATAATTTCGAAATTGAACACTACATCAAAATCTTTGACAATTATCTGTTTATTTTTAGAAAACAAAAACCAAATAAAGCTGAAACAAAAGAAATAACATCACAATAAAAAAATGAAAGTTCATCAATCAGCTGCTGCTATTGATAGCAATAGACGTGTGTCATCTACATCATCTTCAGCTGGTGATATAATCGAATCATCCTCATCAACAACATCAACCACTACGACTATACCACAACAACCAATAATGATATCTGGTGGTTCAATTATATCACCAGGTATTGTTGGTGATAGTACGGGTCTACCACTACAGCAGCCACCACCACCTCAACAAGCGAATCGTCTAGCATCAATAGTTGTACGAAATGGTCGTGGATCATATGAAAATGTTATAGCTACACCTGAATATATTAAAGAAAATATGATGATAATTACATCGACTTCATCGACAACGACCTCACAAACAGAATCACCAGGAATTACAACGTATACTAAACATCGTATGGCCTCTGTAAATAGTGGCTCGACATCGACTGGTTTAGATGATGGTTATGGATCATCATCAAGTACACCCCATGCGATTCCAGGTTAGTAATATTTTCCTTGATAAATAAAGTACTCAGTATCAACAATGACTATTGTTGTTAAAAGTGAAGAAAATATTAATAAATAACTAAATTGATAAATAAAAGCAAAAACTAACCAATTATAACGATTTTTCATATCACTAAGTATGAAATTGTACCAGAATGTAATTTGTTTTATATTTGTGATCAAAAAAAATTTGAATAATAATTTTCCTAATTCTTATGGGAAAAACTCTTAATTTAATTAGTTTTTTACCAATAAAAAAGCGTAACATTTTTTATGTACAATAAGTAACATGTTGAAAAATGGCCAAGTTTCGTAATTTTTGTAAATTATTGACTCATTTCTTAGCTTTCTATATTCTACTAACTTTTAAGGTTTTATTTCTATATGGCATATTGGCGTACAGTGCATCGTATGTATATAGGATATTTTGGATTAATCATATTAAAAATTGACTTCCGCTCATTATTTTCCAACATGATTATGCACAACTGCGTTGCACAGAACGTATTTTTCATTTTTCTGGGCCTAGATAGTTATGGTGAGTTTGTAATTACTTCCTTAAATGTTGAAAGCTTTAGTTTGTGGAATTCCATGATATATATTTAAAAATTATAAAAAACCAACTTTCGAGTTATTTTTAAATAACTGGATGAGGAGCATTGTAGCCCCCCCCCTTAATTAACTCACCCCTGAATGAGGTAACACGTGATAACATAATAAGCAAAAAAATGCTTAAAGGTAATTTTTCTAAAACCGAATTTAAATAGTCTATTGTCAGATAATCTCTAGGTAACGACGTCGTGGCTTTAATCCATTATTTCAATCTTTCACTTTTTGAGAACACTATGAAGTAAACAACGCGAGTTTTGAAAAAAGAAATCGGCTAATTTGTTAATGTAAAACAAAAAATATTAATAAATTTGGAATAAACTTTCCGTCGAGACCTCGTAAATTATATACAGAGTATATAATTTACGAAATTTTAAAAGGATTGGGTAGTAGTCTTGTACTTATGAGGGGCACTGACTTAAAAACGTGAGAAAAATTCAAACATTCCGAGAGTAAAAAAATCTGGTCCAAATACATACTTGAAATAAAAATCTGCAAGAAGAATTAATTTTGTGAATCGACTTTTTTTGTATGAGTTTTAAGTGATTTTTTTAATTGTTAAAATACATCTTATATTATTTCTACAATTAAAATAATAAACTCATAAGATCTTCATAGTTAATAGTTAATATTAGAAGTATGGATGGAATAAACTCTTTTCACTAATTTTATTGAATAGAGGATCTTTTAAGAAACATACATTCTTCCTTTATCTTCAATCATTAATCGTGCTGCAATAAAAATGGCTTGATTATTTTTGCAAGGTCATTAAATATCAAAACTTGAATTTTTTCTTCTAAATGCAAATTGAAAAAAAGGAATAGCTTGAAGTTTATGTTTTTATTAATGGGGGTTAAAGTTAAGTGTAAATACCATAAAAATTACTTCTAGTTTCATTCATGTTGAAACTAAGATATTACTTACATGTTTCATTATTTTAAGAAAACCAAAGTATCATAGTCCAAAATATCATACAATATTTCAAAATATCATAGAATATTTCATACATATAACATTAAGTGTCTATATGTATATTCTGTTATCCTACTATATTTATATTGTAAGTGTAAAAGTTTGAATGTTCGGTTGTTTGTTAACGCACCAACGGATTTGATGAAATTTGGCATACAGATAGCTTATTACCTGTATTGATTAATAGGATACTTTATCCTGGAAAAATGTTTAATTCCTATGAGGTAATCAAAGCTCAATTTACTATCTGTATCTGTTTGTAATTTGATATACATGTGTCTGAGAGGGAACATTATTTCCAGATAACAATCTGCCTGCGATAGAAATTCCGACCAAAGTTTTTTGAGTTATGTTTATGTACATTGCGTTAGATATAGTATATTGTTAGTATCGTTTTATTTTTTTGTTACTAACATGTTTCTTTTCTCTCTGGATTACATTTCTCGCGTCTTTCTTATTAGTCGTATTTAATTTGTAGACCGCCTAATGAAGTGTTGATAAAGATCACGAAACGTTGCGAAGTGAAAGCTCTGTGTTGATGTTTTCATTGATCCTTCATTCTCTAATTCTTAATAAATATTTTATACTAAAATACAAAAATTGAAATGGCTAAGTAATTAAGAAATTTAGTTGCAAAATCGAAATTTAGAGCGTCTGCGAGAAAGTATAAATGATGATTTTTTTTTATTTGTCATGGAAAATGTTTCCTTTTAAAATTTTTATTTTATTGATTTTTATCATTTTAAGAAGAAATCCTGGACTAAAATAAAATTCATAAACAAATTCAAATGATATTAAAACCTAATGAGATATTAAAAAAACATATTAATACTTTATTTGTAACAGAAATCTAGTTAATAAAAAATTAGACACTGATAAGATTATATTCAAATTAAGATAAACGATAAATCTGATATTACCAACCATGGGCGTCGCTGTTAATTTTATTGTTCAATATTAGTATATAATATTTTATATTTTTTAAATCTGTATCGTAAAATAGTGAAATACGCATACTAATACACATAAATAATAATAATAATCATAATAATAATAATAGCAATAATAATATTATTTTAATTCATGTATAGGTGGAGAAAAGTCCATTGAGAGCTAGGATTTGATAAGCAGTGTATTCACATGCGTCTTTTGCAAGGAACTATGCTTACATAAGTCTATAGTTGTAAGAGTGAAAATGTAGAAAACTTGTACATGCATATCCACCGGGAAAACTTGTACACTTGGTTCTTATCGATGCATCGGCAGTTAAGCCAATTAACTTATTTTAAACTGACAGTCTGCTGCTGCCGAGATTCGTATCAATAACCTCCTAGAGAACCCATGCTTACGCTATATCAGCAAATCCGCTGGTACTAAACCAGAAAATGGATTGTCGACTGGATTACCTATTTTACATATCAAATTTGAAATTAGACTCTTTACCATAAGAAAACTCGAAAATTATATACAAATTCATTAAAAGACGTAGAAGTTACTTTTAAAAACTTGACGTCACACCTCCGCATGACGTGATATATATCAAATCTCCTCTGTTTTTAGCCAACAGTTTTAAACGTTCATATTTTACTTATTTCTTAAATTTAAATTGAAAAATTCAGTTCTAAAAATCACTGTACCTATAATAGAATAATATCAAGATTGCGACTTTGACTCCCTTCGTGGTAAATTTCTTGTTAAATTATTCTCTTAATCAAGTATAGATATTTTATATAATGATAATAGTTTATTCAGAAAAACATTTTTTAAATAAATATCTCTTAAAGTTTTATTATCCTTTTTATTATTATTTATTTTTTTATTTTGATTTTTTTGAGAAAATTTTTTACTATTTTAGCAGATAACGGTTTTAAGCGACCAAGGATCGTACTCAAGTCACCAGTTTGAGAAATTTGTAATGATCTATAAATTTGCTATGAATAAAAATCGATATAAATTTGTCTATTGTACCATTCCAATTATTAAAAAAAAAAATCTATTCCATTTGTTGAAAGAAAAAAAATTGCCCTAAATATTTATCAATGCTATCACCCCAAGAAAACGATGCCTATGTTTACCACATAAACAGATAATTAAATAAGTTGTTTAAATATTTATCCTAACCCAACGCAATACAAATTATGTTTATCCTGTGATATATACGTGGTGTATTTTCCTTGTCGGTAAGTTTCCAGTTCGTTAACTCTTATCAAAGATGTAAATGGCCATTTTCACACATCGCGCCACATCACAAACCATATCTACATATATACAAAAACCGCACAATGGCAACCAAATACGTTGGACCAAAAATTGAAACATACGTAGAGTATGGACAGGCAAATTGGTTATTTTA
Source organism: Chrysopa pallens (assembly GCA_020423425.1). Taxonomy (NCBI): domain Eukaryota; kingdom Metazoa; phylum Arthropoda; class Insecta; order Neuroptera; family Chrysopidae; genus Chrysopa; species Chrysopa pallens. Next base: position 41,315,179 of record CM035591.1, on the reverse strand, counting down.
AAGTTCTTGTGTTTCAAATTTAAATTTGCTAATTGCTAATTTTATCTGATCTTAAAAGCATTCAAATAATTTAGATACTACTTGCTAGGTTTATATGGAAATTTTGAAATCATTCCAAACAGTTAAACTTCAGGTTTTACAAAAATGAAGTATTTTTTTGGGATCTGAAATTGATTTATGTACTTTCAATAAGTAAAAAAATAAAATATTAAATGTAATAAAAGAATGTGTCCGGCAAGAAAAAGTATAATGGATTATAGAATTTCATTGTAAAACCAAATAAAGTTTCTGAATAAGTGCATAGGTTGTTTCGAACAACTGAAAATCAGACAAAAGCTCACATTTAAGAGCAATACACTGTTCATATTATAGAACATTTACTTATATGAAAATTAATTAAAATTTGTTTTCGTTATTATGATTTAAACTTATAGTATTCGTCCTATGACACTCGTATAGCGGGAACTGTCGCAAGATACTTAATTTTTACTGACAGAAAATTTTTGCGGTGCATGTAGCACAGCGTAACATGATGCGCCAAGTGAGGAACGCATATTACCACCCAGTTTTCTCACCCAGTAGACACGCGTTTATTTATTTATTTTATGTGTTGCTGTTTATTAGTTTTTTATTGATAGCTGGTATTGGACGCTTCGTAGCGTCGTGTTGTCAATTAGCGCTAACCCATTCATTTGTGTATATTACAAAAAATCGCATAATATGCATCGCAATATGCTCCGCAACTTGTGCGAGGCCTTATAGACCCAAATATTTCATCATAATTAATGATTGAGGTATCGTTTAAAATTAGTGTTTTCGATAAAAAGTAGATTTAAAACTATTCACCTGTATTAAATAAACACTATAAGTCGCAAATCCAAAATTGGCTTTTTCTTCGTGTATAAAATGCTTATCATGAAATAAATCTACAAAACAAAATTATTATAATATTTAAGGCAAATTTTAATCAGACGTAATTGTTATTTGAAATAACAAATAAGCGAAAAAAAAATAAATGTGGGAAAATGGTCCCCATAAATAAAAATTCAATTTTTTTGAATTTTCACAGTGACATTAAAATAAAGCGAGCATAATTCAAAGTGTTTTCAGCGCGCTCTTTTTCAAGTAAGATAATGTCAAACGCTTCTTTATATCAAATGCAAAGGAAATATCCGAAAGTATTATCCGATTAATTTTTGAATATAATTTTTTTTATTGAATATCTTCGACTTCCCTTTTGTCGGCCAATTTTTTTAAATAAAAAAAGTTTTGCAAACACCGAAAAAAATGCCAGTCAGGCAATGTAAGGTGCATCCGGTGGTCGCATCAAAACTTCCCAACTAAGTTTTCCCAACCATTTTTTGCCGTCAATCCAATTTACCTTCTTGACACTTCACCTGTTTCAAATTTTCCTTTTCAGTTAGAGGTTAGAGCGAGGCAACTATTTCACATCCAAATTTTCCCCAGAGAAACTCCGGCAACATTTCTCTGCAAGTTTTTGATGCGTTATAGACTTTTCTGTGATGGAAAAATTAAAAACGTTAATAACATTCTGTGCAAAGATTCACAATATTGTCTTTATAAAATGAAAGTATCAAATTTCACCTTTCAAACGCACGTTGAGTTGGTTAAGTCGGATTAGTAGTTACCGATATACCGCCATCAACACCATTTACTGTCAACAATCGGAAAATATTTTTTTTTTTTTATCAGAAAATATAATTGTGTCTTTGTATTAAAAAACAAGTGGCCATCGAGAGCTTAAAAAACTTAATGATATAATGTAGACTATACAGAACTCTCCTCTTGTTAAACTATGTTCGCCTTCAGCTTGCACTACACGCATCATTCTCGAAAATGTCACTTTATGCACTACAGTACACAGTATTATATGTATAAAATACTGTATAAATATTGTAATTTTTCTAAATTTGATTATTTTATTGTTAAAAATAACCTTAAATAAATTGTAAAAAATATATCATATCTGCGTTGTCAGTCCATACTAAAACGTAGCTTGATCACACATAAACCGTCGATTATACATTATATTTCAACTCCATCGTAGTTTAATAATTTTATGGATATTTTTTATTATTCATAAATAAATAATATAATTTCATTATCCAACCGATATTTATTTTTATCTCACTAGATAACTAATTCAATAAAATTTTATATATTTTATATTTATATATGCATATTTACTCGTACATAGTGTTTTCTTTATAACCACTATGTATAGAAAAAAATATAAGGTACAAATTTGGATTAAGTATAAGAGGAGTTAGAATGAATCGTGTTTGAACTAAATTTAATACATCGGTTTTGAATATCAATAATAATAATTATTACAAAATTCATGTTTGCTAAGTGTAAACTTTAGTAATCATAGCGTTTCGGTGATTACCATCAGCAAGGAAGTCGCCTTTAACTGCGTATCAAGGTACTTATTAATGACATTCATCTTCTGCTCCTTACTTTTGATCCGGCAATATTTCTAGTTACTATGTCGTATACCAACTAACTGTTTAGCTCATATTACATTCCCCCAAAAATTAAATTGTTTTTTCCTTAAAGTTCTTATAATTCACGTTGATCTCAAACAATTTTACTTTTTCATCGTTTATTTGTTTAGTCCATTAAATACACTCAGTTCATCGAAAAACACATTTCAAATACTAGAATTTAATTTTTGTTTTTAGTTTTAAGTATATGAATTATTGTATTTGTATTATACCAAGAATGACAAGTAGGTTCTTTGTACAAGATATTGTATCTTATAACAAATAAATTTTATTATTATTATTTTAGTTTTTCTATTTAAATCCAATATTAGGATCAGAGAGTAAATGTAAATAAATAAAATTTATGATATTTTCAAGCTGTAACATTTCAATTTAAATCAATTTTGTAGTTTAGAATTTCCCTGCTATATTGTGCAAACAGACACATATATTTATATATTTTGTTTTTATATTAACACCCCCCTCCCGTTTTTCCTCACTTGAGCCTGTACACCGTACAAAAACTTGACAAGAGAGTCATCCATTTTGAAAATGTCTTTATAGAAATGTAATTAATCGATCATAAGTCGGTAATATGACTTGGGACATTTTCTTGTAGCCTTGTTCTCTACTTTTTTGGAGACTTAACGCACCCCTGTTTATGATAAACCAAATCAAAATTATTTTTATCTTTAAATCGTTACTTCATCATAAAATATAGTATGACGTATTCATGAAACATAAACAAAACATTATACGTTGCATAAAACACCTTTTATGCAACTTTATGAGTCTCAGCCATCTTATGATAAAACTAATCAAAATTATCATCAGCGAGCCTCTAAATTTAAATCGCATATATTATTTCGCTGCATATGAAAATTATTAAATTAAATTCATATTTTATGCTAATCAAATAGCTGTTATATAAAAGAACAATCAACATTCTAATAAAAGCAATAAATCCATAAATATTTTAATATATAATCAGCTATCTGTTCTCAATATTTTTCGATCATTTAATAAATAAGTTTCTTTTTTTTACTGCATGGATCTTCGCAATATGTGTAACGTGAAAAAATTCTGTTTTCAGGAATTGAAAAACCTTCAAAAAATGAAATAAGAGGACTGAATTATCAATACTTATTTATACCTTTATTAAGTAAGGGTACATTAAATAGTCTAGATATAATAAAATGTAATTTAAAAAACTATTGAAAAATAACCTCATAACAAATCGAACTAAAACGTAGAAAATAACTTTTAAAAATGAAAATTTTGTAATTCAATTTTATGCTCTATAATTTATATCAATTTCCTACTCTTACCGTTTTTCGATAATCGTAATGAAATGCATTTTTGATACCTTTAAAAGTATAACATGCAAGGCTGATTCCTGCCAGAACGGCTTAGCACTAAAAAAATAATAGTCTTACACAAATACTGTAACCCAGACCGCCTACGAGCTCTTAGTCAAAGTTTCTAGCTTTTCTCAAATACAAAAACTATTCATAGTGTTATGTGTCTCTCTCGCTCTATCCTGTATTATTGGAGTACACAGAAATAAATATTTTCAGTAAATTTTTTGATATTATAATTTAGATAGATGACATAATATTTTAAAATATTTTATTTATTAACAATTTCAATCATTGATTGATTTGTATGGTGATAAAACGCTTTATCGATAATAAAACATATATGACATCATATTTCAAATAAAACTCAAATATATTTAGATAAAAAACATTCATATTATTTTTATTATTTACACTTTTTATAATTTACTCTCGAATATATTTTCAGCACATCAAAACAAATTTTTTTTAATCAATTTTAAACTGACGTTTAATAAAAATAATAATAATGCACGCATTATAATGTGACAAATGAAATTTGCTCAGATGTTTGTCACATAAGATTATTTATTTTACATTCCCTTTTTCATAATAAAAATCAAAGTTAAACACATGTCACCAATAAAATACTTTAAATATGCTAACATCAATGCATGTCAAAATATATATTTGTACCAAATGAATAAGATTTTAATCAGCTCATTACACGTCTTATAATACAATTAAAAAAGTTGCATTCTTGGAATGTAAGACTACGAGCTAAAAATTTTTAAACACCTTTGTTGTTACCCGACTACGGCAAAGTCAAAAGGATGGAATATAATTGTGGATATGTACGTATGGCCTACAATAGCAGCTAAAATACTGAACCGATTTTGATTAATAAGGTGTCCATCGAGTTGTTATAACAGCCAGGGTATCATAGGCGACAATAAGAATAGTAAGAATGTTTAATAAGAATAAAATCAAAAACAAATGAGCAAAAACAAATTAGAAGTTAAAAATAATTTTGTATGAAAACAGTCTTATGGAGAATCAAATGAAAGAACTCAATTAGTGCATTTCAAAACCATAGCATTTACTTAACCCTTAATATTTTAAGGAAAAAAATTAGTTTAAAAATACTAAAACCCACCTACGGTAATATGCTCTTAAAATCACGAAACAAAAAGTTAAAAAAAATTTGTTTCAAACCATAGCTGGTCAAAGTGTGTCAAACCACTAATAGTGTCAATGGAGCCCTAATTTGTGTTCCAATTATTAAAATTGAGCGAACAAAAATTTATTTTCCACTTGTCTAATCGACTTTATGAAACCTTTCTTCTAATGTACTGATTACTAATGCTGTATTTATTTTTCTTTAAATCTGCTGTGAGGCCAAAAAAAACTCTACGTGGATAGCGAAAAAACAATTACTACGCAAGGGTAAAAACAAGATGATGCTGTGCTTCTTGCTTATATTCGTATCATAAATATAATATAACCTCTTTTTCATTTAACAAATAGGACGGATAAATAAAACATTCTATACATATATTGATAGTATTCAAAAATTGTTTTGTTTATATGTAAAATTTAACACCTGGATTTTTAATTTTTTAAATAACGACTTTTGAAAAAAAAAAAAGTATGAACCGTTTATTGCGACAATATTTTGTTATGTATATATCGGTAAAATTCACAAATATTTCATGACATCCATAGACTTATATATAGTATAGATTGAATATGTCCTTTCCATCTATAAAGTTAGAAAAGTGTTCGGGAAACAAAGTGATCGTGTGAAGCCAGGAAATTTGAACAGGTATTGGCCGACTGTCTAAAGAGACATACATAATTTCTAATATGCCATAATGCACTAGAGGAGTACATTGTATTTCTTTCATTTTTCTTGCACAAATAAATCGAAAATGACAGCACAATAGTACGATACTATCAATCTGCGTCATGACAGATGAGTTATGAGTTCGAAAATAAAATCTATAATTTCAAGAATGGTAGAGGTGTTTTGTACGCGGTTGATAAATTTTAGATACATTTTTGTAGTAAGCTACAAATAGTTTTTAACTTTCTATTACATATTAGAATTGGAATAATTTTGTACTTTTTAGTAATTGTAATAACAGTAGGTCGTATAAAATGAGGCTCTTAATATTTATTTTTGTAATGGAGATTTGATAGTAGCTCTATTTAAGTATATGAAATATTATATTTAAATCGCTTTTTCTGCTCTAAAATACTAGCTAAGTAACAGGGGGATATAGTGGGCATTTACATTTTAAATGATTAATAAAAACTCTTGCTAATGTTATGAATTTTTTGTTTTGATTTTTCGAATTATTTGTGCAAAAAATTGAAAGAAATATAATTAATTATGTGGCATTGTCATTATTATAAATGTCATTTTAGAATCATGTTCCATTTAATAAGAATTTATCGAAAAATAACGCTTATAAATAAATGAAAGTGGAATTAATAGATCATAGCGTACCTAGCATTGATTTAAATTATTTGAACCGAGCCAAATAGTGAATTGAAACATCGAGACATCTAAAGATTTGTTTTAAAATTGAATATGCATTTCTAAAACACATTTGGCATTAAAATATCTGAAGGAAATGTATTGGAGGAGAGCCCTCGATGCTACATGAGGATTTACTCAAGCGTCATTGAGAAAATGATTGGAATTTGAAGAATCAATGGTTTAAAATAATCAAGGTGATTTGATGCATATATTTTTTGCGGTGAGGAGAGCGAGTACAGTCTTTCAAAAATGTAAAAAATACAGCCACCTGTACTTATTCAAACATGTCAGATATTAATAGGGTATTACACCCAGATAAATATTTAAAGACGGGATTCATAGGGATTCTAAGTGAATCTGATATATTTTCCGTTATTATTCTACCCTTCCCTTCAAAATAAAACAAAAATCAACCACGATCGAAAATATCCACATGGCTTTTATTTTCCAGGTTTGTAACCCCACTTATTAACGTCTCACATAACGGCTCACGTAACGTTGACCCAAAGACCAGTAGCTGCCTCATGCTAAAATCGCTAAATAAGTTGTTCAATTTTTTTGTATTCCTTGTGGCATATTTTCTTTACAACCTTCTGACCCTCCTACCTCCCTACACCATGCTCAAATGGCCATTTTATATATTTTCCCTTATTCTATTATTTCTTTCAAAACAAAATAAAAATCGGTCATGCTGCAGAATGTACAGATGGCATTTCTAATTAGCAGGTTTATGACCCGCCAGATCAATTTACACTTTTCAGTACGTAATAAATCGACCTTATCTTAATCAGACGAACTTGATTAAATCCAATTATGGATATTTTTTACTAGTCTGATCTGATTCCCGATACGCACTGCACCATACAGAGTGCTAAGATTTGGGGGAGGTACTCAACGAATTTCCCGTATCTTAATCTTACGCGCTCAAGTTAGTGCCAAATTCCCGGCTCTACCCTAAATTATGTAAAAAATATTTAATTGAAAAATTCGAGTATTTCGTATAGAAACAGGGTAGTACTCATTCAAAACTTGTTTCCCAATGTCACTGTTAACAATTTTTACTATACAAGCATTTTATATTCAGATAGTAGAATGAGAAATTTATTATCGAAAATTTTCATAAAGCATTACTATTATATAACTGAATTGTTTAGAATTATATTTTAGTGATTGATAACACTAAAAACAATGCAATGTATAGATTTTCCTACTCTATATTTATAAATTGTGGCTAGCTTACGCGTTATTAGTTCGTATGATCGATTGTTATCAGTAAATAATTAAATCATATACAGTTAGATATAGTCCAGCGCTTGAGAGTAAAATTACGGTACAACCTCCGTATTCCTTAAAGACTAATGGATTTTCTTGAATTCTCTCTACTTACCCTCCACTTCAAATCTACCCTTTGCCAATATGCGCAAATTACTCTAAGGAGTGAAAACTAGCCTATTTTGAGAGAACCTTTTAAATTCACAAATAAACGTATTTATTGAATTTAAAAACGTCGTTAGTTGTTGGATAAAGAAAGTTTTATGGATTCTCATTCCTTATTTTAAATTGATACCCTTAAAAACCATTCTTTTTTATTAAAAAATTAAAAAAGAAGTATGTTTTTGTGATCCTTATATAGTCAAATTGGCATATTGCAATTGTGTTCAACTTAAATAAATTTTCAGCATAAGTTAAACTAAATTAAGAAAAAATTGCACACAAAAACGAAATATGATGCTTTGTACAAATAAAAAAAAAATACGATTGTACAAATAAAAAAAAGTTTAGACTTTCTTATCTCAAACAAAACTAAGGGTAGTAAAGAGAATTTGTATAAGGAGAATAGACGGGAAATTGGAAAATTATAGTGTTAAATTTTTTTATTTATTAATTTTTGTTTCATTCAATTTATTTTATTTATTAGTTAAAATTAAATTTCATCATCGATATCTATGTTGTCTACTTTCTCGCCATGGTCTGTAATTGGTGCACTATTATGACAATTTTTATCAGAACATTTGGCAGAAGAAGTGTTACCAAAAAGTCCAACTTTTCTGCAGCCACAAGATGCACTTTTATGAAATTTGCAAAATATCATTGCACGTATATAAGCCCTCTTTCACTAAATGAGAATGCTCAATACGCATCTCCACTTCAAAATTGAACTGCCCCGAAATTAAAAACTAAATACCTCTGGGTTTTTGGCAATAACTCCCTTAAATTTTTGACCAGAGAGCTCATAAAAAAATATTGTGTACGAAATTTAAGGCCTATTTAAGACTCATACTTCTCAAACCCCTGATTTTGTAACGTCGATGTTGAACAGACTCAAACACGGTACTAGTATCATGCAAATGCCAATTTTGACAATATAACTTCTCGAAATTGGCATCAGCATGATATTAGCACCTTCCTTGAGCTCTTTCAACATCGATCTTACAAAATCAGGGGTATGATAAATAAACTCGGGTAATTTTTAAGCTATATTCAAACAAAATATTTCAACATTTTTTTATTCTAGCAATTTTTTACATAAATAATTTTTATTTTTTTAAAAATAGTTATTATAAAAAATAAAATAGATTTTTTTTATGTCAAAAAAGGCCTATTTTGAAAAATAAGCAATAATTTCATAAATTTTGAACCGGTTTTAAACTTCTGGATCATATTTTTAATATTAAAATAAAACATTTTGTAAGTGCATAACAATTCCAATTAGGGTACTTTTTTCGTTATAACTTTCATTGTTTTCATGAGACTGGTTTAAAAGGAAATTTTCAGGATCTTTTGAATTAATTCACAGGATATTCTGAAATATTTCTCCGTATAATATACTGTTTTTATAATTCAATGTTGAAATTGATCAGGCCTACTTCTATGAGCTACAACTTGATTTTTATTGGTCCTAGATTAAAAAATTGTATAAAAATATTTCCCAGTTATTATTTAAGTTATGATTAGTGTAACAATATTTTCTTCTTCAAATATTCTTAAAAATGAGCCGTTTTATTTTTCGGAGCTTTAAAGTAGCCGCCGTCGGTTATTAAATAACCAATATAAAAACCATTTTGCCATTTTGCCCACCACATTTTGAATAAAATGTTTTCGCATTTATTTTTTAACAATGTTTCTATAACAATAACAAACACAGATTTCTGTGAATTCTATGTCAATTTCAATCTTGTGAGGTTAGTTAGAAATTTTACGAGCTCATAAATTGGCGTCGCGCTAATTAAAACTAAGCCATATACGAATTTTCAGAAAAATATTTATAAATGATATGATATGGGCACCGTGACTATATGCAATTACTGTGAACCATCATTTTCTACTCAATGTCATTATTTAAAATTATATTGTCATGGAATTCAACAATTTGTTTCCTAGTTTCTGGCTTTATGTACGTAATGAAGAGTTGATGATTTCCAACCAAAGACTCGATTATGAGTTTTTTAACTAATCTTTATGTTTAAAACAGAGTACTTGTTAGATGAAAGCAGGAACATTGTTCCCATAATACAACTAGAAGATTTGCGAAATGCAAGATTATCTAGATATACGAACGATTTTGTGTCTCAAGTAATTTTATAATATACGGTACTATGCTGCGACAATAATTGGCATGCGTTAGTTTAAATAGTAATTTTTAATATTAAACGCCATTTTACAATAGATATATTGACTAAAATTTGATTTTAACGTCAATGGTGTTCAATGTTTCTGAAACATCTTTAAAAAATAAGCAAAATATGGAAGTTCAAAACTCCTCATCAAACATGAACAGAGTATATAATGTAATAATGAAAATGCTTTACAATCTCCATAATCACCTAATATTTTGTATGTGTTTGCTTAGAACCTGGATAGACACAGAATATTTTTTGTATGTAGTGTCGATGGAGATGCCAAGCAACTCCATTTTGCTTCGTTTTATAAGTAAGAGACGCAACATAATCTTAATTTCATCTTAGATTTTGTATAACTTTTTTTTTACTTCAAATGAATCTTCTACTTCAAAATATGGACGTTCAAAACTCTTTGCTAACGAAAAGGAAGACATCATATGTATGACGTAATTATTCAATGAGTATATAAATAGATTTTTCAAGAAATCTATGAAGCATAATCTTTAATTGCTTATTTTGATTTTTAATCAATCTTTTTATTTATTTGAGATTCGAGTTTGGTTTAGGAATTCAGTTTTTTGATTTGTATTATAACATGGAAACATGGAAACAATTGAGTTTGAACTACCATCTTATTACCTCATGTGTTTAAAATTACATTTCAAAAACAGGGATCCTTTCTAGGCAATAATTTATTTCGAAATATGGTAAAAAATTTTTGTTCTATTGCAGATGTTTTTTTCTTTTATTAGCATAAAATAAAAATAAAGTAAACTATGTCATATGCATATGAGAAGCAGAACTGAAGCTGTCTACATTGCTGTTAAAATTACAGTAAAATGTCATTCTTATTAGTAGTGATCTGCCTGAGCATTATTTGAATAGTGCGTAAGCTGCTTAATAGGCAGTTTGAGGTCCATCGCTAAGATTGTTATTAAATATTTTTGTTCGATTCATACCATTTTACCATTCAACAGACCCAGTTTCTCTATTCAACATAATAAGATATGTCAGAGTATATTAAATATTATTCTAAAGTTTGTAACGCCAAAAATATTGCCATGAACTAAGCTTTGGTATAGGTGTTCAAAGAACTACCCGTCAAGATGACTAAAAAATGAACAGAAATAGATAGATGAAACTTTTGTGACATATTCAAAGACATAAGTTTAAGTTCGTTGATGAGCAAAATGGGTTCATAATTAAATATATCATAAAGACACACACATTTATAGTAAAGTATCAATGTTGTTTAAATATTTTTAATCATAAAATGAATGCTTATGATTAAAAATATTTAAACATTGATACTTTACTATAAATCGAGTATCTAAACAATTAACTCGTTTAGTTGTTATATTCACATGTATTCTATTTGATAGGCCCAATTGATTAGTACCTTTATTAAAAATTTGTTTAATTCTGAATTTTGAAATAAATTCAAATTTCCAATTTTTTGTTTGTTTTTATTTTAGAATATTATTAATAATGAGTTTTGCAATTTTATATTCAAACAACCTAAAATTTCTCAAAATAAAATTATGCTACCTGATTTTCACAAGAAGATTTACGATCTTTAGATTTGAAAATTTTGGATTATATTCGTAAGTAGAAGTAAAATAAGACTAAAACAAGATTTATAGAAATTAAATTTCATGCCGGTTACGAACTAATTGGCCTGATGCATAAAGATTGAACTCATCATGGTTTACTTCTATTAAGGTTTCTCTTAAAATAGACATAATTTTAATTATTATTAAATAACAAAGAAAATTAATTTGTAAACTTTTAAGTAAAACCTAAAATCGTTTAATAAAATTGGTTGTAAGTATTATGTATGTTATTCTACATGTGCAGAACAGGAGTGTTTGGTAAACGACTATAGTTCTGAATATATTGTATAAGTTTATAAGTAATCTAAGATACAACATATTTCTGTGGCGTAATTATTTTTAAATCTCCATAAATTTAATAAATGATATTAATAATCGCAAACGTTGCAATACTTCATTTTTGAAATCAATATTTTTAAATCTGGCATAGATTTAAACTTAGTAGGTTGGAAGACAACAACATAATTTTGGTACATGTTAGCAAAATTACATATTCTTGCTCTATCTGAAGTCTATTCATCTGTGCTAGTGAGATGAATATTAAATACAGTGTTTTACGAAAAACATTTTTTGGTAGGAAACATCTGGGAAACGCGCCTAAGTACTAAGCCGTATCAGCTTGTAAAGTAAGATATATTTTACACTTCGTGGAGCCTCCACCACCACATTTAGAGTCTTTAGAAAAAAAATAGTGTTATATTCGCGTTTTGTGAGTTTTTTGCTAAAAGCAAATTACATGAACATTGCGAAAATCAATCGGAAAACCGAGTTTCTGCGATCCTGAAAAACCTCCATAATAAGTTACATAACGGACCTATATTCAACGGATTTCCTTATTCCTACATCATTTTCATACATGATTAAAATAATTGCTTTATATTCATGGTAGAGAACTTTAATTTGTGGTATTCCATTGTATTAATTATGTTATATGAATAAATAAATTTACACACTTCACTTTGTTGCTTAGCTACTTCGAATTATGGGACATATTTCGGATGTTACTCCATATTCAACTGAAAGTATGTCAATTTATTTGTTCACATTACATAATTAATAGCTCTATGTATTGTATAAAGCTCGAAAAATTTTTGTCCAAGAACAGATTTGTAAAAAACATATTATGACCTTAAATTCTATTTTTTTGCTTTGACCATGTAAGAGTTATGAGAATTTGTCTTGACGAAGCAATAAAATTTTTAAAAATAAATATCATAAACCCGAGACTGGATAAATATTTTCTTATTGGTAGTGGCGTCGAGCCAATTCCCAAATGGCAGGAAAAAATATTTGTTTTTACTGAAAATATAGCCCAAATATAGTTCTATTCGGCACTATCAAAAACATGTGCCAAAGATACAAATCAATTACGTTTATCTTGAAAAATATTAATTCTCATCTCTTTAATGAAACATTGAGTTCAAAATTTTTTAAGATTTTCCAAATTGTCTGTTATTCTACTATAAAAATGAGTATATAAGAGGATACCTACAAGTACTATAAATGATTATTGAAACGTCACTGATTCGATCTTTACAAATAAATAACTATCATTAACTAGGCAAGTTAAAGTGTAGGATACAAAATAAATATGTATACGTATGGTAGTTAATAAAATACATCATGTTTATTAGTTTGTTAGAAATAGTTAAATTAGCTCATCAAAATAGCTGATATGTAAATAATAATAAGCTTCATTATTTGTGAAGATTATCAAACATGTTAATGAGAATTGACTAATAATCGTTATATGAAAAGACAAGAACATAATAAATTATTTCCATTACATGAATAGCAGTTTAATTGATATTATTGCAAACTTTTTGAATTTTTTATAAAATTCAAAAATTATAATGGTATGTTATGATGGCAGATGGACATATAATATCGGGATAAGTTTTATAACTTGATACATGCAAAACGCTCGACAAAAGGTGAATCCAAAAAATTGTTTCGGACAAATGTTTAATCATTTAAATTGCTCGATTAAACTCAAGCAAATCAACTTCATTTTTTTTAAATGCAACTAAATACTTTTTATTGCAGATTCGAATTTTATAAAGATGGAAATTTTTTTAAACGTGTAGTTTTTAGTTCTGTTCAAACAGTTTTTGTATAAAAATAATTTTGTATACGTAAACTAGACCCTTTTGCTTAGATTTGAACAAAGAAATTTTTGAATCTTTTTAACGCTTTCTTAAATCAATTTGGGAAATAAAAAAAGACCATGAAAAGCTGAATAACTTTGCAAAAATTCCTCATAAATTATTTTGCTTAAATCTATGCAGTTTTGGATAAAAACTTTACATAAACAAACAATTTTTTAAACGAAATATATATCTGCAATAGAATATAGAGCTCCATTTAAAACCAAAAAAGATGTTGTCCCTCATTTAACTTGGCTCCCATTTTCATGGAAGTAAGTAAATATGGGATTAATCAAGCTATTTGAATGAATAATCGGAGCTTTTACGTATATCTAGCTAAAAAAAAAATTATACATGTTTACATTGTTTTAATTTTTTAAGTATCTCATAATAAGATACATACGGGAATACAATACACACTGAATAATTTATCACAGCACGTTGTAATAGCCAACCATAACACAAAGTAGTCCTTTTCGATTGCTTAGTGAACCAATTATTCAATATACCGTTATCCAGGATTTAAAGGGTAGAGGCACATACAATAAGTCGCAACGTTCAATGGCTTAGCATCTAAATATACTAAATAATATATACGCAAGAACAGGACAACGCTGGTAAAAAGAAATGGTGGAAATTAACATATTTTCGATCATGCATCAATAAAATAGCAAAAAATCTGGTAGAAAATAATTAGAATATAGATTCCTTACTAAATTCAAAACTCCTACTTGGAAAAACAACTTGGAAATAAATTGGGCAATTCTACAACGATTAGCATATATAGGACAGAGTGGAAGACAAGTTTAAAAGAACACTTGGCGCACATAAAATTTGCAATAATTGAAAAATAATTCGTAGCCGCTTAGATTATTGAAATAATCACTGATATATGCATATGAAAGCATGTACATTAAAAAACTGGGAAATTAAACAATGAATTTAGACAAAGAACTCATTCCAAATTCCGATTTAATAAAGTGTTAAAAAAGTATTAGAATTAAAACAACCAATTCAGTGATTTATCTGTCAAAATCACGCGGTCCAATAATTCAATATCATTGAGCGAAGCACGTGATCGATGCTGGGTGGTTGATGTAGCAGCTTGATACACACTTGGAAAGTATAAACTTACCAAAAAACCATTGTGTCACCAAATTAGCAAGGCGAAACATCTTAATTATTATAAAGGAAAATGAAGCAAAAATTAAATTTCCTTCTTTGATAATATTCAAATATAACTTACGATATTTTACAAAATCGTACAACAAATCATACAAACCATTAAGATAATTAGAGTGAAATTAATGCAAAATGAGTTCTCAGATTTGGTACTAATATGACAAAGTGGCGTAATTTATAAACAGTTACAAGTCAAGCTGGTAAAATTGTTTTTATATTTATTTTCTCATAACAGCTAGCAAATGAATTTATTTTCCCATATAAGTATCACCTGCGTTTATATTCCAGAAAAACTGACAATTAAAGAACTTTTAAAATTATTAACATAAATTATTACGAAACGTACAAACAAGGATTATATTTTTTCTTTTATTAAAATTAAATATTTACCTGTGTGTATATTATATTTTACAAATGGGTTACCGGGATAATATTATAGAAGCATGTAGTTTATTTTTTATATTTAAAACATTTTAGTGTAATGAAAAGTTTACTATGTTTTTCTTCTAATTAATAATATAATTTAAAATGGACAATAATATTAAGACGTAACTAACTCACAGAAGCTTATAAGTCCACTGTATATAGAAATGGTGGAGAACTCTAGGATTTTTCGATTAAATTTCGATTTTTCCCCAATTTCCTAGATCAAATTATTTTGTATTTTATAAATACGTATTTCGACTACAAAGTAGTCATCATCAGTATGAATTAGCTAGTTGTAATGATTCTCTGAGGAGATGTTACTCGTTGCTAATTTGGTGACGGTTTGCACGTGTGCAAACGAGTAACATCTCCTCAGAGAATCATTACAACTAGCTTATTCATACTGATGATGACTACTTTGTAGTCGAAATACGTATTTATAAAATACAAAATAATTTGATCTAGGAAATTGGGGAAAAAATCGAAATTTATTAGGAGTATGTAGTTTCTTTACAATCGATATCAAATGATGATATATTAGCATATACATTTCCATGAGATACAAACCAGATCAATTTTGAAGTTTCTACCTTAAGCCAACCCGATACTTCCATACAAAATATCACCCCCTCCTCCATTACCCTTCATAAAATGTGAATATCCAAACAACCTGACATGCATCATTATTTATTTATTGTCAATTTTTGTATTTGAAATTTTCATTTTTCTAACTACAAGGTACAAAGATTTTCACACTGAGTAAGATAACTCTTTATTCGAAATTCAGCTTTCTAAATTTAGTAGTTTCAGCTGTGTGTTTATAATCAGTCAGTCAGACACATTTCATAAGTTTAAATTTTATTTTAAATACAAAATATAAATGTGAACATGAAATATTTAACAGTCGAATGTCATTGACTTATTCCTAAAAATATCATGTAGATATTATAAGAACAATAAATATATAATTAATGAAATGTACATTTGACAAATGATTACCTATTATTCAATGTCTGACCATATATAAATAATATTAAACATTGTAATTATGAATAACAAATACTTGTAAGCCCCGCATATAACCTCTACATTATAAACTCACCAAAGCAGGCTTGATGAAATGTTCACACATAGGGGATAGATTATTTTTCCATTCGGCTACGATTTTTTGTATGACCGATATCAAATATTACATTTTCTCTGATTTTGAGTCAATCTTTTTTGCTTAGTTCATATTTTATTTTTATAAACCAAAATATCTCATTAGCGGAAATAGTACCGAGAATTGTTGTATAATTGTGCGTTTTTTGTTTGTGTATATGTGCGTGTGTTCATTTAAGTATTATTTCGAAAATACTGAATATGTAAGTGGTATAGTGTAGAATGTTGTTTTAATATAATTCGAAGACAATGCGAAATTAGAAAAAAATATAAGAGACAAATTTTATTCTGATTGTAAGAGGGTTATCTAAAACCAAAAAATTTTAAGGACTTAATTAAGTTGCTATTTTGGAAAACGTTATTTGGGCTGTATTTTCCATTCTGTTCGTTTTATCGAAGAATTCACTAGCATAACAGTTGTAGAAAATTAAAAAATATTCATTTTTGGGGACAACTTTTTTTTTCATTGGAATGAAATTGTAAAAGAGCCTTTAAAAAAATTTTGCATTCTCCTTTTTTTTCACCTAAATGGATGTACCGCTTATAAAAACGGAGGCTTCTAGGCTTCTAAGCATCGCCTCAGCTGCCTTCATACCATCAAATGCTCTTTATAAATTTATATAAATACATGTCATGTGACATGTATCGTAATTTGCATATATAATTTTTTATTAACCGTACGTATAAAGTTTCATGTTCTCTTCTAATTTTAAACATATATTATAACATCGAAAAAATGAGTCCTTGGAATTTCATATACAATTAGTATTTTCTGAAATACAGTTTATACGTTTGGATGTGGAAAAGTATGATTTTCTGATCAGAAAATCCATACCATCGGACAGTCCTATAAGAAATTCTCAAAATAAATTAATAAATTCTCAGACAAAAATCTTAAACAATGACCTTTCCAATATTTTAAATTTATTAATTGCTTACTTCCTTTTGACTAACAACTGGCCTACTTCAGACAATTTCGTAAGATATTCTTATAAGAAATTCTGATGCAATGCGCACATGATAAGATTTCCTGATCAGTCTTATGAAGAATTCTTACCATGTGCGGGTCCTATATAAAATATATGTTAAGAGTTACATCAGATTTTCTAATTAGAAATACTATAAAAATATAAATAATATTTTATAGGTACTATAAAAATATAAAACTTAATTTGGGCACAATTGCTTGCAACAAATCTCCATCTCATTTTCTATGAGCCATATACATATAAGTTGCAAGAAAAAAAAAACACCAAGAAACTAAACAATAATACATTTATAGAATATATACTACAACATTTCCATTTGTATATAGACGTTATAGAGGTAATGTAAAATTTATGTGTATAGGACTTATACATAAAGGTTCGCAAAAGGTATTTCGCAGGACTATGATAATAATAATAATTATTATTATAATTGTTCTTATTATTATTATAACTATAAATACAAACTGCTTCACCAAAAAAATAGAATGGTATTAAAATTAAAGACTATTTACAAAACTTAAATATAACATTTATTTACCCTGTTTTGTTTGCATGATAATAGAACTGACATGGAAGAGAAATTCATTTAAGTTTTTGTCTTTTCTTAATACTTATTTATTTCGCAAATCTTCTATATGAACCTGACGTTCTTTGCAGAAGTATTACCACAATGGTAATATTTCTGTAATATTCTCTCACAGCAGACAAAATGCTCGGCTATTTATTAGATACCTCCTTGTCAAAACATCGACTTTCATCGTCAGATTTCAATTAAAATAACAATCATGAATTTGGGTTTAATGAATATTATCTATTATTCAATACAGATATTTCGCTAATTAGATTCAATTCGTAGGAAAAATTTTATAGTTTGAAATTTGGCCTTCATGATGGTTTAATTTCATAAATTTTATAAATGATATGACATAGACGAAAACTTAAAATGATAAATAATATGATAATAACTAATGGCTTTTGATGAAAAACTTTATAAATTTACCAATGATTTTCAAGATATATTTTCTTATCGAGCTTACTTATCGCGGAGATAATTTTGTCATTTGGATATTTCGACCGTTTCTTTTTGTCGCGGAATATTACAAAACTCATTACTTATAGTAAATCTAAGGAGAAATTCCAATTAAAGATGCAAAACTATCTCGTGATTTATGAGTATGTTTTTTTAAATAGTTTTTATATCCCCGGAATAGCTACACCAGTTTAATTCAAATTTGAAAATAAAATGATTTCTCCTAAATATCGATACAAGACAATTGATTTGAACTAAAGTTTAAACGAAAGAAGTCATTCAATATATACCCCTATATTAACAAAATCGTGAACAGCTCATGAGATATTGGCATTTGAGTGAAAAAATACTTCACGAGCGATTCTATACCCGGGTCGACAATTGAATGTTTTTAACAAATCTTCAGACAGATATTCCACTATGTGGGGGGTGTTATAACAATAAGTATACTCTAATTCGCAAACATCAAAATAAAATGTAACAGTGGGACGATAATCAAACATTATAAAATAGTTGGACCAAGAAAAATTAAATTTGTGAATATTTTTATCAACAATGTACTCAGGAGTTCTCACAGAACTGTTTTATTCCTCTAGAATGTAGCTTCTAGTTTCCAAAGCTTCATTCACATAATATAAGTGATTAATTTTTTCGATCGAAAAATCGTATAATAAATCTGTCAGGAATTATTTGATATGCATGCTGTTACATTTAGCTGGTTATATATTGTGTACAAATTGATTCGTATATGGGGCAGACCAATAAGAAATGTGTCAATGTTGCGGGCTCATGTCTATTACTTATACCACATTAGATTCCATTTGTACGTTTAGTTCCATTTATATGTTATACCACTTATACTTAGTTTGACCGTTAATAGCTCCATTACTTTTAATTGGCTTATGAGTTTGTTTTTTTTTTTTATTTGGCTTATGAGGTTAACTTCAAATAAGTCTGAGTACTTATTTCGTTTATTATGTGCGTATACATGGGACTGTAACTAGAGTTCAAAATCCTTTCTTTATCAATTATTTGCATATGATGCTTATATTGGCAAATAATTTTCAAGGCTTCTTTAATTTTTTTCTGGCTTTGAGTTTCCCAGCCAGTTCTGGGTCGCATTATGGTCTCTGAAGATATGATGATGATATTCGCTTGCTATTTGAACTATACCGTTTTCTATTTTAAATTCAGGTACACGCCCTAGTTTTCACACTCATGGCATTTATTTTACAATACGAGGTCAGTATGTCAAGACATTTTTATGTAGTTCTGGTAGTATGGCTTAGTATGATAAGATCGTCAGCATACATTATTGGCCTGATTTCATCGCGACTGTCAATATTCATACATCAACCAACACTTTTTGATAGGTGTTTATCCAAATCGTTTACGAAGAGAGTAACCACTAACGGCTACTCTTCTATCTTTTTTTTTATTAAATTTCCTTTAGTGGTTATCATCGACATAAAAGGGGGAATTATTGTAGAAACATCTTACAATATTCATTAATTTAGTACCGATGCCTATTTTTGAAAGTTTATGTCATAAGTATTAATAGATAACTGAATCGAAAGCTTTGTGAAAAACTACAAAGGCACCATCTTACTTACGATAATTTAACCTCAAATTGATGTGCATTAGGCTATTTAATCCCCTTCCCGTCCTAAATCGAAACTTCGACTCTTTCATAACATTATGGCTTATGGTTATTCAGACCAAGGAACAGGCGTCCTTTCTTCGATATAAATCTTGTTAAATATTTCTAGCATTGTTTGGTGCTATTTTAGAGATAAATTTTTTTATAATCTCTGTTGTTATAAAAATAATATAATACGAGTTGAAAGTTTGTATGCGAAGGGTAAAAAAACGTTGGTTTTTACTTGAAATCTGTATATAGAATATTTAATAAAAGTAATGAAATATTGGTTTCTGAATTTTTAAAATTTACCAACTAAGGGTAGAAATTGAAAGTGTATACAAAATGGATGGATAGACATTTGTTTTTGACATGAAATTTTGTACTTTCTGTACTATTACAAAAAAATAATGGAAATCCGTTTTCAGAATTTATCGAAATTCATCAGTTAAGGATATAGAATAGCGGTTGAAAACTTGTTTAACTATTTAAATTTTGCACACAACTCTTTAAAACAAATGCTACAAGAATTTCGGATTTTATTAATTCATCACCTAAGGTATTTTGATTTGATTTTTTGGTTTATATTATAGATTTGATGAAAATTAATAATTATCAATCCATTAAAACCTTACACGTACACACCCTTGAATAAAAACTACATATATTTTCATTTTCCGCTTCTTTCAAAGTTTTTCAACTAAATTACATTGAAGTTTATAATATAGATAATATAGATATAGATAGTCTAAGGCATCGCTGTATAGGTAGAATAATACCTTAAATCTTGTTTCCTGATAATTCCAAAATAAACAATTACATTAAAAATACAATATATTGTAATTATATATGTATTGATTGGCTGTGTTTGAGCTTAGCTTATGGTGAATCTAAACATTTCCCAAAAAACGGTTCAGGCAAAAGTTTAATAAAAACAAACATATATTGTATCTGAATTTTTACGGTTTAAAAGTTGGGTATGATTCAATCGATTCATGGTTCAATCGGATTCAATGGAGTCAATGAGCCGATTTTGCTCATTCACGAACTTAAACTCTATTTTCAGGTCCAAAATACGCTACCAAAATTTCAGCTGGCTATCTCTTTTCGTTTTTTGATCTCTTGATGGCAGATAGATGGGCGGAAGAACAAACGGAAATGGACTAATTAGATGATTCAGCTGGCTATCTCTTTTCGTCTTTGGATCTCTTGATGATTCCAAGAACACTTACAATACTGTCAATAATTGCTTGAGTTACAAACTTTATAATTCTAATTTTGTTAAACAAATATTCTAATTTTTTTTTAATTTCTTTAATTTTAATTGGTATTTTTGAAGAAAGTTTAAATTACCCAGCGAACCTGGTGGGTTGCATCTACTTTATAATAAACAAAGATTCTCAGTAAAAATATTACTAAGATTTATCATTAATCCCAAGATGACCTTTTTCTAGAATGAAATTGTGAATTTTCAACAATTCAATTATTTTCACAAACAACTATGAAAAATAGGTAACTATAAAACAATTTTGTCAATGTGTACAAACGTTTTAATTTCTAACTTGATCATAATATATAAATCATAATACATAAAGAACTGGATGTTAGTATTCACTCCTCCACCATCAAACAGCTTATACATAAAGAAGGTGTTTTTACTAGACAACACGTCGCCTATATAAATACATTGGTATGCAGATATTCGATCGGCATTCCACACAGAAACCAAGGGTATTTCTTATTATATAATACTAATACTTTAGTACACACCAATCTATAGTAAATACGTTTTTGTGAAATATTCACATCCATAGAGAAAGGATACCGCTATGGTTAAGACATTAACCGAATAAGTGATGCGAAATCATCATACTAAACGTATTACACATTATATAGAGTGATTTCAAATTCGTATACGAATTAATCTATAAACAATTTTTAAAAAAATATTTTAAATTTAATCGTTGTTTTAAATGTAGTTGTTTCATAATGTGATAGAAAAAATAAAAGTATAAATATTCATATATATAAATACAACATATTCATTTTGCCTTTTTGCATTGCTTGGATTTGAAGTTTTCAACACATGGTTTAAGCTGCCTTAATTTATAAATTTAAGCCTCTATTTACATAAGCGACTCCATTTTTACGATTTGTCAATCGTATGATACGATGGACAAGCGTAAGTCTAAGCGACCTACACCTGTCAATTTTCTCTCCTGTTCTAGTCACTCTCATATGCAAAATAATAAAATCCAAGTATTACTTTACTAGCATTAGAAGGAATCCAGTTATGACCCTTACGTGGCTTACTCCCAAGATTCATGTTGATCTGAAGAAGATGCCACCCACATAAGTCATACAAAGAGCATATAACTGACTCCTTTCCACATTTACGTTTCTGAGTTAAAAATTCACGATTGTGAATCTTTTTATTCTGGCTGGGCGATAACAATAAAACGTATTGTCAATATTTTTACCTTAATAAAAATATCCGCAGCACTTGCAGTCGAGCCCAAAACAATTGGCATGAAAGCTCAGTGCGCACTGAACTACTCCACTCTATGTAGGTATATATTAAATAGGCAAATAATTAATAATGTTTTTTTAAATATATGAATTAATTATATAGGCTACAGGCATATCCACCACAATCTTTAAATTACATTTAGGTAAATTTAATGTTAGTTTAAAAAAATATTTTACAAAAACGAACATAATAATTCTGATTATGTTCGTTATCTATGGCAGTAAGTTAGCTTACTGCCATAGAATTTTATGTTATATAAAAATACTTTTACTTCATATTCAACTTGGTCAAGCTGTTTCAGAGACAGCTATTTAAGTAAATATATTCGATAATGGGTATTTTCACATGGATATATCGTGAACCATGCAGCCTATTTTGGTGAAATCTTGTATGTTGATCGTATGAAATCAGTGATTTTTGGTGAAATCGATTATTCTGGATATTAAGAGGAATAATTAACATGAAAATTACACAAAACGAAGATAGCTTCGTTAGCTAAATGATACAGAAAATTACTGTATATTATATTATTGTACTGTAAAAAATGTATATTCAAATTTTATATCATATCCAAATTGCGTAACATATTCGTTGAAAACGTATCGGACCTATAGCTATTTAGGTAATAAGTACATATTAGTACATCACGAGGAAGTTTTGTGCCCATTATTGGGAGTAAATTTTTTTTTAATTGTAGTAATATAAGCATCTTGTATACAAGAACATTCACAAATAGTAAAATATTAATAATTCTTGATGTTGATATTTGTAGTATTACTTCCTTAGGTATCAATACATTCTACAACTACAACTTTCAATTATGTACGGTAAAGCAGATAATATATTATACAACATCATTGTCGATAACGATAAGAAAGAGTTTTAGACGAACAATCCTTTATTAATGTGCATTTAATTAATTAAAATATATTTTATTAATTTCACTAACGTATTTGGTATTGTTATCATTACTTATATACATTACATTAAACTTCTAAATATCTTGTTTTGAATACCTTTAAAAGGATTTTTTTAGGTATATATTTTATTTTTAGGTTAGTATTTTTGTACTGTTACTGAAATTTTTGAATTTGAGGCTATTATTTCAGTTACGTTATTTTTATGGCGTATGTGTAATTTAACATTCTATGGATGTCACATCAAAAGATTCACCAAGAAAATCGATTGGAAAACTTAAAAGTTCATTTATTCTTTGTTTACATTTAAAGCAAGCACTAGAAATATTGGAGTATGTGAGATCAAATTCTATCAATAAATTGACAAAGTAGCTCAAATATTAAGGATACGCATGTAGAAATTTCTTACATTCTTTTATTTCATTGCAGTATAATATGCTATATCAAGTCAGGGACCTGATATCATGCAATATGAGTGTCACCATTCGTCCTGGTTTTTCCGGTACTGTACCGGTTTAAAGTCCTGAATTCGGAATTAATGTATATCTAAAAATGTCCCGTATTAAATAAATTTTGCGAAAATATCCCGAATTAGATGTGCGTATAATCATATTCGATTATTTTGATTCCGCGTGCATGGCTATGATAGACTAAATATATTACAAAAAAAAATTGGAGTTCAGTGAATTTTTGCTATAGTTTCGATTTTCTCACTTTTCATATTTTTTGGGTCACTAAATTTCAAGTTTGCGTGACTAATTTTGGCATGAATTTTGTTTTTAGGACACTTTTTGACCAAACTTTGGGACTTTTTTGTTTTTGGCCTATATATCATAAAGAAAATGTTTTTTCGGCAAGCCTATTACATAAATTCAAATTAGAAAAATTACCCACATTTCTCATAAATATCGGAAGCATAATCGTTTCGCCGTTGGACTGATATTTTCATGTGAAATAAAATTCACCGTTTTATGGGAAATCGCCCTTGCTGTGATTCTCACCTGTTATTATAATTTATTACATTATACAATTTATATGATATTAAAGTTTGTCACGAGATTTACCTGTGTAAATGCACAATACTATGCAATATGTATGTTGGCACAAGCAAATTCTTATAAAAGATAGATGTTATGTAATTCTCAAAATAAATTCATACAGGTTAATTTCGCTACAATCCTATTTATAATGTATAATTGTAATGTAATGGATAGGTGGGTTTGATTTAATTTAAAGTTTATTTTCTTCATTTTAGAGTATTTAGATAAAAACGATTGTTAATTTTAATTCCATATGTCATTCGTCTATTATTGCCTAATCCTCGAGAATCGTAATGAAACGCAGTTCCTTAGTCAGACACAAACCGTCTAGTGTCACTGTTCGCCTCATTCTTGTAATAAATAGTACACGATGACAGAGTGCTTCATTTGTGCCTGTTTTTAAAAATGATTTTTTACTAATAATTAATTTCTCTCGACTTTCTATTCGTTTTACGCCCGTTTGTTACATTCAATACTAATTCGCGATGTCGAAGTATTTCATTCGTGAATCTTTTGTTGAAAGATGGAAAGAGTCTGAAATGTTAAAGAAACAAAGAATTGTTAAAATCCAATGAATTTTACTAGATTTGGAAAAATGGCCAAACGCTTTTTATAAAAAA
The DNA here is from genome assembly GCA_020423425.1 of Chrysopa pallens. NCBI lineage: Eukaryota > Metazoa > Arthropoda > Insecta > Neuroptera > Chrysopidae > Chrysopa > Chrysopa pallens. Next base: position 41,289,876 of record CM035591.1, on the reverse strand, counting down.
TTGTAGGAATTTTTGTCTACTTTAATTTTGCTTCTAAAGTGCCAGAAATTTTTTCCCTCAATCATTAAATTCGTGATCAGTGAATCAAACAATATTGAGAGTGAAAAAATCAAAACTTATCTCTGAGAATCCTAATACATCTAGACTATATCTATGTTAGTTGATTTTTTTATTGCTAAACAATACAAACAGCCTCTACAGGGTAACGAGTTACAATTCAAATAAATTTGTATTTATATATTTATGTTTTAAAGTTAATAAAACTTGCGCAAATAAATACCGATAAATGTGTTTATTCATAATTACTTAAAAAATTTTCTATTCAACATATTTGTTACTTGTAAAAACAACCAGGGTCTCAACAGGCCGTTTTGGGCCCAAAAACTCGATACAGTGTAGCGACGAATGGTTTCGGGTCCACGACAAATAGTGAGGAATTTCCATCGCATCGCCCGGCCGCCTGATTTTTTCCCCAATCAATGATGAAGTACAAATTTTTAAGACTAGGTGAACCTTGAGAACCTGCATTTCCTAGATCTCTAACAAGGTAAGGCTTTAAAAAATCTCCACTGACCATGAATTGAGCTCGGTATCATTGTCTAAGAGCTCAGATCGCTACCGCTGAGCCACTCTGGTCTGTTAATTATATATTCTTTAAAAATCTATAAATAATGGCGATCTAAAAATCTAACGAGAGCTTGTAAATTTAATAAAGCTCTTCAAACGAAACTTATATTTATTAAAACAACCAAATAATTGATATAGAAGTTTAATTCACTCAGTTTAAATCGACATTTTCATCATAGAAAAATTGCCGATATCAAGACACATTGAATCTGAGAAACATAATATTCAAATACGTCAACAACTTCTATAACAAATCGTAGTTGAGTCTTATTTCATTTTTTTTCCTTTGAATTTATTACAATGGCCACCTTACGCAACATGCTATTATTAAAGTTATTCATATTTTGTATGGTTTGTACACGTTGTATCGTCTATTGAGTTTCATTTTCCAAGTGTAGATTAAAGAAACGGTTAACGTTTTTTATTATTTAAAAAAAAAATGGAAGACTTTTTTCAACCTTTTCCAAAAATTAATATTACAATTAAAGACTTTATAAAGTTATGGCAAATACAAAACTTATGCCAAAATTGGACTCAAATATTTTAAATATATGTTATGCCTTTTGAGGAAAAGAATAATCTATTCATCATTCTTTTTAAATTTGATTGAAATGAGGTATAATAATTTAAATTTATTTATTTTTCTTTATATTGGAAATTACTTTTAATAAAAAAATGTACACACAAAACCACTGTTTTTATTTACGAAAAAAATTAAATATTGCCTAGCAATAAAATTTAGTAAACGTTCATTCACTTTTGATGTGAAAAATTATTCGTTTATTGTTTACAATAACAGACGCTTTTCTTTCAATTTAATTTTTCCTATGAATAAGTGTTGTTATGTGACATAATGACATTTTATAATAAAGACTTTAAAATCAATAAATAAGTCGTGCTTTTATTCTAGTATCATCAAATTATCCAGTTTGCATAAATTATCGGTATGTATGATACGTAATTTCACTCATCCACTTCTTTCAATTGATGACTATTGAATATCTTTTCAGAATATATGAGCAACAGTAAGTTTATGGTATTTAAGGTATATGTTTATAAAAATAAAAACTTATGGGTTCCATTAAATACGAATGGACATATAACGTTCTTTTACAAAAATCATTTTAATTAAAGAATTAATGGCAAATCAGAGTAGAAATACACGTTGTTATCTTTGATATGAAAGATTTATATAAATGACGCTTTTTTGGCTCATTTCAGTCCAAGATATACTACTCTTCAAATTTAGGATAATTTAAAGAATATACTTGATTTTTACAGAAATTGTTTCACTTTTTGACAGATTTTTTCGCAGTTTTGGTTCTATTCATAAGTTCTATCAGTTTTATGGAAATAATAATAACATTTGCACATCTATAGATAAACGTCTATTTCCATATTTTATTGAAATATAGTAATAATTGAACACATTCCACACCTGTCGACAATCGAAAGATAATTCTAACACGCTTGAAGCTGTTTGGTATCGTATTCGACCAAAATAGTGAGTTTAAGTTTGTGCAAGAGCAAAATCAGACCATATGAGTACAATGGGTTCATAATCCAAATTTTCAAAGATAAAAGAGAGAAGAAAAATTCCAGAACAAAAAGTGTTTGCTTTTCAAAAAGTCAACAAATTTTTTTTGAGATATTCCTTCGTAAAATACTTTGTCAAATGATTCGACAAAATATTAGCTCAAATTGAGATAATAAACATATATAAATAAAATTACAATGCATTTTATTACAATATCTGTATTTATAACTGTATAGACTGAATATCATGCATGAATTTCAATCATGAAATACAGTTCAAATATTGGTACTAAATCATGTGTCAAGTGCCTGAACAATTAACACTGTTAACTGTTATCTTCACTTGTTTATAGTTTCTTACTCTGTAATTAATTTAAAAAATTGGAAAATTTTTGAATAATTACTCAAGAGCGAAGCGAGCACACAGGTCGAAGGCTGTAGCCAAAACGTAGACTAAAAAGAAGACCAAAAATCTTTCTTATTTTTCCTTCATAACCTAAATTGAACGCTAAAGATTTTGTCCTCCCTTTTTATAACCTCGGTAACCTCATAAAAAATTCAACAACATCAAAATTGATTTTTGAGCAAAATACTAAAAAATTAGATATGATATGATTTTATACTTTTGCAACCTCGCCATTTACGAGCCGTTCACCGGCTTATATATGTATTTCAAAATACAGCAAACTATGTCTCTGCTAGTAGCTTCATTGAGTAGTAAGTCCGAATTCCATTTGATAGTTAGGCTCCCTATTTGTCTTTGTTTAATCTCTATCATTCTATTTGTTTAATCTCTAACTCAGAATCAGTTTTTTCTCTATTTTTAAACACTCCCAAGTCTCCAATTTTTTATGTAGCATACTCAATTATCCCTTACATTGTTCGACCTATTTTAATATCTCCCGTTATTCATCCCACTAATCTATATTTTCAAACTGTATATTAAAGCTATAAACCATCTCTCACATTAAACATATATTTTCCCGTATTATTCACTATTCAAATTTCTGTTTTGAATCGGTTTATCGAATTCCGTTATGGTATTAGATAGATGCTTCATACTATTATATTATCATCGGTCTTTAAATGACTTCTATATAAGATAATTTGTATACATAGAAGTAAATTGAAATTACCTTAGCAAATTCCCAACAATAATATTCAATCTTATGTCGAGTATCTAAAGAATTATCTCAGTTAGTTGCTATCTTCAATTGTTTTATATAATCAATGTTTAGTTGATAAAAAAAAAAATTTTAATAGAAAATTAATTTAAACACTATTTGATTTTTTTCAAAATTTTATACTGTTCATTTATCACATACGTTTTATATTATTTATTTTCTAAAAAAAAAAAAAAACTATTTATTTCATCTCATTTCAAAGTTTTATCAAAGTAACAATTTCAATAAAAAATAACTGACGTTATTTTCAATATGATATCGTCAAATCAATTACGTGATGTATTGTGGTGTAGACCGATATGAAAACCAGAAAACACATTGTCATAAAACACATATATATATATATATATATATATATATATATATATATATATATATATATATATATATATATATATATATATATATATATATATATATATTTGTCTCTGTATGTGCGAGTTTGAAATGTCAAGATAAGATGGAAAATTAACAAAATTTCCGTCTTCAACAAGGAATAAAGCAAGATAGGATATAGGATTTCTTTACATCGTTATCAGATATATACAACATTAGAAAACTATGATTATAGTTCGAAAAACTCGAAAACACATCGTATATTATAAGTATTTTAAATCTTACTCAACAACAGAATTTTGGTATAATGACATTTGATGATAATATCATATTTATATTGAGTCGGAAATTTAAAACACACAGAAAGTAATAGATATTACACGAATGACAACATTTTTAGCTTAGAAGATTTTTAAAACCAGAAACGCGCCTAGATATGTAACTTTAGATGTGTGTGAATATATAACTTGTCAAAGCTGAATTAGAACAATGCCTTCACAGCACTCCCACCAATAAATTATAACCAAAACAAAAGAAATTTCGTTTGAAAACCAAATGAAGAATATAAAATATGTGTACTTCCTGGCACCTTAATTATATAACAACACGAATTGCTAACCTAACTAGTGTTTGAACTTCCATTACTTACACATTTTTCCACATAAATAAAACAATAGCGTCAAGAACCTATTTTTAAGAAGCCCTTAAATTGTTTTAGAAGCTGCTTTGGCAATTAAAATTTACTCTTACTCAAAAATTTTCCCCAATCAATTTCACTGCATCTTCATCAAATTTGTAAATTTATGAGTAATTTGAAGATAACAGGTTTCAACTATTGAAAAATAAAAAATATAAATAATTCGAGTAATTTGAAGGGAACTAGGAAAATAATAGTTTAAAAAAACAAAAAAATTAAATTTTTTTTTCGAACTATTTAAATGCAATTTTTATTTTTCGAAAATAGAATTTGTAAACTACATTGTTATAAAAACATAAATTTGAATAAATAAAGTTTTTAAAGTATTTATTTTAATTGAAATTATTGTGTAAAAACTGGAAATACAAGAACGATCATTTCAGCTGCCTATTTTAATTATTTTAATCAATTTTGTCCTAAAAATCTTTTCAAATTTAAATCTACATTTTTTTGTAAACAATAAGAAAACAATAATTTAACATAATTATCGTACAATTTCTATTCTATCAAAATTTTCATAGAAATTTTTATGGTGCAAGACATGATTTTTATTATTTACAATCTCTTACTTTTTAAATTACATAAAAATAATATGATTTTAAAAATTTTTTTAAAAATAAAATAACAGTTATAATAGAAAATTAATAAGGCACATATGTTCTACCCGAAGCACATATGTACAACTGCCAAAGAAGTCCAAAACCATAGATATCAGTTGAAATATTAATTTTTGTCACTATTATTTATTAATTTAATTTTTAAATGAAAACTTTTTTAGACACGTTGAGCATTTTTTGTTTCATATTAATAGGAGCATCCGCGCTATGACTAGCAAAGTTGCCTTTGAATTCAACGGACTTTCGCTCAAATCCAGCTAGATTGTATTTAAGCACTATATTTTAATTTTTGAAACACGCACGTGATTGTTCAAGTTTTCGCTTACAAACAGCACAGAGAATTTAGAATCTTCCCTTGTATAATCAGGAGAGATATTGGCGCTGAGTCTTGTTTAAGCATATTGTCACAAATCAAACATCAAAATGTATACGCTAATTTTATAATAATAAAAGCAACATGCATATTCTTCAATGTTGTATTTAAAAAAATAAACATGTATTTATGTTTATTTTTTTAAAGTCACTTTTCAACTTTTTAAACTACTAAAGTTATATAGTGACTACAGTGAGTATAAATTCAATCTATACAACAACAGTACACAGCAATTCTAGATGTTCACCCATCCATATTCTGACTGCGTCTTTTGTTGCTTAACTTTGGTGATCGGCTGAGATCGGTTATAACGTTACGTCAGTGGGGGGTACGATATATTCATCTTATATACACTTATCGTATCGGCACACTATCGTAAGAAATTAAAACGAACTGAAACCTAGAATGTGTAACGCTCCAGATTTATCCAAAAAGACTGCTATGAGCCAACTGTCCACTATCTTAGATATACGAAATATAATTCAATATCCCCTAATTCAACCCCATCCCCTGAAAAAAAACCCCATATAAAGGCACTTACATTTTCTTAAAAAATACCAAAATCTTTTCTATGCAACCTGCGCGGAGAAAATTACTAAAATCTCCGGACTCAGAGCTAGCAAAAAAAAATTATCTACCATTTTTAACCCTGATTTCCTTTTTTTATCGTGATTTCTCCTTACATTTTCAAATACATTGCAAAAAATGGATCTTATACTATACTCTCTGTAAGTATTGTAAAAAATCCTTTATAATCTTCTTAAACACAAAAAATTTTAGTTAACAAAAAGGAAAGTTGAATAGTTTGTTTTCCTGCATGTAAGTATTTTACAATGTTATGAAAACTACCCTTTAAAATAAACTAAACGTTGTTGACCTATATAATACATAATATTTTTTAATCGTACATAATTCCTATATAATAATTCTGTTTTCTATATCATTCCCCATTATAACTCTCTCTCTCCGTTGATTCATATTATTAAAATAATCATCGTATATAATAATATAAATACAATACAAACAGATGTGGAATAAATATTAGAGGTACCATGCCACATTTCCCATATATTACTGAAGGTACCAACAAGCTACCGGTAATATAATAATCATAATACATAAAGACATAACTGACTCTGAAAAGACGACAGATAGTATTATGAGCAAGTTTTTCTTTAGTATATTATTTAGTGTATGCGATATACTCTACACAATATTATCATTCACAATCATCTCCTGAAATGCCACATCCATTTCCTACCATGTATGAAATTGCACGAATATTATATGTGTGTATATGCTCTCGTCCTGTTTCATACAAGTACAGGATGCTCAACTTATTGGTTGCATACCATCGACAATCCATTTTAAATTGTTTCATTTATTCTCTAGGGTGTTCAACAAATAGTCGAATCCAATTAGATTTGTTACTGGAAACCCAGTTACAATGCAAAGATTTCAATATGCGAAGCTCGAAGATTTTTGGAATTCGTTATTGGGAACTGACACGGAAGCGGGGCTTATAAACAAGTCGGAAAGTATCTTACACTTTGAAAAAAATTACCTATATAATAATAGTGCAAATGAAATAAAATATTCTGGAACTAATTGACATATTTTCTTGGACGGGTAAAAATCCAAATCAAAAAAATATTTATGGTGCTGAAAGAATTTTGTGAGTCGGGCATTTAGTTAAGTGTGAAATCGTGGGAAATATGATTAAAATGTACCGATTACATACCTCGTTTTGTATACAAACGTCTTATATATAGGAAGAATACATAAAATAAATGCAATCATATTTAAAAATTGTAATATAATTATTATAATAGAAAAATGTTATCGCTATTTTATTGTTATTGGTGTGTTAAAAATTTCTAACCTCTAAATGTTTCTAGATATTCACATGCTTCATTCAAATAAATAAATAAAAATTTTATTGCAGGAATTTAGAAAGTCTTTCATGTCATGTACGGACCAAATATGCAAATGAAAGACTGTGCAAAGTAATGCTCTTAATCAATATGACCACCTCCCATCACAGATCACCGATACTGTTAAAAAAAAAAAAAAATTATATATATTTCTCGATGATTCGAGCACAAATTCGTCAAAAAATACTTTAGTGAAGTTCAACCGGAAGATTTAGCCTTCTTTGATGAACATTTATTTGTACTTAAAGTTGACTTTAAAGAAGCATACATAAGGATAATGTCAGTAATGTTACAGAGACTTACTAATGTTAAAGAGAACGTGCTACGAAAAACTATTACATGAGGTCTGAAGACTGAAAAAAAAAATATTAATGTAAATGTTACTTAAAAATAGTAGAATATAAGACTGAATTATTTTAACTCTATATACATGTTTAATTAAAGAAATACAAATTAATTAGTAAAAATAAATATATGATAAAGGTATTTATGATATAATTACAAAAATACATATAATAATTTAAGTTTATAGCTTCCTTAGAAGTTTTAAGTGCTACGGGAACATGCAAATAATAACTGTCCAAAATCCTGAATTTTACGAAATATAATTCAGCTAAATGTTCAAAACAGGTGATCCTTATTTTCAAGCATACAAAAAAAAAATACCAAAATATTTATTAAAAATAAAATTTCATTTAGTAATTTGTATATATCTTATTCATTATTAAACTGATAAAGAATTAAATATTTTGAGAAAATTAATAAATGATTTTTATAGTTAATCGAATTTTTTGGATGTTAACTTCAAACCGGTCAAACTTTTAGCAACTATTTTTCACTTAAATTAAATAAAACATGCGTTGCCTTATAATTCAACATTTAGGGGGACGTCATTACTTAAAATACGAATTGTTACGATGTATATGGAAGAAACAAGATTATTTTCATTAAAAATTTAGAGTAAAATATGGAGTAAATGACATTTGTTAATCACAGATTACCTCAAGAACTATTACCTTTTAAAAATTTTAGAATCGCGGTAAGTTTAAATCCATAAACTTTTTTATACTTTACAATAGAAATTCAATAACAAAAATACTTCTGTTAAAGATTTTTTATTATGATTAAGAAATATAATTATTTTGTATTAAACAACCAGATTATTGACGACTATATTACTCACAAATTTTACATTTAAGTTGTATCAACTAACTGGCAATTAAAGGCAATGATCATAACTGTTACTTGCTTGAATAGAAAACTGTGGGCTCCTATTGCCACACTACCCGCCAATCAATTTTAATTGACAATAATTGTTTTAAATTTTTTAATACCAGAATGAAGAAACCGCCACGTTGATGGGTAGTGCGGATGGATTTCTTCATAAACTATGAATGTACGTCGGTATTGTTGTCACGAAAGGAACCATGACACATATAGCAAGACCTATATTTATTAGAATATTATTGCCGCAAATATAAACTACATTTCAGTTTATTCTTTCCATATATTGCAAAGGATAATAAAAAATCCTATTTTATTTTTATACCCATTTTAAGCCAAGAATGTGATCATATTGGTTCTATATGTACTTGTACATATAGAACCAATTTTGGCGCTGGGCTTGATCTGGCTCTTCATGTTTTTTCTCATATTCATAAGAGATACGTTAACAAGCTTAAGACATTTTTTATAAAATAGCTACTTTCTAAAAACAATTCTAATGTTAATTATATGTTATACAAATTTATTCTTTATCCCCTTCCATTACTAATTATGCAATAATAATATATTATTTCATTCCTTATTATTACATACAAATTTTGCATAGACTCGCCGAGATAATCAATATTTCGAAAAAACTTCTTGTTCACTATTTTTATAACAAATTTATAAACATTCTTTCAGTGATTTTGGGGATATGCGCATTTGCCTGAATGAGTGTAACAGACCTCTACTACACGGACAGGCCGGTGAACACGAAATGAAAATTACTCAGAAAGTTTCAAAACGCCGAAATATATAAAAACTCGGAATAAAAAAAAATTCCTTTATAAAGAAACTCAAGACGTCCGATATCCATAGACTCGTAAATAAAATACATTAAAGGCGAAGAGCTCTCTCTCAAAACACAAATAATAAATTATCTTCAAATTTCTAAAAATTTTATAACCTGTAAAGATTAAAAGTCTTGAAAATTAGAAGCAAAATTAGAATACTCACAAAACAGAAAATAAAATAATTTTACCATATTATTTTATCATTTAAAAATGTCTTACTCCACCCATACGATAATTTTAAGCATCCTGTATTACTTCGAGAGATATATACCACTAATGGATAAAAAACGTAAAAAACCTTTTTTTTAATTAATTTTTTTTTCGAATGTTTCATGTTATTTTATTACACATAGTACGTACGTACGAATCTCCCAATACCACCTTCACGTGAATTGGTATCAAATAATATATCTATGTATATATCATCATCAACATACCTGTATTCTCAACCATTCATTGTAGAACATTAAAGCGTGGAATTCCATTTTCACACGTCTAAAACTCTCACATTCTATGTCGTCTATAAGCATCGTCGATCGTACACATGCATAGACATTTGTATACATACACACACATACAAATTGTCCTGTTTTTTTTTTTGTAATAGGTACCTTATTGTGTCTACCTTGACATAAAAATTCGATATTAATAGATTTATTAAGATGTTATATGATTGCTACCAAATATCACAGAGCCTAGATGCTGGCCTACAAATTTTTCTTTACGTCTAGCGTCTTATAGGTTGATCAATAAATCTGTCAAATTAAAAAAGATTAATTTTAAAAATTTTGACAGTCATTGCTTCACGACGTCAGCTGTTAGTTTATCCATAAACTTTTTCAAAAAAGACAAAGCATGGAAAATAAAAGATAATCTTTAATAATAATAATCCTTCTTTGGTTTTTAATCAATATTAATTAAATTTTTTTGTAGTATTGAGTTCTAGTTTCACATTTTGATGTGAAGTGTTGCAAACTTAGAATCAGTTAAATACCCTATTGTCTAATTTAGTTTATTTGTGTTTTGGAAGTTTCAAGTATTATCCATACCGAGTATAGTACGTGGAAAGAGTACATTGTATTATTAATTATTCTTAATTACAAATTTAAATAAAAATTAATTTGAATGTGTTAGTAATTTTTAAGAAAATTCCTATGTTAAACCAAAGTTCACATAATTATATACCTTTTTATTTATTAATATTTACTTTAAGTTTCTTTTCAACTACTAAAGTTATATAGTGACTACAGTGAGTATATATATTCAATCTATACAACAACACTACACAACAATTCTATATGTTCACCCATCCATGGACTGACTTTTATTGTTGTTGCTTAACTTTGGTGCTCGGTTGAGATCGGTAATTACGTTACGTCAGTGGGGGCTCTATATACCCTTTGATTGATTAATTTGTATTTCGTAATCATAGAAAGGAAAGAAAACAATTTTATGCACGCTGCTCATAGAGAGAACTTGTTTATTTATTTTTCGAGATTTAGGCTAAATTTTATTTAAGTCAATTTCTAAATTTTTGAACTGATTATAAATAATTATTTTTTAATCAATAAATAGATTATTAAAATAATTGTATGAGTTCCAATGGGAGTTATCAATATTTATCCGCAATCCCGAGACTCGGTAATTCCCGGTCTCGGTATCGGATTTCGAGAATATATTATTATTAGTAAAGTATAACGTTTATATTAGAATATTCACTTACTTTAATACATTGCTCATTCTTATAATTAAAGAATAAGCTTCAAAAGTTTTGTGCTAAATAAAATAGGTTAATCTGCCCCGGCTACACACCATAAGTTAACATGATAACCTACACGTTATGGTATTGGGTATACGTTTTTGTATAATATTTTTTGATATTTTTGTATAATATGGCAGTCAAAATCTAGATAATCTCATTAAATCAGTTTTTATTCATGTTCAGTATAATTTTCTTGTCAATTGATATCAATTACTGGAAATTAAACATAAAGTATTGAGTTTTTCTTCAAATTGATTAAATCCTTCCTGTACTACACTAGTTAGGCTTTAACTTACTCAAATTCAGTTGTTTTCGTTTCTATTTATAATATATCTATGAATATTTTGTATAGGCATTCTTTTACACAAAATTAGGGAAGATATACACAACCGGCCTTATAGAAGAACATTCTGCTATATTCTGTAAACGATATAACTCAAAATGATTACAAATAGTCACTTTTGTTATTTCTTATTTCGTTTTAGTTCAAAGTCACAACAGCTAAAAAATAAGAAAAGGCATTGGAAAAATAAAGAATTTTTTTCATCCGTTATATCCAGTTTTGATCATAAGACACATATGTATGAGAATTAAAAGTAGAATAAGACATTCCTTTGTTCAAAGAAATGTGATAAAAAATTGTGATATTCTCACTATTTCTTAATTTTAAAGTTCAAACCAACATTTTTTTGTTGAATTTTTATTTTCTCTCAAATATAATTTAAAGATGTATACTCAACCAACTTACTTGAATTTCTGATACCTATTTAAAAAAATTAAATACTCGATTGTTATGTAGTGTTGAGTTCAGAAACTGAAAAAATTATAAGGTACACTAAAAGATTCGTGTATTTTACATTTTTAAGTAACCGTCGAAGATTTAGTGCTTCGCACAAGGATGAAATTTAACCAAAAGTCGGCCAATATTACATGAAGTGAGTTAAAGCTTGCATATTGATTTACTATTACTTTAGTCATTTAGGAGACTCAAGTAGGCGCACTAAAATTTAGAATTTTATGAAAACTACTGTAATGATCATTACAAATATGTGTAAAAATCGGACTGCAAGTATACACTTTTCGATATGAGGAAAAACATTAAAATATAAAGTTTAAGCTTGCGTTTATTCCAACATATACTTACAATCGTAAGTAATGTAAATGTTTTAGTTCTTTAGTAATAATATATTTACCTGAAGTAAAATATTAATCGTTATTTAAACAAATCTTCAAAATTACAATAAATTACTAATAATAATCATTCACTGTTTAAATCAATCGGGTGGGTAATTAAATATAAAGTGCGAAACGTTAGACACATCACTAATGGTGGCGTTATATGTCTTGTTACTAATTTAGGTTAGTACTTCTTAATCAGAGTAGCTTCATTTTTATCAATTTTGGTCATAAGCTACTTGTATTTCACCTCTCTGCTTCGTATGTTTATTTTTAATTTCTGCTTTTTTTTTTCGGGTATATGTAATTAATAAACTTTTCACAACCCATTTCCCCATCCTGGTATCATATACAGGAGCCTGATAGGATCTCAAAACAAACCAACATCAAAATTAAATACAAGCTTTTGTTGTTGTTTTTGAGTGTTGATGAAGATCTAATCAATAAGTTGGAATTGCTGCACTTATTTTTTATATATATTTAAATCACGATTCCACTCGGTCGATTACTTTATGTTTAATGCAATACCGTATTTATTGCCTAAGAGGTCGTGGGAGATTTGAGTAACGATCTTTCTGCATGGCTGTATTTTTTTTTATCGAATCATAGAATGAAAAGGATGGAAACCACGGAGGCAGAGTGTCTTGAAGTTTATACATTTACACACATTTTCTTGTATATCAAATACATAAGAAATGCATATGTTACAGGAATTAGTAAAGTCAACTGGTACTTGTGTTTTCTGTAAAAGTTTATTAAAACAAAAAAATGTTGAAATTTAATCAGCATATACTAGTCAGAGTTGACTCTATCTGCGTATACGTTGCTCACTGTCTACAGGTAGTAAAAGTTAACTTTTTAAAGGTTGTAAAAGAAAACGCTCTACCAGTTAATAAAAAAGAAATAAGAACGGAAAAATCTTTATTAATAACTTTATGTTACAGCACGGAAAAGATTTGTTACATTTTGTGTTACAAAGCCCACCTCTCTTCTTACAATTAATGTCAACTGAATGGTACGCATTTAGTATTGCAAGAATGTTCGTGGTACATTTACTGAATTAAAATCCGAAAAAATATCATTTAACTCTGAATAATCAATTACTATGGGCAGAAACACAGATTAGAGGGAAATTTTTGATTACCCTAAGACAAGCTTTCTTGGTCTGCGACAGGGTGTATTAGTTTTGTAAGTCATTTCATTTAAATTATATCATATTATATGAATTTTTTAATGTAGCCATCATATTTCAATAAGGTCAATGTCAATCAATTTACCTTTGATGCGTCGCGTTCCTGTTGCACTTATTACACTTACACTAAAATAATTTACGAGTATATTTGCCACTATTTCAATACAACAAACAAATTAATTATGAAAATGTAAATGAATATTTTGTCACTATTACACTACAAGATATCAATCAAATAATCACAGCACAAAATATGTCTTTGTAGAATTAATGATAACTGCGTCTTTGTAGTGAGGTGTTGGGGATAGTCAAAACATACAGGTAAAAACACTCTACAGTGTTTTAACTTATACTAAACCACAATTGACACAGTTAAGTCTTCCCAGGAAAAGTGTTACTTATTTTAATCAATGTTTGCTCTGCTTTGTTATTTTCAAAAATTCCAAAAAAACGATAATGAACCTGTTTTATGTAAAAATGTATGCTGTACAAGTTTTTTTGAAACTTTTTACCGTTTAACTCAACTCAATTTTAACTTCTTTTAAATGCATAAAAATTGATAACGTGCAGGCATAATTCCTGCCATAATTTCCAAATTTCCGTACTTCGAATACTATGATCCATTATCTGTAACAGATTACAACCTTGTAGAAAGATCTTTACTCAAATATCCCACGAGCTCTTAATAGCTCTTAGACTATTATATCATAAAGATTCCTTAATCTTATTGAACATAAATAAATAGCTTCAACCCCCCCCCCCTAAATTTTCGATTATAATAATTTTGTATGAAAGATGTTTGTGATTGTAAATTAATATTATACCAGTTTAATTAATATTATACCAATTTTTAATCTCTTCAACAAAGGGGCATGGCCCACCCAGGGAAATTCCTAGGTGGGCAGCTGCCCACCCTAAACAAATTATTGTTTTCAAACAAATTATTATTCCCACTGTAAAATTAGTCTTGTGGATCTTACGGATCACCCCTAGTCCACCTGTTTTTATCTTTTTTTGTAAAAAAACATAAGAAGAAGCAAAACTATTAATACAAAATTTAATAAATAATAATTACAAAATGCCTATGTTGTATATAGCGCAATATGATGAGATAATGAATTTTCCATCTTTATCTGTATTCTCCCAGATAAATAATGCATGTTACAAATTTTATTTTGTTTTTCAAAAATGTAACTCGTAGAACTTTAAATGTTTTATGAATATACTAAGTTTGAAGAAAATAGTTGGAGCCATTTTCAAGAAAAACGAAAAATTATAAAATCACTCGAAAAAAGTGCGACAGACACCAAGTAAGTCGTTTTGAATGAAACTTGACGTGCTTAGATCATCCGAAGCTTAAATATAAAATGTGGTCATTGTTGGTAGCTTTTATCGTTTGGGCGACCTTGAAAACAGACAGGCAGGTGAAATTCAAAAATATTTTTTTGGACTCAAGACACCTCAAAATTAGTATTTTCAGTAAAAACCCGAAAACATTACGTACTTCTCCTTACTCTTGTATAGTTTAAAGAAAGTAAATATTTCTTATAAGCTATGCTGTAAAATTGTATTGCTTTTGCATGTACGAACAAAGAGTATTTCACACAAAGAGTGTGTACCAAGGTAATTACACTAAAATGGATAAAAAGAAAAATAAAAAAAAAAAATAAAAAACAATAATTTAATTGTAAAACATCCAAAAAAATCTAAAAGTTTCTTTTTATTTAAAAACCACCCAAGTATATTTATTTTATTTATAAGAATATAATTCAAAAACTTAATAAATTATCACGTTATGAAAGAGGATCTTTATTTATTTTACTATTCTTATATTTTTTCTAACTCTGGCGTGTAAAAACGTGTTTTTAAGTTTTTTCTATCAAAATTAGTAGATGTTATGAAAAAAATTAATTTATAAAATTGTTAAAATACTATAAATTTCTGATATCGAATAATATTCAGTGCAAATTTGAATTTATTTAGTGTAGTGAAATATAAAAAGTTTAGCAGTATTGAGTCCCATCTTATTTGTTTTTCTCTTATTTTTGTTGTTATAAAGTATTATTATCACGTCTAGATTTCGCAACACAGAACTATAAATTGTTAAAACTATATATATTCTCAATTGGGAAGTGTTATTTTTATAATAAAAAGCAAGTTAAAAATGCTTATAAAATGGGATCATAAATTAATATTCAAGGCGTAATGAACGCAATCAAAAAAATTCAAACACAACTTGAAATAAATATAGCTAATGTAAATGAAAATATTATTAAAAAATTTGATAATATGAAAATAGAATGACAAAAATACAAAACGCGGATATACGCAGAATAAAAGAATATTTCAGTTAGGACGCGAAGTAAGGCGTAATAACTTTATATAAATTATATGGATTAGATTTTCTTTTGGATATTATAAAGCTAATTTTAAAGATACAATGCGATGCCAAGGAATTTAGCTTTATCCTATGAATTGGCTTTTAAAAACCAATAAAAATGTACATTAGTTAATATTGGCTTTACAACACAAAGATAAAAGATAATGATTTTAAAAATAAAAAATGTCTAAGCAGAACAATCATATTTGTAACAAACGATTATCCGAAATTCGAAAAAGGTTATTATTAATTAAAAAACGAAGTAGTATTACTGAACTAAGATCAGATAATAATAAATGTTACAATCAGGCTGACAACGAGAATACATTAACCCAAAATATTTCCATAAACAATAATGAAAAACTGGTAGATATATTTAGACCTAGATCTGTATCTCAAAGTAGTCTTAATCAAAACGCAGCAAAACCCATTATGTCGTTAAAAAGAGATATAATACAGCAATCTAATAAATATTTCCAAATTATTATTACAGCAAACACATTCGGAAAAGGCAAACAAATAAATTCTTTAAATATGTATCCAAGTAGAAGGCAATGGCAAACCACAACACAGGAAATTCATGGAATTTAAACAAAAATTTCGATGTTACTACTTACCCTTGAGCAGATGTTTGTAGTGACCATGTTTCCGTAGTGTGCGATATTAAAACAAATTTAAAAAATACGACTTATAATTAAAAAATTTAAAAAAATTTTAAATACGATTCTAACGAAAAGCAAATCATTCAAAATGAAATTAAAAATTCTCAAATTTTTAAGAAACGACCAAATAAAAATTGAAAGTGCGTGGAATAACTGGAAAAAATATTTACCAAAGCGGATACTCTCCATAAAAAAATTACAAAATAAAAAACTAACGAGGGTAACCGATGAAATATTGACCTTTATGAGTGAGAGACGTTTAATAACAAATAAAATACTCAGTATTGACAATTAAATAAAGAAAATCATAAAAATTGTAACGTCAGAAAAGACGAGTGGATGAATCCTCATTGTTTTATAATTGAAAATATTAAAAATGCAGAAGTTTTGTTTCAAAAAATAAAAGAAATAATTAATTCTAAGCAAAAATATATAACAATATCAATTGATGGAATATCAATTGATTTTATAAATGCTACCGAAGAAATTGATATTAGTTGCTAAGGTATTACAAAGGTACTAAACCTAACGCATTACTAAGGTACTAACGCAATACATGAAACCGGATACATGTCAAACATCATGAATGAATAATAATAATTATGAAATCATACCTGAACAATTTGTATTTAGACCACAAAATATAACTAGAAATGCACTCCTATCACTTCATGTATTATTAGAACGTTCCATTGAAGCAAACAATGAAGTTTGCTTTTTGGATCTAACTAAAGCGTTTATCGAGGCTTATCATGGAATATATTATATCAAATTTATTGAAATAAACAAAATATACCAATAATACAAGCGTTATATTTGATCCAAAAATCTACAGTACGAGTCAATAATAACAAGACCAATTATGTCGATATGGAACTGGAAGTACGACAAGGATGCGTTATGTCTGCAATTCTTTTTAACTTATATAAAGCAAAACAAAGCTTTATAAAATTTCAACCACTGTTGCTTAATAAAAATATTACAAATAAAACTAAAGTTAGATTTATAAAGTGCTCAAAGCAAATGGAATCAAGAATTTCAGCTTTTGAGATTTGAATCTGGCATCGCATCTTCTTTACATGGCCTATGATCGCCACAAATGGAATTGTATCATCACCAACGTCTGTTAGACAGACAAGTCATGATGATGATTCTGACCCTATTTTTACTTTGAGTCATAGAGTACGGATATGATAATTGGTCGATTATCAAGTGAAAAGACAACTTTACACACACACACAATTCTGGTTCTAATAGCCTTGCTGACGATGTCCAGTTCTATTTACGGAGGTTCATGATAGTCAAGTAATCATGTGGCTTACATAGTCATTTCCGAATTATTACACTGGTATAAAATTTAAAGTTAAAATATTTAATACTATTGACAGTATAAAAAAACAAGTGAATTTAGTAACTGAGTTAATTGCTTAGATACTAGCAGTATGGTAGAGTCTTACCAATTTTTGAACCATTTTTAACCATTAGCGTTCTTAAAATACTCTAAATCCAATATGTACAGTTACAAATACATATATATTAATAATATTTATTGTTATTTTACATATGCTTAATTTGAGATAAAATTGTAGCGCATCCAAACAGTTTATGAAAACGGTTTTAAATAACAGTTGTTTCTTTTAACAGTTAATTAGATAAACAGACGTATAGACAAGCAAACAGGTTGAGGTAAAAATAGGAATTTCAGAGCTTCAGTTTATTATAGTAGACAAAAAACCCAAATATTAAGAATATCATGTTCTTCAAAAATAAATTTGGAAAATTGTATATATATATATGCAATTACACGTACATAATAATATTTCCTTAGCTAATTGAGTTTATAATTAATTAACTGATTAAGTAAATTTGATACGAACAAAATACTTATATAAGTACTGATGTATAATGAAGTACCTTTAATATTGTTAAATTCATCTATGGGTACTTCTTCGTATAATAATACACCTTAAGGGGCCATTTAACTTCACAGCTATATTTACCTATGCAAGATAATATATATATATGTATATGATATTCCACTTAGTGTAAAGTGTTAACTATTTAATTATTTACATTTTAATTATAAATTTTCAAATTATATTTTAGCTTGATAGTTGTGTTTTCATTAACATTTACATTTTACGTAATTATTATTCACGTAAATCTTGTGAATGTTAATTTGAAATGTGTCAATCTATGTTTTGTCTATACTTTTTTTTACTTTTATTTCCTTCCTATCTATACTTTTATTTTCCTTATTATCTATTTATTTGTTCATATACTTGTTGACTACCAAAAATTTGTAACGTTTGTTTCAACTTCTATAGTCAACTTCTATGAAAGTTTTAACTTCTAGTGTGCGTGTGTGTCAAATCGCTTTTACTAGTCCATTGTTTGTCAACAACAGTTTCATGTGAACAATTGTATTCTACACTTTGATTAGTTGATGGTTTGAAGGTTATTTTATTAATTTATAAATAATAGTTCACATGTGTGCGTACTGTTGTTCAATTAGTTTCAACGATGAAGTTTCAAGAGTGTGAAAATAACTTAGTTATTTTAATCGTTTTTGTTTTTGTAAACGACGTGGTCAATTCATCCCATTTTTATTAATTTCATCAAAACGGTAATCTATCTAGGATTTATATATATATATATATATATATATATATATAATATATATATATATATATATATATATATATATATATATATTATACATTTCTAATATTGTTCAATAAAAAATGGAATGGATAAAACAAGCCTTAATGTTCTAATTCATGGAACGTCTGATCAGTGGACACAGCAAAACTATCCAATATTTCACTAATTTAACAAGTAAAGTATAGTATTATATGTATATTTCCTAAATAAAAATTAAAACCAAAGACCAAAGACATATTTATTATTAAAAGTGGCATTTTCTATTATCACTTATTATTAACTAAGAGCCATGGTCCGCCAGATCTACGCCATAGTATAAAGACTGAAATTTGTGTGTGTATTCTAACTAATGTAGATAAAAATATACGAAGGTTACTACTTGTGACTAACGGGGATTTACAGAGGTATCAGGTAATAAAGGTGGATACTAAACGGGTTCACTCACGTTAAAGTATAATGTCTATGATTTATGTATAACTAGCTGGTACCCGCCGCTTCGCTACCATACAATAAATTGAATGAAATACAACGCTAAAACAAAGCAAGCACTTAGGCCAAAGGTATAATCAAGGCCGAAGGCCATTTATCTTTCTGGAGGTCAACGATTCCTTCTTCTGTCATACCTATTTGCAATCTGTGTCAGCGTTCAAAAAAAGAGCAACAAAAGCAAAATTGACAAATTAAGCTAAACAAAATCTTGACAAATTATATGCCTAAACTCTATCTATTGGTGAAAACTGTATGAAAACCCGTTTATTATTTTTTGAGTTTACCGCGAACAAACAGTTTTATATGTTTGACTTGAGTTGTTATATAATAAACGTTAATAGTAGGGGAGCCCAAGCGGGGATTTTTGGATTTACTCGAGCGCGTCAGATTAAGAAATGGGATATACCTTACCCCTTATTGCATATCTCCATCGAATCTTAGTGCCCCAGATGGAACCGCGCGCATAAAGTAACCGATCCGAATATTAAAATGAAAAAATTGATAGTTTGATTTAACCAATTGATAGTCAGATTAAGATATGGTAGGTTGACTACGTGCTGAAAAGTGTACATTTTACTAACCTGACGATTTGAACGTGACGCAAAAGAATGGGTTGGTCACAAACTTGCCAAATAGACACGCCTCCTGCGTCACGCTCAAATTGTCAGATTAGTAAAATCTATACTTTTCAGCACGTATTCAACCTACCATATCTTAATCTGACACGCTCGTTTAAATCAAAGTACCGATTTTTTCTTTTTAATATTCGGATAGGCTACCTTATTCGCGCGGCACCATATACACAGCTTAGAGTTGGTGGAGGTACGCAATAAGTGGTAAGGTAGCTCCTATACCTTTATCTGACGCGCTCGAGTAAATCCAAAAATCTCTGCTTGGGCTCCCCTACTATAAGTAGTGTATTCAACTCAATTGATGTATATAAAAGGTTAGAAAATTTAGAAGCTTCGTGTATACACGACATATCTTGTGTTTGTCTGTAGTATGACTTTATCTTATATATAGAGACACAATGAGTACCCTTAAATACATCAAAATCTAATTTATGTGTTCAATTAGACATGGAAAATTACAAAAATAACTAAACTAAAACAAAACTTATTATATCTAGAAAGTATTATAAGTATATATTGCCTAATACTACAAAATAAAAAACAATATCCTAAAGATAATTAAATAATACGATTTCTAATTAAAGTATTATACGATTATGATATATCGCGTAATACTCCAAAATCAAACCCTAAAGTTAATTAAATACATACAAAATCTAATTAGATACTGAAATTGACAAAAGTAACCAAACAAAAAATTTTTCGTCTAAGAAGTATTTAAAAAAGTGTATTTCGTTAAGCACAACCGTTCCGTAAGGAGTCGCGGCATGGTATTTCGCAAAGTCTACCGCCCCGTCGCCTCTCAAGACCGCCCCAACAACAATCATGCGCACGCAATACTTAATACTTATTTGGCTTCAACGCTAATACATTTTAAATATCGCGATATCTTTTGAATGAAATGTCCGAATTGAATAATTCAAAAAGTTCTAGAAAGGTATTGAATTCGTCTTAAATACGAAGTAATTTATGAGTTTTGAAAGCGACGGAATTTTAATAATTTAAAACAATAAAAGAAAGCACTTATTGTGAAATAACTTCAATTTTTAGACATATGGTGACGCGATATTTTTTGTAGACAATTATATGTACTGCAAAGTGGGAGTACATTGTTTTGTTTTATAATCAATAGTTTTCGCATCGCGTGACGTGTAAGAATTTTTTCGGGTAATTTTTTTACACCTTGGGTTACATCTTTGTACTTTTAGTAAGGATCCCTAATTTTTAAATATAATATAGCCTATAGCCTTCCTCGATAAATGTACTATCCAAAACTGAAAGAATTTTTCAAATCTGACCAGCGGTTCCTGAGATTAGCGCGTTCAAACAAACAAACTCTTCAGCTTTATTATTAGTATAGATGTTTAAATAACTATTTATTCTCAGTCAATAAGTAACCAAACCCATCCAAAAGGTCTAAAGGTCTAACAACCCCAGAGTCGGCATAAGGGCAAAAACCGAGAAAGCGTTGCTCATATACATAAATATATATAAAACAATTTTAGTTAGTACTCTAATAAGTATTATATAATGCAATCATTATGTATTTATTTTTATTTTATTTTTATTTTTTAAAGGCTAAAATATATAGTATATACATATATTAAATATTTATTAGAAATTTCTTTCTCCCTCCTAAAGGCATCAGGACTGGAAATTTATAACCCAATGTTTAATGGTGTCTACACTATTGAGACAGGTCGCGGCTTATAGTCTATTAATGTGTGACTATGATCTCGTTCTTAAGCCCTATCATTGTACAACTTAATGACATTTTGTTCTTGAAAGGGAAATTACCGATAATAAGTTTTTATAGAACTTCATTTTAATTAGTTCTATTAAATTCTACTGAATCATATTTTATAAAGAAATTATTGTATAAAAGAAGTATCATAAATATAAAAACTATTTTATTCGCCACGTTATAAAACCAGATGTCCGTGGTCCAACAACCTAAAAATTGTGATATATAGAAATTTTGATATTGTTGGACACAGGATATTCCGTTTTGACACATGTTGAACTCAATAATTTTTACATTTGCTTTTTAATAATCTTCCTAACAATACCAAAAAAACATAACCCTCGGACAATAACGAGCCCCACCTTCCAAAATTTTCATGGAGGAAAAAGTCTATCATAATTAAGCTACAAACTACTTTTAGATGTATATTTTTATCAATGACATGAATGCAAATGGGCACTGGGTTTTGCAGCATCCAACCCAAAAAGCAATATATAATTGTTTAGAAAAAAACATTGAAATTTCATCGCCAAGCCGTATTCATAGAACACGATTGTAATATGTTTCTAAACGGTAAATCTCGTTTTGATCTTTTTTCATTATTTTAATGTATATTTAGTTCTTTTACAGCTAAAAAAAAATTTTTTTGCGATATTCAATATTTTATAAAAACTCTGTCCACCTTCTTTGATTTTAACTCGTTTTAATTAAAAAATTTCTTATTATAATCTAATATCTGGATGACCGAGCTTTGCTCGGTATTTTTTTATAAATGGTGTTTTTTGAAAATTATATTACGTCGAGGCGGAAGACGAGTCCAGCACGCTAACACTTAGCCACTCCAATGACTTTAAATATTAAACAAATATATCATTACATTATAAAAAATTATACAATTATAATAACAAAATCTTATTTGAAAAATATTATTCACTTTATTGTGTTGTTTTGTTGGGTTGGTTTGTGTTTAAAATTAATAAAATAAAAAAAAAATTAATTTTACTCGTCGGTCGAGCCGGGATTCGAACTCGGGATCTATGTATATGTGCATCACACGCTACCACAGAGCCACTCCAATGACTATATGACTATAAATATTAAACAAATATATCATTACATTATAAAAAATTATCGATAAAACACATGACATTTTAAATGAAAAAATAAAATGACATTTTCTAAATATGATTCCTAGCTAGATCGATTTATCGCCCCCGAAACCCCCTATATACTGAATTTCATGAAAATCGTTGGAGCCGATTCCGAGATTCCAATTATATATATATATATAAATATATATATATATATATACCAGAAATGCTCATTTAAATACATAAGATTTTAAGATTATCCAAAAGAAAAATTTTCATCGGAATTCAAATTTTTGAATTGATGAATTCGTTGAAAAAAATAAATATAATTTTCTAAATTGTGGTTTCACAGAGAACCAGTGTCGTACGCATATAAAACCCAGTATAATGGTTGAATTGTACATTTAACGCTATAACTATCTATTCAGTAAGGATGAAATTTCAATAAATAATCAACAAACCTAACTATTGGTATATCAAAATTTGTTATAAGGAAAAAGTTAGATGGTAAGATGTTCATAACTGTGAATGCTGACCATAAATAACATCAAATATTATGAATAATTTTCACCATTATTATTTTATCATTCTATCCTAATTTTAGTCCAATTATCTTCAAATTAATGAGTCAATCTCGCAATCCATCGGCATAAGTTGAGTTTTTGTACAAACCTTTATTTCGGTATTATAATGCTTGTCCTAAAATTCACAATCAATTTTTTGAGAATATTACGTTTTCACTACCTCCAATGGAATTTGAATTCATTTTCAAATTTGTAGAGGATAAAATTCTCTATAAGTTTTGCTTAAACCTTTTTTTATATGTCGAAAGATGTGCAGAACATGGAGCGTTTAATGGAAGTTCAATCGTCAATACCAATTTATTATTCGTTTTTTTTACTCAATTATTCATTTGATATTTCTTACCTAAGTATTTAATATCTTAAATTTATAAATATTCCTCATAAGTCAAGTATTCATTTAATCTTATTTCCGTTTTTCATACAAATAATAAATTAATACAGTGAATCAGTCTAAATATATTTTGAGCTTATTATAAACCTTATTTATCTTATATTTCAATCTAAGCCTTTTTTGAAGTTGGTTAATAATATAAATCAATAATATAAATAAGAAAAATCAGAAAACATAAAATTCTAAAATTTATTTATTTTTTTCAGGTAGAACGCAGAGTAACAAATCTAGTCCGCCACCCATATCAAATTTAGTTTTAACATATTGTTCACAGCCTTCAAACCAAATTCAGAAAAGTATGTATTTATTTCTGACATAAATATTAATATAATTCTAGACTGAACCGAATAGACTCTTATAAAAAAGGACAACACATATTTTATATCTCAATGAAAATTTTGGTATGTTATAACTTAGGATCTTTAGTCATCTTTTGTATTTTTGAAAATATCATAGAAACAAATATGATTGGCGGTATTTGGATGAGATCAAACTTTCTGATCTTACAATAAAGTTGTGATGTTGACTCACGAATAGCTGAATTCTGTGTACCTTTCTATGTACCTTTACGTTCGTACCATCATGTAGTGGAAGCTTAAAATAGAGTTCTGCTAATAAAACATACACGTTGACTAGACTTACAATGTGCTTAGCCCAATTTGGCAAGTTTCAGAAGACATTTTTAGGCGTAAACTGTAAACCAGTTTTTAGAAAATGTACTCACGCATAAACACAAACTCATACACTGATTTAAAATCCACTTTCTATCGAGAGTTATCTTTTTATACGATAGGATCAAAGATACAAAAAAATATGCAAGTTATCTAGTTATTTAACGGAAATAAAAATCCATGACATTCAAGCTACCAAGAAATTCTTTCTCTACCAAGAAATAAATCCGTTTTTGAATTAACACACGTATGTTCTAATGCTTCGAAGGTATAACTTATCAAAATCAATTTTCTAAACATGTTCGATACATAAAATCTTGCATGATACAGAAATAGTATCTCTCCTGATTCGTCTCAGAATATAATCTATGAATGATGACTTTATACGTTACATTGCAAAAATTAACATGAACATTAATCAACTAAAATTCATCTTTTTTATCAACCTAGAGCAAGCCACTGCGTACGTGGAGAAAAAATATAAAAATCTACTCTCTTATAAAAAAATATACTCTTATTAGAGATAATAATAGATACGTATTATATATGATGTAAAAGAGAGATATGCGGTTGAAACTTCTGCAATATCAATTACTGATCATATTTAGTTACCTATCGATTACACATTAAAAAATAATCTCAATATTGTGTATATAATAATATTTTGTAGCTAGTATAAAATTTTCGTAGTAAGCGCTTATTGTAAAGTATATAAACCAGATACATTGACGAGAAATAATAGATCAAAAACAAAATTGTCCTAGTTTAAGGTTGGTTCTATTTTAATGTTATGTTGAATGATTTTAATCAAATGACTGAAAGCGATTTTTATAAAAAAAAATATTATTACTATTAAAAAAAAACAAACATGAAAGGCGTACATTTTATTTATTGAATATATAATGTTATTTTTATACATTAATATTACACAATATAATTCTTTTAGAAAACCTTCAAGTACAAATAACTGATACATCCAAAAGCGATTTAGTAATATGTACAACCACAACCTCATCTTCAAAAGCATCAATTGACTCTAATCAACTATATCATCAAAGTTCTGTCGAAACCCTAGAAGATGGTATAATACCAAGTAATTATGAATCCCAGTGTACAACAACGGCTAATAATAAAAAACAAATGAAAAATACTACAAAATCCCATGATAATATTGATGATGATCGTGAAACATGGGGTACAAACGCTGATTTTCTATTATCAATTATTGGTTTTGCTGTTGATTTAGCGAATGTGTGGCGTTTCCCATATTTATGTTATAAAAATGGTGGTGGTGCTTTTTTAATTCCATACACACTAATGTTAGTATTTGGTGCTGTACCATTATTTTACATGGAGTTAATATTGGGACAATTTAATCGACAAGGTCCAATTAGTGTTTGGAGAATATGTCCGTTGTTTAAAGGTACGCGAAATATAAATAAAATTACAATATATTACATCCGTTTATTAATTACTCTTTTAGGAGTGGGATTTTGTGCAGTTTTAGTGGCATTTTATGTGTCGTTTTATTATAATGTTATAATTGGTAAGTAAAAATTTTACCTATTTAAGAAATTCAGACAATTATTGGCAGAATGTTGCATATTGATCCTCTCACAAAACTTGATCCTTTCAAAAATACTACTACAATGGAAATCTTCTGACGGCAACAGGTGGACAGTAGTGATTTTTGATTTGCACATTTACTACTACTTCATAATATTACGTATATTCTGGCTTTATACGCGGATTTTCAACCTGAGTGATAACCTATCACTCAAATTATCGAAAAATGTCAAAAATATAAAAAATCTGTATGTATTGTTTTCATTGATTTTACTAAAGTCTTTGATAGTTTACAGCAATGCTATATATGGCGGTCCCTTGAGTATAACACCAAAATACATAAACATAATAAGAAAAATATACCAAAATACTTCAGGCCAAATTCTATTGGACAGTATAATTCCAAAACAATTTAATACAGTGTTAGAATATAAACTCTTTGAATTGCAATGAAAAAATCTCGGTTTGAAGATCCACGGTGTCAGGATCACCAATCTACGTTTTGTAGACGATGTGGTTTTGCTCTCAGATAATCCAAAGGCCTTTCAAACATCAACTAAATTCCTTCTTCAAGGAAATCGGGCTGAACATAAACTGTTGTTAAATCAAGGTCATATCAAATAACAAAATGGTGACGATATACTTAAACGAAGTCGCTCCGGAATATGTGTACCAATATAAATACATCGGGAAAATAATAACGATCCAAAACAGTTCAAAAGAAATCAAAGGCAGAATTACTAATGCGTGGAAAAAGTTTTGGTCTTTAAAACACATATTTAACGAGTGTATACCAAAAAAATTTAAAAAAAGATAGTGTGCTAGCAGTTTTAACGTACGCCTCCCAAGTCTCGGCATTAACAATAACAGATTATATAAAACTACGCTCATGTCAACTAGAACGAAACTTGCTTAACATTAAAAGATCGCAAAGAGTTCCACCTCGGGATATAAGAAACCGAACAAGAATAAAAGATATGACTTTACAAATTAAAAACTTAAAGTGGAAATGGGTTGGGCATGTGTCGAAAATGGGTAGAGGGCGTTAGACATTCAGGAGCACTGTATGGACACCGTATAACTGTAAAAGGAGAAGAGAACGCAAAGCTAAACGTTGGAGGGATGAGATTGTAGAATTTTCAGGTGATCAATCAATGCGCAAGTCTGCAGATTATTGGAAATTATAAGGGCAGGCTTTTGCTCAATCATTGGGCTGATTATGACTCTTATTATTATTACAATATTACGTAATTAATAATAAGCCACAATAGTTTTTAGAATGCAGCTAGCAAACTAAGAAACATCAACATCCAACAACTATTCACTAAGAAAATAAATGAAAATAAATTATGAAAAGAGTTACTTAGCAACTTAGCAGACTAACGCGATAGACAAATAAGAACACTCAATTGTCCGAACAATAGAGATATTATTAATTGAAAAAAAATTTTTGCAGGTTGGGCGTTATATTTTTTGGTTTCCAGTACACAATACGATTTGCCATGGTTACACTGTAATAACACATGGAATACCCAACAATGTTGGGACAGTAATGTAATGAATAAATCAACGCATGAAATTGCGGGTGTACCCGAATTAGCATCACATGTAAATAAATACACGCCAGCTAGTGAATTTTTTCAGTAAGGTTTTACAAATAAAATTAACCTAATTACTAATTCTAATTTAAGTTAATTTGCAACTGTATTCCATTTTAGCCGAGCTGTACTAGAAATGCAATGGTCCGATGGCTTACATGAAATGGGTTATCCAAAATGGCAACTTGTTTTATGTGTTTTTTTTGTATATTGTATGCTATACTTATCGTTATTTAAGGGTGTTAAGTCAAGTGGTAATATTTTATTTCTATTTTTAATCCAAGCCCAATTAAAGACTCAATTGGCATAGCATTTTTATAAGCAACATTAATAAATCAATCTGTGCGCACATATTGTAACGCTGCATAGTGCAGCCCCGTATGTAAAGTATGTACAACAGCATTTTCTATAATGCAATTTCTCTAGATAGAGAATGTGGTTTGATGCTATTACAATCAGTGTATAGATATTTTCGAACAAGTGTATTTTGTGATCAGTAGATAGAAATTGAGCAACAGCTATTATATATTGGGCTTTGATCATTATATTTTTGTATATATATGGACAAACACTATTTTGTGAATTCCCGAATTTTTTTTTGTTATTGATTTTTGCTTGAATAAAAATAATAGCAACTGAATAATCTTAGTAAAAAAGCAATAAAAATGGGATTTTTATAACGTTTTATGACGTTCACGTTACAACATAGAAATAAATTTTGAACAATTTTTGAAAATTAATAGGGCATCAAGAAAGACTTCAAAATTTTTGCAATTAATTACTTTCGTGAGGACATGGCAAACTAATGACAAAACTGCACGAAACTGCTCGGCAATATGCAATCGCACAGTGCAACACAGTATTTTTTTCCTGTAGACCTGTGTGACTCTAGTTAATGTGCGCTTAGCCATACTTTAATATATCCTTGCAAGATTAATGAATCAATAACAAATATACAAAAACATTGTTTCAAAGTAGCAATTTTTAGGGAAAGTGGTATGGGCGACAGCTACATTGCCATACGTAGTTTTGAGCATATTGTTAATACGTGGATTAATGTTACCCGGTGCAATGTCTGGCATCAAATATTATCTACAACCAGAACTATCCCGTTTAAGTGATACACAAGTAAGTTGCTAGACAATATACTCCTTTGTCCTCATAATTTACTGTAATTAAGAATAGTTAATCAATAAAATTCAATTTTTTTGAGGTTTGGGTGGATGCAGCCGTTCAAATTTTTTACTCTGTGGGTGCAGGATTTGGAGTTCATTTATCGTATGCTAGTTACAATACATTTCATAATAATTGTTTTCGGTAAAATACAAATTATATATGTTATTGTATATTGATAAGATGTATGCTTTTGTTTATTTACATGCTGTACACTTTTTTGCAGAGATTGTATAGTTACAACAATTGTAAATTGTTTCACAAGTTTTTTTTCCGGGTTTGTAATATTTACATACCTGGGATTTATGTCACATAAACAAGGTGTACACATAAGTACGGTTGCGACTGAAGGTAAAATAATACTATAAATTTCCAAAAAATATCTTTTATTTTTAAGTTTATTCATTAGCATTAAATAGCTACAAGTTGTACAAATATCATTTATCTTTGTACTACGAAATACAAAATACAAATTTGATAAGTATACAGAAGAGCGGCTATATTTTTGACCATAAATTGGCAAAAAAAAAATTGTTCAACCTTTTTTTTCTTTGTTATGTGTATGTCGATTAAAAGAATTATAATTAATTTCTGACTCAATCCAGTATTCTTACAGAAAAAGTATGGATTGAATTTTTATTAACTTTGCGATAGAGCATCCAGAACATTTATAGTTAAAATTAGGTGCTTTATTAATTCTAGTAATTAATTTCAACTTTCCTCAGAAGAAGTAACTTCCACCTTTCGAAATGTTCCCCGCTTCAAAAAATTTTTGATTTCTTTAAACAGTTAAAAAAAATATTTTTTTTAAATCATCAAAATCTGAGCTGCTGTTGAGGAACAAAAACAAAATTTTATCCCATTCAATAAGAATATTATGGTACACAAAAACTTGGTGTTTGGACACTACTGAACAATTATCCATAAGAAGAAAAAAAATTATTCGATTATTGTAATATTCTTAATGCTTTTGTTAACAAAGTATATATTTTTTTTTTTTTTGAGAAATGCTCTTTGACAATCCCACAAAATTTGAGAAGTGTTTTTGAAAAGTATTTGTGCGCGAAAATAAATACAGTGTTCATTCATGAACTTAAGTCAACATATTGTAAGAAGCACACTCCTTACATAAAAGAATGTTTTTCTAATAGCTGTGGATAATCTCTATTATTAAAAATATATTTTTGTGGGCAGGTTATTTTATAATTTTTTGAAAAAACATCCACTAATTATAACAAAAATATTAAAGGGCCTGGATTAGTATTCCAAGTATATCCAGAAGCAGTAGCAACACTACCTGGCAGTAATTTTTGGGCAATGTTGTTCTTTTTCATGCTAATTATGCTTGGATTAGATTCAGCGGTATGTATAAAATTTCAATTTGTTAAAAACTCCATAATATAATTTATATATTTTAATTGAATTAGATGGGTGGAATGGAATGTGTCATCACCGGTTTAATGGATGAATTTCATGATTTTTTCCATAATAGGAAATATGCAAGAGAAATTTTCACAGCATCTGTGGCATTTGTATCATTTTGTGTTGCATTAGTTAATGTTACACCAGTATGTATTAATTACTCAATTAACTAATTAATTATCTGTATTCACTTAATGAGCAAGCAAAGCAAAATTGTCATTTTTTTTGAATTTTTTGAAACAATTTTTCTTAGTTTTTTAATAATCCCACAACAAACGCGTTGTAAAAAACGTATTCAAAGATTTAGGTTTTTAATAGTACACGCATTTTTAATAAGGTACTGAACACGAAGCACTTACCTATTCAATCCTATTAATTTCCTATTCATTCCTATTCAATTTCTATAGGATTGAATAAGCCTTTTTATCAGGAAGGATTCTTAATCGAAATTTCTTGTGAGGTCTATTAATAGAAAGTGGAAGAAGGAGCATAATTATAATTTAAAGAATGTTGTACTATGGACATTTCTTTATCGTAGGATAATTTTTGTGAGAGTTTTTAATTTGTCTTAGTCGTATTTGAGCTTAATTAATAACCTCCTGCACTTTTGTTGTTGAACTTCCAATAGAAAACCTATACAAAGTTTATAATTGTTACAAATAATTTTAAATAGATGTACATAATACTTTTAAATACATATTATTTAATTTTAAATACACACCTTATATTATATACGTTTGTCCAATTCATTAAAATTTACACCAATAATTGTGAAGGCTATCATCACTAGGGTCAACTTATTTAAACAGTGACAATAGCCGATTTTCTTACTCGACATTTCTATATCACCTTATTTATCATAATAATAACGTCGATAATTATATGATCATAATTCTAGGGTGGAATTTACATGTTTCATCTGTTTGATACATATTCAGCGGGAATTTCATTGTTATGTTCAGCATTATTTGAAGCTATTGCAGTTTCATGGTTTTATGGTACTGATTTTAAATTTTTTATTTAAACAATCAACTGTTTACAATTAATACTTATGATTTTAGGACTAGAAAAATTTTCACAAGATGTTCATTTAATGATTGGTTCAAAACCGGGAATATATTGGCGAATATGTTGGAAATTTATAAGTCCGACATTTATCATTGTAAGTTTGTTTTGATTTTCATAATCAAAAAATAAAAAGTAAAATAACACGAAATAAATATTATAATCATTTCTCTCTTGAATTATGCCAAAAACCAATATCAAAATACACAAATATATGATGAACTAGCACAAAGGTATAACCACCAGATTACAGGCTTATTAGGAACGATTTAATGAAATAAATCAATACCAAAACACATAAAGCTATGTATGTCCAGCACAAAGACTTTACCACCGGATTGGAATACTAATACGAATTTATTATGACGGTATTTTATCAGAGCATGCCTTGTAATCGGCTCAAAATCTGATTTAATTTTCATTTCCACTCCATAAAAAATATTTATCGATTATGTATGTAACTTAAAACCTACTTTTAAAAAATATCAAAAAATTCTAACCAGAGATGTTCTTAGGTGGTTTCAACACAACACTCTTGTTTAAATATACCGTATTTGAATATAACTGGATCTAAATGTCACATTTTGAGTAAATGTCTATGAACTTGTTCATAGACATTTTAACACTGGTGCATATAAACTATGCACCATTAAGTATTAAATATGCACCATTAAGTATTAAGTATTAAGTATCGCTGTCTATCTCAGACTCATGGTTTTTTAAGTATCAAAGAAATAAATTTGATATGATGTCTCTCTCTGACTCATTGGTTTATAGTTAAAAATACTTTTCTCAAATATGTAAGTCGTTTGTTTTCTCGAATAGATAACGCAATTACTGTTGTTTGTGCGAGTTTTAAGTTATGATCAGCTGGTATATTAGAACATTAACATAGAGGACACCGGGTTGCGCCATGGCAACATGCATTTATATCATTAGGAGGGCAATTTGAAGAGGCTCGCATAAAAAAATTGAGGTGGAATAGTTTTCGGTACTCGTGCGCCGATTCTTGCTAGTCTAGCTGTAAATAGCCTAGCTATTCCTTACTTGGTTATACTAGTTCTGATTTTAATTTTTTTTTTTTTTAATAAATTGGTATATAAATTTTTTTATTTCTTTTTAATCTAGGGTGTTGTTATGTTTGGACTAATATATCATGAAAAATTACAATACAATGAATATAAATATCCAGATTGGGCGGAATGGGTTGGATGGTGTTTAGCATTATCGAGTATTTTAATGATACCAATTGTGATGATAATACAATTGGTAAAAACACCTGGAACATTAAAAGAACGTTTTGCATTTAATATTACTCCAGTGGAAGAACATGAACAATTAAAAGAAACAAAATATGTTTCAAGATTTAAATGCAGACACTGGCTATATGTTTAAAGAAACAATTTATACTTTAAAAAAAAAAAAAATTTCAATTAAAAAGTGTTTATAAATTAATACGTATTATTAATCAATACTAATGACAATAGAAAAACTATATAGGTTGATATGTAGACATAAGTAATTTAAGATGACATTGTCGTGGATAGCCGTTTTGTTTTTATTTCGAGCTATCAATGAATAAAATTTTTACGATTCATTACACTATCGGTATAATTAAAAATGAAATTAATCTATCTTAAAATTTAATTTTTTACAAAGTAAATTGTCAACTATTGCATACGTGCAATTCAATAAATCATCTGACGTTCTTCAAATCATCTTTGGAAAGTAGCAGAAGAAGTTAGACATTGAAGATTTACATATCAAAGCTTTAATTAATAAATAAATAAATTTTGTTCGAAACCAGATTTCACATAGATTGAATGACAAAATCGAAGTTAGTCCTTTTTCGAATAGTTTTAAGTTTTTTGTAAAAAAGAGCTTTATTAGATCAAACCTCACTCGTAGTGTTTACAAATTAAAATATATTAGTTTGAGTTGAAACTACTTGGAATAAATATATTAATAAATTAAAGTTATTTATTAATCATCAATAAGTCCTTTATTTTCTTATTGCAATGAAGTCTTACATAGCCTAAATTATTGAATTTTAAATCGATATTTTACGATGAGCAAAATCATATTTTCGTTGCTCTTCATTTTTCATATTTCGATTTACAGAACATGCGTAAGCTCAAAATGCTATATCGTCCTTAAGTATCACAACAGACAGTCAAAAGTTTATTCATTGGTAATCATCGTTTGACATTTTATTGTGCTATCCACTATTGTAAAAATAATTGAATCACTTTTCATTGTTTTTATTTCTAAAAAGTATTTACTCTCACATACCAAATGTATTTAAATGTAAATTCGGAAATGAGTACTTTAATTACCAAACTCTAAGCTAGTTCTCTACTAATAAATAATTTTAGATGTATTTAAAAATAAATGTATAATCTGTGATTAAAACAGCCAATTAATCGCTGATTATTTTAATTTGTAGATTAAGTATATTAGAAAAATGAAATCGTGCCATATGATAAATATTGAGATAATTGTATATTTTAAAATCAAATTGAGAAAAGTATAGCGGGAACTATGCTTAAAAATGTATTTTTGCACATTTCTATGTCCATATATTGACTAATTTTTTGAATGTTGTTATTCAATTGAAAACCATATAATAAATCAAAAAAATAAATAAATATTTAACTATATTAATAATATTAACTGTATGTATAATAAATGTTTGTAAAAAAAAGTTTTGAATGTTTTAAATTTGAAAATTTTTCTGTGAATTGTAAAGTATATAACTATGGTCGATAAAATATTTTTAAAAAAGAGTTTTTAACTGTATTACTCGTACATTTTATTTCGTAATGTAATTATAATTCCATGATGAGCAATTTGTTGTTTATGTTTAAAACATTAATTACCAATGCATGTTATTTGCAAAGTTTGCAAAAATATATATAAATTATAATCTAAATCTGGCAGGTCCGGATGAAATGTTCCTTATTTGTATTTATTTTGTGAATAAATTATAAATCTAAGTATATG
Source organism: Chrysopa pallens (assembly GCA_020423425.1). NCBI lineage: Eukaryota > Metazoa > Arthropoda > Insecta > Neuroptera > Chrysopidae > Chrysopa > Chrysopa pallens. Next base: position 41,255,247 of record CM035591.1, on the reverse strand, counting down.
AGAGTTTCAATCAACATAATTATTATCATTCCTCAAATATTTTAAACATGTTCCCAGAAAAATTACTCTTCTTTGAATGTTTTAACACATTTCAATTATCAACAGCTATTAGAAGAATACAATTTTTCAGCACAAGAAAAAACCTAGTCCAATGTTATAAAATTTGGTAAGCTACATAAATTTTTTCGGGAAAAACTCTTCGGCAAACACTAGGTTTTCATGTCAATATTGTGTATACCAATTTTCATAACATTTGGATAAGTATTTCTTGAATTATTTAAGTTATTTGTACCCTTTTAGAAACACACTCCTTTAGGCCAGGACAATAGGTGTTAATAAAATGTGAGCCTATTTTGATTTCAAATTTCGTTCAATAAAAGTAAATTCTAAAAACACATACACGTTTTCCGATGTTTTTCAAGATAATTTTGGAGACACAAATTGCTCATAAGTACTAACCACTAGCTTGAATTTAGCTATAAAATATGAGTGAAATTTAAAATTAAAAATTTTCCATTTAATGTACTTCTAAAAAACACAAACGTTTTTTCCCTTAAGAAAAATTGGTAAGCTAGAAATAGCTTGAAAATACGATTTGTCACCTCTAATTAACTTGAAAATATGAGCCTATTTTGATTATAAAATTCGTTCATGAAAAGTATTTTCGTATAATGTATATACGTTTTCCGACCATTTCCCAAGGTAAACGTTGTGATAATAATTGCTCGAAAATACTGGCCAATAGCTTGAAATTATCTCTAAAATAGATGGTCCTATTATAAATTTCGATTTTTTCCCCAATTTCCTGGATCAAATTATTTTGTATTTTATAAATACTATACGTATTTCGACTACAAAGTAGTCATCATCAGTATGAATTAGCTAGTTGTAATGATTCTCTGAGGAGATATTACTCGTTGTTAATTTGGTGACGGTTTGCACACTTGTTCGTTTGTGTATGCGCAATTTATACTTTCCAAGTATCTATCAAATTGCTACGTCAACCAATCAGCATCGATCACGTGTTTAGTGTTCGGCCAATGGTATTGGACCACGTGGTTTTTGTCAATTAAAAAATTTCAAACTACAAATTGAACGTACAAAACTAAAAAAGGGTTATGAAATTAAATAATTTTAATTTCAAATACTGTTTCAATTCTAATAGTTCAACTTCAATTTTGAAATCTTTATTATGGTTTTAAAATTTGTTCATTTATGGCATTTCCATTATATTGAAAAAAATATTTTCCTTGATTTTCCAGGAAAAACTTTTAGCTACAGAGTGCTCGAAAATACTACTAGCCTGCTTAAAATTGGCTCGCAATTGAGGTACGCTTTTTAATTGTTATATTTGCATTTGAAATAGTTGCCCCGCCAGGTGTTGACCCATAAAAAATTAATATTTCATTTTCAATTATTTTAACACATAAAATTTGCTCGAAATTTGCCTTAAATTCCCAGATAGTTTTTAAATTACCTGCATGCTTGCGTATATGACTGAAAGTTTTTTTTCGATTATCTGTGAAACCCTTTGTCATAGAAACGGCTCGAAAATATGGTTAAATTGCTCGATATTTACTCGAAATTCCTGTGTCATTAGTTTTTTGTTTAATTAAAGTTGAGGGCCAATTTTTTCGTCTGTAGAAATCATTCAAATTCAAAGAAAGATTGACCATGTATAGTTTCATTTGGTACTTTGAAAAATGGCGACATGTATTCACCGCCGATATACCTGTAAGTATAAATTTCTGAAACTATTAACGATATGGGTTAAATTTTAATATGTGTTCTTTCTTTATCAAATCAAAAAAAAGATGACATATAATAAACAATCAATCATGAGCAACTCTTTGCTACAAAGAAAATATTAGGAAATTCAACAAAGGGACGCTAAAAGAGTGGAGTAGTATTTTAATCAATACAGACATCTATGTTTTCTCATTGGCAGAATAAATAAATTGAATTGAGCTACTCTTGCCATCTATGGCAAAAAGGAAGAACTATTTGACATGATCATTTTTATATTTCATCTTGCTTTTTTCAACTAAAAACATTTATACATCTCTTTCTAATCCATACAAACAAACCAAATAGACAAAAATATGTAAACCAGGAAAATTTATATATTCACAGAATTTTAGTATTGCGTCATTATTTTTTAAGTTGTGAAAACAAAACAGAAACTTCTAATTGTATTTACATGAACAATTGTTTTCATATATTTTTCTTATCAAATAAACAAGTGCGATAAAAAATATTTTTATTAGCGTATAGAAATTTTGCATATTTTAAAAGTTTAAATTGAGGTTAAATATTATATTTAACAGGTAAAAAAAGACAAAACAATGGCACCAAGAAAAAATTCTACAAATAAAGAAAGCAATAATAATAATCGACCTGGTCGAAAATCAGCAAATGCAACAGATTCAGTAGACTCGGATGATGGTACTGATGAATATCGAAAAAAGCGTGATCGAAATAATCAAGCAGTGAAACGGAGTCGTGTAAAATCAAAAATGCGTACACAGGAAACATTAGCAAGAGTAACACATTTGAAAAATGAAAATAGTATATTGGAAGAAAAAGTGAAAACACTGACAAAAGAATTAGGATTTTTAAAAGAATTGTTTTTAGCTCATGCTGGTAGTTCGAAAAACATTAATATTGAAGGTGTAGATTTATCAAAATTATTATCAGATGAAAGCACTGGAAGTGGCCTTGTGGATAGTGCAATTGTTGTTAAGAATGAAAGTGTACCGTCTAATAACGAATAAATCAATTATTTTATGATTTGTGAATTAAATTATAACCCAAATTATTATTAATTTTTAAATATTTATTTTGTTATAGGGTTAATAGTATAAGTTAAAGATATTTTTTGTATTTTGTATTATAAAAATGAATTTACGCAAAAATAAACTATATTTTATTTATTAATATCTATATTTCAATATGTAATAAAAAAAAGTCCTAATTTAAATTTATTGGAGTTCTTTAAATTTGAACGTTAAAAAATTTCGATATTGTTAAAAATTAATCATTTTGAGAAATATATATATATTCACTTTACTAATGATACGAACAAAATAAATTAATGCCTAAGTATTGCCCTTCAATTATCCATAGTTATCAAAAAGTACAAGAGATAATACTGTTATCAAAATAAATGAATTCAAATTTTTTCTAACAGGCGTCTAAATTAAAATACGTCTTTAAAATAATGTTTAAAACGTAATAGCTTGAATGAAGCGAGCTGATTCAATTTTTATTAGTTAGCATAAATTTTATGAAAGCCTAACCCTTCTAACTCAAGTAATTTACGTCATGTCAATGTTGGGTAATTGTAATTCAAAACGACTATAAACTACGAAAAAATACAATGCCAAATCATTTATGGAAGTCATTATCAACAATATTAAATGTATAGTTTTAATCTATATGACATTTTGTCGAAGTGGCATGTTTGAAAATTCAAAATTTTAAAATAATACAAAATTAAACTTCTACGTAACCTTATTTTTCAGAAATTTTATACTAATTTAAACATTGTTTTTGAATGTAAGTACTTTTAACAATAATTATATAATAAAATAATAATAATAAACAAACTTAACTACATATAATAAATATGAAGTATTAAAATCAGCAAATTTTGTTTCACATAACCATAATTGCATGTTTAAAAATATCTTTTTACTAATTGGCGGGAATTTCGGTATTACGCTTTTTTTTCCCAACACATTGTTGAATCAATGAGTAATATTTTTAAGTATTTTATATGAGTAGTGCTTGATTGCATGATGAAAAAAATCAATTTTATATCTAATTACTTTTAGTATTTTGTTTGGCTTGTTAAAATTTATAAAATGGCAAATGGAAAAACGGTGTTGGTTACGGGAGGTGCTGGTTACGTTGGGTCACATACTATCGTAGAATTATTAGAACAAAATTACAATGTTATATCAATTGATAATTTAGTCAACGCATATGCAGATAATCCATCCGAAAAACCAGAATCATTAAAGCGAATTGAAAAACTAACTGGAAAATCCATAATAAGCTATAATATTGATATACGGTGTAAAGTTAGCTTGGATAAGGTTTTTAAGACTGTAAGTTCACTAGATGATAACGCTGCATTTAACAAAAACTGAAACTATTCAAAATGGTTATGAATGATATCTTTCTTACCGACCGTAGGATAGCTTCAGTTTAAAAATATAATAATATTGAATTAAATGTTTAAAAGAATTATTTCTTTCAGCATAAAATAGATTTCGTTATTCATTTTGCTGCTCTAAAATCTGTTGGTGAATCGTGTGCAAAGCCCTTACAATATTATCAAAACAATATTAGTGGCTCATGCGTTTTATTCGAGGTAATGTCAGAAAATAATGTGAAAAAACTTGTTTTTTCTTCATCAGCTACGGTGTATGGTACACCTCAAAAATTGCCACTAGATGAGAACCACCCTACTGGTCAAGGTTGTACAAATCCATATGGAAAGACTAAATATTTTGTTGAGGAAATAATGAAAGATTTATGTACTTCAGATGCCGTAAGTTACAAGTATAATAATCGGTTGCTCAAAACTTTACCAGAATTTTGTTTAAGGACTGGAGTGCAATTTCTTTACGCTATTTTAATCCTGTCGGCGCTCATGAATCTGGATTAATTGGTGAAGATCCTTCGGGAATTCCTAATAATTTAATGCCTTTTATTGCTCAAGTAATAATAATTAACTAACTTCAGGTTCGAACCCGTTTTTTAAAAATATTTTTAATCCATAGGTGGCAGTTGGTAGACGTGAAAAATTGAGTGTGTATGGTTCTGATTATGATACAATAGATGGCACTGGTGTAAGGGATTACATTCATGTGAATGATTTAGCAATAGGTCATGTAAGAGCCTTAGATAAGTTTGCTGATTCCAACTTTACAGGTTTCAAACCTTATAATTTGGGAACAGGAAAAGGTTTATCAGTTCTACAAATGGTAGAAGCATTTAAATTAGCGTCAGGTAAAGATATTCCTTATGAAATTGTCGATCGACGTCCAGGTGATATAGCTTCATGCTACGCCGATGCTAGCCTTGCCCTTAAAGAATTGAATTGGAGTGCTACAAAAGATGTAAATGCTATGTGTAAAGATACGTGGAATTGGCAATCAAAAAATCCTAATGGTTATCAAACGAAGACTGCTAAATAAATAAAAATATTTAATAATATTGACTGAATAATTTTTATAAATTTCCTAGTCAAAATAGATCAAAGTACAAACATAAAACAACATTCATTCATTAATTTTTTTGTTTGTTATTAATTCATTTCCACTTCCACAACTACCTTTGAGCACCTGTGTTACTTACAATTTTTATGTTTTACTGAAGAGATACCCTTGAAAACCTTAGAAATATTTTAACGAAAAAATTAGAAATGGGATGGTACATACATATTCAATTAGGTTTACTCGTCCTTTTATACAGTTATTTTGATTTTTTTTAAAATGTAAAATAGATTTATGTTCTTTCCATTTAAGTATGTTTGTGAATAGCACGACAACTATTTAAGAAATATGTGGTTTAACATACAATAAACAAAATAGTTCTGGTAAAATATGTTCGAAATTAAATTATAATTGCAATTTTGTATTTTAAAATACAACATTTAGAGTATTGGCGAATGCACACCATTGCGACGTGCGATTAGCGATAGATTTTTCAATCGTGATTCACCGATCCGTTATTTGCGGTGCATTCTATCGAAGGCCATTTTGAAAGTTTTAAATTAAACTGTTATAAATTTCCAATCACAGAAAGTTAATTTAAAACAAACAAACAAAGATTTCTTAGATATTAAGCCAATTACAATACTTATAATAATAGCTTGTTATTTTTAAATTAACTTTAAAAAATAGAGATTGTTACTTTTATAACGATATAATTTAAAATTTAGAAAAATGTCTTTAGATAATGCATCATTTGGTAAAATACGTCAAAAATTGCTTTAGTAAATCGTGGTTAAAAAATCCATCGCTATAATTTGTTATAACTATTCAAAATAGTTATTCAAAATTATTGAATGCATTTGACACAACATATATGGACTTTTAAATTTCGCATAGGTATACTATACCAAGAGTCAGTATTTTACTAATCATCTAGCGTAATTTTGTTGATTACAACTGAAGAAATGGTTAGTTATTTTTGGTAATACCCATTTATATAATTCTAAACTCCAAAAGTATATTAAGAATAGTACAATTGAAGACGTATTACAACTTTCATCGTGACCTTTAGTGTTACTTAGAGAATACCTATGTCACAGGGACAGGTAATTTTGTCGCAATAAACATTTTCTATGAGTTTAACTGTTAAACTTTAACAAAATTGTTCATTTCATACAATTTACATTTCATATAATCTTCAATGAGGCCCAATATGCGCTCTCTTTTTAACTAACAGATATGAATTCAACTGTTTCGCTCGCACTCGGACAAGAACGGTTTTCTCTCTGGCAGATAGTGATGAAATTTATTTCTGGTATGCAATAATATATTTTCTATACATATTTTCTTATTGTGTTACAATAAAATAACAAGACTAATGAAATAACAAAATAAAACTATTTTCTATAAATATGTATAGCGTTCTGTCAACAATTAGGAGGAACGAAAATGTTCTGGTGAATTTTTTATACATTCAGTATACATTTAGAAATAATCTGCATACATTTTAAGACTAATACTTTAACTAAAATAATGTTTATTTCTTACGAACTCCAAAATTTTAGGGTAATTTAACCCGGCCATTGGGGGTACCAGAAGTGGTTTCCATTGTCGAGCAGATATTAAACATTGAGTCAATAAATTTTCAAGACTTTTATGACGGTTTACCGTCAGCTGTTAGAAGCATACTCCATTATGTTAAGTCATTCAATTGGCGCGCCCAAATAACTCAAAAAATACTTATCCAAATGTTATTAAAACAAAATTCCATAATACTCGCACTTAATCTTTACTTAATTTCCCCATGCACATTCAATATATCTTCTGATTTTTGAATTTTTAAATTATGTTTACAATCTCAAGCAATACCTGGTAAATCTACTAGTAAGTGCTCTATCGATTCTATCTTTCTCCTTATTTGAATTTTCTAAAAGAAATTCTTTAAATAAAAGTTGTAGAGCTTTAAATTATTTGTAAATGTACTAAGTACTAAGAAATGCGTTAGACTCATTTTCGAGAAAAATGTGTAAAACCTGAAAATCACTTGAATAAATCTCCAATAGGTAGATTTTGATGAAATTATTAATTTTTCGTCCTTGGATCATTAAAAGCTTAAATATATAATTTGTTGATCGTAGGTAGCTCTTTTGATGTGAAGATATCTTAAACACAGTCAAACATATTTCTATATCTACTAATTAGCTGAAAGTTACATTTATAACAAGTTATCGTCTTAAATGTTATCATATAATTGCTGATTCCTGTATTACATAAAATTTATTATCTTAATTATAAATAAGAAACGATTGATGTTTAGTTTTAAATACTTATCCTACTTTTTCAACTAGACACTTAGTAGTATGTATATTATAATTGTGTTACTTTTAATATTGAGTTATAGGTATAAACTGTATGAAGTATTTACGAATATTGTAATAAACACGATTTTCTTCTACTATTGGGACAGTAATAAATATTACACAAGTTGTGAATATTTATGAACTACTTACAAGAAGTAGTTTGACAACTACATATTAAAGTTTTATTTATTTTAAACATCTTATGTGACATATTCATTTATAAATTAAACAAATTACAAGCACATCGATAATGTGATAATAATTTGTCGTCTTTTGATATTATCAGTGATTTTCATCTATTATCATTATATTTGTTTGTATCGGCTACAAATATTGAATGGTATATTTTACACTTTTTTTTTCATAAATGATTACTAATGTTATACGCTGCATAAATTTGCATTAGGTTTTACATGCACAATTAGATCTATAGGTAGTTGTTATGAGCAACACTTAACTCCATCGAATCTCTTCAGGCTAAAAATACAAAAATTACGAATAAAAATGTCAATTGTGATGAGGGCTTTGTGTTAGCTCTACTTTTAATGATTAATCTTTTCGACAAATTTTGCCTATTTTTTTTGCTTCACCGTTTAAATCGCGAGATAATCAATCTCGTGATTTCGAGTGTCACTTCCTATTCAAAGTATAAATTTCGATTTTATGCCACAATTTCCTAGATCAAATTATTTTGTATTTTATAAATACGTATTTCGACTACAAAGTAGTCACCATCAGTATGAATTAGCTAGTTGTAATCATTCTCTGAGGAGATGTGTTACTCGTTGCTAATTTGGTAACGGTTTGTGCAAAGCGTAACCCGTAGCAACGAATAACATCTCCTCAGAGAATCATTAAAACTAGCTAATTCATACTGATGATGACTTGAAAAATCCTAGACTTCTCAATAATAATTATAAAATTATTTAAAGTATGTAAAACATATTATCATCTCTTAACTTTTCCTATTTTATTACAAAAAACTCTCGACTGAATTTAAAAAAAAAAGAACTAGGAGAGGATGAAAAAATTTTTAAAGAATAAATAAAAAAAACAGCAAAGCACGCACACCGCTTTGTTCTCGATGTATTAAATTAAAAATATTAATTTTATCTCCGCCAGGCATAATATATGTAAAATTTATAACATCACACTTATGTTTCTGTCTATAATAAGTGACTTTATGCAAAATAATACATTACATGAGTGAATTGTTGACATAAGTAACAACAGTTATCTTTAGTTCATTTTTACCTCAATTTATCCAGTTTCAAAATTCTTTAAATACATTACTACATATCCCGGAAGTGATTTCTTGAAACGTTTCCCTTATTATCGACATTTCTAAACGATCCTTGTTGATATACAAAAAATTATTATCAAACTTTTTCAATTTTCGGACACTCTGTACATTCGATTTCAAAAGTGTATAGCTGAATTTTAATATTTTCGAAAGCGGAGATTTTTATAAAGAATAAATTTTTTTCGTAAACCTCACTAAAAAAACGTTTTCTATATGGAGTCAAATTAAGCAGTCAAACTACAGTTTGGCTACAAGCGTTACAAACTTTAGACCAAAATTAATATTCTATGTATTTAGAATATACCAGAAATATTAATTTTGGTCTAAAGTTTGTAACGCTTGTAAATACTGAAGCCATTAACAGGATGTTTGAATAAGATTTTATAGAAACAGTAAATTAGTTCATTCCAACAGATCCACCAGTCTTCAAGAGAACTCACAAATAAAAGATAGAGTGCTGAAATTTTGATGACGTATTTTAGACATAAAAAATATGTTTAACTTCGTGAATGAGCAAAATCGGTCCATTGGATCCATGATCCAACTAATAAACTGTTTAGATTCGCCACAATTTCAACTTTAATTTAGCTAAGTACATACATTTGCAATACATATTAATATTATATATGTATGAACTGCATATTTAGAGTATTTTATGAATGCTTATCTTTAAAAATAGTTCAAATTCTTGATACTGAACCACATGGTGAGTATCTAAACAATCAACACATTTAGTTATTATCTTCAATTGTTTTCTTACACTATTAATAGTTCGTAGTCACGATTAAGTTAAGGACAAATAAAACTACAGTTATCATCATAACAATCAAGTTAAGGATAAATGAAAATCGAAACGTAACCTCTATTTTGATTATCTGAATTATTGAACTGAACTATTTTAAACAGTTCGACCTCACATCGTTAGTTCGATTTAGCATAGGTATCTATCCCGAACGAGATAGATCAATTTCGATTAACATTGGTAAAACTGGACTTTTTTTAAGAAACAAACTTGTACGTTATAAATTTTACTGCAATCATCTGACCATTTTTTATGGGAATGTATCCTTATCGAAGTAAGTCTTAAATATTTTAAATTCTAATATCACTCAACAGATGAAAATTTAATTTTCTTAAATGAAGATATCTAAATGTGAAGAATTTTTAATTATTAGTTTTTCTAGTCTTATTTAAGATATTTGGCTACTTCATTTCAACACAACTGGAAAAAAGCTCTAAGCAGTTATTCCTCTGAAACTGCCTTTTCATTGATAATGTAGCTAACTGAAAATTTTCTGAATTCGTCACTGTCTAACAAATATGAATAAAAATAGAGATATTGAACTGGATAATCAAGAAGAACTCCAAGAAATAGAAGATATAGAAAATGAACCTGAAGAAATCGAAAGTTTAATCGATTCTGGCTAGGAAGAATTGATCACGTAGAAAAAAAAAAGATTATTTTCATTTAATTTTTGTATTTTAAATTTAAATAAAACACTTTTACATAATAATTTGTAGATACTTAAGAATCACACGGCATAGAAAAACAATCTTTTCGGGACTTTGAAAGTCGAGATTAGTTAAGTACATTCTCCTTAAAAAAATTGAAAAATGTTTAGGTTTGAAAAATTTGAGCTTGTTTTAAAAACAAAAAAGAATATTTTCACTGATTTTTGAAAATGAAAATTTTCAAAAATCAAAAAAATTACATTTTTGTTTTTGAATTTTTCTCAATAATTTTGAGGTTATGGTCAATAATTTTCATTAAGAAAGTTTTAGATTGTTTATTTTCTTTAATTTAATATTTAACTTTTTTCGATGGAATGCATAATTTAGCCGCAAATCGCAAAAAACGAATATAACGTATATACTATAACTCAAAACCCCCTTTCGGAAGTTTTAATCAGTCGGTCGATTATTCCATAATTTTTTACATCATTAACTGTATTTTCCGGCCATATGTGAACTGTTAAGAATTTATCGTTTATTACACGTTTTGGCCGTAGTGTATATAATTAAACAAATTTTTTTGATGCGCCGCAGCAGATAGTTTTTAGTCAAAACGTAATGATATCTAAAGAGGTAGTAAAAAATAATAAAAACAGAAGGGCTCAAAAACGGATAATCGTCATACAGATTGATAAATATGCACATTTAATAACATTTATTGAATATAGATATTAAAGTTTACAATAAAATATGTCTTCTTTATTAGAAAATTAATTATTGTTTTTTAATTTATATTTTTTCCTCGATGGCAGGAATTACTTGTTACATTTACAAGTGGCAATCTAATAATAATAATAATAATAACAATCATAATAATATAGTGATAATACTCGCATACCATAATAATGCCACCAATATGTCATAGTTAATTATAAATATAAATGTAAGAAATATCATAAACGCATAAAAATCTGATCTTATTGCCTCATAACATCTATGTACTAACTAAACATCTGAGAAGAAAAATAAGATTATGTTGGGTTAGGCTAAAGGGGTTTTTTTTAGTCCATTAAGTGAACCATTCGCTTGTGTTGATAAATATGTTTCTTCAAATTTAATCTTTCATAATGTTTTTCTCCATCTTCTCTTGCTCTGTATATTTACACTGGTTCAAAAATTTTAAACTTTCAAGTTATTTTTGAAGTAAAACTTCTTTGTGACTAACAAATAACTGCGTTCTTATACAATAATAACTAACGTAACTAACACGATGAATAAAAAAAGTGACAGTAAAATGAGACAACCACATACGTCAATAGGATATAATGTGCGACAGAAGGACGTAGAAGTATCTATAGGATATAATGTGCGAGAGAATGAGATAAAAGGCATTTTACAGGGTTTATTAGAGGGCATCATAACAACCGTGAGTATTGTTTTTATAAATATTTCATGATTTTGATAAAAACATTATTAGTAAAAACATTTATCGAAAATTCAAACTTGCAGTTTAAATAAGTGTAATGGATAGTATGTAATAAATATGTGAATAAAATTCAGAGTAATTTTTAAGTTAATGTCAATATTATAGCATGAGCATGAACCATTAAATGTAACGATGGTACACTTATAGTTGTTTATTTCTAATCGGAAACCTGTAATAAATCGGGTTAAAAATGATAGGCAACACAATTTGGTTTTAACCGTTTATTAATTTTATTTGTAACTGAGTTGTAACTAAGGTAATTCATGTTGAATTGTCCATTGTACAAATATTAATTAACTCATGAATATGATCTAAATGGCCATGTCGATTACCCACCGAAGCAATATAAAAATATGTAAAAGAAAGGCAAAACAATGGTAGAGAAAAATTTTAGAATTAAATTTGACAAAATGAAACATACATTTTTTTATTTTGAATATTCGAAATAAATGACCTCGCTCCACTGAGAAAACCTGTAAACACAAAAAAACTGATTTTGAAAAAAATAAATATACTTATATTTAATTACAATTGTAAAAAAAAAAAAAATAATAATAAGCATAAGATTTATTAAAAAACTTATAGTTTTTGGATATTGTCATAAATTCTGAAGAGATTTTGGAAAATAAATGAAGGTCCGCATAGACTGGATGGCCAGATAGGACTGATGTAGTTTAGTGATATTGATAGTACATCAACTTTAAAATTAATTTAGACCAATGAAAAGAATGTTCAGTGCAAAAATTTGTTTTTAAGCTTAAGATTACATTCGACATTTGAAATAATCTTATCAAAAGAAAAATTTTGTGTAGATAATGAAATAGAATTGGAGTATAAAACCAGCATCTGAATTTATTTCCATTAAATTTTTGTATAACAGTAAATGCGCTATGAGATTTTCAGTCTTGGTAATCTAGTTTACGTTAATTGTTTTTAGAGAGATTTTATTACTTTCTTTAATTATTAGTATGAATACAAATTAACTGTATTTATTTTGTGAGCGTTTGTCATTTTCTCAACTATTTATAGATATATTTTATAACTTTTGTTATTTTTAACATATATCTATTTTACAGAAGTAGAAATGACGTTTGCACCTCAATTGAATACATTACACATCTGCGGGTTATCGAACCTGAGACAATATAATTGTGCGTTCCTTTTACTAAAAGTATTGACAATTGGCATCATCCTGGCTTTGAAATCATAGTCTTTTGATTAAGAAATACTGACACAAAAAATGAGAACTCTACAATAAATACAATCTATTATGAAATATAATGTAATAGACATTGCATTCTTTTGAATTTTCGCGAACAAATAACTTTAAAAATAATCGTACATTTCCTTTTAGTTTTGCTGTAATTGGATTCAAATAAAAAAATAAAAATTCAATCAAAAGTTTTTGCTACTTTTACTTATAAATTCATATACGTGATGAAGCCTCTAATGCAAAAGATCCGCCAAAAAAGAAACATTTAAGTACCGATATAGCTTTTTTTCATTGGAAATCCGCAGATAAGAATACAGGCATGAATACCCGGCACATCCCTAATAGGTACCAAACTTTATATATTGTATTAAAAGTAATATTTTTTGTATTTACAGTTTTCCAATTACTCTCTCTCTCTCTCAGCGCTTAGAAGTAGTATTTTTGAAATGAAGGCTACGCATAGATGTGTAAATGGAAAACTTTTCTAGTTAACAACTTTCACTATACATTTTCTTCCTTTTTGTGAAATCTGGTTTAAAACGGGATAGCATATATATATATACATAGAAGTGAAAAAATTTGTAAAGGGTTATTTACGTCAATTATCATCATCCTATGAAGTACTTAAATTTTGTATTATTTTTGAAAAATTTCTATGTACAGAATTTGAATCGTCAATAATTGTAATAATAGTATAGTTTTTTGCAAAATATTGTGTGTCTTGCACTGATTTGTATACAATTAATAATTCATTCTTTCTCAAAAGCACGAAAGCACGTTTTTGATTTCACAAATATTTTGGTTTCACAAAACAGCTCTCAAGAAATTATTTATGGTCTTTATATAGAGGTAAAAATATATATACAGATCTATACAATATTTACTTCGATTTATTTAAAATCATTTATAATTTTTTTTATAACAACTATAGATTTTTTTTATCATTCAACATATAAAGTAAATAATAAAATAAATACATTACTGAAATAGTTTAACACATGTATAGAAAATCATAGATAATTATATAATTGTTTTTACAAATCATAATTATTTCATTTCTTGTTAAATAATTAAGTTTTTTTGCTTAGTGTTTACGTTAGGAATATTTACATTTTTAAATGAAATTATTTGATTCGCTCGCTATAGGTAACATTTGGTATATGAAGTCATTATTGAGAATAATATTAGTTATAAATTAGAATAATAGATCATTAAAAATTTATCTCTTACCAGAATTGTACTTTTGACAAAGAAACAAGCTTACAACTTCTGGGATTCTAGAGGAAAGGAAGAAATTAATGGTTTTGTTCACAGCTTTCATATTTTGATATTTGTATTTTTTAATAAATATTTTGTAATTATGTTATAAATTTAAGCTTATTCTCATTCATCCTTTGTTAGTAAATAGATTCATTTCAATGAACCTCAAAAATTTATTAAAATCCAAATCAAGTTAATTTTGATCTTATTCATACCTAATGAAGTTGGTACCTTCATTCATAAATAATTAAATTTTGCTTAAGCACTGCCAAATTTCAAATTTCGTTGTTTCTTTCTCTTCAGTATATCTTTGTCTAGTAACATAGTGTTGAAATATTTAACTTTGAAAGTTTAAATACTACCATAGTTTAAAGCTATGTTGTAAATAGAGCTTGGCGAAATCTCTTCCGAAAGTGTGAGACTGTAGATGAAGGCTGGATTTACTGGTTCTACTATTGTATAAGAACGCATTAGAGCAATATTTATTATTGAACTAACGAAGGGCGATCTAAGATTTGTTTGGCTGTGTCTACTCATTTAAGTTTGTTCCGCTAAAACTTTCGGATGCGTTCTTCAATTTATATGTAATTTAGTAAGCACATTTTTACATTTATGAAATTCGCTTATTCATTTTCGATGTTAATACACTATTTTGATTTACCTTGTTTAAATGGATACCTATTTAAAAATGAAAATTTTAATACCATAGGTATTGCACTCAAAAAGTGTATTCAATTTATCATCAAATACAATATTGTGTACATAAGAATGTAAAATAACAGCAATTTTTCATCAAACAAACCCGATTCTTATTATTAAAAAATAAATAATTTGAACGTTTATTTTGTACAATAGCCATTTTTTATGTGCTACTGACTTCAATTTTTTTTCCTCTTTTGTGGCAGTGGAGGTATATTACCTTTACACATGAATATGAATATATACATTTAAGTTCTTATAATACCAGTATTTAGCAAATAAAGAGTTTAATTAAAATAGCAATAAAGTAATTGGTACTTGATGAAAAAAAAATTATTATTTCATATTTTAACAGTTAACAATAAAAATATACACTTAAGATTTATTTAAAATTATATGAAGGTTATGTATGACAAACCTCAAAACACATAACCTCAAAATGTATATTCATTATCAACGTTTAACTGTTGCATATAGGCACTTATTTAACTAGGCACATAATCTATAGATAATATTTTGTATGAGACCTAGTTCAGAAACAGATACGAATCGTATTAGGAGTGCACTTTAGGTCGTGTTGACCAACCAGAAGCAAGTATAATAAATTGACCTATCTGAGCGATTTGATGGAGTATTATTGAAAGTGAATTTACCTATGTTTGTGACTATAAATGTGGATTTAGGTTCGTGAATGAGCAAAATCGGTGAATTGGGTCCAATGGATTCATGACCCAATTTAAAAAAAAAATTCAAAAATAAAACAAATTTGTTTCTTCAAAGCAATTAACTTTATTTTGAAACATTTATTCGTAAGCGGTTTAGATTCGCCACGATTTCTGTCAAAATTTAGCTAAAAAATATATATAATTGCATTAAATATTATAACAAGTTATTTTAACTCTATAGACTGCGTATTAAGAGTATATTATGAATTCTTATAACAAAAATGGTTATATCGAGTATTTAATCAATTAACACTATTTACAGATCCGGGTGGTTTAAATAATTACAAGACAAATCGGATCAAGTCATAAATAATTATTTAGCTTTCATTATTTATCAGTGGTCATTATGAATATTGCTAAACCATATACACAGCAATTTGATAATATTGGTACATTTGACAAAGCGCAAGGGTAAGGAACATACTTGTGACATATGCCAACCTATGATGTGCTAGGATACCATACTTGATTCCAAACATCGTCTAAGCAGTTGAATCACAGAGTGGAATAGAAGTAACAAAATTCTGCTGAACCGTGTTTATTCGATCCCACATATCGTCTTGAAATTTAATCACAGAATGAATATAAAGAACAAATTACCATATACCGTACTAACTCGACCTCAAATACGCTAACATTTGCTAGTTCAAATATCGCTTGTGAGTAGTTTAACCGAGCGAACGTAGGGGCCAAAATACTCGTATTCACGTTCTGTGAGTAAGGAGATAATTTTACCCCAAAAATTAGCTTCCATAATATTGCCAGAAATTTTAATCACAGGTTCAATAAAATGGACAAAATTTTATACACTTATACTAACTCGACCTCAAATACGCTAACCTTTGTTAACTCAACTGAGTGAAGAACATAAGGGTGGAAAGACTCGTATTCCCGTCCTCAAACTCACAGGTTCCAATTAATTCGAACGCGACTAAAGAGGAAACATTTGTATTTCTGCATGTATTTTTGAATGTAATACACTAAAAAACTACTGGACATGATTTGACAAATTTTTCATCGTTGGGATAGCTACAGTATCCCCGGGTGATAAAGAATACTTTTTATCCCTGTATTCCTACATCCGCTAGTTATCAATAACAAGAATTTAATAAAACTTATTTCTATTATTCCACCCAACCAGTGGAAGGTATTATTCATAAAGCTCGGTCAATTTAATTTTTCAATAATTGTTCTTACTCCCAAAACATTTCAAACTGCCGGAACATTATGAATAATAGTCACATTGTTACTCAGTCCATGGCATGCATATATGTTACATGATATTTGATTAGTATTATACTGGAAATATACGTAGAAATGTGCAATACCTTAAAATCCCAATTAATAGTTTTATTTTTATTGGAGAAATATCTATTTTGGAAATGATTGATATTCATATTCATTACATTATTTGAATTCTCTAGTTCATATCAGTCAACATGTTACTACCGTGAATTCGTTATGCGTTAGGTATACACTTACTTTTTGCAACATCAAAAATTTATGTTATGTCAATAAAAAACATAACTTTAAAATCGATCACACCATATGTTCATTATTAAAACAAAAAATCAAATTTCCATATTAAGTGTTTTTTTTTTTTTTGTTTTACTTCGTGCATGACAAAAAATCTTTTCAACCCGAAAATCAAAAAAATCAATTTGTGTGTGTGTTTGAGAGTTAAATTTTTTTCGCGACATATTTCTAAATAAATTTTTCGCTTAGTCTTCAATTATTTGACGTAATATTAGAAAAGTCTGTATACACACAATGGTTTATTTTCTGAAGACACTATGGCAACACAAAACTATTCAGATTTAAAAAATGTACTATTTTATTATTGAAAAAATTATTAAATGTAAAAAATAAATAATTCTATTTATGTACATTTAAAAAATATTACTAATGCGTCTTGTCTCCTGCAAATTTTAATGAAATTACTTGAATTATTTGTAAATTTCTACAATTTTTTAATGATTTTTACACGACTTTTGCAAAAAAAGTCACAGATAAAATTCTTCGATCACTTCGGTTGTCCTTCTATATTCCTTACGTCTAACTATGAGCAGTTGTATGTGAGTCCATTTTTGTCCAAACTTGTAATATAATTCATTAAGTGTATAACGCTTGAAAAACGATTTAATTCCACAATCAAGGGATAAGTAAAATTAAAAATGAAATTTGATATACATGTAACGCGGGGGTAGCGTTGAAAAATAAAATTAAAGGATTTTTTAACTAATATTTGCAAGTAACAATATGCTGAGGAACAAATTAAACAGGATCAGAGTCTATATAGAAGTATACAAAATTATAATTTATTTTTTTCTTTTATTAGTATTTATGCTGAATATGCTAATAATATGCTTCTAGTTTGCTGATAATACAAAACAATTAAAGAAATAGGAATTTAATTCATCTCGCAATTAGGATAAAATAACTTTCTTTCATTATCGATTACATACAGTTATTGGTCTAACACTTAAACATCTTATTCGTGTAGCTTGTTTAAATTGAATTCTTCTCAATTTTTTTGTTTTGTTTATCATATGAATATCGAATATAGGAGGAAGTTATTGAAGAAACAACTGTATAACATTTGTTTATTTATTCATCCATTGTTTTAAATGTAGGTCAATCATCACCATTTCATTAGATCAGAACGTTGAAGAAATTGTTCCATTCTCTGATCAGACGATCGTTGTATGCATGGTATACTATGGTACAATACACATGCATACTTCTTTCAATAGTATGTTAATAATTATTTTTTTGTTCTTTAAACTTATATTTTAATGCCATTTTATCACAATCTTGAATACTGATGAAGTTTGTTCGTTTTGTAAAATAAAATCAATATTGTCCAGGCGCGGATCTAGCATTAAACTTCATCATAGTTTTGAAAACATTATAATATTTCGTTTCACGCATACCGTTTTTTTATCTCACTTTTGAACTCGCAGAAGAGTTATCAATGATCTCAAGCCTCACATGATAAACATTGATTCGCATAAAACGGCTAATTTAAAAATACAGATTTGAATACAATTTTCGCGTAACTTATAAAATTAAAATCATTTACACAGATTAACGTGTTATTTAAATGGGAAAAATTCAAATCAATTTAGTCAGTTCTTGGCATAAATATTTTGGGATCAAATTATAAAACTCAAAGTTTTTCTCTTATAAATGTATCTCCCCACATAGCTCAAAATTGTGTAGACTGTTAACATTTTGGATTTATGCCTTTTTTTTATTTTTAACCAGGTGAATAGTTTGCACGTTTTACTACGCAGCAAATATATTATTTCAACAGGAATAACAATTTCGACTATCTATGTCTGAATCCATTTTCATTTGTCAAAAAGGTACTCGGTTTGTAAAAATTTTTGTCTGGCCTATTACGAATAGAAATAAATCACAATTATATGTTTGACGTTATAACAATTTTCAGTGTATAGATAGGTAATAATAATAGTAAACACTGTTATCTGTTCACTTAAATAATATTGAAAAGACAAATAAATAAAACATGACTTTATGCATTTAATACCACCATATTATATTTTGTTTTATTCATAGATGATTTTAAAAATCAATTACACAGGAAGTTGACTCCATGGAAATATAAATAAATACTTTAATCTCTACAAGATTACATACACATTTTTTTTTTTAAATAATAATTTGGTAATACTAGATAAATATTATGCTATCAGAATTTCATTAAAATATAAAGTTATCAAATTGTTTATTTGAATTAAAAATTGGTATTTAAAGCTGATAAAGGGCATTGCACTCGTGACTCGTTATACCGAGATCGCACATTAAGCAAGCATAAACGTTTTGTTGGTATTCATAATGAATGTACGGCAACCAAGTCTCCGTACACATTTGGTACAATGTGAATATATGTGGCTGGTTTTCCCAAATATATTAAGCCAATAGAAGCCGCGTCAAGGTTATTTTATTTTCGATACAGTTTATAAATCTCCAATGTCCATTTCATTTGCCTCGACTAATTTGCTGCTGATGCAGATACGCAATATTATTGAATTATTTCTTTTCTAAGTAAGGCATTAGATATTTAGATTCTTCAAATTTTTTCATTGCCTCCTACTCAAAGATGTTTTTAATTTGGTTAAATGCATTAACCAATTTCATCTACTTTTTCTTCATAATAGGGTAGAAGTATTGTTTTTCGTGAAAGAGCAAGCCAACGCAATGTATCGTAACAAGCGCTTCCACCTAAATAATTAATCGTATTTAATTTGTTTTGTTATCATCTTTCTTCGTAATAAGTTGAAAGATTTTAACAACTCAGATTATATTTATTCAATAAGAAACAAATTTATTTTAAATAACTAATTAATACAAAGTCAAATTTGTTTCTATATTTCTGAGGTTTTGTAAACTGTTATTGTTTTAACTTTTATGTAATTGGAAGTTTACAAATTTTATACAATTTATTTATTTATTTATTCATAAACATCAAAAATAAAAATTAATTTTTGTTTTTTTGTAAATAGTAATTTTAACTAAATATACATTACTATTAAGAATGGTTAAGAAAACCTTTAATAATTATTAACTAGTAGCAGGTGATGATTTGATCGACAAAATATTAAACATATCATTATAATTCATATACATGTATTATAATTCTTATTCATGTAAAATATTTCATATTTACATAGCATATCATATTTATTGCTTTTAGGTATACATGATTGAATTTAAAAGTTGCATGAAAAATAAACCATCCAATCCAATATAACATAATATGCGTTTGGTTTCTGTGCATTCGGGCCATCATTATTTTCCTAATTATGTTATAGTCAAAGTTTCCAAATATAACCTTTGTTTTTATTACCTATGATTGATTATAAAATTACGCAGCAATAGACACCGTACTTTTATAATTTTTTATTTTCTTATAGCAATATTATTATTTATTATGCAATATGTTGAAATTTGTAATATAAGTAAGGAATTTCAGTTTTAATTCCTGTCCGAATGGATTCTCATACTATGATGGTTCATATCTGAAAAAAATTATAGCCAAACAGAAAGACCATTAGTCAAATTTCCCACGAGCTCTTACACTAAAAAATTTAACTCCAGAAAAAGTATATAATAGATATCTTTTCTAAATTGTTATTTTACAATTTCTTTAAATGAACAATTGAACTATTACATTTCATGCAATTGGAAATGATTTCATGTATGAGAGTTTAATTTAATTAAATTTATTTTAAATTACTAATATTTAGCACATTTTTATTTTTATTTTTGTTAAAATTTCTCTATGTATTAAAATAACATTGTTTAATTATGTATATAGAATATTATCAATTACTATAATAATAATAATAATTGTTTATTTGTTGACTCGTACTGTTCAGTTACATATTTTGTTTGATATTAAAACAATTTTATAATTAAATTAGAAGTGGATAATAATTAAATATCTATATATTTACCAAGAAGTCGGATGACGAATAACAATTCTAAAATCAAAACAATAAAAGTATAAACAGGAATAAAACAAACTAAAATATGAATAATATATATATATATATATATATATATATATATATATATATATATATATATATATATATATATATATATATATATATATATATATATATATATATATATATATATATATATATATATATATATATATATATATATATATAATATATAACAATAATAAAGTAATAACAATACCTAACAAAATAAAATAATATAGAAGCCAATATGACAGCGATAAAATATAAAATATAGATTAACCATGAAACAAACCTTACATAAACAAGTTAAAAAACAAGAAAATTTGTTCTGAATTATTTATATACTAATTGGATAAACCTTCTGCTCCGCTATCCATTGCAACCTTGATGAAGGATGACAATTTCTTTATCTTGTTAGGGTCTCTAATGTCAAATTTTCCAATCATATCATCATTTAATTCGCTTGATAATTGTTTTCTAAGTATCATACAATCCTTGGTATTCCAACATCAGATGTTTTCTTTCACTTGCTGAATGACTTATAAAGCACAGTTTGTTTCCATTAGGGTCCTTATTGCTATTGAAATTCCAGCTCCCTAATCGTAAACTTGAAATAAACTTTTATGCAGTTAGTTACATTATTATTATTTATCGCAAAAATATAAATAAAATATCCGTACAGATTATTGATCTTGAAATTACAAATGGCATTAATAACACGACATCAAAAGTGGTCTAAAATAATTTGGCTATAACGATTCGATGCTGTGATTCATATAAAGGAAACGCTCTCATGACAATTTTGCCTACTTTCAACATGATGATAGTGTCAGTAAGCATGTATTAAAATTTGTTAGCCGTGTAGCTTTGGGAGTCAATTTAGACTGCGTCAAGTAAGGAGTCTTCTATATCCGACTATCTAAAGATAATAAAAACACTACATTCAGTGACAATATGATTTAAGATAATTGTGGCCACAAAATATTACATACAAATAATAATCATAGAGCAGTTATAAAGCGGTTATATCTAGAGTAGACAAACTTCACTCATCGCCGTAGTCCATGAAAACAAGACTTTATCTTTTAATTTAATAATTCGTGTTATTATGTTCAAATCAATTGACATTTAATATTCCATTTTGTCTCTACGGTGAACATATAATAAGACATAGTGAATAAAAAGAACTTAAAGAAGAAATGAACAAAACACGATCAACAAACACGATTATGTATGTTTCGCTTAGTCGGTGAGTAGGACATTACCTCCAGCACCATAAGCAGTAAAACAGCATGCATCCACATTTACATTTACATATATAAAACAAACTCAATTCCACTCAAAATGAATCTCTTATGTGCATTGCAATCAAATCAAATTGAATACTTTATATATATATATATATATATATATATATATATATATATATATATATATATATATATATATATATATATATATATATATATATATATATATATATATATATATATATTTATATATATGTATGTATATATATATATATATATATATATATATATATATATATATATATATATATATATATAAATATATATTTATATATATATATATATATATATATATATATATATATATATATATATATATATATATATATATATATATATATATATATATATATATATATATATATATATATATATATATATATATATATATATATATATATATATAAACAATATAATAAACGAAAGATTCTTAAAAATGTCAGAAACAAACCATGTAACGTTTGATTTAAAAGAAAACAAGTTAAGCTGATGAATAAGATTAAAAATAAAATAAAAGTATAAAAATTTATACACAGATACGCCTACAGAACAATATTAACAATATTAGGAGTTAATAAATTTAATCTTTGTTTTACCTACCTTATATTTTATGTAAATTAAGTAGGTACTTTTGTTTTATTTTAGTTTCCTTTTAAATATTGTTGCATGACAAACAATCACACAGCATGAGTATCATATTAAATTTTTACAAATTTTATTAGGTAATTTATAATTATATTACAAATCTTTATATATTTCTGTCTATGGCATAAACCTTGAAATATTTTAAGGTTAATGTTATAGTATGAAATTGAAATTCAACAATGCCATGGCATTATCGTACAGATTTATAATAAATAGGATGGTATCAAAAGTATTATTGAATTTCTCATCAATTAATTTTTCAAAACACTTCGAAAATCCAAACTGCGAAATATATTGTAAAATATTATGAATAGTCATCTAAAGAGAGTTATATTATCAATATAGGCCAAGATCCCAGATCGATCAGATATAACTTATTTTTACACAGATGAAACTTTAGGATCTCAGTCGCGTCTCGTGTACTTTGAAAAGCGTCTGACTAAAGTTCTGGTCAATAAAAAGTGTCTGACACTTAATTTAGTTTTATTTTATTTATTTTTACTTATTTTATTTTATACTTTTTAGTTCGTTATTTTCGGTCGATTTCCGGTCGATTTCGGACGATTTTCGGTCTGTGTGTAGTATTACTGTACATCTAAAGGTGAATAGATCGAAAGGTCTGAAATTGTCCAATTTTTCCCGCGTGTTTGTTATTTAGTTTTGGCTCTGCCGAGGGACATCTTTATTTATACGACATCATACAAATTTATATCAAAAGAAAGAAGAAAATATATTATTTGATCAAGTAAAAGTTATTTATAAAATTTCATATTCTCAGTTTCGGAGAAATACGAGAACAAACGTACAATTACTTTTAAAATTTGGCACTCGTCTTTAGAAGATCATATGGACTAATATATACGAATATTATATAATTCCAAAAATAATACATACAATCGGGTTGAAATGCTAATCTGCTTGTTAATAAAAATGGAAAAAAATAGATTAAATCAATTTAAATTTTATTTGTATAGTTGTTATATTCCTTATTTACCAATTGGTTACTTTGGCTTGAAGTTCTTAAATACCTCAAGAAATATGAATAACTCTAAACATATACTAATCAAGTTATTCGTTAAAAAATTTTCTACAAAATAGCTCTGATAACCATTTTTAGTAACATCAAATAAATAAAGTTATTAGGCTTTAAAATAATACATTGCTTTATTTTAAATCTATAATTTGACTTTTTTTAAATTTATTTTTGTTTACAACTTTTGAAATTTAAATGTTATAAGAAAAAGTCAAAGTGAAAAGTTTTAGATAATATTATTATCTAAAAAAAAAGTTTGTAGCAAAATTTTAATAGTCTACCAAATTTCACTCCCCCCGATCCCGAAAGCTCCAAATTAATTTCACTTTGGTGTGTTTTATTAAATTTAAAAATAATGTTCGTATATAATTAATTGCTGCCTGAATGATATGCTCGATTCGACATTTTTTTGGTTATTTGATTCTCGTTGTTTGTATGAAAGTGTTCTATATGGGCTTTCTAATGAAAACAAATAGAAGCTGCTGCAACAAAACCGACACACGGTTATGTATGTCTAATTTCTTTTCATACTATTTATACATACTAGAAAAAACAAAAATTAAACCCACTTCTACATCTCATACCAATCGGAATCAACACTTTGTCCATTATTTTTATTTAATGCTTTGAAATAGAATATTTTTATAAAACCTCTTTATTTGTATGTAGGTGAATTTAATTTGGATAAAGGTGTATCCAAAACGGTGGAATCTTTTATATATTTCCAAATATAATTCGAGAGACAAGATAACAGGACAGTTGAAGTTCTCTACCTGAATTTGTCCAAAAAAAAAAATAAAAAAATAAAAATCGATATTTTTATGTTTACCCACTTCACACAACCACATTTTGAAAATTTTAATTACTACACTTTTCGCATAACTTACTTTTATTATAAGATTAATAACAAGGAGTTGAGCTTGTCACAATAAAAAATATCAAACATTCATTCTTTTACCTACCAAAACTAAATATATACAGTGTGTTTATTAACATCGTTTTCGTCCTGCTAGTTTTCGTTTTTTTTTTTTTTGGTGGTGAAAATTAATACAGAATGGGTACTAAATTTTCCCATGTATTTAATTTGATTCTGCTAACTTCACAGACGTATCATTGTAGATATAAATGTCAAAATTGACTAAATCAATTTAATTTATGTTTGAAAAATATAGCGATTCTAATTGTTCATAGATTTTACAAATAGTTTTTCTCTGTTAGGAGCGAAATATCTTTCTCTTGTATCTACGCTCTGTCGCTCTGTCGCTACATTGCACGTTGGAGATTTGAGTAACAGTCTTTCTGTATGGCTGTAATTTTTTTAAATAATGATTCATAGTAACAACGTAGTCAGGAAACCCTGTTCTGGCAATGACGAATCTATAGGGATAAGGATACTCTGCCCCGAGTGCCAGCCAGTAAGGGGCCCCAGTGTCCGAAAAAAGTATTCATATTATAGGTATCTTGTGATTTGTAGACGGGGCAGGACGCTGGAAGTCACTTTTGTGCTGGGCGACCGAAAGTAAAGATCCATACCTTCCTTCTGGCCGGTATCAACTCTGAGCGTCCTCATGTTTTATACATTTGAAAGGAGTGAGAATTGAATTCGGTCAGAGCTAGAAAAATAGTTTTAAATAAAAGGCTTTTTTATGTAGAATTTTATACTCTATAACTTTCATTTGAAACTTCTTTTTCAAACTTTTACCGTTTTGACCCAACTCAATTTTCAGCTCATTCAAATGCATAATAGCTGATGACGTACAGGTTAGATTCCTACTGGAACTTGGTTTCTGTATTTCGTTCACTACGATTCATCACTCTCAGTCTAAATACTTAAATAGGAGGAGTTGAAAATTAAAACTTATCAAACAAAAATTTAAAAAATTAAATATATTTATTCCAAAAATTAAAAAAAAAACCGCAATATATTGATAATAATAACCCCAATATGTTGAATAATTTATTAAAAGCAATTTTTTACAGCAGTAAGATTAATGCTTCCTGTATCATTTTTATAAAATATATATTTTATATCATTTTTATAAAATCGTAAAAAAATAAACTTTATAGAAGGGACCGACAATGTATTGTCTACTTTTAGGTTAAAAGAACGAACGATTGGTCGTTTCAATTAAATTACTTAAAAAACACAACCGCGACTAGTTCAGTTGAGATAAATTTATTGCAAATATACATTCCCTTAATGAAATTTTATCTAAAACCACAGATACATAATACGTTTAGTTTGTAGTTTAGGTATTTCACAAACAATATGATCTAAATTCTTGTATATATATGTATATAAATATATATTTTTATTGACATTAAATTTCACAGAATAACTGTTAAATGTTATGTTCATGTAATTTGTATAATATTATTATTTTCTACTTAATGTCTTTCAATATATTTATGTGTACATTATTGTATTTTACGATGGTAGTTGGAACTGATTTAATAAATATCAAGAACAATAATTACACCTGGAAGGGTTTCTACATTGTTTATAATAATTTTATTGTGGTATTATTTATTGTTCTCAAGTTTGAGTTGTTAATGACATTTTAACAAGTTTATGATAACTTTTATGGAAACAATATTAAAATTCATATAAAGTAGTAAATTTACTGTCCTCTATGTCTTAATAATTTATGGTAGGTAAATATGATGACTTTTGTTTTACTGAAATAATTTGATTTAAAATTGCTATTTTTAAAAACTAAGAAAAAACTAACTTATCTTAATTTGTGAACTTAAAAGTAACAAATAATTCTACATACTTTCTTGTAATTAGACTTTTTAAGTAATAAATATCAAGTAATTCACGCTTTTTAACATTGGGTAATTAAGTAGTTTTAAAAATTTATTAGAGCTGTTATACTCTACATATAAGATATGTAAGAGTTTATTACTTCTAATTAGTCATAATTCGTACATTTTCCGTCCTTCTTTCTGTCATTAAGTGGGGTTATCTTAATAAATAGAAAACAAATAGAGAGCTGAAACTTTGGTGGCGTATTCTAGCCTTAAAAAGTGATTTAAAGTTCGCGAATGAGTAAACTTGATTCTTTGGGTCCAATCTTTTAAGCCCTAAAAGATAGAAGAAAATTGCAAGGGTAAAAATGTTTGTTTAAAAAATAAAAATATAATTTTATTTTTTCATAAAATGTTTGCATTCACCACAATTTTTCTCAAACTAAGTTAATAACAAATTTATATTTTTGCGTTTATTTACATCTACATACTTTCAGATCATTTAGACCTCTGGAAATGAATTTATTAAGCGCATTTCACGTCAAACTAATATAAACTTATTCCGTATTAAATAATTATTTAATACGGAATAACGAAAATTTCGGTTCCTTTCAACAAAGTCGGATGTAAGACTACACGATTTTATTGAAAAAGTGATATAGGTTAATGATTTTAAGCTTTTAAGTTAAAAAATAAGCTTTGAGCCCCCTTATTCTTTACATATATAGAAATATAAGAAAATATCCCGTTTTCAATCTGGTACACAAATTATTCTAGACTCATAATAAAACGAACAAATAAAACCAATTATGGATAACAAAATAATATTATGCTATTAATAACTTTAAAGAATCATAGCGATCCAATAAAGAAATCCATGTGGTAAAATCTATAAATATAATTTTATTACTTCCATGTACTGGATATTGGATCGTCCATAATTCAATAACTCCAACGTCCATAACAAAATTTATAATTTTGTGGTAAATAATATTGGAGATGTTCATGATGGTTTCATTTCAGAAATATCTCATTTATTAATTAAACATCGCAATTATTAATTAACGTTCCAATATAGCGCACGGAACTTGTTTTTTCACGTAGATTTCGATAGTTCATGAACTGTTCATCAGGTTTTAATAAAATTTTAAATTTACAGATGTGTAGTATAGGTTTGCATTAATGATTAAAATTGTGTCAAAATCGATCTAGAATATCGTTATTAAAGAAAAACCGAAAATCGGAATAAACGTGAAAAAACATAAAGTCAGCTTACTGTTACAGAAAATGTCGAAAATGCTTTTTGTATCTCATATCATAATTTGAACCGAATCGGTTAAGCCGTTCCAGAGATAAATTTTCACATAAATTCCGATCACGAAGCATTCATCGAATTCTGATGAAATTTTGTAAAAAGATGCATGATTCTTTAACCTAATAGTACAGAAAATTGTATACGATTGTAATATAGACAATGCATTTTTCATTTCATATCCAAATTGAAACTCGTTGAAGACGACGTACCAGGCATGAAACTATTTAAGTGAGCATATTCGTATTTCGGAGAAGTTTTGTGTCCATTATTGACAGTGTATATTTATATTCACGTCCAATGCATCGTCACAAATGTTTTTAATTACATTAATTACAATTCAGAATTATATGGAATTAAAACTTATGAGAATTTTAAATTCAAAATATTGTAAATATTTTCGTTTTGATTATACTATTGTTTGACTTCCTAGTACAACGATTTATTAATTATTTACATTCATTATATTAATTTATATCGGTTGACATTTTAATTAATGAATCACATAAATATTTACGAACAGAAATACGGATTATAAATATTGTTTTATTAATGTAGTAGATAGTCTACAAAATATGTAAAAAAAACCAGAAATTTATATTTATATATTATTATATAGGAACATGCAACATTAATGATTCTTAAATTTTTTTATTTTATTATGTTTCTCATTATTTATAATTGTTATTTATTGTTTTTTTGTGATCTACTACATTTTTGTGATCTACAATTGGTTTGAAACACTTATTTTTCTCAAAAGTTGACAGAAATAAAATAATAACATTTTCAAATAAGTTTTAAAAAAAAATACCTGAGTGGAAATAATGATAAAATTAATAAGTCGTTTGAATTACTTGTGATTTTAGTTTTGTAATTTTGTTTATCAGACCTGTGTAAATGTAATAATTTTTACCTCAAGAGACATTTGTTTGTAATGCTAACTTACATTAGTTACAGACATTAATTTGTTCATTTGCTACAAGATTAATTTTACGGTACTATATAAAAAGAGCTTATTAAATAAATACGTATAACAATAATTTTCTTGCAGTTTCTTAACGTTTATTTACTATTTATAACTTTATGAATAAAGTTTTTGTCTAATTTTTATGGATATTATTATTGATTTTATTTGTCTAAGTTCTCTCGAGTACTGTAACATTAATATTAATTATTAGATTTTATTTTATAGTTTTCTTTTATTATTTTATTTTTAAAAAATTAGGAATCTGTATGGATATTTTAAGAAGTTAGAAATATATTAGTTTTAAATGTATATGAGGCGAATATAAACTATTTTGTATCCTGAATCTCGAACATGCGTGTCATTAAAATCACCCCTCCCGCTTAAAAATCATTTGCACACTCATTTCAAAAAAAACGTTATTGAACAATAAAAATTTTACTTAATTAAAAACACTGTTATCAAAGAAGTTTTTGAGATTGCTGAACATAAACCAAACGTTAAAAATTGAAAAAAACACAAGATAGCATAAAAATGAAAAGAGGGGATTTTCAGGCCCAAAAATAGATAAACCAACAATTTTAAAACAAAATTAATAATATTGGTATCCAGGTGTTTTTGAGATTCCTGAATACAAGTCTGATGAAACCAACCAACCAATATATATATATATATATATATAATATATATATATATATATAAATTCAACCCGGCGCCCCATAAAATGGTACAATTTTCATAATTTTAGTCCCCACAAAAAAGAAAAACAAAACAAAAATTAAAACTAAAAGTAATTAAATTTTCATTTTTCCCTATTTTTTCGGGCTATAAATAGGGAGGCTTATCTATTTAATGTTCACTCCCATTGCAATATTACTATTATTAGTTTTAATTTTCATTTTGTTTTTCTGTTTTTGGAAAAATTATGAAAGTTTTTCAATTTTAAGGGTCTTGAATTTTTTCTATTTTTAACGTCAGATTTGTGTTCAGCACAAATATCTCACTCCAAAAATACTTACCCATTTTTTACGAAATTTGGTATGTGCAATATTTACATCAAAACAGAGGGATTGATGAGTTTTTCTCGTTAAAAAATTTCTAAGGTAAAAACCAAAATTTAATTTTATATTTAGAAATGTTTTCCGCGAAAAACTCTTCGACAAGGCCTCCGTTTTCATGTCAATGTTTACACGAAAATTGTGCGTGAAAATTGAAAGATTATACATAAAGGAGTGTGCTTCTAACAGCCGTGGATAATCTATTTTTAAAGAATAATAAGTACCTTTTTTCTTTGTCAACCAATTGCAGACTGCTCGAAACAAAAATGAATCTTTATGAAAAGGTGTATAGTTTGAATTTACAAAATATTTATCTGATTGATTTATTTTAAACCATTATTTTATGGAATGCCTATGTAAAACTATATATAAATACAAATAGTCCATTGAAATGTTACATTTTTTAGGCCTTACCTTGCGTTTTTTAGAGGACGCAATTTTATTTTTTTGATGTGTAGGGGGGGTCAGTGTAAAGCTAAAACCAAGTTTGTGGGGTCGCCACCCTTGTCTCATGGCCGCCATCTTGAAAATAGGGGTTGAAATGGTATTTACGATATATCTCTTAAACTATTTATTTTATAAAAAAAATTTGTTAACATTTTTTGTTGCAAATTAAATTCTCTACAACTTTTTGTCGTAGAACTATAAATAAAAAAGTTATAAGCGAAAATCTTCGGAAATTTGAGAAAAAAATTTATATTTAGATTTTCGCTTATAACTTTTTTATTTATAGTTCTACGACAAAAAGTTACTGGAGAAAAGTTGTAGAGAATTTAATTTGCAACAAAAAATGTTAACAAATTTTTTTTATAAAATAAATAGTTTAAGAGATATATCGTAAATACCATTTCAACACCTATTTTCAAGATGGCGGCCATGGGACAAGGGTGGCGACCCCACAAACTTGGTTTTAGCTTTACACTGACCCCCCCTGCACATCAAAAAAATAAAATTGCGTCCTCTAAAAAACGCAACCCAAAATGTAACTTTTCAATGGAGTAAAATTGCTACATAAATATCGATGGAAAATTTCTATTATTGAAATGTAATTTTTAATCGGTATATATTTAATAGATTTTAAAATTATCTAACTATAGTATAGAATGCGTATAAAGGATAAATAGACCACTCTAGCTGTTACTTACTCACTTCGTAGAGATATTTGAAACCAATGAGAGGTATAAAAGAACTGTAATGAACACAAAAACTGCTAGATTTTTTAATATAAACAAAGTTTTATATGTATTAATTAATAGTATGAGTACAATATATGTATACTGCCCTCATTTAAAAAAAAATTGGGCACCTGTTATCGATGCAAGAACTGATCCCAAAAATTCTAACATATCTCTTTGTACCGTTTGTAAACACTAGATAAACAGAGGAAAACAACGAAATATTAGATCTAACTGCTGTTAAATCTGATATATTATGTTTTAGTTGGGTATCTGCTAGTATCTATATAATACGTGAAGCAAACACTTTGTACCACTTTTTACGAAAATTGGGCGGACGGCGGAGTTGAAATTTGGCACACTTTTAGTTTATATAGAGAAGGATTGTTAAATCAATTCAAAAACATAACACACACTATGACTCATACATTTATGAGGTGTGGCTTATATTACACACACTATCATAAACATGCACATATAATATTTTGTTTAATAGACTGTTTTGTTTAAAGGCACGCATATATTACTGTTTTGTTTAAAAGAAGTGAGATTCACTTTTTAGTAATTATGGTCAAATTTAGACCGCTGTAACGGGGAGTATCTATATTAGTGATTGGAGATTAAGTAATTTTACGGTGCGTTATCCAATATATTTAAATAAGTAAATGAGCCACTATAGATTAAAGTGTAGTGGAGGGATGACAAGTAGAAGAGTTAAAACACAGGTAAAATAATGTAAACATTTACTTATTTAATTTATACTTTAAACATTATATAATTTTTCATGTTAAAATTATTCCGTTATATTCTATCAAAATCGTTAAATTCTACATTTTAACAAGTTGGCTTCCTATGAAAATCTCAAATTATAAATATTCATAATTTTTTAGAATATTGGCACTCATTAACTGGGTAATTATAAAAATGTAGCACGACAATGATGAAGAAAATTTGGGAAAAACTTTAAATACTCACAGAATATTATAGACAGTTTTTGGATCAAAATTGTTTCGTAGATGCTTTTCCATATTGCCTATGAATACAAAAATATTTACATATATCCTTGTTATAATGATAATTGGTATGTAAAAATTGCACACTCAAAAAAAAGAGTTGATATTATGATTCTTACAATAAAAATAATAACATGCAACAATAACTGTAGTATAACAAACGTTTTTTTATTTATTATTATTTTTTTAATAATATAAAATCGTTATATCTTACCTTACAGCAAAATTAATTGCTTAGTATAATTAAATTGCACCTGAAATAAACCGCAAGTCTAAATAATTATACATTTTATTAATTACACCGGTATTTACAATAAAAATTTAGTTGTCTATACTTAAACCATAACATGAAATCGTTCAACTGTATGCATTCCCAAAAATCAGTAACTGTTTTAAAACGTCTTTATTTTTGGTATTTCCTAAATTAGCAACAGATTGTCTCTGAATTTTGGAAACTGAAACAATACTATGTAAACTCAAATAACAAAAAATAAACACGATCAGTTTAAAAAGAAATTAAATATTCTATAAAAACATAAATGAAAAAGTATATATAGTTAAGTAAAAAACTCACATATAATAAATAACTCAAATATGGCGCCACATGCAAGTGTTCTTAAATACTGCATTTGATCGAAAAATGATCGATTCTGGATCGCTTTTTAGAGAAATGCGAGAATTTGGAAATAAAAATCACCAAAGTTACTGAGCTACTTTGGTGATTTTTATTTTAAAATTCTAGTGATTCTCGGATTTCTCTGAAAATCGATGCAGAATCGATCATTTCACATTCACATGCAGAAATCCAGTAAAAGTAACACTTATAATTAATTAATGGATAAACTGTAAAAATCCAAATTTTGTAAGTAGATCGGACAATAAACTTTAGTATTATAGGCATAAATATTGTTTTACAATCGGTTGAATAATAGTAAGGTTTAATTAAATTTAAATAAGTAGAAACATTTCTTATAGCGACAGAACAAGTAGATTATCCAACAACAGAATATAAGAACTAAGACCATGTAGGGGACGATAGTCAATATATTGCTCGGCTATCGCCACATGTACTAATCAGTGAACGGTTATTGAATTATTATTATAGTTTATCTTCTACAAATACAGATTACAACTAACTGACTATTACTAATATAACTATTGTTAAATACCCGAAATATAGCTAATCATAAATGATTTATCTATGTATAATAATTAATATACAAAATACAGTACAAAAATTAAAGCATAATTTTACATTTCATAATGTTCTTTCTAAAAAACTGCGAAGCATGTAAAGATTATGCATGCCAAATTGCATCAAAAAATTGTTCTCCATTTAAAAAAGTCAAGCAATAAACATATAATAAATGAACTATTAATAAATTTAAATATTCCTAACTCATTTTAATTTTAAAACTCTATGGTTTTAAGGTGTAACGGTTTTAAGAGTACCTTCATTGAAAAATACCTACGAGGATAGGGAGAGTACGATGCCTGTTTTGTTTGAGTTTGGTTGTATAGCTATGCCATCCCATTGTTGAATGCTTGTGTGAATTTGGTCACAGACTGTGTATGAGATTGTTTTTTTTATTTTATTAAAGCCATGTTGTGTAGTTAGTTGAAATGTTATATGACTACGTGGAGTTATAAACCGTTGAAGAGTATAGAAATGAATTGCATATGTAGATGTAAACAAATGTAGTAATAATTGAATAGTCTATTTGAGTCGTACGTTGTAGTAAATATTTTGCTATGATTTTACTATTTGCGAACGATTACAAGAGCAAATTTGTGTATTTCTTGTGTAGTGAATGGATCTAGTTGAATGACTATGTTAAATATATGTAATACAGTGTTATTCATTGTGTATTTTGACATTATTTGTGAATATTGAGTTATTATAGCGTACAATTGAATTTTTATATACATTTACCGAATTCAAGCCTAATATCTAATAAACATTTTATATATATATATATATATATATATATATATATATATATATATATATATATATATATATATATATATATATATATATATATATATATATATATATGTGTGTGTGTGAGTGTGTGTGTGTGTGTGTGTTTTATTTATTTCAACCCTAGTAATATTTCAAACACTTCAAAAAAATTTTCAAACATTTTTTCTACATGTGACGTTACCAACGGCAGACACCATTGCAAATATTGTGTTCAAACACCAATTTTTTTCAATTTAAATTTCACCATCGAATTTTTGGCGTAAATACAATGGACCTTAAGGGAATATTAACGTAGTTCTGCACTTTAAACAATAACAATTAATATGAAACCGTTTATCATTCACACTATTGCCTATGGATTCATAGTACCTATGTATTATAAATATGTGTTACTTACCTAAATTTGAGTTGCAATTGTGGCGTAAAGCTTATAAAAAATGTTTCAAACAAAAGTTGTATGTTTTAAAGAAACAAACAGGTTTTGTTTTTGAACATTTAGTCTCGCTATCACCTTTCGTTTTTTAGATATCTTGATGACGGACAGACATTGGAAATTGGACTAATTGAGTGATTCTCTTAACACCCATCCAAAAATTTGCCAGTGTTTTCACTTTTTTGCATTACAAACTTAATGTACCCTCATATTTTTTATATGTCGGGTATAAAAATTCAATATATTGTGAAGCGACCTCGTTTTAATAAATAGCTCGTTTCGAGTTAATAAACGTTAAAGACATGAATTCACACATCAAATATCAAATATAATCATACAATTCTTTCATTATATTAAAAGTCGGCTGTCATTACACAATAAATAAAATGAATTGACCGAAATCATTTCATTACACGCATGTGTGTGTATGTGTATACAAAGACAGATCATCAAAGAGTTGATACAAACAGGAGGTGAGGTAGTTATGGATGTCTAGATAATTCCGTGTCTTCTCAATCCTCCACATTTAATTCAATCAAATAATAAACAGATGTAACAATCAATTTTAATGTTACATAGTAAATTCAAATTGTAACATTATTGTATTACACACTGGTAAACAAATTACATTTAGTGATTCAGTTGATGCTTACTCCATGTCTTATGAACTGTTATTTTAGAAGACATTTTAGTATATGACAATAAGCACATTCTATTTAAATTAAATTATAATTAATTCCATTTGACAGTTAGCAAGTTACTTACTTATTCTGTGTTTATGTATTTCTCAATACATAACTTTTATTTTGCGATTATTTCAATGGTTGACATAAGAATAAACACTATTTTGAATAAAAAAAAGAAGAATGGCATTTATTTTATTCACGAATATAAAAGTTTTATGTACATAACCTACTAACCAAAATGTTTTAAATAGTGTATTAATTTAAGTACACTTAAAGTTAAAATAAAAAAATTATAATATCACATTATTTATTTATTAATTACCTTGTATATAAATTTTGATTAAAAAATGATAAGTCAAAATATAGGATTCATTATTGTCAGTTAAAATGTTTATAAAGATGGCAAAATTGCGATACCACATCATATCATAATTTAAGTACCTATGTGATAGTTTTTTATGAAAGTAGATATAATTATTCTCACATAAATAATTATTTACAATATTTTATTTCACCTGCTGCGTAAGACCCTGTTTTATTATTGTATGTATTGAATTTTTTGCACAGGTACTTAAATTTTTTTGTAAGTTGATTTTTTAATTTGATTATGTTCAGTTTTTTGAATGACAGAAGCCATTTGAAATACATGTTTGAGCAGATTACATATAATCGTTTCCGGGTGTAGGATTCACAACATAAGTGAAGCATTTTTTATGAAAGAACAGTGATTTCTACATTTATATCGATGTAATTACGAATTATCCCTTTAAATTTTTGATTTTATGCAGTTCTGAGTATTTACTGAAAATTCCAGAAATCGATGTTGAATTAACAAAATATTTCTAGTATCGCTTCATAAAATCGATAATAACTATAATAATTCTTATATCGATAAAAGAACAAAAGAAAATAAAATAAAAGAATTCAATGAGCTAAAACATCGGGTTGTAACATCTTCAAAGAACGTACTTGCATATTAGTTTTCTAAATTTCAATAATGTTTAATACCAAGCAATAGAGTAAAATACAATAAAACAATAAAAGTGATTAATTTTTATTTGTTAAATGAGAAAACTGAATGCATGTATAATAGAGAACTAACTGATCAATTATGGTAATATTATTTAATTTTCATTTTATTTCTATTTACATAATTGTCATTAATAAATAAATATAATTAAAATTAATAAATACTTAAAAAATAGATTGAATAGTACACTTACCCAACTAAACTGGTGAAATTTGATGTGCATAAGAATATTGTAGATGATTAAAGTGATTTAAGTAAAAAAAAAAATCAAAACTATATAATTTACTACTTTCTTAACAACAAATATATATATAATAGGAAATTATCGACCCATATTTAGAAAGAGAAAATTTTGTATTAAATTTTTCCATTTGATATACAAATAGCAAGATAAATGTAATCAAAGTTGATATATCTTTTTTATATTATTTATTACAATCCTGTCAATAAATTTCTAGGTTAATCGAATTAGTTTTACTTTAAATTATGATTTTAATGATTGCAAAGACATATTACTATCATTATATTATCATTATTAATAATACCGGGTTATCAAAAAGTAAACTACGAATACTTTGCCCATTCTTTTAATTACGATTTAATATACAGTATGGAAGTAAATTATGCGATATAGAAGTAACCAAATTCGATATAAAATCGTACATAATAATATAATGTAAAGTTAACCTTAATGTCTATGACACTATGAATGCATATTTTTCAAAGATCATTGAAAAAGAGCAGGGTATAAAAGAAACGAAATCATTTTGATAAAGGACCCGAATATCGAATACTTTTTTGAATATTGGGTAACAATTGCATCAAATGTTGTCTTAGTTATATGAAAATTAATGTAAAAATCTTGGTTCTATACTAGTGGGTAGTCGATAATGTCTCAATATCGGATAGATAAGTAAATAATATTTTAGGTACGCTATTTTACATACGAAAGCAAAATAAGTACAAAGTGTGATTCTTGTGTATTAGGAACTTAGTAAATTAACCAATACAGTTTTAATTTTAATAAAAACCAACTAAACGTAATTAGCCTTCAATTAAATCTTAGCTTTTAGCCATTTTGTGAATTAATCTAAAACAATCCAGCTTGACTTACGAACTGTAAATATGGACCCTGTTGGGGTCTATCTTCCAATGCCTCTTTCATGTTTACCAGTGGAAATACAAACATCGGCTGTACATCAAATCCAGCTGCACTTACCAAAATATTAATTTCACGAGACTATCCTTTTCTGCTAAACAAATTCAGCCAACATGTTTCTGAAATTTCATATATAAACCTTTGTCATTTATGACTGAACAATATTCTAAATCAATTTTTCGATAAAAAGCATGCTGGAAAATATGGTTGTCAGATTTTTTAAAAATATATGTCCTATTTTTACAACATATTGAAACCGGAATTAGAGAAAACGTGCTATGACCCCACGATAGCACGTTTTCTCTGATTCCGTAGAATTAAATTATCGAAGGAATTGCATTAAGAATTATTTTGAATTGCAAATAATTTTTCACTTAAATTTTTAACAAATTTTGTGAAATTTGCTATGTTAAATCATATCAATCACAGATTACCCAAAATAGATAAGAGTCTCATTTGGTTCTCGAAAAAAAACACTCAGATGTCTTTGCATGATATTACCACTTAATGGTATCTATCATATTTTGGAGCATTACTTAATTAAACAATGATTAATTATTTATTTCTTTATTATTCTTAAATTATGCAACTTATTGTCAAACGTAAGCTTTTTCTTTTTTCGTAAAATCTACGTGGTTCTCAATTCTCTCTTTTCCTTCTCTGCTAATAAATTGTGCTTTTAATTTTATTCTAGAGTTGACTTATTTAAAGGTCATTAATTGTTATTCTGTCTGTTAATATTGTTAGATCGATTTATCAAACAATTATTTCCTAATTTCAGTATTTCTTAAGATTGTAATAAATTTAATTTATAATTAATTTGTGATTTAATTAACAAAAAGAAAACTATTAAAAATAAAATAAAGAAATTAACATTCTAACGAATCCCAACTATATACATATTTTATTTTCCAAACCCTTTTTTAAATAGAAAAAATATATATTTGGTAGAGAGAAAGAGACGCCTATCTATTTTGAGTTTATTATTATCTATGATATAAATTTACTGGCTTAAATACCATTTGAAAATAATATTTCGTAACATAATAGCAATGAATGAAAACAATTTGATGCACGGTGACCATACTTACAATTTTGTTAAACAAATAAAAAATGACTTATAGTTATTATTTAAAAAAATAAAATAAAAATAAACATTAAAATCGTCAATAACCAGTATCAACTTTTGTTGGTAAGTGTAGATATTATTGTATATTATGTATATTATAGTACGAGATCCCGCTGCAGGATTGGTGTGCTCATCGACTTTTTGTTTAAAACCAAATTTTTATGTTTATTTATAGTTAAAAGAATATATATTTACTAGGGTGCCTATCAAAATTTGGCCGCCATTATTTTTAATTAAATTATTTTTAATTGATTTTTGGTAAAAAATTTCGTTTATTCATTTTTTAAATAAAATAACGTCTACATCATGGTAATTAATATGAAGATTCTAAAAAATCACGGTTGCCGTTGCGCACCTGGCCGTACCTCTTTGCAGCCAGGTGTAAACAGGTATGATTTCGATAAATTTATACGTTTATAACCTATTTTTATTAATTATATGTCAAATTGAAGCTAATTTTTTTCTATTAATTATCATATAAAGTTGCTTAATTAAATCTGGCCGCAAATAAGGGTTGCTGGCTGTTAAAGATAATAAATATTTAAGGTAGAGTGAAAGAGAGTTAGCGCGTAACATCATTTGTCAGACGAGGACAGCGATTGTCGGCTGTGCGACGCTTTTAAGCCATTGCGCATGCGTCGAACGTTAGTGTTCTCAACCACCGGGGAGTAATAGAGACGACTTATAATAAATACTCCAAAAAATATGTAATTTTGTTCAAAATGACAAATTTAAAAATTGCAACAAAAAATTAATATTGATTTGATATATCGACGGTCTAGTTAGCAATTTGTCTAACTCCTTATTTTTTAGAGGATGATTTTTTTAACATTTTGATGAAGCAATAATCCAATTACAAATTATTTGAATGATTCAAACTCAAATATTATATCTCTATTATATATAAATGATATTAAATAGTTTTTTAAAATGATAATAAATTTTGAAGTAATTGTTTTTTTCGTACAAATAAAAGATTCTCTAAAATGGAGTTAGATAATTTGCTAATTAGATCGTCGATATTTAATATTAATTTAAAAAATAAAAAAATAAAACCAAGGTGACTTAAGTAAAAGAAAATTTTATTGCGAAAGTATTATTTAAAAATTTTATTAGATTTTATTCAAGTATTTAATTGTCTGTTACATATTAATTAAAGATTTAAGCAAATTAAAAAATTAATAAATTTATTATAATTCTTATATTTTCGTAACTCTTATTTAAAAATCTGAATCATCGGAGCTTTCAGTTGTACTGTCATCAGAGCTATCACTTTCATCGCTGCAAATATCAGAATCGTCGTTATCGGAAGCTTTGTTCGTGGATTCACATAGCACACTATTAACTTGCGTTGGAGTTGAGTCTCCCAGGAACCATGTCGCACAGCCGACAATCGCTGTCCTCGTCTGATGATGTTACGCGCTAACTCTATTTCACTCTACCTTAAATATTTATTATCTTTAACAGCCAGCAACCCTTATTTGCGGCCAGATTTAATTAAGCAACTTTATATGATAATTAATAGAAAAAAATTAGCTTCAATTTGACATATAATTAATAAAAATAGGTTATAAACGTATAAATTTATCGAAATCATACCTGTTTACACCTGGCTGCTAAGAGGTACGGCCAGGTGCGCAACGGCAACCGTGATTTTTTAGAATCTTCATATTAATTACCGTGATGTAGACGTTATTTTATTTAAAAAATGAATAAACGAAATTTTTTACCAAAAATCAATTAAAAATAATTTAATTAAAAATAATGGCGGCCAAATTTTGATAGGCACCCTAGTAAATATATATTCTTTTAACTATAAATAAACATAAAAATTTGGTTTTAAACAAAAAGTTGATGAGCACACCAATCCTGCAGCGGGATCTTAGACTATTATTGTAATTAAGATAATCATTTATAAAAACAATTAATTTTAATATTTGCGATTTAACGATTATAAATAGATGTACCTAAGGTGTGTTGGTTGATTTTCGATTATAAATAGACTTCACTAACATCAAGAGAATGACTATCATAAAATGTTTTCATTAATTTGCCAAAAGCATGTGTAATTATTATAAGTCTCCCGGATATAAAGTATTTATGTATAGAATTTTTGAAATTTTTATAACACTATAATAAATGACCATACAAATTCTAATCATTAAAAGAAATTTAATATAATTAGTTAAACAAAAACTATCTACTAAATTGTTTGTTATTAAAACAAAATTCAACTTTAACACTTTTAATTATGGTTGGTAAAATAATTTAATCTAATGGAAATATCATTTAAAATGATGATAATATAAAGTAT
The DNA here is from genome assembly GCA_020423425.1 of Chrysopa pallens. Lineage (NCBI taxonomy): Eukaryota > Metazoa > Arthropoda > Insecta > Neuroptera > Chrysopidae > Chrysopa > Chrysopa pallens. The sequence continues at coordinate 41,214,006 of CM035591.1, read as the reverse complement.
TAGATAAATTTGGGTAATATGATAGCGAATCTGATTGTATAATTAGATACATTCAAACATATGTGACTTTCTCTCATTGCCATACTAATCAATGACAATGGTATTTATGAAAATAAAAAATTACTTATAAAAACAAACAAATATTAGTTAATCATTTTTAAATCAATGAGAGTGCTGTTTGAATATCTATACTTTGTCTTTCCATACACATAATTTTATATGACAATAAACAAATTAAATACTTGTCATTTTAAAACTACTTACTTCGAGAAATACATTACCTAGTGAATGTAGCAAAATAGATAATTATGCGTTCGAACTCGTTCACCGTTTCTCTGCCTTTCTCCATATATTGCTGTAAACAGTTTTATTAAAATATACGAGTAATTCTACATACAAGGATGTTATGAGCGACTAAGTCCTGTGTATATTCGACATATATAGAATATATGGGACTATACTATCTTTAGTTTATTGTGTGTAACGCTAGAAAATATTTTACAATCACAAAATTTTGCCATGGATGTTCATATGAATACCTAATAAGTCTATTTCCGTCTGCCCATTCACAATCATCTGTCATCTGTCACAAACGCAATCATTGAACTCAAAAACGAAACGAGATAGCTAGCTGAAAATTTGGCGGCATATTCTATACCTAAAATGTAATTTCGTAAATGAGTAAAATAGGTCAATTGGGTCTAAAGAACCCATTACACAACTCTCATATCATATGAGATATTTGAAAATAAAAATAATGAATTTATATAACGTTTGTTTATAAATTATATATATTATAGGGCCCCGCGGTCGATAGGGCCGTCTAGTTCCTTCCAAAATTAGATCACCAAACGATAACGAATAGTCGGTATTGTAGTCAGTCTTCATCTTTCGATTTTTGTGCATTTTTTTTAAATAATAAATATCGGTTATCGTTTGGTAGGAACTAGGGAGCTCCTATCGATCTCGGGACTCTCGGATCTTGGCACGTGCCTAGAGAGCTCCTAATGGGTTTTTATAATATAAGTTATTATAAATTAATTTGAAAATATATTCTGGTAAAGTTTTATTGGTTCCGATATCATATAAATTGACAAGGTTGTCATTGCTAGGCTCCACTGTAAAAATATTCCCATCAAATTTCAAAAAGGCAATGAACTTAATTATTATTGAAAGTCAGGTGCTTTAAAAAAATTTAAAAAGATCTAACATTATTTTGTAATGTATGTTATTAAAAAGTAAGTAGTACTATGGGCAAAAATTGTAGTGCTCATTTTAATTTATTTAAATTCATATATCTGGATATAAAACAGGTAAATTGTACCTGTTTAAAATATCATGTGCAGAATTACTATCGCAATTATTGTCAAATTTGATGTACACTGACTAGTAATCATTAGGATTTTTCCTTGTGTGCAGCGACTACCATATCATCCTTGTTTAGGCATTAAAATTTAAATATTTAAATTTCTAAACATTATCCTGAACGCGTCACCTTCCGCAAAAATTTTACGATCACTAAGGCGAAGCCAACACTGAGTAGAAGAACACTATAAAGTGATAAAAGAAAATAGTAATATTTAAAGACAAAATAAATTTAAAATCAAAAATTTAATTTTGAATATTTTTATAAATATGATTTATTCATTATTATTATTATTATAAATATTGTTGTTTATTTTATTAAAATTATGAGTCCAGGGTCCACACACGAGTCCGTATAACCATTACATAGTACATTAACCCTGTAGGATGAGTAGGTACCTCCATTATATATTTTTTTGATGATCATATGTCAAATTGTACATCGATTGATGAATTCTATAGAATAACATCTATATCAAATGATGAAGGTTTGACCTTAAGAATTATATTGGCCTTTGATATTTATTGGATAAGTAATTGGATATGATGTATTTTTTCTTAAATATAGTTAAAAAACAACTAACCACAAGTTTCTCAATTTACATATTTCTGAATAAAATATTTTTGAAAAGTATCGTGTATATTATTTTAAGTTGCTTTAAAATTTTAATATTTTTTTAGAAAATCGATCATTTATTAAAATTACAGAATTAATTAATTCTGTAAGTTATTTTAATTGTTTGGTCCGTGCAAGAGTATAATTTATTTGCAAATCTTTTTCCACGAATTTTCATAAGGGAGACAATATTTTCTATAATTTTCGGTGGAGAAAACTCTATGAGGATTTAAATAATGTAGGGGTAAATCAGGAAGTTTATAACTAAAATAATGAAACCATCGGGGACAGATAAAAAATCATAGATTATCTGTCTTAACTATTGTATAATATTAAAATTTCATAAGTTTATTATTTCGCAGAAAATTAACAAATCTTAATCCACAAAATTTATATCAAAATTTTATTAAATTGGAAATTTTTTACATGGGATTTTAAAATAATGAAATTGTCATTTTAATGTGACCACTATATTTTAAATTTGTAAAATCTTAGGTATATTTTATTTCAGAAGATAATAAATTAAAAAATAACTTAATTATTTTTTACAACGGCGTTGCTGGATTTCAAAATGTATAGAACATTTATTTATATATACCTGCCGTTTTTGATAAATTGGGTAGTTAACACATATTCAAAAAAAATAAAAATATTATACTTAAATTATTATGTAATTGATATGCAAGCATTTGAAAATTTTATTGGTTTATTTTTCTTTATATTGTAACGATATGGCCGTTTAGATTTTATTAATGACTTAATTAATATTTACACAATGACCAAGTGTATACAAATTAACTTAGTAATAAATCAAATCAATAAACGGTAAAAATTTAAATTTATAAGATGTCTATAATTTTTATTTGATTTATTGCAGGTTTTTAATGGTTTCGATAGCTGCGTTTTAGTTGGATTGGATTTTTCATTTATATATATATTTTTTTTAATTATTCATTGTGCTTTGAAAATATTTTATGTCCACTTAATAATTTGATAATTGAGATTAACTTTCTATTACATTTGTTTTTACAAAAAATTCTTTCAACGAAATGCCAAAAAGTCGAAATAACAGTAGCGAAAACATAATTTTGAAATCATCGTCAAGTCCCAAATTACCAGATTTCGATTTTAATGATATCGAACTATGGTTAATCCAAGCCGATAGAATTTGTAATTTGAAGAATACAGTTTATGCTAATACCAAATTTACAATTACATGTTCAACAGTTGACTTCCTTTGTTAGGGATATTATTGAAAATAAGTATAACTGTCCAAAATAAAAAACCAAATTATGATACATGTTCAAGTAACCAAAAAGGTTGTTCCAGATGGTGCTGATATGATCGTAAATTTGGTGCTAATATGATTGTGTTTCATTTTGCACCTTTAAACGTACGGAGAACAAAACATCAATCCAAAAAAAAAAAACTTAATCATGTATCTAAAAAATTGGTTAGTAAATTTTCAAAACCATTTCAATTTCAATATATCTTCATCATTAATATTTCTGTATGATTTATCACACAATCATTAAAAATATTTTGTTGATATTGGTACTTCGATTTCAATAATTCCAGTAAAATATTGTAAATCATACAAAAAGATTATTAAATTCTATCTAGGAACGTCTTATTGCAGCTAACAATATCAAAATTGATACATTTGGTTCTTCCAAAATTAAGGTCAATTTTGGTAATGATTTAGTCTTTTAACATGAATTCGTTATAGGTGACGTTATTTTTGGTATTTTAGGCCTGGATTCTTCTTACAAAAATTTAATTTACACATTGACTTTAATAATCACAAATTATTAAAGTTTACTAATTCATCCGTTGAAGTGGCTCCCCTTCAAAATGAATTTACCAAATTACTGAATATTTTTTCCAAATTTGACTAAATTAGAAGATCTCAATTTCGATGCTAAACATAATGTTGTTATATATATGTTTTCGATATTTTCTAAATATCGCAGGATATTGATGTTGTCAAATTGGCACACAATGTTTCGAACGCTGAAACTTTCATTGTCACTGATTACTCATCCAATGGACCCGGTGCTGTCTTGCAACAAAAACTTGAAGATACATAGAAACCTTAATATTTTGCATAGTGAAAACTAACGCCCACTTTACAACGATGCAGTACTATTGGCTGTTGTTTTTGTCATCTAAAAGTTTCGTCACTTTGTCGAAAAGCAACTTCTCACAAATTACCAATTACCAATCGTAATGAAAATCTTTAATTTTGTCAATTAATTTTCATGCAACATTAAATACATTAAAGGTAATAACAATTACAATAACAATAATAGTATAATATCTTTATTCATTCGTTTTTATTACAGTGTACATATTAATTTCGTCAAACAAAGAGCAAAAAAATTTAAGGACAATAATGAAATTTAAACAAGAGATGCGATAAAAACATTTCGGCTGATTTTTCCAAATAAAATTTTTATCTAATTGACCTAGGTCGATTGCAGACCACTTGGAGTCCGATTCTTGTATATCAGAATTATGAAATAAGTTACGCTTTGAACTCCTTACTGTTCCGAATTATCTTTTTAAAATAAATGTGAATGTTAGGAAAAACAACCAAGGATAGCTGTCCGTCCTCAAGACAACAAAGGCATCTGAAAAAGTGTCCACAATCTTGAACATCCATTGATTAGGATAACAGCAAATATTGTAAGAATTTTTTTCTTCTTTCATGGTTTATTCAAATGTATAAAAAATTTGACTCGATCTTGTGGCCAGTTAAATAAAATCACGCACCACACCGAAAGCGATTATATGCCGATTAAAAAGCCAAATACTAATTTTTCTCATTTACATTTAGATATTGTGGGACCTCTACCATCTAGTGAAGGTTATCGGTATATCTTCAAAATCGTGGATTGTTCAACATCGGAAGAAATTGTTGATAACTTGATTGTTTTCGATTCCCACTTATGGTTTACCTAAGCGGATCACCACTGATCAACGTAAACAATTCCAATCTCGCATGACAAAAGATTTTTTGTCAAGTCTGGGAATTAAGCATATTTCGACGACTGCTTATCACCCACACAACAATCGGATTGTTGAACGGTTTAATCAGTCGATTAAAACATACGTATAACTGGCACAATATTTAGACTTCTCGATAAAGAGAGGATATCAATTATTTCTTATACGCTGATATTTTGTATGGAACTGATATTCTGCATTACAATCCACTAAAGAATTGAAACACAAACTGATTAACGCTAGATTATTTTTCACTACACGGTATATTAACAAAAATGTTTATTTACCTAAAGATTTGATTTCGGCCAAAAAAGTATACGAGAAAATCGAGTCAAACCTCCTTTAACATGTAATTTCAGAGGATCTTACTCTGTAATAATCTTCTTTTGTGGAGTTCAAATTCTTCTCATTCTTCTCGTAATTTTTGTTGATTTGGCCTTTGTATAAATATTAAATAACGCATTAATAAGATCTATTAATGGCCACGTCGTTACAATATAAAAATAAAATGTTAAAATTTTGTTATAATCATAATTTCGTCATTTACTTGTGGCACTCAATTATTTTCTATTCGTATTGTTTATTAAATTTTGCATGTGATATTTGGTATACAATGGACAATAGAAACTTTTGGTGTAGAATTGACAATATAAAAAGTAAATGTTATAAACGATGTATTTATTGTTGAATTTTTTCAATTTGATATTAAACATCATTTATAACACGTTTTTAATCGGTAAATGAACATTGTCGATTATATACGAAATACCACACAAGAACTTCAATAATATTTATATAAAAGATGACAAAATCACGATTTTTCACCACTTCGAAATTTTAAAATTCCGTATATATGTTTCTTTATTATTAGAAATCCGAAAAAATTGTATTATTTTGATAAATGATTTTTCCAACATTTGTAATAAAAAAAATTTGGTTTAACAAACAGGCTTTATTATATTATTTCTATTAATTTAATTTACATTTAGTAAATTAAAAGTTCTCCAAATCGATTTACTAGAACATTTGCCTAAATACCAGTGGCATATTATTTGAGAAAAGATTTCAGTAAACTTGAATAACTGTTTCCAAATCAGTTCCATTACCAATCAACACAGTATTAAATCTGCTTATTAGTAATAAATTATTACTTAAGTTTTGCATATTATATACTTTGCAGAGAAATTGTAGCGTTAAATGATTAATTGAAATTCTAAACAGATAAACTGCTTTAAACCTGTTATAGAATTAGTTTAAAATGATATTTTAGTATTTATCCGCTTACAGGTAATCAATAAACCGCCAAAGTTATTATGTTATTAATGTTAATAATATTAATCTAACGATTTGTTAAAATATATAACATACGTTTCAAATATCAATATAAGTAGAAAAATACATTAAATTTTATATTTTATTAATGTTATTTGTAAATTTCAAATGATATTATTTATATATTCTATCAAAACAATGTTATTAATCATTAGCTTATTTGTTGACAATATTAATGTATAAATTGACATTTATATTTGAGCTAATTTAGCAATTTATAATCGCTTATTTAATACAGCGGAATACTTATCAATTTTGTATCGTTTAAATGGTCTAGCTAATTGTCTCTTATATACCGGTAACTTAAGAATACGCACCTATTTAAAATTGCTTTAAAAATTAACGGGGTACCTCAGGGGCACTGCTATTTGAAATTCACCCGGATCAATCACAAAACGGCATTCTTTACATCGAAAGTAGATTATTGAGAATTTTTTTTACCGATTTTGAGTGCCTTTTTTATCAACCCCAGTAATTATCCAATAATTTTTGCAGCACTCATTTTTGTCTACTCATAGATTATAATAAACCAAAAATTTCTACTCTATAATTAAAAAAGCTACGTAAATTCTAGAATAATTGTATTAGAAATCGATCCATTTAAAATCTAATAAAGAAATATGTAAGCATAAATAATATAAAGCAATTATTGGTACAAAAGAAATTAGTAAAAAAAACCATTGCAGGATAAATAATGTAGTTGAAACAAACGATTTTATAAACAAACGAACATGGAATGTAATTGAAAAGCGTTGTATTACGTACAATAAACGCATGTAATATTAAAGTATAATATTCTAATAATTTATCTATTTTTAACAATACAAAGTAGACAGATATGCAGACCATATAAATGCTAACAAGTTTTACAAGCTTATGTGATATATGCAAAACACCGTCCAGCCACTATGTTTTCTTTAATGAACTCACAAAAAATGAAGAAAAATAATACATGCGAGACATTTTTAATCATACACACACAAAAAAAAAGATTTACACACACAGAGAAAACATGAAAATCATTATTCGAGAGAGAATGCTTTGTTTTGCAAAACTCTGGAAGATATTTGTCTTGCGTGGATGGGTATTCAAGTTAGTCGCGACTATTGAGGTGGTAAACTGATTATTATTTACCTCTGTATACAAGACGAAATGTTTTATATCAGAAAATTGGATTGAAAAACGACATTTTTTAAGAAAAAAGTATGCAAAAAATAGTTAAATCGATAGCACTTTTGACAGGTCTCAAAAGTTTTGAGTCTTGTCTGATTTGTAAATTTACCATTAAACTTATCGGACATTACGTGCATTTTATGGTGCCCATAGTCATCCACCAGATTATAATTAATAATCTATTTATATTTCTATATAATAATACCCATACGTATTGTGACAATTCATCATTTTGTTCAATAATACACGACAATTTTGGTTTAGTAACTATATTATTAAACAGAATCAGTATTTGGGCGATGATAATCAACAAGACCTAGTCAAAACACTTTTACATCCAGAAACAGTAATAGTTTGTTTTATTTTTTTTATAAAAATATTTAAATAAATTAGTAAATTGTAATTAGAAATCTGATATAAATATTTGTATTAGTTTACACTAATTACAATAGCATATATTATTTATTAAACAAAAGGTCGTTTTTTATTTTGCGAGATAAATTGGCTATGAAAAATACATCTGCGAGATGTTTATCTCAATTGCTCTCTGCTGGATGCAACCGCAACCGCATTGTTTCTTGCAAGGCTCTTTTGGAGCTCATGAGTCAAAATCCAGATCCGTTTCTGGGCAGATTAGTAACTTTAGATGAAACATGGATTGTATATTTCTGATACGAAACGACAGTGTTAAAAGCGAACGGGGTCCAAAGAATGCAAGCAAGCTGAAAATATTATGGCTATTGTGTTTCAAGATGCACGTGGTATTATCTTCATTGGCTCTTTAGAAACAGACAGAGGATAGTTGGATAGTAACGGTTTGCAAATGATCATCAAATTAGCAACGAGTAACATCTCGGAGAATTATTACGATTAGGATATTCATACTGATGATGACTATTTTGTAGTCGAAATGTGTATTGATAAAATTTAAAAAAATTTTATTTAGGAAATTTGCGCAAAAGTCGAAATTTATTTATAAAATCTTAGAGTACTCTTTGATAATATTCATAAATATACTAAAATTAAGTGAATTTTTTCGAATTTTTAGCATGGAAAATTATATTTCAATGATTAATTCGCTTATTTTAAACCTTTAATTATTGTATTTTGGAATAGAAACACCAAAATTTGGGCTTATTTTTTGTTTTTCTCTTAATTAATAACAAGTGGAAGCGTATGTTTGATCCGTATATAGAGGTTTTGTAACATTTACACCATAATTTTGTATGTTAAAAGAAGGAAGGCTCTTTCACCCATTAACAACAAACACCAACATCCAACATCATCATCATTAGAATCATCTCTTCTTTCGCTTAAATAAAATGATACACAGAGAGTCTTGAGTGTATATCGTTTTATTTCATTCACTAACAAACTTTAGTTGCAACACAGTCAATACCCTTGTTGGCTTACTGTTGTTGTTGTTGTTGTTGGAAGAGATTGTCGTGCGGTGTTTCACGGCTTAAGAAATGCAACAGTAATTCATATATAATACGTACTTCTTACATATACCTTGAACTTCATTATATTGTTTATTAAGTATTTGGTCACGACAATAATAATATCGACTGTCAGCAGCTAAACAAACCACAAGGACATTGTATTGTTTAAAATTAACCGTTATTTTATTTTTTCAAATTTTTCGATGATTTTTTTTTAAATTTTTTGTTTATGTGTGATAATTTCGTAGTTAGTGAATAAATTTCGATATAGACATTTTTTGTTTCGCACTTTAACGAGACTAAAAAGAACAGAATGAAATATTTAATTTTAATTGGTTTTATTTTTATTTTATATTTTGGAGGTAAGTGATTTTATTTTATACTTTTCTTTATCCTCTTTCACAGTTGTTAGTTTCGTTACTTGGAACCACATTTAAGAAGCTCTAATTTTATTGAAGAAAAATTCTGAAACTTTGCATAGATTCTGGTTTGGTATTCATTGTAATAATTCCTTGGAAAAACTAATTTTCCCATAAAAAAGAAAATATTATAAAATCAATTGACTTGCAAATAAAAATGTAACAATTGTACAAGTGTACCGATTATTAAATGAGAACATTTTTCATCGAATCATTGTACTTCGATAAAATCTTTACAAACTACCTATATTTGCAAAAGAATTTATGTTAGTATTTTAGTTTATTTTTTAATGGTTTTTAGTAAAATGTGTTTTAAAATTTTTTTTTTTTATTGGTTTATAAATCAAGTTTGAATGCAATTTATTTAAATGCTTGAGGTGATCATAAATAAATTAGAAAATGCAACAGACGAATATAATATAATCAGTTGCATTCTTATAAGTAGAACTAGGTTTAAAAAAAAAAAAAAAAAAAAACAGAATGTCGTTTTTATTTTTATTTTTTTCAAATATGAATAACATATTTTTAACACAGTAGCTTGAATAAATTATTACATTTAGTTTTGTCTGATCAAAAATATCTTGCATTTAACTCCGGAATTAATATAATATTATATTCTATTGTGCTTTGAATAAATCATGATGAAAGATCTATTGTTATGGTATTAAACGTCTTTTGTTATTTATATTTATTAAATTTTCTGAATTTTATCTTTTTAAAAAATATAGATCATTAAACTGCATTATGAATATAATTTTAAATATTCATAATGTAGTTATTAAATTTTTTCAATGTCACTGGTATTTAAAAATTATAAATATTTATTATAATTACCTATATTAATATAATTAAATAGGAAATCACAATTAATTTTATAAATTCTCTTAATTGTATTTATTGTTTATAAATTTTTTATAACAAATTATTTTATATTAAACTTTATTTATAAAATAGGTAAACATTTCTAGAATTTATTATAATATTAAAAATTTTAATCAAGTGCAGGTACTGAGAAATGAGGAAATTATGTGTAAAATAAATCGGCTATTGGGGGCTAAATGATCTCCTATGATTGATTCTAAAATTTTATTAGTTGGCCATACGTTGACTCTAGGTTTGTCATCCATGCTTAAGCAGCCTGTAGCATGTCGATTCCAGGTTTCTTTCATAGTTAAGCCTGGTGGAACACCTGACAAGTGAATTAACTAAATTAGATTCTGTGATTTTTTTTCGGTTCCTCTATTTTTATGTATGCGGACGAATATTAGAAGGAAAAATTTTCTTTGCTCATTAATCAATTATCAAACATAAATTTATTATATTCGACATCAAATTTTAATTATGGGGGTAGAATCCATAAAAACTTTATATTTTCGATTAATCAAATAATTGAATTTAAACTTTTCATTTTGATCGATAAATTAAATTTTCATTTTGTTTTTATCCAAGTACCGATTCAATTGGCTATCCTTACCAATGGTTTTCTATGATTTTCCATTTGGTTTTCACAAAGAGAATATTGGAATAATTCCTTACAAAATCAGCCATAGCAGCATCCTTCTCATTCCCTTCATATGCCCTCTTCTATTATTTTGACTTATTCTGTACAATTATGTATTATCTTGTCCATAAAAAAGTATGATTTCCAACTTTATAATAAAATCTTAATGGGAATTTATCTAAATGAGAAAAAATAATTATAAATATAAAAAATAAAACACACGCAAGCAAATGTGTATTTTGACTATACAATTAAACCGTATGCTAAACTTAATTTTTATAAAAAGGTTTTTGGATTTTCAAAACCTTCTCAAGCAATACCATTTTTCATGATTAGTCAATGTCCCATCTTAAGTTAATTGTATACATTTTGTTTAAAAATATATTGCTTCGATAATTTAAAATATTTTTTCTTCGAAAGTAAACAAATAGAATTCAAAATATTAATACGTTACATATTAAATTATAATCCACAATTTTTTTTATAAAAGAATATTTTTATCTATCATAAGGTAAACTTGTCCCACTGGTGCTAATGATTCCAAGGTTTCCGTGTACTTGACGGCAACAATATGTAGGACTTTATCACACAATTTGTAGGACCGCGGTGTCACTTTCCAATTTTATTAATATAAGAAAATCAGCTTGATGGAGGGCTCGTTGGTATTGAATTTCTAAGACAAATATTTTTTCGCAATTTTTACTAAAAATTATTTATCAATTTAAATGAAAAACAACGTTAACCATTTTGAGAATAGAATATGTTTCTCATGAGTGCGCAATAGTTGTCCCATTGAGTATGTCCCGAAAAAATGTTCTGGGACCACAGACTTTAAGTGAATTATAGTATAAATTATTATGAACAATTTAACAGAACCCTATACACACCGGCCAATAAAAGACGCCAGGCGATCCCTGACACTCACTTTGAAAATTGCATAAAAAATAATTGTAGGATTTTCCCTGAAACATTACCCTTATGAATTTAAATGTGGTATTACAATGAAGGTATAAAACAGTAATAACCATAATCGGAAATACCTTTATGTTTGGTATTTATGGGTGTGATAAAAACTAAAAAAAAACAAACCCAACGAACTCACAAAGTAACAAATAAACAATATGAATATTTTTCTTGACGTAAATACATTTTTAAAACAATTATAAAATAACATACAATTATATTATACATTGAATTTTATTATTTATAATGATAAATATACTTATTTATAAAACCGCAATTTAAGACAGTCTCGCCTATTTGTTTATTAAGAAGAAAATATTAAAAAAAAGCAAAAAGCACTTCGTTTTCAAGAGCAATGAATGTGCACATAAACATTTTACTAATATTTACTTAATAATTTCTTTTAAATCACAAGTATAAGCGAATTATTATACATTGGAAAAAGGTTAATGGTAATTGTTGTATCGCAATTGAAATTTTTTCTTACATAACTATCGTATTTAATAAATATTTATTCTACATTGGTTGTAATTGTATTATTTATTTAAAATAAAATAAACTTTACACGATGTAACAGAAAGAATTTGTATATTCATTACTATAATCACGTATTAAGATTATAAGTTAACACCTATTTCTGGTATGTTATTCCATCTTTTTAGGAATTTTACCTGACATGCACTCAAAGCAACATTTAAATTGGCTCTTAGCTATTTTGCACGAAATAATAAAAAGTGGTCTATATACAACTCAATAAAAAACGGTCGGACCGATTTTGATGAAAAATTTGTAAAAAATTGTTTCTTTTATTTCAATTTATATAAGTGAGCGGAGCATAAATAACTGTAAAAAAAGTCTCGATTCTAGTCCTGTTTCGTCTGGTTTTCGTAAATTGGACAGTAAATTGAAAAGCATGAGTCGAGATAATGTTGGTAAAGTCGATTTTGATGCATAAACCTTAGGAAAAATGAAAATTAAGAAATAATTCTTAAAAAATCGTTAGCTATAGTTATTAGGTCCACATGATGTTAAAATCGATTGTCAATATTATTTACACCTCTTATGTAATAACTATTATAATCTAATCTGTTACACACTGTTAGACACTTAAAAAATGCATTTAAATTGCATGTAATTATGATAATTTTTAATTACTACTACTAAGTAACAACTGATGTGAACTTTTTAAAAGGTTATTTACATAAAGTGATTTACAACGGAACTTATTAAATGTTAACTACCTATTTACTATCAGAAGATAGATAATATAGTAATTCTGTTTAATCGTATTTCAAGAGAAAATGTCATTGGTGACAAATGGCTCTTTGTCTGCTATTTAAATACCTCTGCTTAAGTATTTTTTCATATATAAATTTTATTAAAAGTGTTAGTTTATTATAGTGTGCCAGAAATGATTCTGATCGGTATTTGAGCAAAAATGTATGAATTTAATTAATTAGATATGAAATCGTATAATTAGCATCGCATTATTTATTTAAATAAATCTTCATAGTGACCAAAAATAAAAAATATGTGTGAATTTTCTTTATTAACGACTAGGATTTCCCTACGTAATATGTCAGGAAAATCATGCACTCTCTTTTAAAACACTTCAATTATGTTTAATTTATTGAAATCCATAAGGAATTTTTAAATTGAATTGTTGACCATTAGGTTTCAGGGATGTTTTCAAATGGTGGAATTTATTTTTCTAAATTATTCTAAATTCAAAATAAGGATTCCACATTGTTAATATATTGTTAAAATGATATTGATAAAAAAAGATCTTGGAACTCTTACTATTCTCGAATGGCAAATTTAACAATCGCAGAATAGCTCGTTAACACGTCAAAACAAGAAAATCCGTTGCGTAAAAAAATTTGAAGACGCAGGGTTGCCATCTATAATGCTGACGTTTTTTTCCCATCAATATTTTAAAAACGATTTTGCTGATACAAATTACTCAATAGTAAAAATTAGGGTCCAAAATTATAAAATTTACTATACTAATATAATAATAGTAACATTATAGGATTATTAATAGTTATCGCTTCTATCACAGTAAAAATTTTTTTCACCCTGTATTTCGTTCTTATAATTAACTTTCTAAATGTTGAAAATTTTTTTTTATTTATAAAAAAAAAAAAATAATAATTGTGGAAACATTATTTAAGTTAAAAAGTTTTCTATGAATACTAGATATGTCGCCATGACCACCTGTTGTTTGTATTTATACGTTTTCTACTTGATTAAAGAAATTAAAAACTTCCTTAATGATGAAATATATATACTGACAAAAATGAAAATATTTGAACGGAAAACAGGACAAAATTTTGATATTCAAATATTTGTTGACATTTTACAAATATTTGCCAACCATAGTGACAAAAAAAAGGCGATTTTGCATTCCTATCTTTCTCGACTTATCTATGTTTGTTCTACTGTTTGGAAAGCGTTTTTCAATTTTTATGAAATTTGTGATGCACGTTTATCACATTCCGTAAATTCTGTATAATTTTTGAGTATTATTGGGCTATCAGAGGTTTTGTAAAAATAAATTTCAAAAAAATATCGTTATTCTCACTTATTTGGTCTGCATTTTCTTCATTATGAATTTACTCACGTCAGTCAGGTTTGTACTCAAAGGGCCTAAAACTAGTTGCTTTGTGATGCAAAATCATTGATTTCATATGAAAATCATAGCTTTCTTGTAATAAATGTCATGCAAGCAAAATGTTAAGAAATATTTCTTTGAATATAGGTAATTTAAATGCATAATACACGCGGTGTTAAAATTTGGAGATAATTTACCGTACCCAACGGGAGAAGCGTGAGAGAATGTTTATTTGTGTTCTAGAGACAATGTTACCGTTTTGATGAAACATAAGTATTTGTTAGAATAAAGAGTTCTAAATAACGAAAAAAAAGGAATGGATTGGCCACGTTTTTTAGATAAACAATTAAAAAAACTAAACATTTAAAAGATTATTTCATTGTATGTATATACTAGACTGAGTGAGTGTGTGTGTGTATATGCTGTAGTGTAAGTTATAAGTACAATACCTTGTTAAAATATAAAAAAAGATACACATACGCAGTATGTGTATCTTCTGATACTTACTTCTGACTGATACTTTTGCCACTGGACTGTCGGGAAGAACTACCTTAATAATTAATAATAAATTTTGAAATTATTAAAATCTTTATACTAAAAAAATTGGAAACTTTCCAGCTATCGTCGCCGGGTCTAGAATATATAATTCTTCACGTCCAAGTTTAAATTTAAGGCTTTAGAGCTCCGGATACATACTTTTCTAATTATTTTCTTTTATTTTTCAATCATATGTCATCTTTTAAATAATATTTTCTAAAATAAACTTATGTGTTATTTAAAAATGAAAAAAAAAAATCAATAAAATCATTCATAATAATATATGAAATACATTTACTAATAGTGTACATTCATATTATTTAGTTCCATATAATAAGTTGGTGATGTTTTATTATGAATATTTGTTTCGTTACTATTGATCTACTTCTTGATTATAAATCTAGGTTAATTATTCATAGCAATAATTACGAGTATTCTTCTCTGTGATCGGATCTCTCAGCTGTAGAGTTAAATCTCTGCAGTCAAATGAACAGGAAATAGACCACAAAACTGGCTATTATAAGTATTTATATAAATTTATATGTCTAATTAATTTACAATATATTTTTTATTGAAATTAAGCGTTCTTTTAATTAAAATAAGATCATGTTGAGATTAAAACATTAATTCTTGATTATATGTTGTATCTTGTTTCTTCAAAAGTACATTGTAAAAGAAATATTTTTTATATTTAAATTTCGAAAGTGGCAGTTTGTTACCTATATTATTAACAGAGTGGTTAATTAATTAATATCTTTGGATATTGTAGAAGTTTTATTCAGCCCCCTTTCAACTCCAGTAGTACATTGGCGTTCCTTTAAAAATATAGGATACATATAATATAGGGTAAAATAAAATCGTTAATAGAAAAATATAATGCATACGTTTATTTGCAATTTCAAAACTTTTGATGTGATAAATTATTTTTCTCAAATCTTCGTGATAATTCTGGAAAGGTTTATGAAGAATGAAAAAACGGAAAAATTATCCGAGAAAACTAGAAAAACTATATGTATTTGAATGAACTCAAGAAAAAAGTTCTGGATTTAACGATTAATATGCATAATTCTTTTTCCAGTTTCGTTCGTTAAGCTCGGAAGAAATTTTTCAGGGAAAAAACGACAATTCCAAAAAAAATTTAGATATTATTTTAGATTTTTTATTTTACTTTCGGGGTGGAAATAATTCCATACTCTTATTGTATATCCATGTTCTTTAATTTAATTTTAATTACTGTTTTTGTAGAAAGTACAAACTGTACAGCGAAACGGGTGGGTAACAGCTAATATATTTATATTTTTGTTTCTTCTATGTTAAAAGTTTTTATTTAATTTTAATGGTTTCTGATAGTAATAATTACGTTTGGCTGAAAACTTATGTGTGTAAGTCTATACTGCATTGTGGTAGATTGTCAATTCTGATTTAATTGTTTTACTTTTCTCAACGCTACTTTCATGATTAGATACACACAGTTTTTTGTTTTTAACCAAGTTTTTAAATCGAATTAAAAATTATAAAATAGTCACGTCATGCATTTTATATAGCCGTAAAAGTATATGTAAGATTTAAAATTGACAACGTTGACGGCAAATACAGTAGGAAATGTAAAAAATAGTCATAAATGAGAAAAATATTACATTAGTTTAAATCATCATTTGCAGTTCAATCCAGGTGTCAGGTAAGCTATTATTATAAGCTATTATTATATAGACTTGAAATTTATTTGCAATTTTTAGTTTACTTGAAAAACTTAGCATATTTAAATTTTTGATTTAATTTTAATAATTATGTTTTGTGCAACTGACTCAAAAGAAGATTGTGGTCAAAAACCTTTAAAAAGATTCGCCCTTTTTATACTTACATTTATAGCCAAGAAAATGCACATAGATCATAAGAAAGAACGAAGTTCTTAAAAAATTTCCTTACGATCAGAGATGTGCAGGATATCCGTATTCGCGGATATTTGCATTATTTCCATTATGTAGGTATATTAATATATAAGTAAAGGTAGTCATAAAATGATATTAAATATCATTTAAACAGTTTTTATTTCTTAAAAAATATATATTTGATAAAAATTTAATATTTACACCCGTATCGTTGTGAAGTAGATGGCAATTCTTGTTGTTGAGACTACCTTATCATAATGTACTAATTAGTAATTACACTATCTAAATTCAAATTTATTATTCAAATCAAACAATACTGCTAAATGATATCACAAATCACACATTTTAAGGAAAATTGAAAAAAATTATACTAATTGATTGATTTGAAAAATTAAGATCCGTATGCGCATCCATATCCGCAGATCTGGACTTATCCGCATTTGTATCCGTATCTGCAGATTTATATTTTTCACGCTCCCGCACATCGCTGCTTACAATATAAGTACGAGCACATACACATTAAGTGTTTATACATTGGGAACTGTGCATAATAATAAAAGTATCCCACAATACTAGTTGTTCTTTAAAAATACATAATCGTTAATTTCATGCTTCAGTAAAGCATATTTTCAAATAAATGGACCAATTTCAAGGTCTGTTATAAATATATAGAAAAAAGAATTTTATTTAAAAAAAAAAGTGTTAATATTAATTAATAAATTTATTCCACTTACTAACAAAAATTACTTACAGACATTTGATACTGTTATAGGTAATACATAATTTATTACTTCATAATTCTACACTGTATGTAATATATTTATTTAATAGTGTTCTTTCTGTAAAAAAAATTGATTATAAAAATATATTTTGCATACTAACTAATGGAGATCTTTTTAGTAAAATTTATTTGGCCACTTTGATTGAAATGCTGTAGGTTCGAATTCCGACACGTGTTGTTTGTCAATTATAATTAACGGGGCAGTTAATTGACTAGACTCTCGGTACATGGATAAGAACTGAGTAAACGACTACGCTTGTGAAGGTTTCCCGCAGTTTTCCAATCACAATTCCAAGCCTATGTCGGTATAGTTTCTTTTAAAATGATGGCTGTAGGCGCAAGAACAACCAAATTCTAGTCATCACTCAATATCCTATCCATCCCCCACACAGCATGAATTTTATTCTATAGATCATATATATCTGATGAACGGAGATTAAACCCTATTACTTTTATCATTTATGTATATCTTATATGATTAAATTTGAAATATTAGCTTAATTATGCCTGTCAATAAGGGAACGCGGATACAGGGTTTGCACTCCAGAGGGCATACATCTCTTTGAGAGATATAAATCTTTACAAGGTAGCTATAACTCGGTATAAAGCAGCTTCACTAACTTGTGGTTGTGAAGCCTGTAATAACGTCCGTTAAACGTGACGTCCAAAAGTCTTCTTCGTGAAGTGTACGTTTGCCTATCTGTTATTCTGGTCATGCAAAATCTTCGTCCTGAACGATTTCAATATAGAACCTCGAACAAAAATCAAAACTTTACTTGAAGAGATATTTTTTACTAGTACGTACTGCAAATTTCGAATCGTTTCTACTTATCATAAATAATGTCTTAGCTCAAAGATATTCAGATTTTTATAGGGGCGGTGTTTAAAACAAACTGTAATCTTTTAACCAGTTCGAGTTTAAATGATTACAATTTTACTTAAAGTTTATGACAATGAAAAAAAAAAGAACAAGGTAGCAGCGTTTACTTAAAGTTTATGGCCGGTAAATACTTAAGTGACTATTGCTTTTCTCGCCACCAAAAAAGTAAGCAATTTTTAAGATATTAGAAGATTAGTGCCGTAAAATCCAAAAGAGAAAAAAAGTGGTTATTATATTACAATAAGCTATATTGTATAGTTTTATATTTAAATAAAGATACTCGATAATGAAATAATATTATGGAATAATTCATAGTATATTAACTCCGTATTTTATGCCCTTAATACTATCGATTGGGTTTTGTATATAAAGGCATACACATTAAACCAACAACTCGAATCATAACTATGAAGGAACTTCATTAGGTATTAAATACTCAATGGGCATGATGGCTAGGTGTTTCCTCTTATAACCTCATTTGAAGCGTCTTTAGTTTAAGAATAGGGAAGTGAATTAATTTTTTTTGTAATCTATAAAAATAAGACTTTCAAAAATCTTGATTAAACAAAGAGAGAAATACTATGTTATGTCGTCACCGTTCAGTATCTCCAATTAAATTACATGTAAATCATCGTTTTCAAGAAAGAGATGGATATATAATCTTTGATAGCTAATAAATTCATTTTTGAAACAATTTTAATTTAATGAAATTTTGTTCATATTGTGTCTAGTTTCACATTTTGATGTGAAGTAACCTCCCCCCTAATATTGGTCCGAAGTTTTCAATTTTTATGATATTTATTAATATAACTGTTTTCAAGGATGCCACTAAAATTAAAAATAAAATTTATAATTAAAATGTATATTTTGGGCTATTAATAATATTTGATTCACGGTTCTCGAGATAAATAAATTTCTGATGTTTTATAATGTTTATTTTAATTTTTGTACATTTCATTAGTTTACCAACTTTATCAAGTATTGGAACGAATAAATTACAAATTATTACATAATAATATTATTCAGCTACTTGTATTAATTGAATTGAAAGATTCAATCAAATCCAGATCCATATAATAGGTATATATAATTATTAACCAATAAATACCTCAACTTTTTTCTCCAACGAACCGTGAGTCACTTATTTAATATTATCATGGATATGATCAAACAGAATTTTAGCTGTTAATAATCCCGTTTTGGACATTTTAGATGTTTATTGCATTATAAGAGACAATTTTTATTATTATTTTTGTTTTCAAATAATAAACTAACAAGCAATTAATTAAAATCTGTCCCATTGTTTTCTAATCGTATTCTTAATAAAAACCGGTTATTTTATAATACCCAATTAATAAAAATCGTTTTTCAACTCATATAGAACATTATTGCTTTAAATAACATTTAAAAAATTAAAAAATTTAATTTTCCATCGATAAGTTTATTCAACTTGCAAATTTTTAAGTAAAAAGTCAATATCCTTAATTATTAATTAATTTTTTTCAACTATTTTTGGGTGTTTTTTTTTTTTTTATATTATGTTTATTTTGAAGTTTCATGATTAAATAAAATTAATTACAAATAGTATAAAAAATTATATTTTCAATGAAAATATTTAAAAATTATTTTTTTATCAATAAGTTCATGGACATTGTAAAATATTTATTCCAACAAAATTTGCTTATAAAAAATTGAACCAACTTAAGCTTTTATAAATAATTTCCTTGCGTTTTTCTTTTTTACATTCGAGTGTTGTTAACAACCAAAAAAAATGGTGTAATATTCAATCATCAAACATTTGTTTGGCCCCAATCTATTAATCTTAGCGCTGTAATTTCAATAGGATGAACTTCAAATTATACTTTATATGACTCTATCCAATAAAGAAGACTCAATCATATCGAACTACAATTTGATATTCAATCATTACAAATTTTTGTACACCACCGCTACTACTCCTTAGGGCATGAATTTTTAAAAATATAGATAAGACACCAACTTATTTCAAATTTGAATGCAAGAAATAACATAAATTAATTACATAAACCAATACTGTACAAAACTGCTTGCGTTAAAATTTTTGTATTCGTGCATCCTAATTCAACGCAAAATATCTCCATGTAATGTAATCAACACAAATACGTAAGTGTTAAAAACACTGGACTCCATTGATGGTTTATTTCATCTATACTGGATTTCAAATATTTACTTTTAATTTTTTTTCTTTAGCTTGTCAGAAGAGCCTTTTTCAAGTTGCTGATCTAATGAAGTGGAATCTCTGCTTTAACATGACTATTTTGCATTTAGTTCGTATAGATCCATCTCTATCAGTCTATATTTGTTTCGCTGTAACTTTAGAAGACAAAAGTCAGAATTTCATGAAATTTGGTAGACGGTCATTGCAAGAAAGGTAGTTTCTTTTTAAATTCTGAATGAGGTCTACAGTTCTCAGACCTACTAATTTGCAAAATAGTAGCTTGCACTTATTGAAATAAGTCGCATTCATTTGGTGGCTATATTTTAAGATCAGGCCAATTTCATTTTAGACACCGTGCATCTGATTGTTCCTATAATTATTAGGGTTACGACTTTATCAAATGATAATGGGAAGTCTTTGATGAACTATCCTAAGCAGGATTACTCCAGAACAGCTAATGTCTTGTATGTACAAGTAATTAATTAAGCATTAATTTAGAGTAGGGGATGGCTTTTATCAGTCGGAGAAGCCACCCCTATGCAGATTTCCCAAAATGACTGTGAATGGTATGATTTAAAAAAGGAATTATTTATGTTATTTAAAAAATTAATATTAATGCAATTTCTTCGATTACTCTTACACTCACAATTACTAACTCAATTAAATGCTTTGTTTTTAAATTATTCAATAATTTTTGTTTGACATTTGGTATACAATTTACATGCAAACAATTGAACAAATAATTTTTCCACATACTATGCACTGTAACGATAATTAACCGTAACTTAGGTATTGTGACTCAAATGATAAAAACTTTATTTTCGCAAAGCTTTTTTTATCCTGCTATTCCCTTTTACGATTTGTAAAATCGTAATCGAAGTATTAAACAATAATAAATAATTTTTCGAATACATTTCATAAGATTTTTAATTCCCAAATTTTCAAATTTTTTTTTATAAAATTTGCAGTAACAACACATCATCTATTTTGAATTCATAGTTTACTAGTTTTATTGATAATAAAATATAAAAATCACAATCAAAGAAACCCCAACTATGTGCCACTACGCGATATTGGTGCTTAGTGTTATTAAACATTGAACATTATTTTCTGTAGGTACAATTTTTTCGTTTTTTATGTATTATTTTTCTTTTTATCCTCTTCTAATTTGTCTATTACTTTCGTGGCCGTAGGTTCTGTGTTTTTAGGTGCATTTATACCATCTTTAGGTGTATTTTGTTCATAATCGTCAACTTTCACTTTACAACTAGGCCTTATGAATTTATAAAAACCACAGCCATATGCAACTTTTTGATATAAGGAATTATCAGATGGATCTATATCCGTATTTGGTTCAACTTTCTCTTTCGATGGCAAAAATTGTTGAATGGGATTCCAATCTATCATTTAATAAAAAAAAAATAAAAAAGTGTAAAATCAGTGATTCATATATTTGACAATGGTAAAATCGAAACCCGCTGGTCTCTTTAAATAAAAACACAAGAGACACACACATATTGATATTGACCACAAATTAATATTACAGTTTTCTATGAAGCGGATACTAGTTATTATTTAATTTCCCATTGGGAAGTCCTGGTCATTGCACCAAATTTGTGAATCAAGAATTTTGAAAAATATTTACCTTTCTAGGTTCTTAGAACCCGAATGCAACGTTTAGAGAGAATTCTTGTGTTTTCATCAAAATCGGTACAGTCTTTTTTGTTGATATTTAAAAAAAAATAAAAAATACCCATAATCGTACCCCCAAAAAGTTGGCATGGAATTATAAGAATTGCCAATTTTTCTCAATTGCTCCTAATTGCTCACTATTTGCTCAATTAAAATCCGCAATTGCTCACATTAATAATTAATTATTTAATTAGTTATAAACAAAACAAAATACAAAACGATTTTTCTCATTTACGTGAAGACCGCTCAATTTTTCTTATAAATCTTTTCTCTTAATAATTGCTCACTATTTGCTTACCTCAGTGTTATGCAAATTTTTAGTTAATTTCTTTAATTTTTTATAATTAATTAAAAGTAATTATTGCGATTTTAAATGGTGACGTTCATTTATGCGCATGCGCAGAAGATATCTCCGTCCAGTCACGTCACCATTTAAAATCGCAATAATTACTTTTAATTAATTATAAAAAATTAAAGAAATTAACTAAAAATTTGCATAACACTGAGGTGAGCAAATAGTGAGCAATTGATAAGAGAAAAGATTTATAAGAAAAATTGAGCGGTCTTCACGTAAATGAGAAAAATCGTTTTGTATTTTGTTTTGTTTATAACTAATTAAATAATTAATTATTAATGTGAGCAATTGCGGATTTTAATTGAGCAAATACTGAGCAATTAGGAGCAATTTAGAAAAATTGGCAATTCTTATAATTCCATGCCAACTTTTTGGGGTTCATAATCGTAATAAAAAATAAATAATATATTTTATTATATAGATAATTTATTTTGTTTTGTATTTCTTCAATGCATAATAATCAAGAAAATGTCAGACTAATCAGGGAATTAACCATAAACTGAATAACATCATTCAATACTCATCCTCGTGAATTTCATTGTTATTATAACCCAAGAACATACAAACGTGAAGTTTAAAACTTTACAGGTAAGATGTGTTGCAAAATCGTACTCCTTGAAACTCACCGGTTAGATATAATGTGGTAGCTCCCAATAGAAGACTCCAAGCAAGGCCAGTATATGCCCACGATTTGAATTTTCGCAAGTTGTGTGTTTTTATCCATGTAACCAACGGTACTATTGGGAAATACCGTTCCCATTCTTTATGCTTATATTGATGTGGCATTTTTTCCCAGTATGTATGTTATTGTTGTAATAAGCAATTTTAATTTCAGAATATTAAATCATGATTTTACGCACATATTAGATGTTTACTAAACCATTGTGATTGATGAAGCACTTTTCGTGTGATTGTTATTGTGACATTTATTTCATTCTTATTTTTCTATATCGGTGCTTCATTTCCATGGTTACTAACTCTATTTGTTTATACGAGTAAATAAAGCTTTATTGATTTATTGAATAAAAACAAAAAGTATAGATAAATCAATACATAATTACGAAGGGGAAATGCCTAGAGTTTGATATCTTTATAATTAATTCGTGAAGCGAAAACTTTGTACCCCTTTTTGCGCAAATTGGGTGGATGGAGGAGTATGAAATTTGTCACACTTATAGTTTATATAGATAAGCACTGGACAATATTAATTTTTTTTTTTTAATTATATAAATATATGAAGCTAAAACTTTGTACCCAACACACTATGGCATAGGCTACATACTGTAGTACCTCTCACACTACGGCTTACAAATTAAAAAGTTGTGGCCTTTATTACACACACAACTATACACACACAACTATACACACACACACACATATATATATATATATATATATATATATATATATATATATATATATATATATATATATATATATATATATATATATATATATATATATATATATATATATATATTTTGTTAGTAGTGACATTCGCTTTTGAGTGATTATGGTCGATTTTCGATCACTGTAACAGGACTCTAGTTTAAATGAACCGAGAGTCATATATAGCTAAAAACTTCAATAATACAGGGTCTCCAAAAAATATTCTCGAATTTCGAATGACAAGAAAAATATTATTTATTAGTGTTAATACAAATGAAGACAATACAGAAATGTAATTGATGAATCATGTTTGTAAATGTTTAAATTGATGACCATTATTGTTCAGACAACGCTGATAAAGCGCACTAAGAGATTCGCAAACATCACACAATAGGTCTTGAGGAATATCGCGACTTTATCTTTCAATTTTCGATTTCTTTGCATCAATTGTTTTTGAAAAAGCTGCATTTAGGTGAGCTCGTACATCGCGATGGTTGTGAGGTTTTGACTCAAAGAAATTTGGCTTTTTTGAAACATAAAATTGTACGTTTTTACTGAATTTTGTTAATATTGAACCTTTTATAGAAATAAAAATAAAAAGCCAAAAATGACGGTTTTTCTAGGGCTGTTTTATGTTAAAACAAGTACTTACTCCCATTTTTTATTATCTGCAACTCTTGTGTTGTATATTTTTTAACTAAATGATTAGTTTCTGTGCTCTTGATTCATTTTTCCCTTCTTTCACATAATTTTTGATATTGTTATTCAGCAATGTATTTGACTTTTTGTATTCATTTTAATTTATGTGATTGGCCGAATCTGGATAATTTTATATAGAAGAAATCTTATATGTTAATTTTTTGGTAAAGTTTATGAAAATATTGTGTATTGAGATTTTTATAGGGCAGTAAGCAAGTTTCTTCGTTAATAATACCATAATTTCAAATTTTATGACTGTTTAAGATATTTGTATGCAAATAAGTGTAAATCAAAAAACTTATCATTCTATTCTAATGGTTTCTTTGCATACATGTTAACTATTTGAGAAAAATATTTCTATAATTACAATGATAAAGATCTGTCCTTTTTATTCGAATAGGCTACTACTGAAATGAATTTTAAATAGCTAAATTTACATATTAATATATCTCTATTAATATATTTTGCTTTATGTCCAATGTGCTGTGTAATAAATCGTTCCGTATTCCGTACGTTACAATAACACTTACTAAGTTTATTATTTTTCATTAATTAAAAAATTAATATATAAAAAATTATCTGTAAGCGAATGAAATAATGTTATCGAATGTTATCGAATTGAAACTTCTTTAGAATCGCGTTGCGAAAATGCGTTGCGATAAAGAAGCAAACACATAAATGTATAGGATTATATTGGCGCGAGAATGAGATAGAATAACCTTCAAACTCTTTTCTTTCGTTACTATGGCTACGAAATACTACTGTATCAGTCAAATGATTTATAATTTTCTAAATCGTATATGATTTAACAAGAAATTCTCTCAAATTTTATTAACAAATTTAAGATAATAATTATTGATATTTGCAATTAAAATTAATTATTATTGCAATTTTCTTGACTATTTTTAAAATTTCCTATCCAATAACTAAAATAAATACCAGTTTTGAAGTGAAACTTTTTTAGAATCGCTGTGTTTTGAAACTCGGTAAAAGGAAAATGCGTTACCTAGTTGTCATGCCGTGTGCATGCATAGTTGTTATCAGTTACATGTGTATAATGTTTCTGCGATCTTTTTCTATATTTTATATTGCCGATCTCCTCTTTGTGCGATGTCTCGTAGCGTCCACACTATCATATACTAAGCATTGTCCATATGCATGCAGCTGAATATAATATTTACAATATATGTAATATAATATTTTACATTAAAGTATTAAATAAATTTTAAGATTGGTAAAAAAATAATAAACCTTATAAACTCTATATCCATCTCCATCTTTTGTAGGCTACTTTTCAAAAGTTTCACTTCTGTCCTGTCTGAATTGCATACATACTCTTTTTTACGAAAAGTATTTGAATTATTTCGTTTAGGTAAGAGTTTGTAAGAGTTTTATCCAACACAGTATATAATATTTTTGGAGAAATCTCTTATCAATTGCAAATTTTGTAGCCAAACGATACCTTCCATAATTCATCATTCTTAAATAAGGAAATCGACTCTGTTATTTTTTCTTGCCTGCAAATTAAATTCTATTTATTTTTATTTTTTTTTTTTTTTATTGTAAATAAAATTGGCTATTTTTGACTTAGTTGATTAGATCTTAATCGTTCAACTCTTTGCCAAAGAATTCTAGAATAAATCTTCTAAAATATTTGTTAAAGGATCTTTACATAAAACTTACTTGTGCACTGTATTTTTAAGATAATTGTTTATTTGCTGTAGATAAATATACTTGGAATAAATTATTTGTTAATATTTATATTTTGTAGTAGGGTCAATAGCAATGAAGAATAAGACTGGGGTCGGGTACATACTCGTAATATCGATATATGACATATTATTCATAAGTATTTTTTCATAACCTATGGGTGTGTTGTTCAATGTGTTTTTTAACGGGTTTCATCTAATATAATTGATAACATTCTAAAAATAGCTGGTAGATTTTTTAAATTAATTATAGTTAATTAGTAGGTTAATAAGCAATTAATTGAATAATAGTACAAAATGTTAATTTACATTTTGTATTTACAATAATTAATTAAATCTTATATGGTATTATAATATGTTTACATAAAACAGGTTTTCTTATTTATTTATTTATTTAACTTTTTTTCTTTATTTATAATAATAATTAATTTTTTTAATTGAGACAATTCTTTTTTGTCAAATGTAATTTTTACCATTTATTACAGCGAAAATATATCAAATTAAAATTTAATTTGGTGGTATATTATATACGCACTTAACGCCTTGTAGTTTTATTACACGCAACCAAAAGAGATTAAGAAATGGGATGAAAATAATTAATTTTATTTCATGTAGGTGTTTGATATTCTTATAAGAGTTACAGATGGACGGATGGATTTT
Source organism: Chrysopa pallens (assembly GCA_020423425.1). Taxonomy (NCBI): domain Eukaryota; kingdom Metazoa; phylum Arthropoda; class Insecta; order Neuroptera; family Chrysopidae; genus Chrysopa; species Chrysopa pallens. The sequence goes on along the minus strand of CM035591.1, from coordinate 41,186,784 downwards.
TCAAAACTTTAATTCTTTAATGCGATCAAAACATTTTTTGTTTATAATAAATTAGCATGTATTCTTATAGTAGTCAACCGGACCGTATTTATGAATTTTAATTATTAACATGAATCTGACAGTTAAAAGAATAAAAATACAATAGAATAAGCAATTGAACTCAAACATTCAAATAGGCTATTCTATGCATAGTTTAAATGTTGACTGAACGCATATATTTCAAAGAATTTAACATTTTAGGCTAAAAGCTCGTAGCCAGTTTGAGTAACGGTCTTTCTGTAAATTTGTTCCTTGTTAAATTCGTATACCACGCAAACCAAGCTCCGGCAGAAATAAGCTTAATATATTTGAAAAAAATAAAAGTTGGGTAGGGTAAAAAGGGATAAAAGTTAGAAAAAAAAGTTTCAGATAATTAATTATAGAACATAAAATTTTATATATAAAAGGTTTTTTGTGTTTTTGGCTTCATTAAAATTACCGGCTTGAGCTTCTAGAAAGAAGTTTTCTTTCTCTTATTTGAATTAAAAAATATTTGATAAAATTTAATCTAATATTTTTTATTAAATCAATGAGAATATAATAGCGGTCTTACAGTTTTTGACGTACATAAAATGTTAGATGTGCTGTTGACAGTCTTATTTTATTCAAAAAACTGCTTGAATCAAAATATTTTTATTATTTTTAGTAATAAAATTATTTAATAAATTCTATTAAAACATATGTGAGAGAACAACTTAATAAAAATAATTAATTTATGTATTCAAATTTTTAGTCATAAATTAAAGTAATAAAAAAAATTGAGATTTTAATATGGCTGTATTGTATAAGTTGCTACTTAAGATTAATTTTCAATATTGTCAATGTGATATTACATAGAGGAGATATATGATAATTATACGCGGATTATTTTCATTTCTAGTTTCTTTTGGGCTGTTTTTGAATGCACCGTTTTCATGTATATTAAAATAAACTTTTGGTGCGATCAAGGGAACATTCTCCCAATCAAAGTATTATATTGTCGATAATTACTTATCATTTAAATAACTTTTAATTTTAGTTTGTGTAAATACTATAAAATGCGGGTATTACATAGGACCATTTTTTAAATTAATAGTTATTTTATTCTCTGGACTTGAAATTTATAGTAAACTTCCTTAATTGCTATAGTATTCAATTAATCTTGCTGTGAATTGTCCATATCAAATTTAATGATTAAGTTTTATGGAATCAACCGAAATTTTATACAAATTAATTTTTTTTTTTATTTTAACAAAAACAAAGTGAGTTTTTTTTGTGAATACATTTTTTTTACATTTTACAATTTTAATGGGAAAAATGTGTTTTTATTACGCTAATGAGCTCTTGATGCTTTACCTATTTATAAGAAACGTAAATCTTTTTTAAACAATTGGATAAAAAAATATGTATTATAAATTCTAATAGTCTATAAAAATATATTTGTGATATTAAAAATCATCCATTTCTATGCTGTATTCGATGTGTTAATCCATAGGTAGGAAGTGCTAAGATATCACATTCCAGTGACAAGAAATTACTGTTTGAATTCTCTGCTTAAAATGTAAAAATTTTCAATAAAAAGATTTAACATAAATTGTAATTTAACACATGTTATTAAAATCCGTGTCTCTCAGCCGTATGTCACTTGAGTGAAGTAACTATTATAGTCATTACATTATTAAGTTCATTTTTTTCAATCAAAGCTTCTTCTTTTGTTAATTAACGTCAGATTTTGCTTCGTAAATAGAAGCTTTTAAACACTGCAGATTCTCTTATATTTTGGCAAAGATAAATAAAAATGAAGAAACAAAAAATTTCGTCTATAGGGCTTTTCATTTTAATTTTCGATTCGTTTTTGTTTCGGACAGAATGTCAAAAAACTAATGTAATAAAATGAGAAGCAAATATTTTCTATCTTTGTCAAACTTATTGTCAACAGTACGAAACAAATTTTAAAATGAAAAGGTCTAATCATATCTCAAACAAAGCACCCTAATATATTAAAAAAATTTTAACGAAGTTTATTTTAGTGATATATATATATATATATATATATATATATATATATATATATATATATATATATATATATATATATATATATATATATATACCAGGGTAGATAAAAAAATTGAAAACAAAAAAAATTATAGTAGAATGAAACCAATTTGAAACGGAAGATAATATGATAAAATGAAAGGAAAAATAAATTACGGGCGATCTGACTTCGGGATGTAGAAGAGAGGTGCGTGTTTTAGGGTAAAATTCGGTTTATCTGAATTTCCGGCAAAACTACAAGTCCTATGGGAAAAGTTAAATGGTAAAGTTGTAGGTATTAAAAAGATCTACAGCTTTTGTATTCACACTTTTTCACATAACTTCAAAATTTATGAGAAAAATTGAAATAACCAAGTTTTTGATTTTTTATTTTTTTTCTACGAAATTTGGTGAAAACTTACCTTTTAATGTTCCAAATACACTATAATTTTTTTGTTTTAAAATATTTATTTTTTTATCTTAATAAATATCGAAAAAGCACCCTAATTTTCAATCGAAAAATTTTAAGGTTATGTGAAAAAAGTGTAAATACAAAAGTTGTAGATCTTTTAATTACCTACAACTTTGCCACTTAACATTCTTCCATAGAACCTGTAGTTTTGCCGGAAATCGAAATAAACCGTGTTTTACCCTTAAAAACTCACGCTCTCCTACTTCCCGACCTCAGATCGACGGTAAATTATTTTTTCTTTCATTTGTATCATATTATCTTGCGTTTCCAATGGGTTTCATCCTACTATAATTTTCTTCCACTTTTAATTATTTTTTAAGGCTTCTACTCTGGTCTATTACTAAATTGGATCATTACAAATCTGAAGAAATATTTGCAAAATTTTATCATCGCAACTGATCAAATTATTTTTTCTTTTATAAAAAACCTTCGCTAGTAAATAGTTTTATTAAAAATATTCGCCTCCTCTTATAAACATTTAGATAAAATCTTTGCAAAAAAATTAAAACATAAATCATCTGATTTGATTCCTGTAAGTTTAAGTAGGCGTTAAACTGAATATAAATATAAAAACCTTCTGATTATAATATCAAATTGATGAATATAATAAATAAAAAAAAAAAAAAAAGCTAAACGTGATAAAAATTGATACTTAGTCAATTAATAATAATAAATATTAATGATTGATAAATATCATAGATCACATTAAAATTTAATTTCCTATAAAATACAATCGTTTGGTCATAATAATAGTTTTTTTCAAATACTATAAACAAAAATAAAAATGAATAAGGTAGTTTGCGGGCATCGAACTCATAACATCTCGAGCATAACAAACAGTGAATTTTTATTTTTTATTCTTAACTACTTTCTGACTCTGTTATCATAGATACAATTCATAAACTATATTATGGTAGTTTTAAATATGTATTGCTATGCTGATATGGAATGGAACTGTCTCCGTGACCGGGCCGACAACGAATAATGTCAACTAATAATACCGGTGCCGGTCATTTTAATAATAGCCGGCAATTTTCGTAGATAATTTTTTTCAATGGTGGAATGGTCACTATTTGGAATATGTTCGTAGTAGAGACATTTCTTTGTTTATGATTTAGTACGTTTGTTTTTTAACCTAAAATATTTTGATTAGTTTATGAAATTGGCGAATAATTCAACAGTTATGAAAAGTTTATTATAGTAAAATTGGGCATTTATAAGTAAACATACTTTCCAAGAATATTGGATAATATAGAACAGAAATTTGGAAACGCAAAAATAGGAAATTCATAGACAAATAATAACGTAAATGAAAATTTAATGTATTATTAAATTTTTTTGGATAAGGAAAATGTGAAATTAAACAGATATTTACCCATCAGTGATTAATTATCTATTCAACTCTGGAGAAAACAAAAAATACATTATGATTTTTAAATTTTTTTTAATTTGTGCAATAAATATAATACAATATGATAATGTATTATTTCATTCTTCTAAGTATTTGTAATTTAATATGCAAATTTTTACAGCATTAAAAAAAAAAAGTTATTGTATTAGAGACAATAAATATAAAGTGCTCTGTATTTATAACACAGAATACAAAAATCAATTTTATCATTGGGACGTTATTAATCAAGATAGACATCTTAACTGATATATATTGAAAACAATAATAATTATTCAAGTGTATTTATTTTTTTTTTTAAACTTCCATAGCTGAAACGTTATCTATATAATCATTATACAAAACTAAAGCAGTAATCCAATATTCTTTGGAAAATATTTTTGTTATAAATCACTATTTTTTCAACTAATTCTTCAAAATATTAAATTTTTGTCTTAATTTTAAATTTCTAGTTTACGAATAGTTATTTTTCTGAGTAGCTATCGTTGATAATATCAAAGAAGAATCAAATAAATATAGGTTAAAAATCACAACTTGTTTTTTTAGATCTGTCAAAACTAGCATAGACTACAGAATACATATAACTATCAACAGCCGGTTACTAATAAAATAACGAGCGCGGATATTTTATTCGAATATAAATTTTGCCGATACCGACATTATTAATTGAAAATGTTCCCTACCGGCGCCGGTCTGGGAGTCAGTTTCGATTTGAAAAGTAAGTTATTTATAGTATGCTAAAACGTGCCTTTAAAATATAGGTGATTCTATTTAATATGCTGCTATTCGAGAGTATGAAAAAATAATAATTTATTACAAGTGATGGCCAGATCAAAGTGTTATTTACGAGCACTATATGCATTTTGCCATATTTTTAATAATATATATAATATATATATATATATATATATATATATATATATATATATATATATATATATATATATATATATATATATATATATATATATATATATATATATATATATATATATATATATATATATATATATATATATATATATATATATATATATATATATATATATATATATATATATATATATATATAGTCTATTAAAAATTGTTTTGAGGAGGAACAAGTTCAATCATTTTTATGGTTTAATTTGTGCAACTAAATATAATTAAAGCACAAAGTGTCTCAATTTACGAGGTGGTTCAAGAAAGTCCATATTGCAGCACTCTTTTCAGTTATTTCGAAATAATTCGAAATCAAAGCAAAATGCGAGATTTTTACAAGAAAAGTTTTTGTAGAAAAATAAATTTTTCATTGGAAACATTATCAAGAAGTGTATGTTACGTGGTTTTTTTTACTAATTCGGTTATACCTATTTTGAAAAGGAGGTGCTGAATAAAGGAAGAAATTGGCTATATTTAAATTAAATTTTGGTAAAGGTGATCATTGAATCACCTAATTAGACCATTTTCGCATGTTCGTTCGTCCGTCTGTCCGTCTGTCCCTCATCTCGATGACTAAGAAGAGATAGCGAGCTGAAATTTTTGTTATGCATTCTAAACTAAAAACTGTGTTGAAGTTCGTGACTTAACAAAATTGGTCCATTAGGTTTAATAAACCTGTGACGTAATTTTTAAACTTAAAAAAATAGAAGAAAAATTCAAAGACCAAAAATGTGTTTTTTGAAAACAAACAACTTTTGTTTAAAATGTTATAGATTCGCCACAACTTCAGCTCAAATTTAGCTAAGAAACCCGTATATTTACAATGTATATTATTATTGTATATGTATTTATGATTGTACGAATATTTGAGGCTTTTATGAATGCTAAACATAAGAAATAGTTTAAACATTGATATACTCAACTGTATGTCGAGTATCTAACCATTTAACATTGTTAGTTGTTATTTTAATTTATTTCTTTTAATTTTCAGTAGAAATAATTTTAAAAATATTATTTTAATTTGTCTAGGTACAAAAAAAGTTCTTTATATTGAAAATAATTCTTGAATTTTCAATCTTTTGAATAATAACATTACTCTTATTATCCTATCCATGTATTATCGACATGGTCTTGGGACATTTAGGTATATTTTCGGCCCAATTTGAAGTCTCTTATTTAGGCCCCTTATATGTTCGTGATTAACATTATCGACTAAAACAATGTTGTGAAATTGTTCATTTTTGGGTTGAAAATTAAAACTGTAAGAGTGCCAAAATTTTAATGGCCATAGCTCTGTGGCCTTTTTATCGTACGGAGATTCTCATATAACCTATTTAAACACCTTTATTTTTCTTTACCACTTGTAAAGAGCTTCGACGGCTACAGTAAAATAATAAATTAAAAACGTCATTTTTTCGAAATGTTTTAATAAATAAATTTAAAACTGTTTTCTTATGGAAAATTTATTTTCTTACAAAAAATAATTATGATAATCAAGATTGCTTTTAAATAACTTATAAATAGGTTTAAGTGTCAAAAGTGAGGACGTCAATTTGGATGTAGCCTAATTTTTATCACGAATCGGGAACTGGTTTGTGAAATATTGGCATTCAAAAGTTCTGTTTAAACAAAATGGAGATTCAAAACCAAGAAAAAACGCACCTCAATATTTATTTAAAGTTATAAAATACTCGATTTTTATGATGTATTTTATAATTTATTCAAGATAAACGAAATTAAATCTGAAAAGACTTTAAATACACCATAAAAATCGTGTATTTAGAATTTTAAATAACATGATAGATTCAGATCGGTACGCTTATTTTTTGGATATATCTATACATAGTTGCTAATCATTTCCATAGGTACGACATATAACCTTCGTTACGCAAGAAATTGGTAGAAAATATTTGTATAGATCTTAAAACTTTTTTTCTATAAGCGTAGGTATTGTTTACTGATTCAGAGTAATAGAAAACTTTTATACGCTCTGGCTCCGTTATTTTTAATAATAGCCAAAAAAGACAAAGAAACTTTTTTGTGTAGAATTTTATACTTTACAAGTTTTATTTAACTTTTTATTCTAACTGTTACCGTTTCCCAACACACAACACTTTCAAATGTATAAATACCGATGACGGTAATACAGTGGCTATGGCAGTAACATAGGAAAAATGGAATGCTTTAACGATTCCGATAATGATAATTATTTGCAATTTACAAGACGAAAAATTTATTGCCCGTATGTAACTGTGCAAGATGTATTTAGTAGGCCTAATTATTCTTATGCATACAACGGCCAAATTTTTCTTCAAATTATCTTTGTTCAAATTAGTTTTTTTCCGTTTATTTTTTAATATTTTTTAGAAAAATGCGTTTAAAAATCATTATTAGTTTTATTCTCAATTTAATTATTCAATGCTCTTCTTTGTAATGAATTTCTAGTGATTTCTTTAGTATTTCTTCTTATAAGATCATAAATTCACTAGTATTGCTTTGTGACCGAAATTTTCTAATTTCCAAAACATCTATAAATTCAATATTAATATGGTTTCCTTTTACATTTTTAAATTTATGAATCACATAAAATTAGTATTCTGCAATCCTTTGGCACAATACCTTTCAAATTGTGTTCGTAATAAGTACCTAAAGAAAGTAAATTTTTCTACTAATTTCGTTGTGACTTAATGCAATTTTTTGTTGAAAATTCAAAACAACAAATACTACATCAACATTTTAATTGATAAGGAATCGCCTATATTTCTATATTGTACTGAAATGTAATATTATTTGTTTATGTAATAAAGTAATGTAAATAATTAAATAATAATTGACCGTTTAACTGTAACAATAAAATTTTATTTATTGCAGAAATACCACTAATATTTTTTTAGAAATATCATTATAGTTCTTATGTTTGTAGATATTATTATTATTTTTTTAAGTTAATTATTTATTTTATACAATACTTATTCTTTGCTATTTATGGAATAAGAACATTATAACACAGATTATAATACTTAAGATTATATTATTATCGTCAATGCACCTATGGGCATTATTTATTAGTAGCTCAAATGTTGTCTCTGTAAGTATTAATATAAATTATTTTGCTAAATATGAATAAATATTAAGTCTACGGTTTTAATTACATCCTATAAAATTTTACTTATAATTTATAATAGTTGTCAAATGTAATTTTATTTTAATAATTAAACAATAATAAAAACAATTAATTTTTTCACAAACCATGTATTTTGTACTTTTATTTTATGACGTAATAAAAGTGTCCGTTTATGAGTTTTAATACATTGCAATAATCTGTCATACCATAAATAATACAGATTATAATATTAATCTGTGATAAATAAGGCATTTTATCTTAAAGGGAATAGTGCCTCATGTATAGCTGCTTTTCTTAAATTATCAATTGAATGAGAGGTTAATTTGTGCAAAGCGATATCATGGAAAATAGATTTGAATCCTCACTCAACTACATTAACTAATAACTATAATTATGAGCGAAAAAAAAAATTTTTAACTTGCTGTTTTTAGAATCGATGAAACCTTTCTTAAAACTCCTCCAATAGATAATATTGTGCAATCATTTATATATGCTTTCTTTCCACTTCTGTAACGAAATGTTTGATTTTATTTTTTAGTTCATTTCAAAATAGAACTAAAATAAAAACATTAAAAACGAAGAAGATTATAAAGGAAGAATTTTAAAGCGCACATAAAAAAAGGAAATTTAAACAAAATTTAACTAAGAAAACATTTTGCTTCAAAATAGAAAATTAATTGTAATATTTAATTTATGTGAAATTGTCTGTAGTTAACAAGTGCTAATATAACAAAATTGGGTTTGCCTAAACCGAAAATTAAGATCAATATATCATTTTCGAGTTTTCCATTATTTGAATCTATTAAAATGTTATAATTGAAAATAGCGAATTTTTTAATATTTTCATAAGCCTTCAATGATGAGATACGCATATTCATGTTTAATGGGTTAAAAAAAATTTTGAAGTGAACGAATTATACAGGTCTTTAAGAATCTTTTGTTAGTTTTCGGATATCTGTATCAGTTCTTGTGGAATCCACGAAAAACAAAACCTTTCTTTTTTTGATAAATTTTTACACAAAGTTTACAATATTTTTGCAGGTATCCAATATTTTCTAAAAGAATCTAGATGCTATTAACAATCGAATGACACTTTCATTTTCCGTTTAGGCAAACTCTAATTTCGTAAACTGGCACATATTAACTAAATGGACTATGTTAGTTAATAAAAAACGATCTATTGTAACAACTTCAATACTGTTTATGTTGCTTAGACTATGAACTGCCTAGTTTTAAATTTATAGCACGTATTTTTTATATTATGGGCTCAACTGTTGAACTGACATTTACTACAGGATATACATATTTGATGCATAGCTAAATAATTCCCACAAAACCATTAACAAATAAGCATCTTCACAAAATTATTACGTATTCATAAAAAATATTAATCAGTATAATGGCATTCTTGACATAAGTTGCAAAATATAAACTATTCAAAAGGTCATTAAAGCATAATATGGTTATACTTCCTTATGGGATAAAATAATTATGATATTATTGGTTGTATAGCATTAAATTGTCCCAGGTCAAATGCATACTTATTATACAAATAAATAGCTGAAATATAACGAGTAACACTTCTGATACTTTAACAGTTGTAACAGTAGTGAAGGGGTTGATTTCTGATTTATGAATCTCTCAGTTGCTTATTTCATCTAAGATTAAATATGGCATTACACAAGCTCCCGTTTACTGAGTACAGTTGTTGGCTTATCTCATCTAAGATAAAATATGGCATTACAAAAGCTCCCGTTTACAGAGTACAATCGTTGGCACGTTTACCACTAAACTATCAGAGCAGTTTCTCATCTAAACTGATTATAAAGATTTAAGACTGTCACTTGTAGTACCTATTATATTAAGAGTACAAAATTACATTAAGTATATTGTATTTTATACTAACTTGTTCTTGGAAACTTTAGGATACCCCGCGTACCAGATATTTAGAGTAAACAGATCAGTGACATTTACGCTTTGTTGGTCCATCGAAAACAAAAAATTATTCAAGTAGAAAACCCCCTTTTCTACAATATATTTTGCACAATGCATGGACTAAAAAAAACAGAAAATGTCAAAAAAATAACAGTTAACTATTATTATTAACCAGTTAACAGATAATTTAGCAAACTGAATACAAAAAGTATTAACCAAATAAAAAAATAATAATAAACCACTCATTTAGTACGTAATAACAGTAACACTACGACGTAAATAACAAAAAATGTATATTTTTGTGGTTACAGTAATTTTTTTTCTTCACTTAAGTACTGTTCCCTCAAAAAGTAATAATTTACGGAAACTGACAAAAAATAAAGTCTACATGAATATGAATAAAATAAATAATTATATTATTATTTTTAAACCTTTTTGTTGTTGCAAACGTTATTGAAATTTTAAAATGTCGGTCACATTTATATATATTTAACCTTTTTTTTAGGCTAACGGGTCACAAACAACAGAAGAAGTACATATTATAAGATAATATTTCTGTATACAAACAGAGTATATACCTATGTAGAATTTTATTATCAATAATATACTTATGTATATTATAAAAAATAACAAGCAATGTTAATTTTAATTTACAATTTGTAACATAAAATTGTTCCATGATTGTATAAAATTACTTTGCTGTATTAAATTCATGTTTATTTATATGAACAAAAAATTACTTTATTTAGGTATACAATAGTGATGTACCGGATCTGTGTAACAGTTAATTACAGTGATATGTTATTGTGGGTTTAAAGTTTAATACATCGATTCGCATGGCTGTGTGAATAATGTTTTCTAAACTATTTCATCAAAACCACGAACGTATCACATCAATATATTTCGATCAATTTAAAAAAAACCTAGAAAAATATAAATGATGTCTATAAATTATATAAGCTAGGATTTTATTGACCATGAAAAACTTTCAAATTATTAGCTTTATTTAAGATTCAAAACTATTTCGATCGATGTTGACACGAATATCTTATTAAATAATTAAAGGTAATTTCTTCCGATTGTTTTGAAAGCTGAGAACTATTGTTTGAAGATATACCAAAAATCGTGATGTATAAAATAATTTTAAGAAACGATATTTAAAAAAATATGAATAGTTTACATGTAGATAAACTTGGAGTAAATGAAAAGGCAATCCGTGCAAACCGTCACCAAATTAGCAACGAGTAACATCTCCTCAGAGAATCATTACAACTAGCTAATTCATACTGATGATGACTACTTTGTAGTCGAAATACGTATTTATAAAATAAAAAATAATTTGATCTAGGAAATTGGGGAAAAAATCGAAATTTATTCGAAAAATCTTGAGAGTTCTCATTAATAATTATAAAACCTATAAAAAATATTTATTAGTATTTAATATATAGATACATAAGTAGCATTTATTAATATCATAAATTTATTTTCACTTTGAAATATAATCTGTGATAAAACTGTCATAGTTAAAATTGATTTTTAACATCAAGATTGGAAACGTTCTTAACCTAAACTCTCTAATTTCTCGAATTAAAAAAAAAAAAAAACAAAAAAACAAAAAAAAACAAGTGGTCTAGGTACGACGTTGCAAGGTCCACAGGTCGAACGCCTCAGTGAGGAGTATAAAAATAAATCATTTGTCTTTTTTTTCGTTTCACTCAACAATAAACAACTGAAAACTTACTCGACTGAACTTATGACTGAAAGTATCACGAAATAGAATAAATAAATAAGACATACAACGTACATACTTTCAAAAATAATACTATATTTTTTAATTTTTACAGTTCGGTGATGTGAATAATGCAAGTGGTTTCAAAATTCCCACTCTTATAGGCAATTGTCTTCTTTTGTCTTCATTGCCCTTACAATATATTATAATAAGCAGTATATTTTCTCCTTCCTTGCACTGTGGGCAAAGTTTATTTTTCTCTTTAGCCTTGGGTGTTCCAATTTCAATACTTTGCCATGAATCAACCCAGATTTCTCCGTTTTTATGTGTCATGTATGTTCATACTTTGTTTCTTGCTCGTAATGGTTTAATATTCGATAGAATTAAAGCAAATTTTTATTTGCTATTTGTCTTGAAATTGAAAGGACAATTAATAATGTATGCGGATGACGGACAAAATGTTTTGCAGGAAATAAGTGTTTCTAGGCTTAATCACAAATATGCATAATAAAATGGCAAGGATATAGAGCGATTGATATAGAGCGAAATCCCATGAAGTCGATCCAACCTTCATATGTACTTAATTGAAAGATGGATAGAATAAAAAACAGTTGACATCTGCCGGGAAGATGTTCTGTTCGGCAGATACGTTATGTTTTCAATTAATGATAGAATTGAAAACTAACTTCCAATTAAATACTCATTTCTGCTTTTGTAAAATGGATATAAAATGTGTTATTACAACAAACGTTGTTGAACATATCTAGGTTTTAAAATCTGACAATCGCACATAAAACTGTTCCCCAGTGTGCATACTAGTAATTCAAAATTTATATATATTTTATCAATTTTATCATCGAAGTAGTTATTCAATGTATTTTAACAAATTTGGAAGAAAATATATAAAGGGAACATTATACAAAAAATTTTTTTATTTTCGAATTTCAATAATTGAGATATATTTGCAGTCTCATTTAGGCAATTGTCATTTTTTGCAGTTTTTGTTTGAAATATTTTTCCAAAATATTGAGCAAACTTAAAATTGTGTATACAATCAAGTTGCCAAACATTCTCCAACCCGTTTCAACGAGTAAAAGTGTTAGACATATAATAATAAAACGCTCTAGTAATATGTCTTATATCTAGATACGATGTATGAATAAAAATAGACGCTGCGTAAGGTATTACTATTCTTGTCTTAACTACAGTATACTGTACGCACATGCCCAGGTTATGTATATACATTTTTCTATGTGTGGATAGCTAAAAAGGGAAAGAAATACCTGTTTAACTTGTAAAAAAACTCATCTAATAGACGTGATGTCGCAATAGATTTAAAATTGAGGCGATTTACTTTTCAAGTGACTAACGACGTTCGGCAAGAGGCTATTTTTATAATATTTCATAACATATAACTTTTAGTCTAAAATTCGCAACTTTAGCAAATATTGAAGGCACGAATAAAATTATGGTATTGAGGTTTATATAATTAACCAATTAATCCATTCTATTCTCCTCCGTCCGTTTGCCATCAAAATAGCTCAAAATCGAAAAGAGAACATGAGCTGGAATTTTGATGGTGAAAAAGTTACTTTAAGTTCGTGAATGAGCAAAATTGGTCCATAAGGTCAAATGCATTCGATTAAACTCAACTCAAAATTCAAAGACAAAAAATGTTTTTATTGAATAATTTTTTCGATAACTCAAATTTATCAATACATATTAATATTATATATGTATTTATAACTGTATGGACTACATATTTATAGTACAACTATATGAGTGTTATTTAGTTCAAACATTGGTATCCAACCATATCTAAACAATTAACAATGTTAGTTGTTATCTTTATTTGAATATAACTGTTTTGGCTTTAAAAAAATGTTTTATTTCAAATAAATTTTCTTTTGAACCATAAAATTAATGAATGATCATAAATTGTATTTTATTACACATTTTCATTCGAACGTAATACTTCCACCAATAAAATCAATTACTTATTATATAATTTTATATTTATTATATTTATATTTACTATAAGGAAGTGCAATAAAAATGTAATCCTGTCATCGTTTATAATTCATGAAGATTTATTCATATTGTATTATATACTCGTATATATATATACAGGTATATAGTTACAGATTTGTAGTATACAGAGAATAGATATTATATTCTTACTTACATATTTTATTTCAAAATTTTTATAGATTATAAATAAATTTTATGACAAATGTCGATATCTTTTGTCAATGTACTATAAATGTATATTACTAGCTAACCCAGTCACGCTTTGCTGCGATAATATTGATGGAAATAAACTTTGAAGAACAATTTTCTCATTTTATCAAACGATTTAACATAAAAACTGCATCATTTTAGCTTGTACAGAAAACAGATGATAATTTTAGCATATTTTCAAACAGGGAAGGAGTGTAATATAAAAAATTAACAATTTTCCCATTTTATAAAACCATTTTACATCGATTACAAAAAACCACATCTTCAAAGCTTGCATGGGAAGAAATATAGGTATTTCTGTCGCATTACCCTATAAGAAAATGGGTAATGAAAACGCGGGTACATAAGCTTAGTGTTTAGTGTTTCCTGAGCCAAAGCGCCGATTCAGTTAGTATGACGACGATACTTTCATATTGTGCTTCTTAATCATCTTAAAATTGGTTGTTCGTATAGCTTCACTCCTCAATAATAATCCTTGAAAGATGAGTATTTAGTTATATTGGTTTTCTTCACGTTAACCCAAACATGAACTAAAATGGATTTGACACTGAGAATCACTAGAATGTTTTAGAATCACTAGAATTTTTAAATAAAAGTCACCAAATTGATTCTGGAATTTCTCTGTGAATCGAACCAGAATGGACCATTTGTTACCAAATCCACTATAGTTCATGTTTGGGTTTACGTGAAGAAATCCATTGTTAGTTTTTATCAATCGGTTCAACTTCTAATTAATTTATACACCTTCGTAAATGTTTATTGTTGTCCAGAATACGAACAATTCAATTTCTTAGGAAGAAAAGACATTACAAAAATAAAGCAGTCGACCAAGTAGCAAATAGAATAAAAATATTTGCTACTTGGTCGACTACAATGCGCAAATTCAATATGCCGTTTCTAATAATTAGTATTTACCTATTAACAGCATTTCCATACTTACCAAAATATAATTGCAGTTAAAATTATTCTCTTTAATGTACATTTATAAATCTAAAATTTTATTACAATTAATCATAAATAATATTTACACAATGATAGCAATCATAATGATTGTTGTCATGGAAATTTATTAAAAAATTACTTATGGAACTTTTATATAGACAATTAAGAACGAAAATCATTAATATTGCAATAAAATTAAATACCCGGGATAAAGGTTTCCTATCCTTTAACCTGAAACAAATTACACATGCAAAAAAAACAATAACGTTTAACGTCGTGGCGTAGAACGTGACACGAGAATTTAAATACTAAGAAGATGGAGCACATATTGAATGATAAAATTGTGGTAACGGATTGTTTTTACTATCGCAGCTGAATTTTTAAATGTAAATAAATATTTTTATATTTTTAGATAGTGGTAATAAATCAGTGATAATATTATGTATTTACGGATCATCTACAAAATTATATCTAATAGATGCATTGGATTGAATTTAAATAAAATATTGACCAAAACCATCGGTTAAATTAAAATACTTGATGGAAAATTCTAATTACATATTTTATATCAGCTTATTTCACAGCCAAACTTTAAATAGAATCCGCTTGAATCACTATCATAGCTAAGAACAAATGCAATAAAAAACTCTTTACAAATATGCCATTTTGTATTAGAAGTGTCTTGTTTGCTACGACTTAATATTGTTAATGAAGTAATTATTTAAGTGCCAGCCTCTGTGTCAGATTTTATTTGATAAAAGAGGTAAAAATCCCAATAAAAGCATGCATAAATTATTGTAAGCAAATCATTACTCATCCGTTTAGATACCGTGAATCAAATTTTTTTTACGATATATTACTTTATCAATCAAATGATAAGTATTTAAGTCTGTGAATGGTATACGATATAAAATAAGAAATTTCTCACAATTTATCTAATAAATACTAATTATTCAATAATTTTTATTTTACATTTGCTATAAAATTTACATGCAAACAATTGAACAAATAATTATATTATTTAGAATATGAATGTTTTATTACAAATTTAAGCTAGTCGCTACGCATCAACCGGCGAAGAAGTCTATCCCACGTACTATGTGCGGTACAGATACTCTTTATAATAAAATAGTCATATTATTTATTTCCATAAAAATATTTATCTAAGAGACCCGGCGTTACTTTTTAATTTTTAAAGTTCACTAATTTATATAATTTATTTAATTTTTAAAGTTCACTAATTTTTAACATATTTAACAGCTCTTTTTGGCATTTATGTAAAGAAACCTTGACATTTATTATTATTAGGAATTCGTTGAAGTTTTATGATTCGTGGACTCTCTTTTGGAAGATAATCATAAACATTTGATTATTTCGTTAGCTTCAATTCTACATGATGCCCAAATTTTTAAAAATCAAATCAAATCCATTTCACAATCGTAAAACACGTCGATTTGGCGAATTCCCAAATTTTAGAGGAACATCACTTGTTTGATTGAGAGAAAAGCGCGGACAAATATTTATCCTAGAAGGCACCAAGCTTATTATTAAACCATTGTCTAATGAGTATTAATAAAATTTTGGGGTAGGTTTATCAGGTCTACTTTCTAATGTTATGAAGTACACACTAGATGTGAGGCCCTTTTATACTCCCCTGTATACGCTGGTGTATATATTATATTAATCGTTGAATGTTAGCCAACTTTGTTAAATTATAAAGTAAATTCCATAAGCTTGATTCTAGAAACTAGAGTGGAAAAACAATTAAAATAAGAATAAATTTTTTGACAAATGTCATATGAAAACTTGTTAGTTACACTCTGTAATAATTAAAATAAATATCTTAATGAATTTTTTATTTATTTATTTTCAGACACATTAGCAGCAAGAAATGCATCATGCCCAAGAATATGTCCACAACAAGGTTCTGGTGATCCAGTCTGTGGTACAGATGACATAATTTACCCCAACATCTGTGAATTACGGAAAAAAACTTGTGGGAAAGGTAAATGCATAAATTATTATAATTGTTTCACATAATTTATATTTAAAAAGAAAAAAGACAATTATTAAACAAATCGTGCTGAGATTTTGTAATAGTTGTAAGTGTAATTCAGTCACGTATTTGGTGCATACGGTAGTTTAAATAAATGCACTTATGTGCCTCAGTTGAATTTTTTTTAGAAATATCATTATCAAGTCCAAAAAAATAAATATAAAACAGTGTTTTAAATAAATATGGAGAACATTCCATCAAGGATGAACCTGGAAAGTGAAATCTATTGATAATGTTTTAACCGGTCGTTATAAATCCAAGGCGAACATTAGATTTTCTCCTTCAAACATTATAGTTTTCACTATATTTATATATCTGTGTGAGATACCTTTCAATGTTTTTGACAGATTGCGAATAATATAATTTTACTTAAAGGGAGTAGTTTTTAATTAATTTTACCTATTTTTCAGAAAATTTATTTAAAAAAACAAAATATTATTGTAACTATTTATATGATAATTTTCTTTCTATAAATATTCATAAAAACAACATATTATTGGAAACTCTTTTCTGCCATTGTTGCTCAGTATGGCGCCTTGAATAAGCTTATGATAGACGCTTTAGTTACCAAAAACGATGCTAAAAATTAATACAAATTTAAAAGAGCAGTAATTGGAAGACCTTTTTACTGTTCATTTTCTGGCCTCAGAAAAATAGCATTTTAGCAAAAATATAAAATTGCATTTTTGGGATGTAAATTTCCTTTATGGGATATGAAGATAAAATCCAAAATTAATCCAAGATTATTTTTAACAGCAATCTTTGTAACAAGATTTGTAACGAGTTTAGCAAAGGATCTTTCTTGCAGATCTGTAAGAAGTCCATTAGACATACCTCGTTTAAACTTGCTTGATAGGTGGCTATGCGCGTTTGTTCTTCACATGAAGAATGCTATGATTTACTGCTTTCATTTGGTTTGATATAAATCAAATATGATTGAAAATAAATAAAGGAAGTTATTGATTTCCTATAAAGTTAATTACTGATTAAGTTTCCTTCATATCTAATATTTGTAAAAATATTTACAATTAGGAGAAAATATAAATTATGAAATTTTTTCAATGTACAAAATTTGTAAATATTCATTAATTACTTACAAAACAAAAATAGAATTTATTGGTATCTTAAGACCAATTTAATAACTAATTTAATGTTTTAAGTCTTAAAAAGGATTTCAATATGCCATTAATAATTGTAGGCCTTTAAAAAATATTGTTTTGATTTTCTATATTGCGCACATTTATTTATTACCGTGCTCGTTATTTGTTAAATAATTTAATTAACAGTGCAAAAAGTTTTTAGTATAAATTGCAACAGCAAAAAATTAATTTTTCCGTAAACAGTGACTTGGTTTTTCGAAAAAACAAAAGGTGTATTCAAATATGCAAAATGAGAAAATTTGATTATTTTAAAAAATTAGGAAATTATTAATGTATTGTTGTTTATTGTGTATACTTGTTGAGATATAGTTGTTATAAATCAAAATTGACTCAATTTTGAGTGTATACTGGAAACTCTCTAATCTTAAAGTATTTTTAAAAAAAAAATAAGATTTCCCGTTTACTATTTTTTCATTAAAATTGTTTTATTGTTCGTTAAAATAACTAGAAACATTCCGGTTCTCTAATTTTTTTACTAGAGAAATTTAATTTCTTTACTTCAAATCGTGAATAATGTTTTTATTATTAATTTTTTTAAAAGCATCTGGTAATTTTGGTAAATTCTGTTTATACTCCTATGTACAACCAACCCCAATGCACGCACAGGCATGAATGTTTCATGTTTATTTAAAATTAACAAACACCGGATTTTTAACGTGTATTTAATAATTTTTTTGATTAAAAATGAATGTATTACTTAGATAAACAAAATTATATCCGATAAAGATCTTAAAACATTATCAAAGAATGTGTATTTTGTAATTTTAAATAAACTTGAAGTTTGAAGCGGGTGCATTTTTTTTGGATTTATCTATACATTAGATTTTAAATTTGATAATATCATAACTAAATATTGTACATTTGTCTACTAAAATACTTCTTTGTTTACATTAGGAGAGAATAGATATAAAGTATCATTCAATGTCATTGTCAATACGTGTTTTTTATATCGAACAACAGAAATGTGTATTTGTATGTATTCGTATAATATACATGGGCATAAGTATGCAATATTAAAAATAAAATTATGTGTACATATTTTGTATTAATACAAAACCAATTTTCAATGATAACTTTCACAATTTTTCAGTCTAGTACGCCAAGTCTAGCACATTATAGCACATATTATTTTATTTTTTCGAAAAAACAAAAATCGGTGCCGACGAAAAATTTATTTATCTTTCTCAAGGGCACATTAGCCCTGATGATGAATTGGTAATTGTTTCATTTTTTTCGAAAAAACTAAAAGTCACTGCCGACGAAAAAATTAATTTTTCGCTGTAGATGTCTAGCAGATTATAGCACATTCTTTATTTTTCAAATTCAAAAATCCACGCTGCTAACTTCCACGACATCCCATATATTATATTGTTATACCCGTTCTAACTGAATCCAAGGTATGGCTTGTTAGTCACAACATAAGATTCATAATGGCCAGCCAATTTCCTTATTTCAATAATTATTTTCATACTGCCCGTTCATATTGAACATTTTATTATTTAGTCGAGGAATTATAAATAATAACCAATTTAATGTGATCCATGATATATATAATTAATATAATAAGATATGCTCTAAAATATTTCATATGTCAATTAGGTGTTCAATTGGCCAAAGAAAATGGATGCAGTCGCGCACTTTCTGGATCAAAATGCGAACATCGATGTACCAATGATAAAGATCAAGTATGTGGAACAGATGGAAGAACATACTTAAATCGGTGTATGTTGCAAGTTGAAATATGTCGGTAAGAATCAAATACCACTTAAAATGTTTGAATTCATTTTTAAGAAAAGAATAAAAATAATGCCAATCAATAATTATTTGTGAAGTTTTTGACTGTTCATTTTAAATGCAATTTCATATTATCATTTTATTCAATCTGATATTATTATTTTGATTTCCTTTATTCAAAAATGATTAAGCAACTTTGGAAGTTTTGTTAATTTTTTTTTTTTTTATTCATCTTAACCTTACCCAATGCTTTTAATTAATTTGAGATATTTTTGACTAAACCAATTGAATTTTTTTTATTTTATGTTAAACACGTACCTTAGTATTTGTAGCTATAATTATAGGTTAAAAAGTAAAAATTACCTACGTAATTTCATCAATATTTATGCATAAATTTGAAAAATAATATATTTCAAGTTAAAGAAATTTGACTTGTGCATTCTTATAATATAAGCTGGGAGCCTGATGAGATTTTGGGAAAATAATTTGTTGTTTCCGACCAACTCTTCATTTAAATTTGCGCAATTGTGTTAAGCTTGTGTATAGTAATTTTTATTATATTTTGATTATTTTTTTAGTTCTTTTTATGTTTATATAACACGGTGGTAGACTATACACATAAAGGTGATATTAGGAAGAAAAAATTCTGGGGTTATTTTATGTTGATTCAATCCGATAGGGGCGTCTTATATAGATAACAAAAAATTTGTTATTTTACAGATAAATTGAAAATATAGTTTTGTTTTTTTTTTTTGCAAGATTGTATTGCCGTAAGCAATAAAATTAATCTTTCAATATAAATTTTGTTTACATTTTTCCTTCGAAAACTTTAAAAAAATCACTAGTACCAAAATATCCTTCTTTATGACTCCATACGCACGATCTATACGAACAACGTCGCTACGATTATCAATGATTTGTTATGTACTATGAACTCTAAAAAATTGAAAATTATATCAAGGGTTGTTCAATCAACGGTCCAATATAGGAAAGTCTTGACAGCATAAATGAACAACTTTTGACTTATTTTTTATAAAAAAAACATGGCGGAATGTATTACCTATGTGTGTATAAAAATATGCATAGAAATTAAAACGTGTGCATCAGTAGTAGTGCTGTCAATAGTGGGTTGTGGTGGGTGGTATACTCAAATTACATATACGGTAACTTATAAGTGGAGCCATTAATGATACTGTGGGTCATACTTTTTATACATTGAATGTCCATACCTGTTTACATAGACGTGGTTCAATCATCAAACATAATTTACAGAAGTCAAATAATTTACATACAGAAGTGAAACAGTCGCTAGTATTCTATAGTTTACCTATAAAATACAAAATTTAATTAAAACAATTTAAGTTCTTCCCTTTAAACCGTTTATTAGACAGAGAATATCTACTTGGACAATTATGTTAAAAAAATTAAGCTGATTGTTATGTATTTTTAATATAGTCATTGTTATTTTCGTGTTTAAAAATAACTGGTTAATTTTTTTAACTATTATATTAGTTAAACATTAATGTATATGTCTAAAAATTTCAAAAAAACAAATCGGTGTGTAAGTAGTTCACACACGGCAAAAGTGAAAATTCTAAAAAGTAGCTGACAAAAGATTGAGATGGATATAGGGTATCAGGAGTATTAAGATAAATGGAAGGTTTATTATTTTAACGTGTTGCACCCGTGCAAATTGTTTTCTTTCGTTTCTATGATTACGATATACTAATCAATCAAATTCTATCTTATTCTTTCGCCAACTTCATACTATACATTTATGCGTTTGTTTCATTACCGTAACGCATTTTCAAATTTTCATACCCCCAACATGGTAGCTTTAAACGTTTAACGCTACCTTGTTGGAAGTCGCATTAGAAGTTTCACTTCAATAATTTTGGAGAGTTGTGTATTGTATTTGCAATTAAATGCGAATGCTGCTATCAAGTGTCTCAATCAGTCATTTGACAAGTAATAAGCGGGAAAAAATACCGGTTAGACAGATTAAATTTTAAGATAAGAATAAATACCTTTATTCAATTTAAAATATACGACACTGTTTGTTAAAATGTCTTATTAACATACTAAATTTTTTTGAGTAATTTTTTCTCCAAAAAAGTGTCGTTGTATCACTGTCTAAAGTTCCATTGAAGATTGTTTTGTCTCACATAAATTTGAATAAAGCATTGCAATTATTAAGTATATAGTATAATTTATTATATGAGCATTTCCTTTCATTTAATACGTTTCTCTTGTGTTGTTCCCGTTCCCGTAGGAATACAGGGATAAAAACAAGCCTCTATCACCCGGGGATAGTGTAGCTTCCCAACGGTGAATTTTTCAAATCAGTCCAGTAGTTTTTAAGTTTATTCGTTACATATAAAAATATAAATGTTTCCTATTTATAATATTAGTATAGATATATACGTCCGAGTGGCGATTTTTAACATAGGCAAGAGGTAAGCATTAATATCGGCATCTAAATATGTCTCTTTTCGGAGAATAATGTACATTCTCTTTGATATTTATTAGAGTTATTGAATCCCATAGCCCTGCATATGCCTATCTCTTTGATCCGCTGATAATAATTTTAATTTTTAACATACACATTCTACTCCTTCCCTTATAATTATGTTAAACATTTACTTTCGTTTCAGAATTGGTGGTATTGAATTATCACATGTCGGCCCTTGTAATAATATATCAGCACATCGTGAAAATTGTCCAGTGAATTGTGATCAAGCACCAATTGATGGACCAGTATGCGGATCTAATGGTAATGTTTATAAAAATACATGTCAGATGAAATTGTTAACGTGCGGTCAAGGAGTAGTTCGGACAAATAAGAAATATTGTCAAACTACAAGACATTGCCGAGAAAGTTGTTGGCGTGTGGCAAAACCCACATGTGGTTCAGATGGTAAAATATATTCTAATGTGTGTCGTATGAAGTCTAAAAATTGCGGGTAATATGTTAATTATATTTTTAAGCGAAACTTCTTTAGTGGTGTTATCTATTTGAATTTTTTTGAAAATTAAAACGGAATAATGCAAGAGTGGGTAACAATAAATGAATACCCTAAATTAAATACCTAAATATATTTGATGTTCAAATAAGAAATTCAAACACCTTGAACCTTTATGTTATTAGGTTTATATGAATTCTAATATCATTACAGAATATACTTATTCCTATTGACAACTACCCTTTAAAATATGAAATGTATACTCTTATTCATTATAGTTATAATAAATGTTTTTATTATTATACGTATTTATAACTATATGGAATGCATATTAAGAACATATTTATGAATACAAGTGATTACAAATTGTTATAAATTTGATACTTAACCATACGTCGAAT
This sequence comes from Chrysopa pallens, assembly GCA_020423425.1. Lineage (NCBI taxonomy): Eukaryota > Metazoa > Arthropoda > Insecta > Neuroptera > Chrysopidae > Chrysopa > Chrysopa pallens. Next base: position 41,163,643 of record CM035591.1, on the reverse strand, counting down.
ATCTAAACAATTAACGCTATAGTTTTTATAATCGCTTGTTTAAAATATTTTATAGAAAAAATAGAAATGAACACTTTAAATGGGGATTATAACCTCTAATAAAAGCACACTCGTTAATTTAGGTAATATCTTTAAATTTTCTCCAATAAAAAACTCAACAAAAATTTTTCCAAATGTTATCCAAAATTTGGAGTGCGCAGAGCTTGTCGAAGAGTTGTACTAGAAAAACAATTATAAATATAAAATCAAATTTTAATATTTTCTTATAAATTTCTTTTCGTAAAAAACTATTCGACAAGCACTAGGTTTTCATGTCAATATTATGCATACCAAATTTCATAACATTTGGATAATTATTTTTTGAGTTATTTGCGCCAGTGAAATGTAAGATATTAATGATACTAAGGAGTTTATCTATTATTACACTGCATCTTCAAACTGATGTTCGATAATTAATTTTAGTTAAATGTGATAAATTTTTTATATTGTAAAATTTGACAACACATCCCATCAGAACGTCGCCTTTATTTATTACATTTAGCTTATGCTCCAAAACTTACGAGTTGCTAGTCCATCACGATATGATATTATCAATATTGTAAACTTGCAATGTTTAATATGTATACTAGTACATTGGTTACATTTGGCAAAATGAATTTTCGTCAAAATTTACAAAAAAAAACTTGCGCACTAAATATTTTTTATCTTAATGGCTAACTCTTGCATCGAATTTGGTGAAAAATACGTGGCTCATGTAAAAATATTTCTATTATAACATAATTATTCAACATGGCCTTTATTTGTTAATGACATAAACTTAAAATTGGTAATCCAACAGAAGAGGCGTACCTAATAGTTTTTAGTGTTAGTAGTTGAATATATAGTAAAGAATGTCACCTATAAAAAATAAATAAATAATATTTAAATAAGCATGTTTTTGTTATATATTGATTTTCATTCGACTTTTGCGATATCTTCAAGAAATTATATTTACATGATATTTATGGTATAATTTTTGTTTTTTATCGGAAGAGAATATCCTATAAACATATTCAGAAATTGAATAAAAATGCAAATGTTCTAAAACTATATATTAACTTAATATGATTCTATTCAATTAAAAATAAAACTATTTTAAATAAAAACCTTTATAACTATGTCCAAGATTTAAAAATTCGTTCTAGCACTTGTATTTAGCAAGAGATAAAATTTATGTAAAAACTATTGTCAATATTGTATATGCCTAAATGAAAAAAAACAAAACAAAACAAAAAAAAAAAACAGAAATCTTTCTAAATATTGTGTTTTTGTAGAATAACAGAAACAACTAAAGAAGTTTCACCAATACCTTGTTTATGTTTGTTAAATATTTTTTTAAACAAAATTTTGCATTTTATAGAAAACACGTTTTCGAAGTACCAATGGCATTTTGTATCAGCCAGGAACGTAATTCTTACAGTATAGCATGCCCAACAAACTGCAGTAAAGAAAAAGAAAGATTAACTTGTGGATCTGATGGTAATATTTACAAATCTGAGTGTGAATTAAAAATGTTAAATTGTGGGTTAGTATAAATTTTTTAATCATTTTATTGTTTTTGAGAGTATTTTACCTGAAATCAAGATATTCTTTTAGAACACAATCACGTGGTAAAAAAGTTACAAAAGTTGATTTTGATAAATGTCGTTCTAAATACAACAAATGTCGCAAAACTAAATGTGAAAAAGAATTCGATCCCGTGTGCGGCACAGATGCTCAAACATATACTAATGAATGTCTATTAAATGTCGCTTCTTGTATGAAAGGTATTCAAATGGCACACTTAGGTAATTGTACAAGTTTAAAAGAAATTGGTCCATGTCCATCATCATGTTCTGATGAAACTGAAAATGATACTGGTGCCGAGCCTGTTTGTGGTTCTGACGGCAATGTCTACAGGTAACCCCATCTATTAATGTATTTTTTGACATCTATTAATGTATAATTGTAATGTATTTACACACAAGTCATCTATATTCGAACTCTTTAACTAATATAATCCAATTACAGAACGCTGTGTGAATTGAAGAAAGAAACCTGTGGTCAAAAAGTAGTTCCAGTACCTGCACATCATTGTAAAACAACTGCTTTATGTAATGAAGAATGTGATGATGAAAAACAATTTGTTTGCGCATCGAATAATAAATTTTATAAGAATGAATGCGAAATGAAACGAGAAAATTGTGGTAAACACGTTTATGTTGTACCAATGAAAAGATGTTTAGCTGGTTTTATGTTCCGTGGTTGTCAGAAAATATGCCCAACGCATTACGATCCTGTATGTGGCACAGACGATAAAACATATAGTAATCAATGTTTCTTAGAAATTGAAAATTGTCATTCCAGATCTCTCGTTCAATTAAAGCATTTAGGAACTTGTACTCAACCCATAAATGAAATTCCCAAAAATTATCTGTATTAAGTGCATACATTTATAAAACTATATCTTCCAATTTTTCTCAGTGCTAATTATATATTTACTGTTACGCTAAACTATATTTATTGTTTCCATTGTTAAGTGATTGATACCTTCGATGCGGGTTTTTACTTGAATTCTATTCAACAATTTCTCTGTTATATTTCTTTGATAAATATAACATATACTCGAGAATTCTTGTTGCTTAAAAGAAAATTTGCACTGAGAGTTTGGATCGGGTGTCTATAAATTTCAAGCGAAGCTTAAATTGATGGAATCTAACTTCTTAACATTTTTACTTGTTTTTATTGTTGATTTTTTCCAACAAATTATAATTTATATATAAGTAATTTTTTTATTTCATCGATCGAAAAAAAAGACAAAAAGAAGTGCCAATATAATTTGTGTTTAATTTTTAAAAACAAAAAGATAGATTTAAAATATTTATTATTTTTTTCATTTAAAAAATACATATGTTTAGTAAATAGATCTTTAACAAAATTTAATCTTAATTTTTATGTTTTTGTGATTATAATTAATTATTTATTTATATTTATACAAAAAATCGAGAGAAAAACCAAAATAAATTATCATTTATTTTAATAATATTGTTTTTTTTTTCCCAAAAATTAAAAGAACTTTTTTAAGATTAATTTTTACCAAAAGATTTCTGATAATAAATTATTAAAATCTAATTACAATTATTAACATAATTTTACTTTTATTTTCATTTTATACATAATAGGAAACCAAGGGGTGGTGGTGAATTCTATTACTTCAATTGAAGCGTTTTTATTTCATGAACATGGATCTGAATATATATTTTTTTTTTAATCTTAAAAAATAAGCAAGGTATTAAGATTAAAATTCCTAATTAAACAACGAAGGGAATACCTACGTATGAATTAATTCACTGTTATTATCTTCATAGAAATAACACGTTAAACATCACGAAAGAGATAGAAAAATTTGTTAATTGCTTATAACTTAAGGTTGCTTGGTCGCCGTAATCCGAAATCAAATAAAAGACTCTTTTTTTTAATTTTTTTTTTCTTACTAATAAATATTCAAAGCATGCTATAATAATTGATCACATTCACATAAGAATTTAATTGATATAATTTAGCACGGATTATAATTAAATAATGTAATAAATAAAATATTATTTGACTAGTACTCAGCTGTCACTAGATAATACTATCTTTAAATGATTATCAAAACATAACTCTGAATGTTAACTTTATTTTTTTAATCGTGAATTCTTTATTTTAATTTTATTTTTTTTTTAATTTTAATAAAAATAAATAAATTATTTCGTTTGAAAATATTATAATTTAATATTATAAAAAATAATTTTTATATTTATTAATGTTCAATATCCTTTGGTTGTTATATATTATTTATAAATGTATTAAAAGCGCTAGTTACTAATTGAAATTGGCGCGCTTAACGGAACCACTATTTTTTCCCTAGTAAATATGGAGGGGAAAGATAGAAGCCATATGGCAATATTGAAAAATTAATTACATGGAAAGTACGTGGTAAATTATTCTGAAATTTCTTCGGGGTATATTTGGGATATAGTTCTATCAATTTAAAAGTTTTTTTTACGGGGTCAACTTTGCCAATTTTCTACAAACCTTCCATTTCCGGTATTATTGAACAAGGACACTCATAAGAGCTTGTGTATTTTTGCTAAACTTAAATTAATTATATCTCTTAAACGGTGTGGTAAAAAAATCTGATTTTTTTCTGTAGGTGCATTTAATTATAATCTTTCGAATAAACACAAAAAATATTGGGTTAACTTTAAGTCATTTGGGTACCAAACTACCTTAATTGTTTTGTTATGGTATTGTTTAAACAATTTTAATTTAACTGTCAAATTTTGTTAGTTTACTGAGTCTATTTTACATTTTGAGGTGAAATGTAGCAAATTTACTATCAGTCCGGTAGAATACATATCATAGATGAGTAGATAACATATGTTTATTTTTCTTTAACAGTAGCTATCTGAAAAAGTCAATAGAAATACTTGGTGTGATTTGAAATAAAACTTATGTTTGTTTGAGTATAATTAATATAAAATTGTAAATTTTATCAATCAATCAGGAATAAAATTATATGAGAGAAAAAAGTTTTTCCAAAGTTAGTTCAGACTCAAGCGTAAGAAAATTAAATTAAATTACAATTCATTGGGGTATATTTACAAACTCGGTGTGTGAAATAGTAATAGAGAATGAATTTAATAATTTTTGGACTCTGGTTATTTAGGATATAAATTAAGAATTAGATAATTTTTCAGAGATAGCAAAATAAGGTTTTCAATTTAGTTATTTTGTAAATTGCTGGAAGCTTATGGATAATATAGAAATAGAAATATAAAAATTAATGAAATAATACATTTGGAACAGAAATTAGTTACACTTGGTTAGATGTTCGTTATTGTATTAGCTGCCATCTATGTAAACGTTGATATTTAGCAGGGGTACAAACCAATAATAGGTAGATTATTTAATATGACAATTATTGGGAAACAAAACATATGTCGTTTAGGTGAAAGGTGAACAAGCTGTCAAAAGTGTGTTTTTTATGATTTTGTGTAAATTAAAGCTATTTTATGGTGTTATAGAACATTTTTAGTGTTTGTAATGTGATTTTACAGTATGAATAATGTAAGTATTGCATTTATTTCATTTTTATTCACGTATAAACATTTTTTCAAATAAATCTGAGGTTAATTATTTAACCTGTGTAGCAAATTTTTTCCAAATATTCATCAAATGAGACTTTAATTATTACTTAAAATTTTATTTGTTAGATAATTTATCCAATTTTTAGCTTATTTAATCCTTTAGTTTTCTTAATTAACGCAAATAAATTTGTTTTGTTTAAAGATAATAAGTAGTTCATTGGCGCACCAAAAGATGTGTTTATGTGAAAATTATGTATAAAAAAAATTAAGAAAAATCATCATTTATCAACCATATTTATTAATAATAAGCTTACTAAGAATAAACATTAAGATAAAATATACAAGTAAAGATGATTAATGTACCGTTTGAACGCAATAATTAAAACCAAGGTTTTTGTTTTAGCCGTGGTATTTTCAATGTTAAATTTACTTTCTATTTTGTCTTCAATAAATACAAGAGCAGACGGCTTGGTGCCTATTATAATGTTATTTGTTGCCAAATTATTTATTGTTATTTGTTTTTTATACTTTTTTGCCAAATTATTTGTTTACGTATTTGATATTTTACAAATTCGTATAAAGCTGTGACATTAATAAAAGAATGTACCTACCTTAAATTTTAAATCCATTCCAAATTTAAACTCATGTAAACCTATTGATATTTTCAATTATTAAAAAAATCAAATAAAGTTGAATCAGATTCTTGAAACTCTCTCGAATGAAATTGTGATTTCACATCATTTTGATGGATACAAATAGAGAAATCAACTTACTATTTAAAAAAATCAAATAAAACTAAACTTTGGTTTGTTCTTATTTTACAATATTACCTAAATCCCTGTTTTTGTTAAAGGTATGCATACATTTAATTTAACAAAATAAACAATATTTATTGTAGGCAAGATGAGTCAAAGTAATATAATATTCTGAAAAGAAATTGCATGCTTGTATAATAATAAAGATTTTGTTTTAAAGTAGAATGATAATGCTTGAGAAATCAGATGGGATAAAGTGGATAGAAACACATTTACAATTTAACGCCTTTATAATAGCCACTGTATAAGTTATTAACCCTGATGTCACTTACCTTCCCAGTCCATCGCGCTTTATTTTATAAGGTACTACAGACATCTATCGAATGTGATGCTAACGCGTGTTGCATTCTTTTATCAATACGACATCTCGTTGTTGTTTGAATAAGTCATCTAAATTCACGGACTTGCAAAATATGCAGTGTAATTTCATATCATTGGATTTTCTTTAGCCTTTTTCTTGAATTCATGGACTCGTCGATTTTAAATGCGTACTTTCCATGCTTCAAAATGAAAACAATTTTCATTAATTTTTTATTTATAATTCAAAAATTAATCTCTTAAAATTTAATATTTGCTGGACATTTTATGTTAATAGAAGAGAATAACTAAAAATTATACAAACATAAGAATTATACTTTTAACGGGTTAGGTGTACATGAGTTAGCCATCTATGTTTAAATAAATGACAGTAGAAAAGTACTGGTTTAAACTTTGAATTAAAAATAAAAGGAGTTTAGTTTCGTGATATGTTAATAGATGTTTATGTGGTAATTCTACTCAAACTATACATAAAGAGATAAATGGCAGATAAATTTTAGTATACATAACGTATACAATTTCGAAATGTATGTAATTATTTTCGCAGGTTTCCCACACAAATAACTCAAAAAATACTTATCAAAATGTAATATTTGATATGTAGAATCTTGACCTGAAAACGAAGAGCATGTTGAAGAGTTTTTTAATTAAAAAATTTTTTCGACATTGTTCAACGTTTATATGTTAAAATTGCGCAATTCAAATTTCATTACATTCGGATAAGTATTTTTGAGTTAAGTTTTTGTGCGCAAAATAGTGTGTTTATTCAGGACTTTATCAAAAACTTAACATCTATTCAATTTTATTTGAAAATATTCGATAAAATTTATACCTTTTATCATTTTATTTTATGCTCAATTACGATAAAAATTAAAAATATAAATCAGTACCATCGCGTTGTCAAGAAAATAGCAAAGATGATACGAAATCAAAAGTAAAACTATTTACATTTTCAATATTTTTCCCACGGTTTCTCAAATGCCTACCTTTCAATATGTTCTCGGCATTTACAAAATTTTTTTGAACTATTGAGCTTTTGAGTCTGCTCAATTGAAAATTCTACACAAAATAATTGACTGTATAACTCATACTAAAGGCATGTATTTTTTTCTATATTTGCAACCCAAAGTTAATCTAATCGGAAGATAATTATTAATAAATAAAAAAACTATTCTGTGCGATACCTGATAAAACTCGATGTCCATTGCTGGTTCAAAATTGCTAATTTCAGATTGTCGCACTACATTCTGCTACGTGACGGAGAAAATGGTTAGTGAAATTGTTATTGTATGATCTTTCCAGTTCATAATTACAAAAAAAACTATTATTCGTCATTTTGAAGTTTGAGGGCGCAATCGTGAACAAACTTGTATACCGATATAAATAATATTGGACCGATTGCGAAATTATCAAAGTAGTAACGATTCAACTCAGAAAATACCAAGAGCTTCTGATCACTGTTCTATGTTTATTAAATGGCGTTAAATAACCTACAATTTACCATTAAATTCATCAGGCTCAATTAAACGCCAAATGAATAACGAATTCCTAAATTTTCCCGCTACACTAACAGATCCTGTATTTACTGTATTGGGTAGTGCTTCAGAACGCATTTATCTGAATTGTTATTGGTGTGAGTATATTATTTAAATAAACCAAAAAATTCCCTTTAAACACGCCTATTTGTCAAAAGAATTTCAATATTTTAAATAATAATATATGTTGTTATTTATTTATTTTTATTACAAAATACTGATTGTTTAAAAAGTTATTACCTATTTTTAAAAGAAACCCCCTCTGCAATCCGTGCACAGAATATTTAAAGAGTTTTTTTAATTGTTTTTATTATTTTTTTTGTAACTGTTTTGAATAAATACTTTCATTTGTCTGTTTGACTCATGAATGGAACAATTTTTATGATTTTTATTTGTTGAATATTTTAAGATAAAAAATCTATAAACAATATAAACATATATATAAACAAGTGTCAAGTCAAAAAAAGTCCATTTTTGGTTTGGAATTATTAATTTTCGATAACGTAAAAAGAATAGTAAAACTAAAGTTCAACAACAAGAAGGGTTCAATTTATACATTTTTAAAGATTCAACCAGAATTACAAAAGTATTCTCTAATTATATTTGGTATGTTAAATATTATTTGACATTTTCATCCTAATTTTTCGAATCGACCATCGTTTAAAATAATACCAAAATAATAAATTTTCAAAACATTTATGAAAAGGAAAAAAACAACAGCAACAAGAAGAACATATCAGGTAAATCGAGACTGAAACACCCTGGGTTCTCTGAATTTCAGGAATTTATAAAAATGTGTTTTTATTTTTCTTGATATAGCAAATAATATTTAACATCCAAATACATGTACATTTACAAGAATTACTCGCTGTAAAATAAAAGATAGATAGATTACTGATAATTACATGAAGTGACAGTAATGTTTAAAACATCAACAAAATATAGTGCTTTGTAGAAGCATATTTATCAAAAATTTACAAGATCATGATGGTACCCCCAGCATCATGTTCTTAATCAGCAAGTTCTAAAGTACTAATTAAAGCAGTTTTAGCATTGTGCTAACCAGATTCCTTATCCAGTAGATCTTATTGTTAAACGATAGGTGTATAGGTGTTAATTTCATTAATCGAAGAGATTTATTGATGTTTGTCATATTTAAAATATAATGCACTTTAAAATAATATAACCGACTTTAAAAACGAAGAGGTTATCAATTCATCTGTTTTTATTTATTTATTTGTTCGTGCATAACTTCTTTGGACCGATTTTAAAAATTTGTTTTGCTTTGGATTCATTACAGCTTCAAAGTGTCCCCATATTAATTTGATGAAATCCAGCCTTAAACAGACAGAGTGGGCAAATTTTATTGATGAAATTTTATCCAATTGGAAACTTATTCATGGTTGTATACAATACTCAAAAGTAAAAAATAAAATTTTTCGAAAAAAAAGTAGAGCTTTAAAAAAAAAGAGTCAAAAATAATTTTAAATTAAAAACTTATAATTAATTTATTGTGACCGTTCGATGTCGGCGCCAATTATTTCCTTATCTAACAAATTGATTCGTTGCCGTCGACTGAGAACGGTAATTAGTCACAAGAAAATTATTTATTTTTAGATTTAAAATTATTTTTGTAATTTTTAGTTCATTTTTTTGAAAGCAGTTGTTTTAATAAAATTTTTTCATTTATGTATTAAGCTGGCTAATAATTTAAATTCACTAAAAGTGTATTGGGAATACAATTATGTGGCTATTAAAATTCTTGTAGACCTTTTCACAATGTGTCTCTTTGATATTTACAATAAACTTTTTAGTTGACAAGTAGATGATTAGATCAGAGTTTTAGATATGGAACCCTGAAAAAATGGTCAAAATAAAACGCTATGAAACACGACTGTCTAGAATAATTGAATAAAATTGTGGGAGTTTTGTCAGGAAATAATTGATAACATTCTATCATGTTTGTTGTAATTTTGATAAATTGTTATTAATAACATTAACGATAAATGTTTTTAAATTGTCTAGTTGTTTTATTAATACATGTTGGATAATTATTTTATTGGATTATTACTTAAAGTATTAAGATTTTTTGATGTTGCATAAAATACAGAAACCCAAAAAAAAAAAAAAAATTGGAATAGCTGTTAAATTTATTTTGATATCTTCATTTTTAGAAAAATCATTTATAAATTTAAACTCACTATCAAAAAATACAAAATATGCCATCAAAATTTAAGCCTACTATTTTTTGTCGTTGATTGGAAAACTATACAAAACTTTTGCTGGTGTGTTCAATTATTCTATTCATAATTTTTCGACATTTAATATACTATTATCGATGTCGTGTATGAAAAGAGAAATTTTATGATTTTCTATAATTTTCTCAATTTATTTGTTTCTACAACCTTTTTCATTTTTCATTAATATTGTCATTAATTTAAATATACTAGACTAGGTAATAAATAAATTTTTTTTCTTTTTTTAAATATGTTTGTTTGAAACTGGATTAATTCCTAGAATACTTTATAGAATAAGTAAAAGTGATGTCATCTATTTTATATATCGATACTATTAGTATTATAAATAGTATTATACAGAGTGTCCGTATAGTACCGCACGTTCTTTTTGGATTAAATAGAGATTAAATTTCTGATATAGGAAATCTTTGTCAATTCTTGATCTGACCCATAAATAAAAAAAATTTTAAAATTTTTAATATCTGCTATTCAATTTATTATATTATTTTTTTTTTTTTAATTAATAGGAAAACAACCCAAGCTTGGATAAACTGTTTTCAATTTTTTATGGTTGATACATCATGTACTTATTTAATAAAATATATTATAAAGACTCAAGATTATTAAATATTATTTTTCATAATAAAATTTTATAATTTGTTAATAAAATTAAAGATTTATTCAGTATTTCGTCAAAAGGTGGGCTTATCATTCCTCATTGATAATAATAATGACCACAATACTTTTTAATTAATGAGTTCGTTATTTTGTGAGGAAGAGGTAAAAGTTATCAGACCAAAGTGCAGTGGAATAACTCGAATTTTTATAACAATAATTATTAATAATTTTCATAATTAATCATAAAATTAGTTAGTAGTCAAAGTCCGGTTCGAAAATCTTTAATGTTCATTAAAATAATAATATTAAATTATTTTTAATAAATGAAAAATCATTAAGTAGCCAGTTCAGTCAGAGTCGAGTGGTTTTAATTTTTAGTTACAATGATAAAAAAAATTTGTTAATTTTTTAATTACCTATGGATCAGATCAAGAATCGTCAAGAATTTCCGGTCTCAAAAACTTATTCTCTATATGATCCAAAAATAATGTGCGGTACTTTACGGACACGTTGTGTAAATTTTTAAAACGAATGTTCACTTTCCTTATGTGAGCTACAAGAAAAGACCAATTAGTAATAGTTCTTGTGTTCAATCAATGTTATACATAGTTATACTGACTTTAAATTTGCAAAATGTTAGTTGTTAGGTAAAACACATTGAAATTTCTAATATAATTTGTTTACTTTTCGTATAGCGAGCGCTAACACGAGTTAAATTAACCACTTAGAGACGTGGCAAGCAAAATATTAAAGACATTCATCTGCTCGCTTTGATAAGTAAGTTAGGTCTCTTAGAACTCTGAAATATTAATATTTTAACTCAAAAAAGATATTCAAATTTTTGTGATGCTTTTCGATTATAAACAGAATATTCAATTTTGCTTTTTTTTTTTTACTTTAGGATCAGTATTTCAATATGGTCTCTCTACTTGCGCAAAGTTACATTAAATGTTTTGCAAATTAATCAATCTGTATGTTGATTTAAAACATTTGAATTGTAAATATAATATTTAAGTATTATCAATTCGTTATTATTAATGATAATAATTATTATTGTTTATAAACACAGTGATGTTTGTTCCTATACTGAAGTACGTAACGTAGTTTACTGGGATTTGATCAGAAGGATATAAAATAATCTAGGTATACTCTCACATATTGCTCATCTGTGCACATTGGTCAGCATATTGCAGTCATCCGTGAGCGTTGCTGCTTATGCGAGTAGTATTCAGTTCTGGATTAAAACTAAATATTCGTAAAAATCGATCTTTGTTTATTGTTTAACATATATTAAAATTACGTACTATTTAGGAGGCTGAAAGCAATTTTTTTTATTTTCATATATCTAGTTTTGTTCGGAAAGTTCTGTAAACAAACCCGAGCTAAAAATAATCAAGAATATATGCTAATATGTGTGAATTTCTATTCTTTACGTGTTAAATGTCGACAGACACCTTTGAACATTTATTGCAGCCCATAGAGATAGTAAACTTCAATTTTTTTACAACTTTATGCCGTTCTCTTTGCAGAATTTCATGCAAAACTACTTTTATTCTGATGTCGTTAGAAATACCTTAATTTGTTACAAAATTAAATTGATCTACTTCTACCTGTATTATATTTTGTACTTCTAATTTCATTTAACAATTCTATGTTGCATTTGAATATTAAACCAGCTCATTATGCCCAAAACGATTTGGTATTTTGTTCTCGTTATTAGTAAATAATTTTTGGAGTTAAAAAGAATCGACTAAAAAAATTCGAAGACAAAAACTTATTTTGTAATTTAATGCTTTATATTATATTTATAAAAAATTAAAGCTTGATTGAAGCTAATTTTAAATATTCGTAAATTAAATAAAATCTTTTTTTTGAAAAGTGTAGTTATGCGTAGTTATGTAGCAACACTATTTTTTTATCTTGTTTTTATACTCTCATACCTACCCTCTCTTAGAGTTGAACTAATGCAATGGATATTCCTACAATGAATCTGGCATATTATTTTTCCAGTGAATAATTACTGTATTGTTTTACTAATTTTAGGACTGTATAAAGATGAACGTACAAGAATTAAAAGGAAGTATGTCGTTGGATGTCATTAAGTGTATATTGTTTGTTAGTTTTTTTATATCATGTTTTTCAGACAAGTACATACTTCATATTGTTTTCCTTTAACACTCACAAGTTTATGAAACGTTTTTCTTTGAATATCATTATTTTATATATGAAATCAGTTTTTTGTTTTTAGACCAGGGTAGAAGCCTTTAAAAATGGTAAAAAGTGAAAAAAAATTATAGTAGGATAAAATCCATTGAAAACGGTAGAGCTAATAAAAAAAATGAAAGGAATATTAATTTACGGGTGATATGAGGTCGAGAAGTGGAAGTGGTGAGTTTTTAAGGGTAAAACACGGTTTATCTCGATTTCCGGCAAAACTACAGATCCTTAAAAAAGTTAAGTGGCAAAGTTGTAGGTAATTAAAAGATGTACAATTTTTCTATTTACACTTTTTTCACAAAACCTCAAAATTTTTTCAATTAAAAATTCTTAAAAATAAGCAATTTTTGTTTTTCATAAACAGTGTAGATTCATCTCAATTCTTGCTCAAATACAGCTAATTTTAAAATATTAATAAATAGTACATGCCATTATATAATATGTATTGTAATTAATGTAATAATAGTTATAATATTTTATTTTCTATGAAACTTTTTAAAAGACACTTCGTGACTTTTGTGTATCTTATTATTTTATTTAATTGGAATATTTGAAGGTTGAGTAACTTTTTGAACTAGCTGTATAATATATAGTCATCAAATATGTAATTACTTATCAATTACTAATTGTAAATGATGTCAATTTTTATAATACGATATTTTTAGTACTGTATTTTCTTTATATTATTATTATTATATTTTATGATTATTATTATATTTTATGATTATTATTATTCATATTAAATAATGATGACTGTCTTCTATTCATATTAAAATGATTTTACATCATTTGTATGTGTTTTTATTTTGATGATAAATCCTCATATCTATTGTTATTAAATATTGAATAAATTAGTAAATTTATTGCATATTGAATCAGATTTTGATTTGTATACATTGATATCGTATATCATTGTATATGGTACATACATAAGGGTATATTGTATTTAGAATACATTTTTCTAGGATAATTGAATCAACAATTACTTAAAAAAATATCGCTATTAAAATCAAAAAATGCTTTGTTTAGTAATCTTTATTATTCAATTTAAAAGGCATAGTAGCATTTTTTGTCACCCATCTTGTATCAAAATTCATCGGCAGCATTGTATAGAATATTATTTTTTCAATTTTTATATTATTCGTAGAAAAAATACAAACAAATTGTCTCCATTTGAGTGTTTTTTTTTTTAGTTAATAAGTAGCCTAGCCTACTATTGACAACCTCTTCATGTGAAATTTCGTTAAAATATTTTATTGAAAAGTGAATTCCCTCACACATTTTATAATAGTAGAGGAAGGGATAGTATGCCGCTCTCAATAATTTTGCTTTTTTTACGATAGATCAGAAGGGTTAATGCGTTAAATGGCCTAGAACTTATATTGGGATACATAAAAATGCAATTAAACATAAAATAAAACGAATGGACGTTATGTGAACTATGATGGAGTAGACACAGTCAAAGTTATACAACGGTTTTTGTAAGAGCACTCCCGTAACCTACATTCATGGTGAATGTACAAGCCATTACATATCTCAAAAGACAATTTTCATTGGGGTTATTACGATTTCCAATCATTTAAATTGAATGAAGAGCCACCAAGATATACCCTTATGTTTATCAAGACTATGCTACATGAATCCTGGAGCACCTGGGATTGAAAAAGATGGTACAGCTTATTAAATTAGTTGCTGTACAAAACCTTATTGAAGACTCTGAATCACATTTTAACCATGAGGTGTTAAATATACCATTCATTCAAATATTATAGACATTTAACACTTTCACCATACTATTCAAATTTTACATTTTTCCAATATTCAATCGAGTGTTTCAATGTAAAGTATTAGTGATTTTTGAATATGAGTTTTGGATCATTACTGTGAGTCTGAATCCGGATTTGCAACCCTCGGGATACTATGCTAACAAAATGGCGGCCAAAAAACAGACTTTTTATGGATTTTCACCAATAATCGGGATGGAAAAATTGTTATCCTTATCTTTTTCAAATAATTTAAATTTTCTATAAAATGAGATTAAACGTATTTTTATCAAAGTTAAATATTTACAGAGATACGGCAAATTTAAATTACTTCAAGAAATATATTAATAAGAATTTTCCAAATTCGTACGGTTAATGAGTAATTGGTCAAAATCCAAAAAAAGTTCGAAAAAATCACAGTTGAGGCCGCCATTTTGTAAGAACAGCATCCCAAGAGTTTCAAATGGGATTTATTTAGACTCAGAGTCCAAAAGTCATATTCAAAAAACAGTAATACTTCATTGAATGTATGTTCATGTATTTTTTGTGTACGTTTCGCTTGGTCTGTATTTTCGTTTTTAGTCACACATTTGATTAGGGAATTTTTCCCGTAAACATTAAAACACTCCGAAAATTTAAAAAATGTCTGGGATATTATTGAAATACAATTTATATATTTTCAATAGAATTTAATTTAATTTATTCTATTATTTATGAATTTTAATTTAAAATCACTGTAATAATATTATTAATAATTTTCTTATAAATAATTATTGTAAATAATTGATTTCACTATCCTATAAATTTATTATTATCACAAACTTTCACATATTTAAAGAATGTTTCATTGAAATATTTGTATTAAATAATAGAAAAATATATGAAAAATAGCCTCCCTTATATCATTCAATAGTAAATAAATAAATTCATACCATATATTTATGAGCACTTTTTGTGTGAGAAACTTTCTTACGTTATTGTATACTGTTTAATATTGTTAAACAATATAATGTACATGTACAATGTTATCAGAGATTCGATAGCATTATGTAAGTCTTTATTTAATAATTTGTTTCAATAAATAACTAAAGTGTAAGACAGATTGTTAATGTTTATTATACGATATGAGAGTTTTTAAACACTGTGTATAAGCATACACACGACATAGTACTAAAGTGTTTTAGAAAATAATATTTAATTTGTAAAAAGCATGGTTACATTCAAAATCTGATTCTTATGATATAAGTCATCTATAATGTAAACGATTTCGCAGGGTAAAACATCGCGACCTGGTAATTAATACATAGTTTTAGCTTGACCAGGTTCGTTTATAACAATTGTCTAGTACTTTTAAAAGTGCTTCGCGCCATAAAATTTGAGGTCCAAATTATATTCATTAATTAAAGAGTAAAAATATTTGATTGAAGATAGTGTTGTAAACCTTGTAACATCCAAAACCTTGTAAACTCCAAAAACAAAACTAAAATTTACTCTCAAACTTGATACTCAAACAGTATTTCAAAAAATTGGTCTTAATTTTTGGTTACAATCGACTTGCAGTTCATATATATATATATATATATATATATATATATATATATATATATATATATATATATATATATATATATATATATATATATATATATATATATATATATATATATATGTTCGAAACATTCAAACTAGCTATAAGTAAATAAAACTAATAAATATTAAATAATTATAATAACTATTAACCTTTTAACATAGAATATATATATATACGCTTTTAAATGCTTCGTTGTTTTGTTTGATGTCTTTGACAAATATATTCATCATTAGTCATTGTTAAATTACAAATAGTTAATAGAATACAAGAGAGATGGTTTTGTATGTGGATTTTTATTATGGTATTTCAAATAAATTTTATTTGATTTTTGCCAAACCAAATTAGTTATTAATTTTAATAATATTTGCAGAAAATTTTAGGATTATATAGAATACAATTAAATTGTATTTATTACATGGCGATTTAAAATGTTAATTCATGGGATCCAATCGAGTACTTGAAAGCCACATTATAGGCCTTGGACATGATATAAATATTTCAGCAAGCTCTCTTTATGTGGTTGGGTTATCGTCGTGACGGGTGAGTAAAAGAGTTAAAATTCAGAAATTGGACTGATTAACTGATCTAATGCATTTCAAACTTCAGTTATTAAAACCAAAATTAAAACACTGAGGTCATGCATGAAGATAAATTTATATAATTTCAATTTTATGACTACGTGAAGGTTATATACAGTTTTGTGGATCATAACTCTATAACTGTTGAATTATATTGTATATAATATAACATATGATTTTCGTATAAAATATTGTAATCGAAAAATTCTATACACTTCTTTTTTAATTAAATTAATGTAATTTTGGTACTTGTCGTATTGTGGTGTATTGTTAGATTACTTACATGTCATAAAATCATTTTATTATTTTTTGGGTGTGTTATATAATAATGTCTACAAAAAATTTCTTCATAAATAATTCATGTTAAATAGAAAATTGAAATAACTGATAGAATCTAATATGACCTTCACAATAATACTATTTTAAGGTTTGTTTCTATTAAGTATTTGTTTTATTTTCCATAATTTCATGTAAGTGATAATTAATTTTTATAAATATATTTTGAATAAAAAAATAATTCCTTCTTACAAAAAAAAAAGAACAATTTTTACTCTGTTCTTGTTGTTGTTTAGTTGTATTATGTATAATTTTTAACGGTAATTAGAATTCTATCCCAATATCCCCAAACTTGCAAGTTCCCAGTTGTGGTCCAGTACTGAAAACTTTATAATTAAATTTGATTAATTCTGAAATTTATTAAATTAACGAATGTTTTAAAAATTGTTTAAAAAATGTATGAAAAAAAACGCCTTTATTTTATTTTCCCTGCTACATTAATATGTCTATAAAGGCCTTACGGTATCTCTGTTTAATTTGATTCACGTGGAAGTTAAACGTGTTAATTTTAATTATGAAAGAATCGAGACAGATGCAGTTGTTTGATTTGAGAGAAGTTTCAAGTGAATTTTTGTTTGAATTACTGTTCCCAATAAGACTTTAAATTTAATGAATAATATTGATGATTGATTGATCTAATGTAACAGAATTCGGCTTTTGAAAAAAAAAATACATTTTTTTATAAATTATTAAATTTTATAATTTCCAATATTTTGCGAAAAACTTTTAAAAATTGTTTTAAAATTAATTATAATGGTAAAATTAAAAAAATCTAAAAATTCGTCATGACTGGAATAAGATAATTCCACTCGGAAGAAACCACTCCAACATAAACCACAATTCCACTCGGCCCAAAACCACTCAGTACAAAATCAACTAATTTCGATTGAATATTTTCATTAAAGTTATCACGAGAATGTGCCACGTTTTACAACAGAAAAGATTTTACAACTCATGGCGCTTAGTATTTTTACAACACGAATACAGCAGCGCTAATAATCCTAGAACTACATATACGGAAATTAAAGTTTAATTCAAATTTATTTGTACGTTATAAGAAACTAGCAAATAAAGTCTTAAGCTAGTAGTCAGCTGAATCTCGTAAACGACATGAGTAAAAAAATTAATATTGAAAAATTTTTAGAATATTAAATTATTGTAGAATTATATTTTGTGAAAATGAACATTCGTAGTGAATATATAAGTCGCAATCACGTATCAAAAACTAATAAAAACACAAGTTCAATCTCCATTAATTTCTAATTTTCAAAAGTTTACTTTCCGCGAAATATTCATCTGAAAGCAAAATCACTTCGGATCATCAAAAAAGGATAACTGGAATGTTTTTGACTGTATGTAAGCTTTTACACTTTTACAATATTTTAAGTAATTTCTTGATTCAACTTTTTGACCAATTGAAAAGAAGAAGAAATATCTGCAATTTAAAATATTTACATGCATTATCAAGTCAGTTTTATTCCATTAGTTTAATGTCAGGTTCGATTTGTCATAATGTCAGAACAGTTTTCTTATATTTACTAGGATAAAGTATACCGAATTAATAAAAAGTTCACTTCACCCGCTATCATTTCATGGTGGGATGTGTTCCACTCAAGTCCCTTTAATTCTGAGCATAAATCACAATGTACCTCATCCAAGTTGCTGGGTTTTCATGTACTTTTCATTGCATTCTGTAATACACTGTATATTGTGTTGGTTTCCTATATAAAGTAATATAGGAGACTGTTTATATTTTTGTAAATTTCCCACCGGAATTTTTTCAGTTATACAATAGCTCAGCGTGTCGAAGCATCCAACATCCAAACTAATAAGTAATTGATAATAATTTGTTTATTTCCAATGGCGCCAAATAAATGCCAAAATATTAGTAAAAAGCTACATTCATTATTTTCAATAAATCTTTTCGCATCAATTGAAGGGTAGAAATTTTCTAAAAAAATTTAAACCAATTTAAAGCAAACAATGCGTTCGTTCTGCTGCAATATCAGTATTCTATTAAGAAAACTTATTTTTCTCATACGTACAGCAAGTATTATTGTCTACAATCATGCCTAGAAGATTCAGCGTCGCATTTTTTGTATCGATTATAAAGCATACTTTATACATAAAATAAAAAATCAAGAAAAATAGACTTTGAGACGCCCATTTATTTCATACAAAATTTTTGATCAGCTATACAATCATAAACGACTTCGTGTGAAATAAATATTATTTAAAAAACACAATTATTCTAAACGATTCTGCCAAACCCCCAATGAATTATATCATAAATTATAACATAAAAATCACCCCTAAATGAAGTATAACAAATAATAATATAAAAAAAAAAAGCTTATAATAAAACACACCTAACCCCATTTTTTTTTCTTGTGATAAAGAAGGTCGACAGTGACGTTTTTGTCGTATGCTGCGTTTTTATGTTACGTTATTGTTGAATGACTTTTATAAATAAAGAATGATTTTGCATGATGAACAACATTTTAAATAACGTGGACATCACACGACTACCATATACAGACTTTTTATGTTTGGGTTGCTTGGCTGGTTACCCAATGAGATTTATTATCCCGTGTACGTACAATTTTTTTGTAATCATCATATCATTCATGTTACAGAAGCTTTTTATCGTTATTTTAAAAATGTTTCGAAAGATAAACGACTCACCTCTAAATGGATACATTTGATTTCTCTCAAAACATGTAAATTTGAATATTAATTTTTATTCAGAAATGCCTTTTTTACAATTTATGTCTTTATTTCAAATTGAACGAGCTATGTTTTTATCAAAACTAAAAATGTCTTATCAAAAAAATCAAAAAAACAATTTTTGATGGTTCATATTTAAATGGTACAAACTACTAAGCCATCAATATGGTTTTTTTTCCATTTGAATTTTATCATAGCTAGGAGGTTGATCTAGGGAGCTAGATACGATTTTTGGAAAAGACATAATGCTTATTTTGCCATCGCTGTTTCAAGTCACAAAACACGCCAGAATATTTTTGATACGTGCGTGGACATCGAAGTAGGCAAATATATTAACACTGAGTTCATTTACTATGGTCAATAAAAGTTTATAGTGTTTCGAATGAGCTACATTTTCGTTACATAAAAGATTGAACGGAATGATTTTGTTAACGCCGAAAACACAACCTCTGCTACATACTCATTTTGACGTTTGTGGACAGAGGTAAAAAAAAAACAGTTTTTTGTGTTCTTGTATGTTTTTAAATACTGTTTTTTTTCTTTTTTGTATTGTTCATCAAAAACATATATATATATATATATATATATATATATATATATATATATATATATATATATATATATATATATATATATATATATATATATATATATATATATATATATATATATATATATATATATATATATATATATATATATATATATATATATATATATATATTGTATCCTTGTCAAATGTTTCTTATTGTCTCTTATTGCTTTGGTTGGTTGTCATTTTTAATTGTGAACATTTTTGGAGTAGTTAATTGTGCCACAAGGGCTTTTTATTAGCTTACATTGAACAGCAGGGTATTAAAATTTGAGAATATTTTAGTAATTTTTGATTGGTTGCTTATAGTGATCATATAACATACCGTTTCTATAAAAAAAAATTGAACTCATTTCTCTTATATAATCATTGATTGTCAAAATATTTAATTGATATTAAAGCAAAATCAACCGTTTTATGATATGTCTTTTAAACATACCCCGACACTTTAGAAAAAATTAGAAATGAAGAAAACTTGAAGCTATTTTATTTAACAAACAATTTATAAACAAAAATTAATATTTCGTTTAAAAAGTGTAAAGTGAAGTGAAAGCAAGAACATTCTGCAAAAATAACGACTTCCAAAATAAATTTGCATTCGATAAAGTAAGAACTATTAAGATCCAGAGTCAATTATACAAATAAGATTATGAAAATTATGGGATTGAATAAATATTTTCTTGATTGACAGTTTGAGGATAAATAATTTCTGCATGTAGTTGTTACTAGTGATATTATCAATGGTATTGTTTGGTCGGTTTTTTCGGTCAACGATAGGTCATATATTAGATCAATAAACAAAACCTTTCGGATACCGTTCAAATCCACCTTGAACTTTTTTATTATTACCTTTTTTAAAAGGGTGTTACTAAATTTTGATATAAATGACAATTTTTTTCATAATAGCCTTAAATCTGCTACTTTTTTAATTCAAAAATAGCTTTTATACATACATATAACAAATCTTATACGTATAATTTTTTTTTATATCTATGTATGTATAAACTGATTTCGTGTATTTCAGAAGATTAATAATTTTAAACAATTCAAATGATGATATTCAAACATAATCTGAGAATATAAACAAATGACTGTTAAGACAGGCTGTGATTTTCATTTGTTAACTTTTATATTTTGACCATTATAAATTGCAAAATTTATATAAAAAATAATTTCAAATCAAATATATTCAAGAATTATTGCTACAACTTGAATGGCCAGGCGGTAACAAAAACTATTTCGAACACTAAATCACATTAAAATTCAGATATTCTGTCTATTACCCCATCATTATGCCCTTTAATTACTGCAGAGTATTGATAGATATAATAAGTTACATTATCATGGTTCAACAAAATTATGATACTTAATAATATAAGTAGTTGTTTTGCATGAATTACTGATTATAAAGCTCTTTATTTAATATTTTTTAGAATTCTTCTACATATGATATGAATAAAATATGGAAAAAATATGTCTTTAACATAAAAGAAAACTACTTAAATCGTTTCCATGCTTAAATATATCATCGAAGACTCACTATGAATATGCCATAATCACACATATAAATGTGCACAGTTTTAGCGTCCGTTTTACATACTCAAATAGCTCACTACTGAAGTAAAATTATTTCTATTTGAGTCCCTTTTGTGTACCTATAAAAGCTCTAAGTTTTTATGAAACACATGGTAATAGAACGGCTATTGGTGTTCTACATGGCATCAAATTTCATAAGTATTCTGTCCAAAACTAGCTACCAAGTAGAATAAATCACAAAACTTTTGAAAAATTATTCTCATTAAAAGCAATGCATCTTTCATGGGATAGATTTCAATCAAATATAACACAACAAACATATAGTATTCCTAAAATGAATTCCTAAACAATTTTTCATTTGGACGTCAGTCAGAGTTATCTTCAAAACCCTTTAAGAAGTCATTAACATGTCGAATGCGCCTCTTATTGAACACATGCTTTAAGTATAATAAGCTACTGAAATAAATGCGTTTCATAGGCTACGAAAATAAAAAAAACTTGTTTTAATAAATGATTTTAAAAATTATTTAGGGTGCACCTATAGATTTGCACACTGATTCTTTGGCATCCCCTTCCGTTATGCTATTCATTACACCATAATCACCACACATGTCATGTTCAAATTTTATTTATTTTATTTACAAGAATTGATAAATATTTGTTTATTTTAAAAATGTTTTTTAAGACTTTTTCAAATATGAATAACACAGCCATCTATTTACAAGTATAATAAAGCTACATAGACTTCAGCGAGATCATTAACCACTTAAGTCATAAATTTTCCATAGTATTTCACACTCAATATTGATTTGTTTAAACAGGAATACAAATTAGATTGATTATTTTTCTTCCAAATTTCAAACGATTACATTTATTTTCATTTTGTTGTTTTCTTCTTTTTCAAAATTTTATGAAGATCTTTATTTGATAGAAATCCGTTGGTAATGTCTACTTAGCCTTTTATATAAAACGACTCTAGTTGAATGATTTTTGTTTTAGTCTTTTAATCTATGTTTTCTTCGTCTTTTCGTTAAATACATCGTATACAAAAGTTAAAAACAAAAAACAAAACTCGACATAAAATACAAAGTTAATTCAATAATTGTTGTTATGCATCTCACTATATGTAACATAGTTTAATCGATAATTTTAGTAAAACTTTGTTATTTTGCAACCGTTTATCATTTACTAAATAAATTTACATATTTTCAACATTCTATAACTCATTAGCATTAAAGATTCAGCAATTCGAAGATATAACACACAAAAATGTGTAAAATTATACCATTATTGGAACTGAGAAAATAAGTGTACCGATTTATTACATTTAATGCAGCATAATATATATATATATATATATATATATATATATATATATATATATATATATATATATATATATATATATATATATATATATATATATATATATATATATATATATATATATATATATATATATATATATATATATATATATATATATATATATATATATATATATATATATATATATATATATATATATATATATATATATATATATGTATATATATTTCGAACAATCTGTGTGCGAAACTTAGTATTATATATACATATTACATACGTTGCGAACTAGTTTGTATTGTAAATTTAGACGAACTATTTTCTTGAATAGACAAAAATATTATTGACATTATTTAGATCTAAAAACGATTCAAATGAACATAGATTTTCGCCTTTCATAAAGTATCTCTCTTCACTATGCAAAAATGTATTGGTTAATATTATAAATTCTAGTCATGCTATAAATATAAAAATTTGTATGTTTGGATGTGTGTATGTTTGTTATTCAATGTCATAACAACTCATATCATAACAATTACCACTTCCTCAGGGTGTCTCCACTGATCAGGAAAAACCTGGAAAGGTCAGGGAATTTTAATTTTGTGTCATGGAATAGTCAGGGAATTTTTAAATATAAATTAAAGGTTGTAACAATTATTTTTACGTTGCTTTACAAAATCTTTTGTATAACTACGAAAATTGCCAAAACGTACAATGTAATGTACACACAATTTTAACAACTCAATAATACCTGTAAAAAGTCGATACATCCATTTTTCTTTTTCAAAAGACCAAAAGCTTCCAAATAATTTGACATGAAAAACTGTAAAGTGTGTTTTTTTACAATTTTCTTATTGTTAACGATTAAAACTATGTTTTCTTGACCGAGTCAAAAAGTTTATTCAGAACTCCGAAACCACCTTCGAATTTTCTTTGCGGCACATGATAAAATCTTCCAAATTTCTTTCCTTTTTTTTATATCGATACGAATATCGATCGATTCAGTCACTTTTTTTCTAGCTCATATAAATAATGATCAGATTCTGGAAAACCTGGAAAAGTCAATCAATTTGGTTCTCAAGATAGAGTTACTTTTTATTCCTGAAAAGGTGAGCTTATCAAAAAACGAAATACATAATGTATAGGCTCGAATGAAATTTGGCGTAGATTTACCATTTCGCTATATTATAGTGATGATAATGTTCATATCGTTTTAAAACTGCAACCTTTTTTTCGCTGTATCGTAAGTGTCATAACGAATGTAATTATTGTTTTTTTTTATTACTCACAAAACATTTTATTTTTCTATTTTAAAGTCGACACGGGCGAAGTCGCGGTCAAACTTTAGAAGTAATATAAATACGCAAATTAGTTAAATTTTCAAAAATCTGTGGTTATTTAACAATTTTACTTAAAACGTCGTATGTAGCTAAAAGCAAAAATTTGCTAAAATTTCATTTTGGTCATATAGGATAAGGATATCTTATAGAATAGACATTACTTCAACATATTGGTCTGTCTACATATCCCTTCCTCGAAATATTTTTATATAAAACTATTTGTTACATTTTCAATTAATGGTTCTTTCATCAATTGAATTCTTTCAATTATTTTTGCCATGTAACAAAACAACCGCCACAACGTCTGCCAGGATTGGATTCATTTGATAAATAGCGAATATATACAAATTTAATATCGCAAGGGCGATTCTATAGTGGAATAAATATATTGAATAAGGTTTGCGAAAATTTTGAGTGATTAAATCTATTATGAAATAAAGTCTTTGTTTAGGTTTGAGGAACCTTAGTCTCAGCTAACTCCAAATTTAAATACACCGTTTATAAGCCAAATTTTGATTAATCCGTATTTTATGATCCCAATGTACCATCTACGACATTTAGATACAAATGAATCGAAGTAAAACGATTCAGACTGACAATATTTAAACCTGATTGTTGTTGTATACGCAGATAACAACTAGACCATTCGATATATTCTACTTTATCATAATACAAGTGTCACAGTATGCATTTGGTTCGTTCCATTATCGTGTATGTCGGTGTATATGGTAAACAGTGTATGCGCGACGTCTGTCGCCGCCGTTCACATACGTAATAGACCAGTTTCGTTATCGAGTATTGTATTCGAGTGTATCTTCGAATGTTTGCCTAAGTTTTTCATTACAAATGTAACATAGACTGTCAAATGGAAATTCATTGTGAGTATCCTGATATTCGCTAACATATTTTCGATTACTAGAAGGAAATAAACCCCAGAAAATTACCATATTATCTTCCAATATGCTGTTCATATTTTAGCCCCTTTCATTCAGTGATAATACCACGTTTTCTTAAAAACTTTTCGATTTTTTAAAACTAGTTCTAAACTAGCTTCTAAAAGCGGTTTATGATTTTCTAATTTTTCTCAATCATGGCTAAAATATTGAGAATACTTATTCTATTCTTACCTATTTCATCTTTTAGATATTAAATGTATTTGATACGTATTTTCGTCTAATTGAGTTCATCTACAAGAGCAGTTTTGCAGAAAAGGATAAATTAAACAAAATTTCAATATGTTTTGGTTCAGAGATTTACCATTCATTAGACGGACAGCATTACCAAAGATTTCAAATTGTTAAGGAGACCTATTCAGAGATTATCAGAGATTTTATTATTCTATTTTGCAAATTTGTGTTTCCAAAAAATGTTATAGTTTTAAATTTTAAGTTATCTGTGAAAAATGAAAACCTTAACCCTGGTGCGCTCAAAGTTTATATTATGGTTTATGCGAAGTATTTTTATTTATCGATATACATTTGCTGTAACCTTTATACACATATCTGAAACCATTCATAAACCTCATGAATGATCGAAATTTTATTTGAATTTTTTAGGACTTTCTCAAGAAATATATTTTAAAATTTTCCATTATGTAAATTTTCTAAATGCTGTTCCAACTCAAAACTTTCCATCCTGCAGATGAATATTTTCAAACAAATTCTGACCTGCTTTATGATGGAAATATGCTATTTCAAACGAGTTTTAAAATTTTTTAAATTTAAAAGTTCACTATCTCATAGAGTTATTTATCTTTTCGTTCTAATTCTTGACTACAATAGCTGTATTATTAAACAATATTACGAGGAGATGTACACACATACATAGACTTAACCAACACATTCATAGTATAACATCCTTTATAAATTCATTTATGTCCTGGACGTAATTTACATTTCTGTTGTAATGTAGTACATGTCAACAATAAAATGTGTATAACGTTCTATGCATGTGCTGGTGCCCAACGTGCTCCAACATAGACAGAGGTGGTAGGCTGTTGTCTCTTGTCTTCGATGGTTTTCGATTTAAATTCTGACTGAATAAAATGAGATTTGTTTTAATTCACTTTTTTTTTTATTTGCGTTGTAAAAGAATTTTCAATTTTGTTTTATTACGAATTTTGTTGATAATAAATATCTGTATTTACGTGTTTCGCATGGTGATTGTACATTAAGGCTGAATATATTTAATAAATTTATCAATTTTCCTGCGATTATGTGTTTATCAACATACTTGAAATTGTTTTTGATCATTTAATATGTCGGCTGAGTAAAAACTTGTTTTTTAGTTGTTTTAAAATTTTTTAATAAATTATAAAATTGGGTTTTTTCTGCTGTGGACAAATACAACTTTAAAATCGGTTTCAGGGCGAATGACTGTTGTTTAAACTTCAATACAAGTTAGAGAGAGTTATCAATTCAATATTAGTTTATACGAGGTTCTGAATATGTGTGTCAAATTTAGTAAATAAATATTTGCCTGTACATATTTCTCAGAAACTTAAACATTTTTGGGATCTAGTTATTTATTACGAGTCTGCAGGTTTTTATTATGGGTTTGCTGAACCGTCAGTCTGATTATGGGAGAAAAAATTTCCACAACGTTATGTAATATAATTATATATAACTGTCAAATGAATCTAGCGTATAAAGCTTTGTTCTACGGTTTAACTAATGCCTTATCGTTAATACATACATTACGTAGAAAATCTATACATTTGTTAGTTAAAATAGGCATCTTATTATTATATTGATACTGTATCTAAAAAATTAACGTAGATTAATTAAATAGTGAATAGAAACATTAATTGAAAATTATACTTTATCTGTAACATATTCATTAAACAACGTAAAAATGGGTATGTATGCTTTAGAAATCTTTCTCACAAAACAAATATAATTTTAAACGTTTTGGTCAAATTAAATTTATAATGCAAATGTTTGTTCGTATTACAATTTTGAAATTCGTGTATAATTTGTGTCTGAGATATAATCATATTTTCCCATATTTAAAAATGTGAAAACTCTGATTTGAAATACCTGATAAATACGTAACATATAGCAAGGGCGACAAAAGTACACCATCGTATGGGATTATTAAGTTGTAAAAATATTCCTCATAAGGCTTTACATTGACATTAAAAAAAATAAAAATAAAAAAAACTAATGTATTTTATATTTACCCCCTTTTGTAAAATTTATATTTAAAAAAAAAATACATACATTCAATATTTAATATTTTGATATTGTTTACATAATTCACACATTCATTGGTAATCCAGGTGGGTAAATTTAGTGAATTTGAAAATGATGAATGTAAAAGATAAATTACCGAAAAAAATGTTAGAATTATTTAAACTCTGTGTATTTGATAGTTCCAACCCTATGTTTAATAAACACTAATTACCCCTTAAAAAATATATCTACATATGATGTTTATCTAGAAGAGTTAAAATGTAGTAGACCATAAGGTAGTCGAAACATCAATTACCTTTATGTTCTATACCGAATATTTAAATACAAACTGTATTGAATTCCCTATTAAAAACTTTTTCAATGTTGAATGTAATTTTATCTCATTTGGGCTCTGCTCTTGTTATATAAATATTAGTCTAAGATAAGCAAATTTAATGTCACTAGCAAGTAGCAGCTCTCCTATTTACATGGCGTTTGAGTTATTTACCAGAAATTAACTTTAATTGCTAAAAGCTACTAATGTCATTTCTGCCCTTATTTTTACAATTTTCAGCGTAAGTACAATTTCATTTGTCACTGTACAATTGTCATTTTTTATAAAAATATAATAACAATTTTGTGACAATTTTGTGACACAGGTTTGTGACTATCATATCCTTAAACTATCGTTTGACATTTTTTTGCGAACAGAATTATATTAAGACTATATTTTATTACCAAAAGCAAAAATGAGCAAAAAATGTCAAAACTCGAATATAACTTAAGTTCTTCTCTTAAGGGTCTAGTTTTTTTTTCTTTGAAAGCTCATACGGCTATCTACGTAGGCTCATGTTTTAAATTTTATTCTGCAATGAATGGTTTTTGAGTTATTGAAATGGCTTACTAGCTTAAGTCTTAAGCTAAATAGCAAACTGTCTCTCAGAAGCGGCTTGAATAAATTAATTTTTTGGATAGCAAAACATTCTTTAATAAATTATATTGTGGCTAGATGAAACGACTTATCTATAATAGCTTAATTGAGCATAATTACTTATACGATTTACATTAGTGCCAAATAATAACTGAGATTATCGTTAGCATAATTATTTAGAAACCATATGTGACATCCGAAGGTAAGAACAGATTGTTCCCGAGATTTGATTCAATACATCAAAGTTGACTGCCATTGCAAAATTGGGATATTTATAAATTTTTTACCGCAGAATGCATAGTACTATTTTTGCTTTGTTTTGTATACTTTGAATATAATCTGACAATTTTAACTTAAAATACTCTAAAGTGTGACAATATTCGATTTCTTTATTTTTATGCATTCATACTTTTCTTGTCGACAATTTACAACCATTTCTAACAACCGTTATTTTTATTTTATTCGCATTTTCTTCCAATTTCAATTTATATGAAATACTTTCATTAGGCCTTTTATACAGCGCCTTTGATCTGTTACTCTCATACAGATCATTTAAATGTAGAATGGTAATTAAGAAATCATTAAATATGAGAGCTGAGCTCAAACTATATATATATATATATATATATATATATATATATTATATATATATATATATATATATATATATATACATATCACTTTAATATGGATTAATAATATTAGAAGCATGATCAAATGTCATGATAATTTTGGTAGATTTGCCGAGCTAATTTCTTTTATTACAAATACACATATTAAAATGCATTTACTTGCGCCTCCACCCATTCGTAGATTTTAATAAATTAAGAAAAGTCTGATAATCTTAATGCGACTGAATAGCTTACAACGCCAATCTCTTCATTTAAATCAATTTTTAAACAAATACACTGTTGTAATGAACCATTAGTGAATAATTCCTGGAAAATATACTAGGTGAATGAAGAAAATAATCGCAAGAGTTTATTCAGTATAATTTTTTTACGACGTATTATCCTAAAATCACATCTTGAATAATAAAATTTTGTACATAAAAACAGGCTCTTACACCCATGTATAAAATTTATATTGTATAGTTTTAAATACGTTATAATATTATTAAAGCGAACAATAAACTTGTTGTGTTTAACAAATTGTGAATTGTTTAAATGCTTAACTTTAGTTATTAATTTTTGTGATGTAACTGAGAAATTATCGCCATAGATATGCTTGCCGAATATTGGCATTGACAGTTTATTTTTCGTTTTTGGATTTTTTCACTACGTGTAATAATTAGTTTAAATAACAACTTGACCAAGAATTTAAAACTGCCTTTTACTCAAGTAATACTATCTGCTACTTAAATAGCAGACAAATAAAAAATCGTAGCATATAGTAACTCATTTTTAAAAGGTGATAGTTTTTCACATTCTTACTGTATTAAATAATATTTTAGATTTGTTAAAAAACGTACATAGAAAATTACGTAGCTTATCTACATCGTTCCCTCCTCTTGTAGCTTTTGATCTAATTCTTCCTCCTTCTTCGAATCACGTTGCTTATGGACGAAGTTCGTAAATGGAAAAATGACTTGTAATTAGATGGAATTTTAATGTAGTAGTTTAATTTTTAATTTCTTATGAAGAAAAAACTGTATAGTGCTATGTAAACTTAGCGCTCTGCCACACTACTGATTATTTTACGAACGTCCATTGAAACCAGCGTCCGTTCTAGCTTCCTATTGTGTGAAATACAAGCAGCCACACTAGAGTTTGATGTACAACGGACGTTCTTGCCATAAAACAAGACGGAACGTGTTTACAAAAAACAAAGTTTGCTAATGTTCAAAAAACATTTCAAGTCGATTTTAAAACACCGCATTTTTCTAACTTGCATAAAAAATTAGGTATTTTAAGGTATATAGTCTTCCAAAGAGGAGGTATACAATTGTAGTTTTTATATTTATTGAAAAAATGTAGACAAAAACTTAAAAAAAAAAGAAAAAGAACAGTAAGAACAGTATTTTTGTTGATTTCTCCGAATGGAATGCAATAAAAATTAAAGTTTTTCAATTAAATTCTTTCTAGTAATTATAGGAAAAAAGTTGGTATTTTTGGAGATGCCCCTAAAGCGGAAATGCAATAGAAACGAAAGTTTTCCTATTTTATTTCACATCGATTGCCAAAAAACCGCACCTCCTTATAAGTATAGAAAAAATGTTAGCTTTTTAAAATTACTTATTTTTAATGCATGGTGGCGTGGCATACACTCTATTTGTAAAACATTTCAAAAACATATCATGTAAATATACCTGACTTACCTACATACAACCAAACCGGGAATTACAATGTATTTACACTATACACAAATTTAACAAGATGAAACCAATACAATTATAAATAAATATAACGGTAAATAAAATAAAAATACCTAAGTGTGAAATACAATCAAATCCTAGTGTGTCAAGCTATATTTAATTTCATTAAAAGCTGCAACGCCCGTTCGACGTGCGCTAAAATTGACATCCGTTCGCTTCAACACACGTTGAAAATTAACTATAGTGTGGCATGCTCCATTTAACTCATTGGAAACCTGAAACGTACGTCGATTTTACCGTCCGTTGCTGCGTTCAAAAAATCTATAGTGTGGCAGAGCGGTTAGATATATGTAAGCGAAATACCGCAATTGTATCGCCAGCTTTATATACATGTGTCTGCCATGTCTCCCACAGTCTCTCAATACAAGCAGCAGTCAGCTAGCTATACAGAGTATGCATACGCCACTGCTGTATAGTAATAATATAGAAGACTGTGGTATAGTAGTAGTAGCTACATAATATAAACTAACTGATGACGGCGACGACGTAGAACGAACACAAATATAACAGTCGTTGTATAAAGTAAGTGAATGTGCATCACACATCGTTGTTTCGTGCGTCGTCCAATAATATCATTATTATCATATTTTATAACAACAACAACACTGTAGTATCTACTATATTATTATTCTTAACAATATGTTCCCGGCTTTTGAAATCATAACAAACATTATAAAACGTGTATTCTAACAATGAATGTCATAGTCCTCTTCAAAAGGAATAGTTGTGATCATACGCGAAACAATCGACAAAATATTGTTGTCATTACTACTACTTTAACAAATGATAACTACATTAAACGGCGTCTCTAGTAATTTTGTAATTGTTAATTAGCTGTAGTGTTGCAACTTTAAAGCTATAAGTGGTTGTTTGTGGGGTGCTATAGTGTGTTTTTCATTGTGAAGGTGGTTATATCTTTAAAAAAAATTGTTCTGTTTATTGGGCAATATTATTTATATAAAAAAAAGGACTAATTATAAGCGATATTTATTTTGAGTATGTGATTTTTTTGAAAAATGTCAAAAAAATTTCTTATGTTATTCTTAATTTAATTCGAATTTTTTTCTGATAGAAGGACTTGTGCAATTTTTATTGAAAAATTTTGGAAACTAAAAATTGTCATAATTTTTGAAAAAACATACCTAATAATGAAATTAGTAAGAAAACATCTTTACCAAATTATCTTCATACATTAAATTACAATTTATGGTTAAAACGTTTTTTCTGAGTAATTATAAATTTATGAAAATTTTGACAGTTTTTTTAGTAATTTCAAATTTTGCAATTTTTAAAAAATTTTGGTTTGATAAATAGTTTTTTAATAACGTTTGTAGGTATTTTACCCGTATTTATAATTACTATTAAGTATTTATTACTACTACGTAAAGTGCATTTATAAATATGGGTTCTCCAAAAACCGAAATCCCATGTTCACCAAATTTTGTGAAAATAATTGTGTCCCACGAAATAGAATATGATAGATTTTTATTTTTTTCGCGTTTTGGGAATAGAAATAATTGTGTATCTATGAATTTCTTTGAAGTTTATCTCACTAGTTTCATTGTTCTATTTCTGCATATAGGCAGCATCGATAATTTACATAATAAGTTTGGTAAAGCTGTTCATGAAGTACAAAACTCGAAAACTAAACAAGATAATAAAATTGTACTGCCGTATTTAACAGTTAAAATAAGCCTTTAAAAGTATTTTTCATACTCAATTGAAACATCTGTTCAAAATTCAATAAATATTTCCCAAATTTTTTTATGGATTTTGTTTTTCCATTATTTAACATTTTAAAACAATAGTATGATTTTCTTTGTTTAGAATGATTCAACCAGGGGAGGGTGCGTGGTGTCTTCCTTTATAAATAAAAAGTATTAACTTGCGCTTGCCACGAAAAAAGTACAGAAAATTCAAATCTGTGCCTTTGATAGTTTTATTTCATACCGAATACAAATTAATAATTATTTTTTAAATTATCTATGGTTGTTAGTACAAATTTTATTGCATAAAATATAAATGCTGATACGTTTTAAAATGATAACCAAAATTTTTTGCTGTTATAACAAAGTATATGTTTTTTGCCAATACATAAAAGGCAATGCGTATAAAATGTTATGATTCTAATATTTCGTATTTCAGGGTCATTATTACAAAAGATATTAGACATTCGTTGCGGTTAGATTTAAAATCAGTTGAATCCACAATAAAACTATTTTTAAATTTGCAATAAAATTAAATAAAATTGTTTATCGAATCGTTGATTTGTAATTTATTAGTGTATATTTTATCTATTAAGTGGTTAAACTTTTACTATTTTGGAGATACTCGTGAATTTTTTTTTTATTTTTTTTTTATTTACTTTTTTTTTTAATTGTCCAAGAAATTTTATTGGTACAATTTGGTCTAATCATAGATCTAACAACTCAAATATATTTTAAGAGAGTTTTTTCACAACAGGGCAGCGGAAAAAGTATTAGCTTAGTGTTTACATTTTACGTATGTATAACATATGTTTAGTAGCAACACTGGTGGCCATATTTTTATGACGTATTGTACCTATTACTATATACTGTTTACACACACACACACTGACCTTAGTATTATATTAATACATAGAAAAAATCTGTTTAATGTTTAATTATTTTAATTTTTTATCTAAATGACGTAATAAATTCATCCCATTTTTGTTTTTCTTCAGTTATACACTGCTAACAAATATTAATTTTTCATTAAAAGTGTGAAAAATCACTGAAATATATATCATCGCTTTTCCCATGGTGTAAATATACAAAAAAATGTCATTTTTATCGAAATTATTTACTGTTCGGGATGGACAAGCGTGAACACTTTGCAATTATTGTACAAAATTTAATAATTGCTTAGCGAATTCAATAATTTGTCATGTTCACATATACATTTCAGGGGATCCCCATAGTTCTAACAGTTGACAGTTAAGATGCAATTTAAAGTATTCACTAATGCAGTAATAAAACATAGTGAAACAAGAAAGAAGTCGACTCGTGAATAATGGTGAAAGTTGTATACCAGACGAGTACCCGACCATATATCCAAGGTGAGTGCTCGGTCACCTAAAGCTCATACAGGACAGTGATCTATATTCAGTGGTTATATAATTTTATTTGTAGTAAAGATATTGTCCTTTCCATTGCTTCACATATAACATCCAATATTAATAATATCAAATGAGCTATCACAAGGGGGAGCAATGCTGCACAGCGAAGCCCTCACGAGTATAAACTACTATTAATAAAAACAGTCTTCATTTATTTTTATAATAGTTAATTTTAATTTATTAATAAAAAATCATTGTTTATAGTAATTATTATTATCTTTGCGTGATGCATTTGTATGACTTCGTTTATGTCACATATTGTATTTATTGTCAGCCTGTCGCCTGTTCAAATCATCCATGCTTAGACTTCATTGACGTATGCAGTAAAGAAACAATATTAAAATAAAAAATAAATTTGTCAATTTTTTAATGTTGTATTTTTATTCTGTCTTACTAATAGATTTGAACTTATTAACATTAGGACATAAAAAAAAAAAAAAAACTAAGAATAAAAAGAATATTTTCTAAGAATATAGCCGATGAACGTTCTGACTCTATTAAGAACAATAATATTGTTTCATGTCATAGTTTCGAGGATTCTATTAATGTATTTCGAAAACTTCTACATATCGTGGTGTAATAAATAATACGTATAAAATAATTCGTGAGGCTCATGTTTTGCTGTCTATTTTTGTAAAAATTTACGAAAACCAATTGAACTTTTTTTATCGAAAATTAAAGCTGTTTAATTTTTTGTAACCACTATTTAAAAATATAACAAAACAATTAGAGTTGGACAAATAAAAATCATAAAGGTGTTTTGTTTTTATAAAATTAATAATATTCAAACATTTTAAATTGTCTTGGATTATTAGATTGTTCAACACCAAAGCAGTTCAAGAGATAGTTTAGCATGTTCAACGCATAGTTCAAGAATAGCGGAAACTGTTATATTTATTATTTTTTCGTTGAAATTTGCCTTTCGTTTCCTAGTATAGTACTGCTTCAATTAATATAATCAAACTTATGAGTGTGTGTGTGTATTAATTCCATGGAAGTCATTACTATTGGCGATAAACTATTAACAATTTTATTATATGTAATCCTTCTTCGTTGTCTTCTTCTGGTTAATATAATTTTAAAAGGACATTAATTATTACCCTTGTTTTGTAATATTATATTTATACAGAATGTACCACGAAAAAAACAAACATTGTGCTGAAGACTCTATCAATTCAAGTGTAATATAAGTATATAAGTATTATGTCACCGGAAACGTATAGTTTTCCCTTTCGTTAGAATCAATTAAATGTGTTAATAATTTTTCCTAAATTAATGTTTACTATTTAAAAAGAGATTATTAAGGTGTTAGTATTATTTCATCTTCCAATTTGGTCGTAAAAGACCTATTTGGTTAAAAGTTGGCCAAAACTTAGAAAATAACCTAAAATGCAAAAATGATATGTGGTCACACTCTAGGGATGAATGTCCGCTTAGATAATGAAAATTATCACTTCAGAAATAACCAGTTAGTAGATAGGTTAATATATTAAAAACCCGTCCTATGGCTGAGAGTTAACAGGAATTTAAAGAGATTTTAATTAGTAGTTTAATTTTAGTCAGCCCAACGATGCGCTAACTACTGAAGTACGTTACCTGCCAAATAACATTTTAAATTAATATTCAGAATGTTTCAAAAACGAACTTAAAAGTAAAAATAAATTATATTGGTTAATCTTTAAAGTGAAAAGTTACTCATTTATTCGCTGACTAAATAGATAAATTAAATTACTATTGCAGTTGGGCAGACGCTACTCTGTTGACAGAACCATTTTAATTTTATACATACTATTAGGATCTGAAAATTTTTCTTTTCTTTTTCAAAATTTCTATTTATATGAATTCTTGAAAAAAAATGAGAGCCAAAATGAAAAAACTATTCCTTCTTTGTGACTTTTCATAACAAAATTTATTTGATTTTTAAAAAGAAATATTAAAAAAAAAAAAAACCCAATATGTGTGATTTTAAAAAAAGATCATTATTATAAAGGATTGTTTTCCTTCTTTCCCTTATGAATTAAAATATTTGACTAATTACTAATAACTTTTGCCATTCTGTACATAAAACAAGATTTTTTTTATTTAACAGTTGAGTAATGTTCATAGAAATAATTATAAACATTATTTAGAAATTAAATTTATGTTTAATACTTCGTTAATCTACTTTACATCCATACAGATTTCATTTAATTTATTTTTCTTTTTCCCTACAATTATACACAATTTCTTATTCTATAATACTTATTTAATTTAATAATCTTTATTTCTGATACAATTCCTTTTTCTTTTATTGTTTAGCATAGTTTCAGTCTAAAACTATTATAATTAGTTACGGTAGTACCCATGATCAATAATAAAGTTTATAAAATAATATATAATTATTATAAATCACATCAAAAATGTTCATCGATCACGCTCATGCAATCTGTACATATCGATTTGTAAATGCAAATTTTTACAAATAAATTGAACTTGAACTAACCGACACATACAAAAAATTTGTGCAGATCTACCACATTTTAGACCTGCAATTACGTAGATGTAACTCTTAATTATTGTCGTAAAGGTACAAAAATTAGAAAACAATTCTTGTTTACGGGCTCGTAAAAGTTGCAAATACATTGTGTTTGTGCAAACTGCATGCTTATGTTCGATTTGTTTGTGCAATTTAGCTGGAACAATTTGCAAATAGTGAAAACTTTACACTACTTTATACATATATACGCTACTTTATACATTTGAGCTAATTCACTTAATACATTCACGAATTTTTTTGGTGAACTTAATATTGTAGAATTCAAGCATATTATAGTATATTAAATAAACTGTCCTGAAAGATTGTCGTAGATAATGAGAACAGCCTTCTCGATGCTTTTGCAACTCAACCAATTCATGTATGTCATGAAAAGGGTCCATTTTGCCTTCAATTCAAATGTTGAGTTACTTAGGTAACTTCTAACTTCTTATTGCGATGTCATTTATTGTCACAATGCCTAAGAGATTGATATTTAGATATTAAATTATTCATGTTTTTTTAAGGTCCAAAAGCCAATAATCCTTAATTCGTTTTTTTTTTATTGTTATATGTAAAGAACATTTTTCGACCAATTCTTAATTTGCAAATTTTTATTAAAATATGTCGCAATCATACCAATGACCATTTAATAATATATATATTTATAAATTTTAATAATCTCTAACCAAAAACTAATCAAGTTTTAAATTATCAACACATACATTATCACATAAACAAAAAATTTGTAACCCCAAATAAAATAATTGATAATTTTATAAATAAAATTTATGCTAAATGTGTTAATTAACATTAAACTGATATCTAACAAAAGACAATTTTAAATACATTTAAGTATAATTTTAAGATAATTTTACATTAGCCATTCATAGCTATCCTTTGATCTATTTATTAGCTGTCTGATAAAAAATTTACATATTCATCCTGATAGCCGAAATTAAAAACTTTTTTTAATGTATATGGTCCTATTTACAAAAATTTTTTCCCGCGATAATACCCGATTAGATTATGCATTTTATATGAAATTGTCTAATGATGTAACTTATTAAAAATTGATAGTGTATCAATTCCAGACGGTTTTTCCGAAAATTAGTAAGTGGCAGGTTTAAAACAAATTGATGAAAACTATCAATAAAAAAGTGAATTTAGTACTGAAAATGTTAATTTAAAAGTGGTATAAAAAACATCTAAAAACACAGAAATATAGTAGAACTGTTTTGTTAGGTATTAATTTCTGGCAGATAACTCTTAAATCCGAAGAAGTGAAATTTCAAATACAAGGTTTAATACAAGACTATTAAACAGGCAGCAATCGAAGCTTGAAGTATGCTTTATAACAGAGTTTCGATCGGCCGGCCTAATATAAGTTATAAAAAGGGAAACGTATCAAAGTTGTGAAAATTAACGAACAAAATAAAATCTTATGGTAGTAATAATATTTGTGAAAGTCTAAAGATTTGGCCGGAAACGAATACTGTACAAATTGGCAGACTGTTTTCAAATTAATAAAAATTAGCGAAAAATAAAAAACTAGCTGTAGTTACAAAAATTTTACTAAAAGAAAGATTTCATAAATAAACAATCCGTTTAGTATTGTGAAAAGTCGTTTTCATTTCTACAGAAATTTCCACTACTGTAGTTTTTTTTTTTTTGTAATTTACGTTATAAATAAATAAAATTATATATTATATATAATAAATTTATTGGTCTGGATCCAAAGACTCACATCCAACTTCACTTGTCTTTATTTTTTGGAGAATAATTAAAATTAATTTTGTGTGTAATTTATGTGTGCAATAATGAAATGACTATGAAAAAAAAAGTTATTGAAAGAAAACACAGTTAAATATAACGTTTTATTCAAATCATTTTTTATTGTATATTATAAAGATTGGTTCACAATAACTATTATAGTATCCGTTTCATGTTCTATTTATTGAATACATTTACTTTGAACACTAATTAAACTGCTGAGTGCTCGTGGGAAGTTCTTTTTGTAAAACTGTACAAATTTAAAGTGATGAATCATATTATAAAGTAACCAAGTACAAAAACCCTGTTCTGACAAGAATCATTCCTGTACAGATCATCAGATTTTAATTCGAAAGCGCGGTGAGATCTGTCTAGACCAAAAGAATAAGAGTTAGAAAAATTTTCAAATAAAAGCACAAAATTTTATATAAAAAAAGGTTATTTGTGTTTTTTCTCTATTATTAAAAAAATTTCGGAATTACAGCGTCTATTCGCATATGCATATTAATATTTCACATACATATTATGTACATATAAATTTAATGTGTATGTATATGTGTAGACACGGCTCTGTTATTTTAAATAATAGCCAAAAAATATAAAGAATCCAATACAATATAATCTCTAATTTTTATTTGTAACTTTTTTTCTAACTCTTACCTTTTTGACCCACCCCTTACAAATGCGTAAAAAGTGATGATGTGTAGGACTGCATCGTTTCAAAACGTTGTTTCCGTATTTATCAGTCAATGATTCATCACTGAAGATACCCTACAGATCTTTACTAAAACTGCCCACAAGATCTTAGTCTACATTAATAAAATTTCACATGGTAGTAGTAACAAATTGATAAATAAATTTTGATAGGTAATGACCACTTAAATTGAACAACTGTACCTGTTTATAAAATAAATTATTGTAGCCATTGAGGTATAATAGAAATCAATTTATTAAACTCTGCTTAAGAGTTTTTAAATTTGGTGTTTCCCCTTAAATTATATATTAATTGAAGAGCCAATTAAATAAAATTTTGTCTGGTATCAATAAATATTTAAATGAATCCGACAAATATTTCTTGCTTTTTAAATAAACTTTATGAGTATCAATTTTATTGTAATAACTGGGCAGAAATTACGGACATCTATACATTGTATCACATCATCAAGAGGTATTACGCTCGTATTTCAAATACAATGAATAATTATTTATTTCTTAAAAAAATACTACTCGAATAAATTCATCTTGAATAACTCAGGAAACGATTCAAAACTTAACAAGAAGTTTTTTCAATATATTAACTGCAAGTTGTTACCTGAATGTTTGGCTGGACTTGAGCATAAAACGGATAAAACTTTCAATAGCAGTAATCGCATTAAATTTTTTAATTTTTTTAAAGTGATTACTTATTTACAATTATTCTCAAAATGAGATTTACTCAATTTACGCAGCTGCTTTATGTCGTATTTATTATTTACAAAAGTATTTAATGCCATAAATTATAAAGATATTCTATGTTTTATTTATGTCTACTTGTAAAAAAAAAAAAAAAAACACAAAAAGAAAATATCTAAAGTAATTAAGGGCAACATCGGTTACGGTTTGGATTATCAGAAAATAATTTTTAATTTCATTTCTCTGCATACTACTTAGATACTTTAAAGAAGAAAAATGCATCTTTAATACCAATTCGATGGGAATAATTGAGAAAGACTCCAATAACTGCTACAAACAACATATAAAATAATGTGAAACCTTATCAATTAACTTTATTAAATTTATTTCCCCCAATCACACTACGGCTAATGTTAATAGTTCAAACATTTTAATGTTTAATACACGTGCATCTGAAATTACAGAATTGTGGCTTCCACATTATTAACCCCTATTTTTATTTTGTATTAATGTTTTTATAGTAAAGTGAAACATGCTCACGTAATATATTTATTCTCTATGTATTCCATGAATTTTTATATTGGTAAATAATCGAGATGATAAAAGTATGGAATGGTTCAATTCTACAAAAAATTTGTTACTAAAGGAAAAGAACTTCCAATCCTTGAAGTGAATCGCATATCAGTATCCTTAGGCTATACAACTTCCTTCTTTCCTGAGGCTATGCTCTTTTCAATGAACCCGTCAACAGTGCCAAGACTCAATCGAAGGCCTGTGAGCCATTGTAATAATTTATGCGTAAGTACCCGCTGAATATTTCAGATTCTCATTTTAAGCAATGTAGTGATGTTTATTAACTAGACGATTTTGGATTTCGCTTGTCAGTATCTATTGATGTTTTTCGGTTG
The DNA here is from genome assembly GCA_020423425.1 of Chrysopa pallens. Taxonomy (NCBI): domain Eukaryota; kingdom Metazoa; phylum Arthropoda; class Insecta; order Neuroptera; family Chrysopidae; genus Chrysopa; species Chrysopa pallens. Next base: position 41,122,762 of record CM035591.1, on the reverse strand, counting down.
TAATTTTCGAAGATGTTATTCGATTATGATGAAATTTAGTACACATTATTATCGAATTCTGGAATTTATATATGGAGATATCTAAACGACCATCATTTTTCTACACATCCTAGAAAGATATGGTTTTTTTCAATCCATGTGAAATAAAATGAAATAATTACAGGAAATAGGAAAACAAGATACTTTTTATTGAAATGATTTCACCGTTTAGTGAAATGATAAAGGAACGTGAGAACGTAATGTAACTCTCATTTTAGAAAATAATCAAAGATGTCAAGTTTTTGTACATAAGCTAAGAAGACAGGATTTTTAGATCATTCAATGGGAAATATTAAGATCAAGGTAAATAGGAAACAAATTTTCTCTTTAATCTCCTTTCCTTTTATCAATTTGTTTATTTACGAGTAAGACCTGCAGCTCACACAGTTACTAATGTATATTCATCCAGTAATTCTGTGAAAAGAGTCTTCTTTCATGCTACCCAGAATTAAAAAATAAGAACGTGTAGATTGGAACATCCTTCAAACGTAGTGTCATTTGCATCTATATAGTTTTTGAATAACATAAGTTAAAAATTACATAAAAGTCAAATATACGGGTTTTTGCATTTAAAAAAATTGAAGCTTACTGCAGCTCAAAGTTAAATTAACGAGTTGTAGATAATAAAAACATCTATCGAATGAAGCAGGCTTGTTGGATTACGATTCATTGTATATTTTCTGAGTAAATTGCGATAAATACCGTCAAAAATAGCGGTTTTTTATTTTAAATGTATTTCAATAATTAAGGCCCTGTCCAAGCTAGGCAATGGCCAATTGACGAAAAAGCCTTTGCATTTTTGATTATAAATCAGATAATTTTTAATTGTTTCTAATTTTTCAAAAAGACGTTTTTTTCTATAATGAATCCTAATCCAACAAGTCTCATACAATATATACGATTTTTTTTATTATCTACAACTTTCTAATTTAAACTTTTTCAGTAGGAATCTTCGTTTTTTAAATACATAAAAAACCGTATTTTTTACTTTTATAAATTTTTTAGGTGCAAACGACACTGCAATTTTTAAGGATGTTAAAATCTACACGACCCTATTTTTTGTGCCTGGCTAGCGATTTTATCTTTGGGCCGTTCTAGAATTATTGGTGGACAATATGTCATCCAATGTATAATAGATTTATTTCACCTTGTCGGAAATCCACTTGTATCGAATTTTCGAATATCGAAGTACAAAAGAAGTTCAAAAAGCGAGGTACAAAATATCTTGATATTAGTCACAAAGCATTCCTAGGAACATAATTTATGAGATTAAGTAAATTAATATCAACTGCATGTTTCGAGTTACAAATGGATATATTCTGGATTAGAGAGTGTAATACAGCAAGAATTGATGTCGATTTTCAATTTCGAAAGCATCATAGTACATAAAGGTAGTATATAACAACTTAAAAAATATATATTGCAGCAAAAGATGACTAAAGTATTATACGTTCCATATCAGATAATTAATTCCCTATTGGCATAAATTTTCTTATCATAAAAATTGCACAAGAAAATTTTTTTTTTATCTAACTATGTATATCTTCTTTCGCAATTTATATTACAATTTTTCTGAGTCATTATTTTTATCTTCACAGAGTCTGAATATTTTGTTTTTTCTATTTTTTTAAAACTGATTATTTAATTTTAAGAAATTTTTTTATATATTTTATAGTAAAAAAAATCACAAACTCAAAGTAGTTTTTAGACTATGCATATTCAAAGCTATACAAATTGATATTACGGCGTTTTCTTATTTTTGCTGACACAGGAGCTGAGGGATACTGTAAATCTGACTATCTCTTAGGATGTTTTATTCTAGTTAAAATTTTAAAAAAATAAACAAATTTTTTACGGCAATAATGTCACCAAATCATATTTATCGATATGTTATGAACCAGGTAATTAAAGAGGGCATTGTTTATAGTGCCCGGACAGTATGAAAAATGATTAGTCAAATTGGACTAAGTAATAAATAACTATTTAATCTTCATTGTTTATCAGAGTGTCTGGTCATTATGAACATACGAGCAGTAGAATTAAAGACATGACATGCGCCAACCAGTTTATGCAATACCGAGTATTTTTATCACAGGATATAACAAAATTTAAAGTTGGGTGAGCACATATCAGTACCGATTCGAGCACAAATATCGTCTGTGTATTTAATTTTAAGTTGAACGTAAGGATCAAATAAACCCCAAGCAATTGTACCCGTGCTAACTAGATTCCAAATATTTCCTGAAAATTTAATCACTGGGTGACTAAAAAAAATCGGAGACTTATGCTAATACGAAAATATCCTCAAAAACGAAAGTTCGTGCTAACTCAAAAGTTTGGTTGTAGTGGTATATTAACAGAGAGCCAAAGAGACGTCAAAGCCAAAAAAACCAGCCGATTCGTGCGAACGCTGTCCCAATTACGTGGATGCCCGATAACTTGAACTCAAATACTACCTAAATATTTTAATAACATTGTAAAAGTAAGGTGCTACAAATATCTCACGCTTTGTTAACACCACGTTAATTTAATTATTTAAATATTATAGTATTATTTAAATATTATAAAATTTTTCATATAAATTTGAAAAAAGACAATTACTAACACTGCGATTGTTTGAAAATCAATATGAATTCATTGAAATCGCTGATTATAATGTTTATAGAAATTGTAGCCTAAAATATTGTTTTATTTCAATGTTTCATTCTGAAATATCATAGTCTGCAGCTTATATACAAAATTTAACTCTAGTTATGTCTATTCGTACTAAATCACCCTCAGCTCCTAGAGTGAATAAACTCAATAATATATTAAATTATTTATTTCAGAAGTTTGATAATCAAATTTGATAACCAATTAAATAAATTTCAATAATAATTAATTAAACGATATGTTAAATATACAAAACATAAAGTACTACCTAATCAAATAATTAAATGACATCACAAATACAACAGTAATACTACTAATTATTAAAATACTTAAAACAAATATATACATTAGTAAAATTAAACATTATAATGATTATTATTTATTATATTAATTATTGATTATTGTTGATTAATTGTGTGAGTGTGTGTCTGTGTATGAAGGGAGGGGAATCGTCATCACGCGTTTGTTTATATTTGCATTTGTCGTGATTATATTTTTATTTAATCAATAATAATTAAATATTTTTTTTTTTTAATAATATTTATTGATTTGATGTGAGTATAGTGTGTGTTTGTCTGTGTTATGTGATTATTATATTGTTGATGTACATGTTTGGAATACAATGATGGTTGAACGTGTTGACGGATTTCTAATGTACCGGAAACCTGTATACCGGATATTCCAATATCTTGAAACGTAAGTATTTAAAGTGTGTTGGTTTTTTTTTTTTATTATCATTATAAGAATGATTATATTTCAATATCCTTTTATTCATTATGTAATTATTATCAATATAATATATGTAGTTAGGTAATTAATACTATAATTAAAATAGTGATTAATTTGGTATATTTTTTTCATATCCACGAATACGATGATGCAAATATGTCTCTTGAAATATTGAATAAAATAAGCTAGTAAATTTCGAGATAAAATTATAGGTTTTCGATTTTTAGAAAAACCGTGAACTCATATGTATCTGAAAATTTTGCAACCGCGTTTTACATTCCAGGTCTTTAGTTAGCAAGTTATGGTAAATTTTGAAATATCAAAATTCCAAATTTGTATGGTTTAATATTCGATTTTTTTAAATAATTTTCCTTTTAACCTGTATTTCGAATAGTAAACTTTTTCCCTGCATATTAGTCAAATAGTTTTTTCTGTTTTTCCTTAGACTTTTAAAGAGCTCGTAATTATGGTATCTGCCAGGCACGTTCCATTTTTCGCAGTTGACTAGCTTTCTTTACACACCTTTAATATGTATTTAATTTAAAAATATACTTACCCAATAAAATTATTATGTAACCTTATTATAATTATGCTCTTTCACGGAGCTTTTTCTTCTTATTACAATAAGATCATCTTATCTCGATAGAAAGCAGAGAAAGCCTCACTCATTCATCATTGTTACTACAAAACGATAAGACAAACAGTTGAAATTTTGAATGGATATTCCTAGTGTATTGTAAGTATGTACTAAGAAATAATTTTTTGAAATTGTTAGTTTAACACAATCAAGTACGGTTTAAAACTATATACGTATAAAATTATTTTAGTATGAAATACATACTATAATCAAATCTATTGTTGACCAAACGTACAGTATAATTCCTATGTAACACCTTTATTACATATAGAAAATGTGCTGTATAGTTTTTGGAAAAATTGTATCCTTCTCTTGGGTGAAAATCTTGAAACATATTAGTCAGCATAATAGCAGAAATAGCAAAAGTTTTTGCATCCAATGTTAAATAATCAATAATCCCTACTTATCGAAAAAAGTTTTTAAAAACATCAAATTTTTCTGTTCAAGCTAGAAATATTCTGTTTTTTGATGTGAAGTGCTGATGGAACATAGAAAAACTGTTATTTCTTTTGAACTCCCCGCCTAGGAAAATAGCTAATAATATACACATTTTTCTGTAAAAGTTGGGAACACGAGGATTTTTGCAAACGATGTGAAATAAATTCTAGGAAATTATAAATTGTAATTATATATTGTAAATTCAAAGAAACTACGGCTTTTTGTTTATTTTCGAGTTGTACAGCTCACAAAGCTTCTAGTTAAGAGGTACGGCAGGCTTTCCTAATTATATCACTTTCTCTTAATGTCTACGCCGACTTTCTGCTCAATGTAAGCAGAACTTACTGAAGGTTTTGTCGCCAAATTAGAGCACGCCATATAGGTAGAGTATCAGGTTTATTAGATGAATTTAAGCTGAAATTATTGCGAGCCTAAGAACTTTTCAAAAAAGCGTCACCAACAAACATACTTTCTTTGTTTTGAAGAATTAAATGTTTTTGTGTAATTTTTCTTCTATCTCGTATGGTTTTAAAGAGCGGTCATGGATCCATTGGATCCCTTGTTTTTTAATTATCTTGATGACTCGAAAGACGGAAATGGAATCATTAGCGTTACAAACTTCAGGCTAAAAATACTATTCTATATATGTATAGTATAATATACTCGTCCTAATTTTATAATTTATAAGATGAGATTGTATAATACATAGTAGAGTTTTAATGTATTAGAACGTAACAGAATAATTAGGATTTTAACAAATTAAGAAAACAATAAGGATCTACAGTAAAGTATTTTTATTATTGTAAATTTAATCATATTAAACATTTATTTATAAATTTTGACATTATTAAATACAATAAAATGACTGATGTATGAAGGCTACTCTACAGTAACTAGCAACTGTTATATACTACTTCTGCTAACATAATTCAAGTACAGTTGAATTAAACAGAAATTGAACCAAATATATAGTAAAATAATGATTCTTAATTATATAAAAATTTGAATATATTGTTCTTTTTTTACTAAAAAATTTAAATTTGGATTCTATACTTTTCTATTCTGTGTATTATATAAAATTCAAATTTTATATAATACTTAATAAACTTTACAAAGCGTGTCTTCTTCACCTTTCCAAAAATAAGAATTTATTTCCTTACTTACCCTAATTTAAGCTATAAATTTATAACTTGATCCTTACCTTGACTCCGGACGTAACGTAATTACAGACATTAACTAATCAATAAAGTTAAGCAACAGCAGTCACAGTCAGTATTTGAATGGGTGACCACCTAGCAGTACTGTGTACTGTTGTTGTATAAAAGTTAATGGCTATATAAGTGAAGCCAGAAAAAAAACATGATTCTTGTTTAATAAAATGTTATGTAATTTCTTTTTGATTATTTCAATGTAATGACTTTCTATTTACAATATCTGCAATCTCAAATCATCTTCTCTTTCTTTTAAAATTTATCAATTGGACATAAAATTACATCACATTTTAAATTGAAGATATATGGAATGATATTTTGTTTTTTATTTCAATAAAGTACTTAATTTTTTGAATAAAGGTGTACATAAACTTGGTATGTGTTGTTAATATTAACACAAATACAACAATGAGTTTAATTACTCATAAATTATTATAAACGGTCAATAACAGCCACTTTTTTGTGTGGTGTTAAAAGTAATTATTTAAAAAAAATATATATATATACATATATTTAATTAACAGATAATAATAATATAATTAATGTATTTATTAAAATAAATGAATTTTTCTATGACTAATTTTGTAGTAATTAAAATATACCTAATTGTTTTTAATAAAGAAAACCATTATTTTACAATTACAAAATATGTACAAACTTTCTTTAATTTTGTTTTTTTTCTTATATTTTGGCAACTTTCACCAAAAAATAAAAATAAAAACTGTTACTTATTCCAGTTGAATTAACACAGTTTTTCAATTGAATTAACACAGATAATCAAAGTTAAAAATGATAAGTTCAAGTCCCACTCAAAGCATTCTGAATTTAGGAATTCAGAATGTATAATATATGTTCATTACTACTACAATTTATATTAGGTTTTTAATTATGCCTCAAAAACAGGACAATAAAGAAGTAAGACGTTCATAGATTTTTATAGTGGGCTATTTATTAAGAGAAAACCGCGGAAACAATTAAATTAGAGGATCTAAATGGAAATGGGGGATATATCTTCAGTACAAGGTCCAATTAAATTTAAATAAGACCACTTGAAAAATTAAATCTCCTCCATGTTTTTAAGTCGGTTAATATAAATAATAATATATTTATAACTAACTTTCTGCGTCAACACCAAAATTATTTCTAAATTTGAAAATTATTAACAGTTTGAATCAATAACGAAGCAACTGATACTTTTTACTACTGTATACGTAGTTAATGCACCCTTCTGTATATGTTTATGTTAAATTTAATTAATAATTTCGCATTAATTAGACTTGGTGGAATCAGAAATAAATTGATTTTCCTTCGTACACAAAAATTGTCTAAATTTCAGATTATACTTATTTTCAGCTGTCACAAATCATGTTTCAATTTCAAGGTGATAATTTGTTAAGTAATATTGAATGTACAAAATGGAAATTGAACCGTCCTTAGTATAATCATTTTGTCATTAAAGTTTAACAAATCAAAATGATGGTTATTTATTATTATTGTTATTGAAAAAGAAATGCAACTAAATTGACCCCAATTTATTGTATTTAAAAAAAGAAATAAATATTACAAAATCAAATAGAAAACCTTGAAATTAATTCTCATCTTATATCCGTCAGCAAAGATTAGATAAATATAACAAAAAAGAATATGATTACATTTTATTTAACCATGTAATATTTATTACTAAAGTTGTAAAAGTTAAATGGTTTTCCGAATATTCCTTCTTTGGTATAATTGAGTAAATCTTTAATAATATTAAACCACTATTTGTTTTTTAAATTCTTAAATACAAAATTTCCAAAGCATAAAAATCCGAATATTTTTCAAATAAAACTACTTATAAAGTTATGTATGACAATTTTTCGATTTTTTAGAATATATGTGATTAACATGGATCAAACTACGAAGCGCATAGTAAGTGACAAGCATTAACTGTGCTAACCGCTTACACGTTAATTTGTGCAGTTTACATTAGTCTAACAGCTGGTAAACAATTAAGAATAGGTAGCTAACGCAGCCTGGTAGTTTTTGTAAATTATCTTAACCAATGTCTAAGCATAAAATCAAAGAAGTTGCTAAAGAATAAACAACTGTTACATAAATGTACTGTCTAAATAGTATATGTTTTTTTTTTTTCGTTGAAATGTAGACTAGTTGAACACAAATTCAATTTATAGCACAAATAGAAAATTAAAACATTTAATTCTGCAAAATATATAGCTACTGAGAAAAGTCACCAGAAATATTTTGTTATATTTCTAAAAAACAGCCCACCACAATCGGATACGTAAAAAATATTTTGTCGTAATTTTGCTTCGTACAGTATTGGAGATAAAATAATTCTATCTTTCTTAATATATAAGCAACACATTGATTGACAACGATTTTTATGAGCTCTTACTGATTCATTTCCAGGTGTCAAATCGTTAGATTTGTAAAAATGTTACTTGTTGTCTTCACTTTTATGTATAATTTTATGATTAATTAGAAATTAATTATTTTAATGTTAATTACATATTAATTGACCAATATATGTATGAAGATCTTTTTGAATATGGTTCCAACTGAAATACGATAAAAGAGTATATAATTTAAATGCTGGCAACCACTATTTGCGTCTAGTTTTCTACAGGCAACCATATATACTATAGTGTTCAGAATAAATTAAATTTCTATTTATTATATATTTTTTTCGAAAAACTCATGAGAGCAAATAGTTAACATTCACATAACTGTTCAAACCTGGTAATCTGAACGTTGCGGCTAATTGCAAATAAATATTAAAAGTAAACCCGGCAACAATGTATTTCATTAATAACATTAATAAGTTTCATTTAAAAACAGATACATGTAGAAATCTTCTGCGACATCTTAACCTAATATAAGCTATAAAGACTTATTTATCACCACAAAAGTACAATTTCATATACTCAACGATCAATTTTGCATTATGCAATTTATTATTTCTTTTTCCTTTTATGAATGTTCTCTTGGAGTAAGCATATTTTCCGTTATAGTTTTCATCTTTTATACTATTAAATGGGCTATATTTTTGATTCAGACCTCTATACGTAATAAGGACAATACCTAATGTAATATATATTATATTTTTTTTAATTTTCATGAACAAATATTTATTCAAAAGTTGTGAAGTTTTAAACAATCTTGACGTGATGCATGTTAGAATTTTTTTCAGAAAAATGTATTCTAAAGTAAAAATCAAAATTTTATTTTATATTTAGAAATTTTTTTCTTGGAAATTCTTCGACATGCCCTCTGTTTTTATGTCAAGATTGTACATACCAAATTTCATAGCATTTTAATGATTATTTTTTAAGTTAATTTTTTACGAAAATTTAAGAAAATCCTATGTATATTACATTAGAGATTGATTATCTTTATTATATAGATCAAAAACAGAAACCACCTTAACATTAATATTCAATATGCAAGACCATATAAGTAATTGTCTCTTTTTTTGGTCTTAATCCTCTTAATCATAAAAAAACATTTTAAATTTACATCGGTATTGTTAATGACATTAGACATTTAATAATACCTAAGGTGCCGCTTTTATTTGACTTATCAAAAGTGCTTAATGCATTTGGATATTTGCTTTAATGTGTCTGAACTATAATACTATGGCTCACTTATTTTATTTAGTTTCAAACAGAGACATACAATTAGACTAAACTGTTATATGTTAGATATTCAAACTATATCATATTATGTTCAGTATGATTACTCAAACCAATTGTTTAATAAATAAAGTTATTTTTTGCATTTGTTTTGAAAATATTGAACCTTCTCGAAATTTTTGTGATTCGTTTCTTGTTATATTCGTTATTTATTACATTGTTGTTTTGTATTATATAACAGGGTAGATAATTTTTTAAAACTTAAAAAAATTATAGTATGATGAAACCAATTAGAAATGCAAGATAATATGATAAAAATGAAAGGAAAAATAAATTACGGGCGATCTGTGTTCGGGATTGAATTTCCGGCAAAACTACAAGTCCTATTGAAAAAAGTTAAATGGCAGAATTGTAGGTAAGAAAAAGATCTACAACATTTACACTTTTTTAAATAACCTCAAAATTTATGTGAAAAATTGAAATAACCAAGTTTTTGGTTTTTTATTTTTTTTCTCCGAAATTTGGTGAATTTTGGTTTTTATGTTCCAGATACACTATAATTTTTTTGATTTAAAATATTTATTTTTTCATCTTAGTTTGAATAAATATCGAAAAAGCACCTTAATTTTCAATCGAAAAATTTGGAGTTTATATGAAAAAAGTGTTAATACAAATGTTGTAGATCTTTTTATTACCTACAAATTTGTCATTTATTTTTTTACCATGCCACTTTGAGTTTGGCCGGAAATCGAGATAAATCGTGTTTTATCCTAAAAAACTTACCCCCTCCTACTTCCCGAACTTAGATCGCCCGTAATTTATTTTTCCTTTCATTTTTATCATATTATCTTGCGTTTCCAATAGGTTTCATCCTACTGTAATTTTCTTCCACTTTTTATCATTTTTTAAGGCTTCTACTCTGGTCTACATAATGAAGTAGGTTAGGTTTTCTCCAGTTTCATTTGATGATTAAAATTTGACAATATTTTACTTTGAAAAGATTAGAAAATTATGTAAAATAATTATATATTTCGTCTTCACGGATAAATAAATGACTGCAGTTGACTTTTGGATAAAAACAATACCAACCTTCCGCAAAAGTTCGAAATATCCAAATATTAATTCATTCTTTTAAGTATATTTCTTTAAAAGAATTATTAATTAAAATTTTGATAATTTGAACTTTTTTTGCGAAATGTTAGCGTTGTTTAGATCCGAAAGTCAACTGCAGTAATTTATTTTTCCCTGAAGGTTAAATAATTAAATATAAAAATCACTAAAGTGAATGATATTTATAATATGATAAAAACACGGAGATAACAAATTAGTCCCAATGCTTAAATCAATTTTTTGTACTATAAATACGCATATCACCTACAATGTATAGTCATCATCAGAATAAATTTTCTAATTATAATAGGTACTCCTTACCCTGTTTCTGTAAAAATATGTAAACAAAATTGTTTTTAATTTAAAATTTAATATCGTATTCACATTTAATATCTTTGTACACGTCAAAATAAAAACATTCAATGTCAAAATAACGATATTAAATCTCAAATTAAAGGCGGATGGCTATGTAACTTATATTGATGAAGACTACAAGACTATAGTCGAAATAAGTTTATCTAGGAATTAGGGAAAAATTTGAAACTTTTTAAATGCGTAATTCTAAAAATAATATAGTAAGGTAAAGTAATACCCTAAACCAGATTGACGTCATTGATCTGAATGGACTGAATTGAGCAAAAATAGACCCCCCTCATTCTGTCAATGGAATTGTATTCAGAACAGCTAAATATTAAGGACGAGCGCACACCATAAAATTTTTTTTTCTGATCAGAAAATAACATAACAAAAACACAACATGTATTTTATATTAGACCCCGCACGCGGTAAGATTTTTATAAGTCGGTTGATATAAATAATAATTTATAACTTCTCTGCGTCAACACCAAAATTATTTCTAAATTCGCAAATTATTAACAGTTTGAATCAATAACGAAGCAACTGATACTTTTTACTACTGTATACGTAGTTAATGCACCCTTCTGTATATGTTTATGTTAAATAATAAGACATAAGACATCATTTTTACATCAGATTTTCTGGTCAGAAAATCTGATGTTGGGCGCCTAGCATCAGAATTTCTTATAAAAATATCTTATGTTGTTGTCTTATGTAGGCCATCTGTTACTTCAAAAAGTAATTAATGAATTTAAAATATTTGAAAGTTCATTGGTTTATTGTGGTTCATACGTATCCGATTATATCCGATAATATGTGCTTGCTTAAAATTTTTGTCTGATGTATGATCAGATTTTCTTAGAGGACTGTCCGATGGTGTGCGTTGGCCATCAGATTTTCTGATCAAAAAATCCTACGGTGTACGCTAGCTCCAAGGATTCATATATCTTGCAGCGTACATTTTTAGCTGAACCTCTTTTAGGACCCCACCCTCCATTATAATAGAGATTTACTGTTTGGAGTTATATAAACTTTTGATTTATGTAAATTGGGCTTGTTTTCGATCTTAAATCTTATACCGCGAAAATAAAAAGCATTCTTTTTTTCTAAAAAATTTCAATAATTAAAAAATGATTATTTTTGCTCAATTTACAAAAATAAATTATTAAAATAACAACAAATAGCCCGTTGAAAATGGAAGATGAGATCTTGAAAAAAGTTGTGCCAAAAATTGATCCGGCAACATGCCGATATATAATATTTAAGCTATTCTGAATGCAATTCCACTGACAGCATGCGATGCTCTATTTTTGCACACTTAAATTCTGGTCTTATATAACCTCGCAATGTTATCCTAACAAAAATAGTTATAAATTCTTACTTCTAAAGTGAAAGAAACATAAGTTAATTACATAACATTATTTCTTTGTATGTTATATTTGGTATTAATCATACATGTTACATTAATATTACATTTTATATAAACATATGTCTCGTTAATAATAAATTTTTTTTAAAGAACAATGAACTTAAAAATAAAAACGTTACATACACCCATATTTAAAACAATTGTCAGAGTCTTTTGTGATATTTAATACATTATTTTAATTATAACTTTGTAATGCATATAAATATCATCTTCATAATTTTTTATATCAATTTACTAAGTGAGTATAGAAATACATTATTAGAATTATTAATTTCAACCGTTAGCTGTCTGGACTGTATATTTAGAGTATTTTATAAATTCTAATCAATAAAAATAGTTCAAAAATTTATACTCCACTATATGTCTCTAAATAATTACATTGTTAGTTGTAATTTTCAATTGTTTAAAAAAAATTTTGTTCATAATATTATTTTGTCGTATAAAAAATCGGAAAGGCATTAATTGAACGATCTATTCTCATACAAAAGTATGTTTTTTTTTTATAATTTTAAATCGACTTTTTAAACTTTAAAATATTTTCTGTTTGAAGTATTTAAAAAGAGTCTTTTACAAAAACAAAGGGTTAGTTACTTTTGTAACTCTTGGTATAATTAGCTACAATGCTATTGATAAATTAACTTATTATGTAAAACAAATCGCTCTGAATTCCCCATAAAATTATGATCTAGCTTCTATCTAACACCATATTACGACTAATAATTATATTATATCCGATGCACAATTGCTCAATAACTCTTCATAATAGCACGTTTTTGAAAAAACTTAAAAGATTTATAAAAACATCTATCCAGTTGAAAAATAAAATTTCTGAGTATATTTGTTTTTAACACTAGAAAATATTGACCGCACAATCAAAATTTTGGTATAGATGTTCATAGAATTACCTAATTAGACTATTTTCCGCCGTCAGGATAGCTCAAAAACGAAAAGATATAGCGAACTGAAACTTTGAATACGTCAAAACATACAAAGTGAGTTTAGGTTCGTAAATGAGGAAAATCGGTTCATTGGGTACATTTTTAACCAATAAAATTTAAAATAAATATTTTTTAATAAACTTTTTAAGATTTACTACAATGTATGCTCAAATACAGCTAATAAGCACATATAATTTCAATACGTATTATTATCATATATGTAACAGCTGCCTAGACTGTATATTTAGAGTATTATATGAATGCTAATCAATAAAAATTGTTCAAAAATTGTTACTATATATCGAGCAAACAAAAAAGTATTTAAAGAGTCTTTAAAAAAAAAAAAAAAAAACCTGTTGGGATATTTACTTTTGTAACTCTTAGTATAATTAGCAACAATGCTATTGATAAATTGACTGATTATGTAAAACAAAACGGCTTTTATGATTTTGTTAGTGAAATTTACTAGATCCGCGTAAAAACAAGGTTGGGGTGAATAGTAGAAACGTGAAAATATACTCTCACTCAAATGATGAACTTCGAATACCTACTTTGTCAATTGCTTCTGTAGTTGGCCTGAAGTTGAACTTCTTACACGACATTCAACGATCATAACATATGCCCTTCAAATTTAACTATTATTTCCGATTCTATTGATATCGGAAGTATTGTTTTCGTTTTTATAAAAAAAACTTAAAAAATTTATAATATTATTTTATTAATAATAAGAGCCATTCATACCATAGGTAGCGTAAATTCCACCTCCAGAATACTCCATTGATGTGTATATGTGATACTTTCCTAGGATTACAGGACGCTCTTTAATCCGGGTATGATTATACTGCATGTGTCCATGCGGTAGATCCTAATGTCCATATGTAGTTTCTTATACGTTTGACTTGTATATTTGTAGTTAAATTCCTTCAAAAGAATGTGTAAAGCTCTAAAACTACAAGGTGGGTATTTTTGAAAAGCATTTGTGTAGTGTGTAGGAACACGGATAGATACCACTTTACCAACATCTTTCCAATCAATTGCTCCTTCGCGAATAGAACGCTGGCGCCTTATTTCCTTTTTCTCGTGAAGCATTCATCCAATTTTTATCAAATGTTGCATATAGTTTTACATAAATGATAAAGTTTGACATTAATAATTATTATCTGGGACTGAAAATGAAGTCAGTCTACAACTACAAAAATATACCGATATTTCAACCCAATCGGGCAAGTCTATAGTAGTTAGTAAAATTATATTTTCAAAGTAATCTTGATATGTCACATAAATGTTCATTAAGTTTTGTATGCAAATGCGTGGTATAGTTTACCATAATTATATAAGTTTTGTTGATACCCATCATTATGAAAAATAAAGATGTAGGAAAATGCAAAAATCAGTTGAAAAAAGTAATTAATTGTGACTAAATTTTTTATTACTTCAACTGACGCGTCTTAACATCACGAGCATTGATCGGAAATTATTTTTAAAAAGTTTTTAAAATAAGCAAGATATGGACTTAAAATAATCCCGATCCAACAAAGAGGGAAATACTAGCATATGACGACACTTGCTAATAGTATCTCCATATAAATGACATGTAAATCATCCTTTTCAAGAAAGGGACGGGAAATTTTTAATAGCTTATAACTCCTTGGATTTTTGCTATGATATTGATTTTAACTTCATATTTTAGTGTGAAATGTAGCAAATTTAGAATCAAATTCCCTATTAAAATATAGAACAAGCATTTATTAACTAATATTGAAATTTTAATTCAATCAGCAAACCGGATATAATAGCATTTTACATAAACATATTTATACATCAATTGGAAGCTCTGTGTTTATTATTGGTAGTAAATTTTTATATCCAATAATTATATTAAAAAAACATTTTTCGTGTTATTTGCTTGTGTAAAGTCAAAATAATCGCCTATACAAAGAATTTATACACATTATTTGTTTTTACGGATAAATCCAGAAATTTGTAGCTCCTTTTAATTAAGTGACAATTTCTTGATGCCTACATATATGTGGTGTATAATGTCTAATTTTTCAACTCTCCGCTAATGGAATAAAATTCATTAATTATTTTCATAACTGAATGTAAATTTAATGTTATTTGCTTGGTTAATGTACGTGTGAATTGAATGTAGGTGCATGTCTGCTGGTTTACATGTATAAGTTAACAGCCGTTTGTGAGCTATTTATTAAAAACTAACAGCTAATATTACTTACTCTATGTGATTATTGTATGAATTTATAATATTATGTTTGTTAACGGATACAACTTTATTGTTAAAATGATAAAAAAACGCAACGCGTAATGCACATACATAATTATTTTTTATATGATAAATAACAATGAATTCAGACGAGACAAATAATAACAACACATCGATAACTACTCGAAGCAGTGGCGGGCGCACTTTTATACAAATTGATTTCGTAAATGGATAATTTCTTGTAAAAATAATTTTGCAATAGTTTTGTTCATTTTATCATAGTTGATTTTCATAAATAATAATTCTTTTTTATCTTTAAAAATAGTTATTTTATTTATGAGAAAATACTTGCGCATGACATTCTCTATAGTTATTTTCATTATAGTAAATACATATTTTCTATTAAACCTGCTTATATTGTTCATAAAATTCCTGAATAGAAAATTACAGTCATCAGTTGGCCTGTTCCCTGAATAGACGAAACTACCCAGTTTCAAAAACCTTTAAAATATTGAGTTCTTAATAAAAAGTTACAAAAAATAAACATTTTATCAAAATAAACAAGGAATTTTGTTTATTCATAAAATTACATTAAAAATTAAAAACCTTTTTTAATAAAGTAAAAACGTTGTCTACCATTTTTTTGTGACGTAAAATCAATAAATAATAGATTTGCGAATACTAATATAACAACACATCGATAAAAAAAACATAACCAAACACTATAATTTTTTTTTCTAATTAAGATAGGTACTGTTGATAGAATGAACTAACAAAGGCAACTAATAATATTACCGAAATGATGTCACATCGTTGCAGCTTAGTGTTTAAGGCCACGTGATATACAGATAAAAATATCGAATTTTAACTTTAAGATAATAAATTAATCATTACTCAAATTATTTAGAATATTTAAGAATATTTCTATATAAATTTTATAATTTTTGCCAAATATCATACTTTGTTCACTTCCCAAATTACCCTATTATAAGATATTCGTCAAAATATGGCAAAAGTTGATTTTAACGACGCAACTTTATCGTTTTAGCAACGTCTACTTGGTAGTATTATCTTCAAGATCGTTCTTAGCATATTGATAACATGCCAAATAACAAGTAAATTTTAAATACACTTGAAATTCGATATCGTAAGGACATATTATTGTGAACACGTATTCTCATGATATCAAACTGTCATGTGAAAAACTGAATTCTAGAAAATTGTGCTAATTTGAACTTTCATTAAAATTTATTTCATCTGATTTATTCATACATGGATCAGTAAATTAATTATCAAAGTACAAAATGTGAATTGTTAAGACAATTCTACGATTTGTTAAACCAATTCAGCCAATTTTACGATTTACATGATGATTTTTTTCATGTCAGTCTTTTCAATTACTTAAACTTGTGTTTTCATGCAATTTGCTATTTTCAACTTACGAGTTTTATTCGTAAATCTGGCATAGACTAGACTTATACATAATTAACCAAAAATGACAACAATTTAAGATTTTTTTTCAATTCTTAATATGCTGTAATTTTTATATAAAATCCTTATAAACAAGTTATAATCATATTCCTGTGAATTGTAAACTTTACTCAGAAGTAAACTTGGTTGTCGATAATTAATGATAAAGTAATTAAAATGGTAATAATTTTATAGGTGTATTCTATAAATCGAAATCGAAAAAATATGCTAGCGTGAGACTTATTTTAATATTTTTCGAAATTATTTGAATTTTAAATTTATTGATTTTAGTAACGGTAAAAATAATGTAACTGATAACTACAGATACAGTTTATTTATTGTAATTTACATTTTTAATATTTATTCATTTAATTAGCCTGATAGCCTTCTCTGTACCGTGCATAGTACGCGGAAAGGACTTCTTAATCGATAGATGCGCTACGAGTGTCTAAAATTTTTAATAAAACATTCTCATTCTAGAAAATATAATTATTTGTTCAATTTGCATGTAAATTTTATAGCAAATATGAATAATTATACATTTAAATTAGTTAATAAATTTTGAGAAATTTTCTATGTTAAATCATACAGCAATCACAGGATTATATATCTTTTGATTGATAACTAGTATTTTGTAACCATAGAATTGATTGAAAACATTATGATGTACGATGCCCATATCCAATTATATTCTAGACATCATAACAAATAAATAAGTAAATTAGTCAGTTTGTCCATCTTTACTTCCTTTTTGAAATTTGAACGAAAATAGAAAAATAAAACTTCCTAAAAGGTATAAAAGAAGTTTATAGTAATTATGTAACTTGTCACGCCACTGTGCTCGTCGACCACGTTGTATGTATAAAAATAAAATTTATTGTTCATTTATATTAATAAGAAATGTAATATGTTAATTAGTTTGATTAATAAATACACAATACACATTTGTTTTTATTATGCATAAGAGAAAAAAACGGTATTTCAAATCAGGAAGGGTGTATTTGAAGCACACAGTAATTTATGTTGTTTGTTGAATAAAATGTCTTTAAGGAAGTGCATTTTGTTTCTTCTTTAAGTATTTATTCATTATTATTCTTATTTTTGATGTAATTATTAATGCCTAAAATGCCATTCAACCAATTAGTGTATTTAATAAATTATTATTTTAATAGCGACTCAACTTTTTATTAATTGATTTATTTTAATTTATTATTTATTGATTTAATCCATTCTACCTACATAATCATTGAACCATTAATTTTTGTTGCATATATGTGCTTATTGATATTGAAAAAAAATAAAATAAATAAATGTAAAATAATATAGAAATTGATTCCATTTGGGGATGTTGGGCCAGGGATCCAACTTATAGAAATTAGAAACGAAAACTTAACTTGTCCATTAAACAGACAATCTTATACTTTTTCCGGCTGTAATTCATCTAGCAACAAAATCCTAAGTACATATAATACGTTTTATTTTTCTTGTTTATTTTACATCTTGTATACATATTTTGAAAACAAAAAATTAATTTTATTGAAAATTTTAGAGTGTTTTAAACACATAATCAATATTTGTATGTGACAGTCAAAATAACACATAAAAATAAAGTCGAAAACTACATAAATTTATCTATCCTTAAAATAAACTTGATGAAATCATACACAAAATTATAAAACGCATTACGCATCAAAAAATACAGTTTCTATTTTGAATATATATTTAGTGTACGTTGAGTGTATATGATTTGTGCTCAAGTATGACTCTTTTTACTTGGGAATACAAGTTTTTACAATCTAGAAAATAATAAATAACGCCACAAAACATTGGTCCAAAAAGTAAAAATTGATTATAAAATCTGTTTATAAACAAAAAAATCAAAATATATACTCTTCAATTAATTGATATCAAATAAGTTTCTAATTTTTCTCAAATTTTTTACTCTTTAATAACCATTCTATTTTTTTTTTTTTACTGGACTGTCTCGTACATTTACATTTAGCACATTTATACAGATAATACAATTCTAGGAAAAACGTCATTTTTCAATTTTCGTTCAGATTTATTGTTATTTGAAATAAAATACATTACATTTTAACTTCTTTCCATTTTTTTTTTCTGGGATAAATTTAATATTAACTATTCTACTATATGAATAATAGAATTTCGGGAGCGTTCATAAACTTCGCATCACTATATTTCGGCATTTTGTTCCATCTCCTTTAACAAGCTGTGTCACACTTGGACACACACAGAAATGGATTTTAATACTCAATAATTTTTTCATCAGCTAAATTCATTTATACTTAATATTCGAAAATTTTCTGGATATTCAGAAAAATAATACCAGCGGGAAATGTAATGCATTTTAAATTGTTAGATAATGTTTTATACGAGCATATGAAAGTCGTTGGAATATATCAAATTTAATGTATTTAATCAAAGATTACAAACCCCTATAGAAGCTCATAAGTTCAATTTTTGTGTATTCAAAAAAATTTAGTAGTTACCCTAACCATCAGTTGGATATAGCCATACCTGTTCAATGTCGATATTTAATACGATTAATAAAGGTGATCAAGAGGTTGTATCTGTTAAATGTCGCAAATAATAGTCTTCTGGTTTCTTGCAATAATGAATTAGAATTACGTGATTTATAATTGATTTTTAAAACTTATAAGCATGTATGAATTCTATCGATGAATGAAATAGCACATCTATACATACACATCACAACTAACTGACATTAAGTTTTCTAATTCATTATTGCCATTGTTTTATCAAAAATTACAGATGCCCATTATTTGCCGATATTCAACAGCTACGGCCATTTCCTTATCACTTCTGGTAATCATATAAAATACCGACATTAAACACTTATATCCAACTAGTGGTCAGTGTAAAAACTTAATTTATTTACATACACATAAACTGGAGTTTTGATCTTCTATGGGCGAATGCATTCTTTGATTTAATTAAAGGTAATAATTTAAGTAATAAAATGAGTATGAGTACATGAAAGTCATTGGAATATATTAAATTTTTATAAATTAGAATGAATGCAAGGTGTAAAATATTATGACAGGAAGACGACTTGTTACGACAAAAAAAAAACATTAAAAATAATATTACTGCTCTTTATGAATGAGCAATAATCTAGAGTAATGAGTACATTGCATAAATGAAACTTGCTGATTAGTCATTATTTTTAAAAAGAATAGTTTTTTAATGAAATTGTTGACACAAGCATAATTTTAATCGTTGGTATTAGCATAAACACCAGTTTCATGTTTGATTATTTTATTAACCGATCGATTGATTACAATTACAAAAAAATTTTAGTTTTCTATATCACATAATACAGAAATAAAAATGGGTGACAGTGCATTGATTGATTGCACTTTATTTCTTAAATAATATTTCAGGAGAGAATTTGTTCGATTCAATGTGCTCGAATGATAAAATTAAAAAATAGACCTTGAATGAGATTCAAATATTAGGTGCTGAGAAATATTTATTACCAAAAAACAAACATAAATTTTAAAAGTAAATAATAAATTTCAATTAGATAAATATTTCTACAAATAATTTTCTTGTGACCAGCTATTTCCATTTACAGTCGGCGCTAATCATTTTGTAAGCAAAACATAGATTCGTTGACTTCGAATAGTAATTGGTCACAAGGGAATTATTTGTAGAAGTATATATTCACACATCCCCTGTTTTTTAGAAAAAATAAATGTATGACCACCGCAAACATTGTATAAAAAAGGAAAGAGGAAGTATAAAAAAGGCATGTATATCATCTAAGGCACACGTATTATCATAAATGTCTATTACCCAGGTCATTCATGATTACTTCGTTGTTATCCAAGCAACGCAATTACCATGCCCTTGATTATAATAATTAAGCAACAGACGCTGCATGAATTCCAATCCGTAACCTCCCAAACTAAGTAGTCAAAAGTTTACAACGTTTTTACTCGCTGAGATACTGAACCAGTAAGTATTTTGAAAATAGTGCATATCTTAAAACAACTCAACCGATTTCGATGAAACTTACACTAAACGCTAAGTTAAATCATATATAATCTAATAAAGATACAATAAATGCAATGCGATTCTTTATTTCTGGGAAATACAAAGACAAACCCACATATAAACATAACTGTACGGTTTTAACAATATTATTCCATACATACAGGTCGAATTGATATAACCTCGTATTTTTGGAAGTTAAAAAAATATAGTAGAGTTTGCATGGAAATGACAAATAAATAAATAATATTTTATAAATATATATTTAAATAATAAGAATTTTCATGAATAAATGAGGAAGCAAAGATCAATTGTCGTTGAATTTATCATTGACCTTTAAATTATTATAATTTCCACAGATCTATAAGCGGTCACAAAAACCTCTTGGAGTTTGTGTGAAGCACTTATACTTGTTATGTTTGAATTTACAGGATTTCTAACAAATTTCTAATCGGTCTATGCAACTATCGTGTACTATTATGAATTACAAGTTGCCTATTATATTGAAAATAATATTTAATTTTGTTTGTTACATTTTTAAACACATTCATTTCATATGAAAATGCATAAATTACAGTATTATTGATATTAGCATAATTTACAGTAAATGTTTAGATGTATGTTTGTATTAATAATAATAATAGTATTATAGTTAAAATTTATTTTATTTTATAAAATAAATGAAATGGGCAGCTGTGGTGAGTGAGGCTCGCTACTATTTGATATGAGATAATTAACATTTCCTGTTAAAAATAAATATATAAAATTATATAAATATTATTATACTTTACCAGATAATTTATATTAAATTTTCAAATTAATATACTTTTAGTAGAATAACAATAAGAATTCATGTGATGAAACATACTACTTTTTTTTAAATAGGTATGTTTACGACGGAAACAAGTAATAATTTCTATTGTTATTGTAAAATTTATTGCAGCATTTTTAGCATTTTATCAATTGTGACCGTATAGTGAGTGTAATGTAATAAGTCAACCATAAGAATGAATTTTTCTTACGAATCTATTAATATTTTTCTTTGAAATATGCATTTTTATGAAAAATTTCGCGTTGATTACGATAATATATCTAAAAATTATTATTTAGAGAGCAAGACCTTTATATTAACAAAAAGTGATCATTTTAACGACCTTTCTTTTTATTGAGCTAATGGAAATTGTTAGCGTACGTCATATTGATTGGATTTTTTTTACATTCCCCTTTCATTGGGAACATAACAACCGTTTACCATCGGCAGGCTATGACGGGTGCATCATATTTAGCCAAAAATTGTTTCAGAGCATTACATATAAAGTAGTGGCAAGTTACACTTTGCAGCTTGCTTTTATAAAATTAATTAAATGCATATAAATAACGAATCTCCCTGTAGCAAATCCGTAACAATGTATTGGAAAATTTTCAACGGACCTAAAATTATTTAAAATTACAAACAGCACGTTCTTCGTAACTGTTTAATTACATACGCTTGAATCAAGTAGCATGAGAGAAATAAACGCAATCTTTATATTATAAAGAGGCAAAATTTGTACTTTTGTATGTAACGAATCAACTTGGACTGATTTGAAAAATTCTATCACCGTTAGGAAGCCACACTAGCCCAGATGATATTGGCTGCTTTTTATCCATGTATTCCCGCGTTAACGGGAAGTTCGAGGGAGGAATTGCGTGGCGTCCGCTAGTTATTAATAATGTAATTAATGGTAATGTTAATAAACCAAATGCTTTGGAATCGTAGTAGTTAAATAAAACTATTTATGTCGCCTGTATTACCTACATTATTTCGTTTGCAATAAGTAAGCCGATTTAACTGTGTATGAAAATTCTTAGTATCAGTGGAAATTTTTGTCAAGATATTTCTTCGATATGGTGAACCTCTTCAGGTGAAATGAAAACTTAACCGAAATGGCTTCGCAAAAGTACGTGCCTGTTAACGCTTGAACTGCACTTACTGTCGTTTTTTTGTTATCTTAACCATTAATCTTCTTTTGATTTTTTTTAATAAAAACTGGAGCACAAAAATTGTTTATCAGGGTAAAAGTTTATCAAGGGAGAGAAGGGGATTTGCTCAAAAAATTTTTACGTTTACGGTATTTTCTAAATTTATTACGAAATAAAGGAGTCCTGTTTGACTAAATCCGTTCGTGTTCAACAAATTTAATTATTTTTACCTAATTTGCTTCGACTAAATAGGAGGAGATATTGATAGCCATTTAATAAATATTCATTCATTAATATCTTCCTAATCAATTAATTTGAGACATTCAATAATTGTAAATAAAAACGTGCAAATCTGATACACTCTGTATATTATCACTGAATGAATTCTCGTTCGAACAAATTTTTTTTAAATTTACCTAATAGTGGTGGCATAGAATGGTTCGTTCTATATGTTAAATATTTAAACTGCCTGTATAAATATCAAATATTTTTCTGTATTCACCATTTAAAATAATATTTTTAATTAAATAAAATAAACTGAAATATCTTTAATTTAAAATAGAACAGCATTTTAATCAAAAAAGTTTATTATTCAATGACAATTTATAACAAATACCATGATTTATTTATTATATTTGTGTAGTATTATGTAAACACTACTAGAATATACATAGTGATCCTATATTCATATCCATGTGTAGTGTACTAATGAACTTATTTGGCTATACTTAGGGAACAATTGCGTTTACGCATTTTTATTCTTTATAATGTTACTTTGAAACCTAAATATGATAAAATCACAAAGTGTCCATATTTTCAGGGGTACGTTTTTAAGGGAAGGACTATAATTCCTCTCATTCAGTTAAAAAAAAAACTGGAAAAATGTCGAAATATGAGATTTTTATAAGAATATTTTTATGTGGAGAAAATGTTGAAGTTCCTAATAAAATTTTGGGATAAATATTCAAAGAATCTGTCAATTCAATGTCGAATATTTAACACTTGCTTTGCTGAAAATTAGAAGAAAAAAATTAAAATACTGAAAAAATGCTCAACTTTGAATGGCAATCAATATCTCAATAACCGTTGATTGTACGGAAATTCAAATGTAATCAATTTTCCTTTACCATATGTATTCAACTAGAATGACTCCAAAAAAGTTATGAATAATGAAAACAAAATGACATCGTAATTTTTCCAATATTTTTAGATTTTCTTTTCTAATCTTTTAAGTACAAAACAAGAATAATTAATTTTTAAAAAGACGTATTCTTATAGACAATAGCATTATATCCACCCCATAAAATGCACCCCTGAATTTTGGTACTTTGTGATTTTATAACCGCAATTGTTCTTTTCTAAAACTAATTTTACATAGTCTATAAATTAATTCTTCTTTTTTTTTTTTTTTTTTTTTTGTAGGATTTGTCCAATGAATAATGATAAATAAGAAATTCAATATATTTATATCGATGGAATTTTGACTTCTTTGAGTCTTCATATTTAATAATTACAATTTTCATATTTAATAAATATAATCAGTTTCATTAAAAACCTTAATTCAAAATTAATCGCAAAGCCGTCACAAAGACCCACAGATTTAAATTATTTTCTCGAAATTTTTGTTTGAAAAAATTTCAAAATGTTTTAACAAAAACAGTTATAACTTTTGGCAATTTTCATTACTTCATAATTTTGAGTTAATTGTGGGAATGCTGTGTAAAATTTCCAATGAATTCTTAATGTTTGAAAAAAATTTTTATTGAAGGTATACTTCTTTAGGCGCGTTATGAAAAATGATGATACTCAAATTTTTATATGCCCACGCATCACCTTCACTCAAAATTCACAGGTTGAAGCTGTTGTTATGATTTATGTTACACTAAATGTAAGAAAAAGTATAATTTTAAACTGAGCTTTATATTGACTGTATTGACTATCCTTCTCCAGTCCTTATTTGCAGGCAATTAAAAATTGTTTTTTAATGATGCTAAAGTAGTATAACTTCTGACGCTCGTACATAATTTCACGCACATTTTTTTTGAATTTCCTGTAAATCACTAGTTTTTTTAAAAACATTAGAAAATTTTCCCAACATTAATAATTCAAAAAAAATTTTACATAACATTCCCACAAGTAATCCTAGTGTTCAAAACAAATTTGAGGTGGGGCAATAGAGCATTTTCAAAAGTTTTATCAGTATTTGTTGAGAAAATTGGCAGATAACCCACTAACTTATGAATGGGACAGAATATTGATGCCATTTTTTCTTTTTTGAAGGTCGGATCAAACGTGAGAATCGCCTATAAAATTATTATTGAAAAAAAAAAAATTCTTTTTAATTTTTAGTTTTTTGTATCTACGGAATATTCAATTCATTTTCATCGTGCATCATAGAAGTGTATCTAAAAACCTAATTTTTTTTTGCACTTATCAAAAAAGTGTATGTTAAAAAGATTCAGCTTTTAATATTGAGTACCTTAATATTTTAATTTTTGCAATTTCTAACATAAAAAGAATTGCTTGTTCCAATACTACTTCTAAAGGACATTTTTACGAATATTAACTAAACCATCCTGATTCATAATTAAAACCATTTGACTATAAATATAATCAATTCATTCGGTGCCACTGCAGTCGTGTTTTACATGTCTGGTAAGTTTAATGTTTTATCTATCTACACTACCATGCTGATAAATTTGTATGTCTATAGCTAGCTCCACTCATACATCGATGGTGTGTAAAACACGGTATTTCAGTCAGTCGGTCGAACAGACCGGTCGTTGCGTCGCCGTTTGTACACGGTGGTAGTTTTGAATTATAATACTGCACATAGATACCATACAGACGAGTATATAGTAACACATATAAGACACGCCCTTGCATCAGGAAATCGATTTATGGGAGACATGAATTATTCCCCATTCTTCATTTATTCTGATTAGCCGTGTATATTTTTTATTCTTCTTATTCACATCCCTGATCTTATTTATCAGTTGAGCAAAAATCACTTAGTATAATTACTAATTTGACGACTTTCTCCATTATTGTATGCGATTATTGTTCATACAGCCATCTATTACTCGTCTTATGTATTAAATAGTGGGTTTTATGATATTATTAATAGATGGCTGTGCAACAAAATCGTACATTGTAGCTTTCGTTTATAAAGATGGTTGTTATAAACGGTTTAATAAAAATCAATTAAGAGGAATCGTGTGATAAATAAAAATGTGTGTCATAAAAAATGTGACATCTACAATAAAGACAATTCCTAATGCACTATAATGTAATAATATACCTACATTGTATTCATTTCAATTTTTGGTCTCAAATAACTCAAAAAATTATTTTCCAATTGGTATTGGTATGGTTAATCTTGACAAAGAAGCAAAGAGCGAGTCGCAGATTTTATCGGAAAAAAAAATTTCTAAATAAAATTTGAATTTTTTTTTAGAAACAATTGTTTGACATGCCCTCCTTATTCATATCAGGATTGTGCAAACTAAATTTCATAACATTTGGGTTATTATTTTTTAATTTATTTGTGCGCGTAAATTCGGATTCTCGTTACCTATTGGTTATTGTGTTAATTTGTGGTAATTTTTCTGAGATATGGGTATTCGAAATGTTCAAAAAAAATGTTATTTAAAGTAGTAATCAGTACTTTTTAATTTTCAAATGTCTGTTATTATTATGCTTATATTTTTTATGGATCGTTTAGAATTTTTAGAGGCATAAATAATTTAGCTAAAAATTAACCAGATAAGGAAATCATTATTAATAATAATGTTAATTTTCTTTGTATAAAGCTAGCGCACGAAAGGCTTATATTTCTTAATGCCCTATTTTTCTAATATCACAAAATACATATGAAAATATACATAAATTATACATCAAAACATAATTTGTTTTATCGAAATCAAATTTTAGTTTCTCTTCATTCTCAGATAATTATTTTTTTTTTTCTTTGAACTTAATTTTTTGAATTTATAGGGAAATGAAACTTGTGAGAAGGTAGTCAGGTAGCCAAATGACTTAAAGTTAACCCAATATTTTTATGTTTATTCGAAAAATTATAATTAAAGGCAATTATAGAGAGAAAAAAACAGATTTTTTTACCACACCGTTTAAGAGACATAATTAATTAAAGTTTAGCAAAAGTACACGAGCTCTTATGAGTGTCCTTGTTCAATAATACCGGAAATGGAAGGTTTGTAGAAAATTGGCAAAGTGGACTCCGCAAAAAAACTTTTAAATTGATAGAACTATATCCCAAATATGCACTGAAAAAATTGCAGAATAATTTACTTTTATTGACATGTGGCTTCTAATTCTGTCGTTTAGCGGAGACTCTCCTCCATATTAACTAAGAGAAAAATGGCGGCTCCATTAAGCGCGCCAATTTCAAATAGGAACTGGCGTTTTTAATGGTAAATAACAACAAAAGGATATTGAACATTAATAAACATAAATAATATTTTTTATAATATCAAATTTATTTTCTAACGAAAAAACTTATTTATTAATTTTTGTTATTTTTTATGTCACTTTTTCAACAACTTAGGTCATATAGTGACTACATTGGAGATATTCTATATAACAACAGCACACAGCAATTTTATGTGGTCACCCATCCAAGTACTAACTGTGTATAATGTTGCTTAACTTTGTTGATCAGTTGAGATCAGTAATTACGTTACGTCAGTGGGGGGTCAAATAAATTATTTATTTATATTAAAATTTAAAAAAAAAATAAAGAATTCACGATATAAAAAATCAAGTTGACAGTTCAGGTCAGGGTTATATTTTGAAAATCATTTAAAGTTGGTATTATGTAGTGTAATAAATTTTATTTATTACATTATTTTAATTATTTAATTATAATCCGTGCTAAATTATATCAATATTCTTATGTGAATTCCTATCAATTATTATAGCATGCTTCGTATATTTATTAGTAAAAAAAAGTTCTTTTATTTGATTTCGGATTGCGGCTACCAAACTGCCTTAAGTACTCCGTGATCAATTTACATTTAAATGCATTCATTATGTTAAACCTTTTCATACGTTTGTGCAATACGTGCGTATATTATGTATAATATCCATATTTAACTGTTTTATTTGTCAAGCTTTTTTTTAAAATAATAAACCAAATCATAACACCTTGAGATTAAAAACTTGCTCTATCTCTTGAAGATTTTTTATTTCCCAAATATGTTTTTCAAAGCATGCGATTACAAGTATTTTTCAAGAAGCCACATTATTATATTAAAGAAGTTTACATAGATCTTATAGAATTTTTTCTAAGCAAACGATTTTAAAAACTTGGCTTATAAAACGAATAGTGCCTTAGGGACAGATTTAATTTAATTGTTAATTATATTAAGTAAAAATAATTTAGCATTAAAGGCATTTTTTTTTTTTTTGGTTATGACAAAATTATAGTAAAATCAGGATTTTCATTTAGCACATTAAACTGTATTTAATAATACTAAACAAAATTGTTTATTGAGTCTCTAAAATTATTTCACCAACTGATCTAAACTTGAATGATTTGATTTGTGTAATGTTGACTGTACCCATGAACACTTGTAAGTTGCCTTCGGGACAATTTATAAGGCCATTTATTAGAATTACTTTCCATGAGTGAATAATAAGCTACTAACGAACTGTACAGTGTAAAACTACCTTTAAAGAGATCGAAATTGATAAGCATAATAAAATAAATGTATTTTTATCATATCATTAATCATTAAGTCTTTTACCGAGATAAGCAAATCAACTGTAATTATGCGAAGTTGAAACTTATTTGACATTTTTATTTTGTATTTTAAAAACGAAGGTAGGTGGTTGTATAAGTAAATTTTTTGCTATGTACAAACAAACAACTGAAATAAATGTTTTGTAATTAATATTATTGGAGTATAAAATACTTAAAAACAAGTTCTTCACCAGATTTATATATTTCAATATATTTTATTTATAAATATATATTAAGTACAAAAAGTTCACAGCTAATAATATTTAAGTAAAATTATTTTAAGTTTGCACTGTATATGTGTATTAAGAAATATTTTAAACGTAGGGATGCGAATACCTTGTACAATAAATACCATTTAACACAGTGTTGCCAGCTGAGGAGTTTTCCCTATAACCTTAAGCAAGAGGTATATTTGAGTTTTTTTAGAAGAATAAGTATTTTTTAAATGCATGAAAAAAATGATGCTTTTCCAAGCTTTTATCTAGTTTCACCTGTCCCCTTGTTTGTTTATAATCAAATATTGTATGTTAAACTAAAGCCATTTTTCAGTGTTGTAATACAAAAATTATACTGTTGCAGTGTAAAACTTAAATCTGTTATTTCCTTGCGCTTCCACCGTATTTTGAAAAATATACGCGTTTTATTGTTATTTTAAAATCCAAGAAAAAGTTATTCTTACTAGCTTTTTCTTTGCCCTCATTAACAAAAAATTTTAGTTGGATTTTAAAACTAATAGACAAACCTACCTTTGATATATATATATATATATATATATATATATATATATATATATATATATATATATATATATATATATATATATATATATATATATATATATATATATATATATATATATATATATATATATATATATGTTAATTTCCATTAAAAAAAGTGGCGACTGCCAAAGTCCTATCTCTGGACTCTATATTTCTGGACCTAGAACAAGTCGTACCTCTGCCGTAAGTGCCGAAATAGATTTTTCTAGCCTCAATTTTTGTTTATTTTATGCTTTAAGAATCTAGATCAATTATACTCAAACGGTGCATTTAACGATGATAAAATTCGTCCTAACCAACGTCCAAAATTTTTGAGTATTTTCCAATCGATTTTAATGTAAATAATCTTAAAGTTTCTTAAAGATTTGAAATAGACGATTTACATTTCTATATAGACGAGTTCTTTAACATTTGATGCAACTAATTTTCTATCACTTAAACAATATAATTTCATAGAATTTAAATAAATGATAATTATCCTATTAAAATTGTAATAAACTCAAACAATAACTATATTTACTGATAATAAATGTATTGAAACAATTAACAAAATACAATAATTAGAATTTTGAAACCAAACCCTATAAATGAAAAATAATATATTATAATTTCCAAGTAAATAATAATATAATATTATATTATATATTAACAGTTTTAATAATATCTAGTTTTATATATCCCTATAATATATCTTATACCTACTAAAATATAATAACTATAGTTATTTTCACTTTCGAATTTATTTCTGTAAATATATCTATATATGTATACTTGTAATATTACTTGTAGATATCATTCAGTTCAGTTAACTCCTCCACTAAAATAGTTCTTCCATCTCTTTAACTTCACTTCATTCATTTTATATTGGGATTGACTTGAAAACAGAATTTGTTTACAGTTGAGCTATCAATTTTCTATTGTCTATTATTATTTTTGATATATAGACCTGTACCAATTAGAGAACAAAAACATGCTTAAATGAGTACACGTCTAGTTCAATATTATACACCTATTATATGTTGGGCCAAAAATTAAAACAACTGAATGAAAAAAATATAGCAGAGTTAAAATCAATTTTGCTTCAAACTTAATGAATAATCAAAAAGAGATCTGCCAAACTTTCGGTTAATTGGCGTCTTAACGAATGATGCTTTTTTTCGGGGTATTTTCGCTTAACTCGTTTCGTTCTCAAAATCCCTTGAAATAGCTTAGCTATTTTTATACTCAATAAAAAGCATAGGACAAAGTACCATAAAAATTTGAGTCGCGTGAATATCGCGGATCAACTTTATCCCTTGCTTAATGTAAAAACCTGAAAATCGCACGAATAGAGTAGGTAGTCGGATTTTAACCAAAAGCTTCACGGCACAACTAGCGTTAATATGAAGACAGAATACCAAGTTTGGTTAATTTAATATAGAGCTTTCGATAGTATACCGCTGTCACACTCAGAACACTGAACCTGCTTTTTTGTATTCAGATTTCAGGATTTCCTCAAAACATTTGAGTTTCCGGTCCAAAAACTCCATATCGAAATTTAACACCATAAAAAATATATTTTTATTTAACTAGAAGAAAAAGAAAATAAGAATTGTTCTGTGGGGTCGCAGTTAGTTTTGAAAATTAAATTTTAAAATACATACAATTTTGACTTAAATCGAAATTCTTATTTTGTTTTAAAAAACACATTTTTAAAATTTCTATTTTCTTATCTCTATGTTTCGTTATTTCATACACGTATGAAAAACAGTTTATTTATTACAAGAGCTTCTTCTGCGATATCAGTGGTCACATTATTTCAAACAGTTCATAGTATCTAGTTCTATAAATTTACTACCTTGCAAGCCATCGCTACGCTTAAGCACAATTTTATTATGGATTCAATATACCGAATAATTTCATTATCTAAATAAAGATATTACATCATTATTTATTCGACAAGATCATCCTAACATAATTTCCTACATTTGGCTTGACTCCTAACCAAAAAGATTACCTCATTGTAAAAGTAATCATGAATTGATTTTTGTTATTAAGTATACTGTAAAGAATTATTTTTAAACTATTTATTATGGGTTGTTTTTTAACTAATCATGCAACTCGCAAGGTCCACACGATGAACTTTCCAATGAGGAGATTTAAAAAACAATAATTTGCTTTCTATTAAGAAAACAGTAATTTTTGTCCTTTTTTTATTCTTAATAATAAAATCGCGCATCTACTGAAAATCGAAGATATCTCGTCAATATCATTATTAGTTTCTCGAGATAATACTCTAGGGCTTTGAAACGTAATGATATATCAAAATTCGGGATTCATAAAACTGGTCCCATTACAAGAACTGCGACACTTTGGCAAAACTATTTGACTAGTGATTTAATTTTACTTGTACCATAGATTCTAAGGTACTGGTGATACGGATCAAAAAATATATTTAATATGTTACATTGTCTGTAAAATTACAGCTTTCTAAAATTGCAAGGTTTGTGTGACATTTGAGTAGTGTTTGTGTCGATACATTTTAAAATTTTAGCGGCCCCGATAAAACTAGACTTATATTTTAAGGAAGTGTTATTTTTTTCTGTTAAATTTTACTTTTTATTGTTATTTATTTATTTTTTATTAAATAAGAAAGCAGTGTTTATTGAAATATTTTTAAGAATACTATCTTTAAAAATGACTTATTGCTTAGATTTTTCAATTCGGTTCTGTATATTAGAAATAGTTTCAGGTAGTCTAATTAATATTAGACTACTGGTACTACAATAAGCATGTATATTTTATAATTTGAATCTTGTATGTTGTTAATTAGTATTGGACAGAAGGCACATGTTTGTCAAGTAAGCCTTTCTAGATCTTATTTACCGATCCCTTTTTTTAGCAACAATTAACTTTTGTGGTGGCGGCGGGAATAAAACCCGTAACCTTCGTAAATTGCATAGATCGTAGTTGGAGACATACCCAGCATATACTTTTTCCATGAATAATTTTGTATTAAGAATAATTTTTTATTATTTTTTTTCATAAATTATTTAGGACTCTACTATGTAAATAATATTATTACGTCTCACAGATTTACTTCAATAAACATATAGTAGCGATAGTCGGATTGGAGTATGCAAAATTCAATGAGTAATTTTTTGTTGAATAGTATGACAAATTTATACAAATGTAACCAAAATTTTTAATGACATCAGTTGAAAAATTTCATCCATCTTCATCGTTTTTTTAATTCAATTTAATTTTTTATTCATTTTTTTTTTAATACTACATAGTTGTACAGAATAAGTCAAAAAATAGGTTGGGATATATGAAGGGAAGGGGAAGCTATGGCTGACTTTATAAGGAAATATCTCAGTATTCATCCCAGTGCAAACCAAATGGAAAACTATAGAAATCCATTGGTAAGGATAACCGACACCCGATACTAATGATCAAATGCCTTCCAAATATAACTGAGGAAGTGATTCGGTTCAGGATGTGGATACTTAGATGAAGTACATTTAAATTAAAGATTTAAATAAAAGATGTAAAATTGCAAAAGTCAAAAAAGTTAAGTTTCCTAGTTGAGTACATCCACTATTTATTATCGATTCAACAGAGAAGTCAAATTTGTAGGGAGAAATATACTTACAGAATAAATATCAATATAAATAAGTATACATAAATATATTCTTAATACAATTGCGCGAAGCACATTGTAAGTCATTCGGCAAAAAAAAGAGAAATCGTGTCCAAGGTTTCTAGCAAAACTTCCAATGAGCATTTAATAAATGCTTTTTTACAGCAGTCACAAAACTCGATCTATCATCTCTCCCTATCATACAATTTGTTGTTTTACAATTTGCAAATTTATTATACAGACGAATTGTCTGATTACGAGGTACAAGACCTACATATTTGTAACTGCAACAGGATTGCAAATAACTACGCTATTGTCTTGTAAAACGAGTTGTATATAATTTGTATTCTTAGAAAACACTTTACCATAGATTTAGTACAAAAACAGCGTAACATGTCAAAATTCGTCTGTCTCTGTATGTTTTTACAACTATTAGTTTTTTTTAGCCCAAATATAATTCTAATGACTATTTTTTGCAAGGGAAAACTTTTTAGCGTAGTTATTGGAATTCTTTACACTTATTCCAAACGACATGATCGAGTAAAATTTTAGTAGAAGTTTTTTCATTTTGCCTTTTTCTAGGCGGTCTTTTCCAAGTTCCGTGCACTTATTTTATATGACAGATTTTATTTATAAAAGTAAAATACAAGCAAATTTTACAAAATACCAATATCGAGCCAAATATTATATTATACCGAAACTCACTCATAAATGAAATTTTTGGAAATTGGTAAGGGATAAAAACTTTACCAGGTATTTCGCTAGTGCTTTGTATTGTTGATCCAAAATTGGAAAAAGAACTTTGTGCTATTATTTAGGACTTCATTTTCATATTATATTATAACAAAGAGTACAAAATAATAAATAGGAAATTGGAAAAAAATAATATTAATAAGACTATAACAACACACCCAACAAAACGCGTCCTTATATACTTTCAAGTTTTCCTTTAAAAATGCTCTAGTCGTGTTTGTTATACTCAAAACCCATTAATTCTCCATTCTTAATACTATAAGGTATTAAAGTATTATTCTATATACTATATTATCTCTTTAGTGCATGAAGTTTATAATAAGCACACCTCAATTCAACGAACCATCATAGTCTCAGCTTTTCCAAACTATAAATAATAAGCCAGTTAACTAAATCGTTAAATCAAAATATCATGAGAAAAGTTACATTTTTATATAAATTAGCTTTGATGAATTTAAAAATCATGTGTGACAAAAATTTTTTTACTCCCGGAAAACTATGAAAAACGTACGATTATTTAAAAAGGGTGGGATTTAAAAATAAAACAAATTTCAAATAAAAGAAATTAATTTCATGCAAAATGGTGCATTCACCATAAAAAACATTTCCTGTGTTTAATTCTTATTTACTTTATTATTAATAAATAATATGATAAAAGAACTTATTACAAATATAACGTAAATTGACCACCCCGTGTAACTTTACACCAATGTTAATTGAAAAATAATATACATTTCTTTCAAGCTAAGATGTAGCGAAGCAAAACATGCAAGTTACCATGCACTTAAGGTATTGTCATTATAATGTTGACAATCTTATGTTGCATGTAATTAAATTTTCCTCCACATTGTATTTTGTGTTCTGGGTTCGGGAAGTGGAAGGGGTTGAGAATGGTAAACCACGGTTTATCACGATTTCCAACTAAACTACAAGTACTATAGAAAAAAGTGAAGTGAAAAGTTGTAGGTAATTAAAAGATCTACAACTTTTGTATTTACACTTTTTTCACATAACCTATAAATTTTTATAAAAAATTGAAATAACCAAGTTTTTTTCACGATATTTGGTGAAAACTTTTTTATGTTCCAAATACACTGTATTTTTTTTTTATTTAAAATATTTATTTTCTCACCTAAATAATAATAATAGAATAAAAATAGATTAAAAAAAACTTTTTATAAATTATTTTCGAGAAGTGAATAGTTTTTGAGTTATTCATGATTGAAAATGCACATTTTTTGGCATTTTAACGATTTTTAACGAATAATATTGCATTTTATTACAAAAAAAAACGTGTAATAAAAAAACAGAAAGCAGAAATATTATTTTTTCATTACTGAAGGTACAATATTTGTCGAATAAGAACAGATTGAAGATAACGTTTGGCTCGAGGAATATTTAAGTAGTGGCATTTCACTTTAATGACATAAAAACTAACAATAGTTCTAAGAAAACTCTTTAGGCCTTTTCTAAAATACGTAAAATATCTTTTTTAAAGAGTTTTTAAAGTCGTTAGCTAAAAAACAAACTAATTACACTACACTGGCTAGGAAATATTGGATAATTAATAGTAATGTCTACTATATAAAACTTATTCATGCTCACAATAAAATATTTCACGTGTACTTCATTTTTTTTTACAATTTGTAATGAAACAAAAAAAAAGAATTCAAAACTAAGTGGGCTCATCTTTGTGTGAGATGTGAGACGCGCAATCTCCTCACATAGGTATCCACGCTATACAGTATATTATTAGCATATACAAATTGTAAAATCTGACTAACTGATTCTAAATATTGGTAAGTTTGTTGTTTGTTGTTGTGACTGACTATGTTTGTATGTTTGTTGTCTCATAAAACATTTTACCTCGTTTATAACAATAAACAATGTAAATAAACAAATTAATTCATAAATCATGTTAGAATTAGTGAAACGGAACAGTAATTTTTTAAAACCACCGATTAACAACAGTAGGGTTACTTCCGGTGGTGGTGGTGGTGGTGGTGGTGGTGCACAGTTAAAAAAAAATATCGAAAAATTTACAAGTGATGTGAACAAGCAGACTACAAGTGATTGTTTACAACGGAAAAAATTTGATCGCCCAAAAAGTTTGTTGTGTTCGTTTAAGTCTTCATCATCGAATCATTCGAATGATAGTAATAAATCATCTTCATCATCGCATAATGAAAGTTTTACATGGAAATTCCATCGACCACCAAGACCAAAGAGCTTTAACGATTCTGATTATTTACGGTAATGAAAATTTTTGTTTTTTTTAATATTCCAATAGCACATTTAATCCGGGCACGTGTTAAATAATGATGGATACTTATCGGAATATTTCACCTTATTCTTCATAAACTGTTAACAGCAACATCATATAAATCTAATTGTTCCTCTTCACAAACCTCTCAAAACTGCTATTATTATTACTTTTTTTAAATTTTTAAAATTGACCGTACGAAGTGTGGTCTATGGTATAACAACGATTTTGCATTTCGTTTGTCTGCATCTGTCTATGTTTGTTCCGCTGTAACGCCTTTATTGATTTTGACGAAATTTGATAGGCATATTATTCATGCTTAGAAAATTCACTGTATAGGTTTAGGAAAATTTTAAATTTTCCCTTTGGCAAAAATTTGTTTTCTTTCCAAAAAAGTAAACGTTTTTCTAAAAAAATTTAAAAAATAATTAATTACCGGTTTCGAACACATGACTTTAGTTTTCGAAATACGTTTGTTTCACCACTAGGCAACTGTACTATGCATTTTCTACTATTTTTCTTTTTATTTAATGCATATTATATTTAATTTTTTGACATAATATTTAATTTGTCTAACTATAAGATCATGTTTTGGATTGTATCAAGTATCTTGTATATTTTGTGTATGTATTATTTTTATACTTTTGATTTACTTCTGAGTAAGGTCTACACTTCACAGAAATACTAGTTAGTAATGCCAATTAGGAATATAGCTTTTCATCAGTTAGCAAGAATGCAATAAGTTTGGATAATCAATATGATACATAATTTGAAGTATATAAAATTTGACTATGATTTATTTACAACATAATATTTTTTGCAACATTTTTTTAATTTTTGAAATAATGTTTCAATAATGAATGTTGTAAATATCTTTATAGCGAGCTCTGGCTGTAATTTTGCTACCCCTTTACCTTAATTTTCAAGGGTTTTTAGTACACACTCTTTAAAAATTTTTTTTCCACAAAATCTTTCCTCAAAAGAACATTTTCCCTCAATTTTATGATTCTTTTCAGTAATATCATTTATTCACTGTATTCAGTTACGAAACTGTTTTATACATAGACATTTACAAGAAAAAAATTTTTTTTTATGAATCACTTATCTTCAACATAAATGTAACCTCTCATTCAATGTCTTAACGCCTCGTAGACATATTACCATACACTAAATTTAGATTGCTTTTATTTTTAAAATATGTAACTATTCATGTAATAGATTTTTTGTTTTTGAATGGTTTCATAATGATTTCGTAATATTTTAATTAAATATTTTATTTATTTACAAAAACTGATCTACAATACCTTACTAAATATCATTTTAAGGTTATACGTCCTTTATCTAATTCTTGTGTAGGTTTTTATGCAATTTTATATTTAATAATATATTATGTAATAGATAAATTCTAATAGAATATAAATTTTTATCAAATTTATTCGAATTGTAGAAATAGTATAATATTTTAATTTATTTTTAATTTATAATCAATGAAAACAATACCAAAAATTATAAATGAAGGTGTATTTATAAAAATATTATATTTTCATATTTTATTTGAAAAATAAAAAAATCTATGTCTTATAAAATATAGGTATTTTACTTTAAAAGTAAAACAACATTTTATGCTGAAAACTTTCACATGAATGTGAACATCGAAATTGTATCTATTCAAATAAATTGAGACCATTGTGACTTTCAAGTATCACACGAAATTTTACTCCCAATTTTTAGTTTTTTTTTTTTTTTCTAAATAATTTTTTTAAGAAAGAAAGAATGTGGAATTAACAAGAATATAACAAATATGCAAACGTTATATTAATGAGTAAAATATTGAAAAAATATATGTGAATGAAATTTAACAGGACAAATTGCTTGTTTTCACATTTCTCTTTAAAATGACGCTGACGGAAAGAATTACGATGCTTCCTTGAACTTCTACACCATACATACTTTACGGATATTATACTTCTATATAATTTTTTAAAAGTAAAAAAATTACTCTGCTCATCAATAGGTCTTTCCCATCAATGAATTTTAAGCACTTTTATGTGCTTATGCTATGAAAACAACCAATATTGTAAAACTGTACCCAGTTCCTACATATTTATTTCTAAGCCCACATAAACCAGTATGTGTTATACATGCATGCTCAGTCACTTTTGGTTATCTTTTCCATCGAAACTCTTCCATACTTCTCGAATGAAGGTTCTGAAGTTCTGACCATCATGATGAATATTTATTGCTAATCAATCAAAGGTTCAAATTTCAATTTGCTTTAATATGTTTCTGAAAATAATTCGTTCATAATTATCGACGATGATAATGACACGTCTTGGTTTTCTGTACTCGAATAGACATTTTTTATAGCGCTTTTGATGACTTAAAGTTCTATATTTTAGAAATTATATTGTTCTCTTTCCGAAAAGGTGAATTCTAATTTGGAATACTATATTCTAAATTAGCTGCAACCAAAGTAAAATCACGTTTTCAGTGATTTTTCATTTGAATAAAATTTTTAGAATGGTCTAAATTTTTGTTTTAATTATTTGTATTATTATTTTTAAATAATTTTTCAATGATTTCATGCATTTTTTATTGGCCTTACTCATCTAGTTTCCCAAAAAACAATCTGGTATTCCAAATATGCTGCAGTATTGAATAACTAATTTGAAAGTGAATTATTTTTGATAATTTTTATTGAGCCACTCTGTATAAATATTGTCTTTTATTTAACAAATATTACGTCATGATATTATTTTGATGATTACCGTGTGTTTAAAATTTTTTTTCATCCAAATATGGTGAATTGAAATTTGAATTGTTTGTTAATTTAAGCTATATTTATAATTAAATTACCAAATATGAATTAAATAATTATATAAATAATTTTATCAAATTATTTATCGCAAATCGCATTGTATTAATATATAAGAAAAGGTATTTCACATTACACTCTCGAAAAAATAAATTGAAAAAAAATTTACTACAAAATATGGGAATAGATCCTTAAATAAAAACATTGGATGTGTGTAACGTGTTATTTTTAAACATTAAAAAATTGTTCTAAATTCCTTGTACTATTGTAAAAATAGAATTTAACCTTGCACCAAATTTTCGATCCATTTTTTTTAATAAGGTTTAGAATTACTTCTTTAAGCATAAAATCACGAAATGCGGTCAGATTCCGATGGAGTATCGTACGCCATATTGAAAAAAACATTTTTGGTAGATATGTCGCTTTGCAACTTTAGAGCAACAATCATTGATTCCGGTTATTTTAAATAAAATAATTTTTCTATCTAGATTGGATTAATGAATAAAATGTATCTATTCATTCTTAAAGATCAATTTATTCTCTGCAACTTAAAACTTTTTTTTCTAATGTCCATATTCATTTTGAACTATAGGACGTTAGAATGTTGGGGTACCGAGTTGGGGTAGCCCTCTCTTAAAAATAGAAATTTTAAAAAGAGGATGTATAAATTGTAGGAGTGAATTATTTTACTGTTGTCCTACTAAAAATCAAATTGAGTTTTTTTTATATGCATAAACGAATATATAGTGTACAAATATATTTTCAAATAGTAATTATTTACAAACTTATTTTATTTTTATTTTATGAAGAATTCATTGAGGCTTAACAGTCTTCTTCGCAATCTTCTTCGTAAGAGGGTAACGAAGATAAAGACGTAGCATAAAATATAATTGGATTTTCGTCGCGGCTAAAACGCTCGAAACTTTGATAAAATTTTGAATTTATATTTGTATTATATTTTTTCTTATAATAAATTTTATTGAATATTCCCCCTTTCGTTTTCTCTCATTTTATTATGGCATCTGAACATAACTAACATATTATAATAATTTCTTAATTATGCAGGGTCAAACCGAAGCACAAAATATTTTTAGTTGTACGAAATATAATTTTAAAAAAATATAAAAAAAAGTCCATAACTGTTGGAGGTAAGAAATAAACTATTAATTGTTAAGTATATAAACAATCGAATTTTTTTTTTAAATTTATTTGTTAAATTTGTACCATTATACTCTATGCAAACTTTGAAATTTTCGACCTTATGCCCAGCAGTCCAACATTCAACGTCCTATAGTTCAAAAAGTATGAACATAAGAAAAAAAAGTTTTAAACAAAAGTTGTAGAGAATAAATTGATCTTTAAATAAATAGTTATATGCATTTAATTGATAAATCGTAAGCGGTAAGTTTTACAGAAAAAAAAAGTTTACAGGAAACAACAGATGCGAAATTTTATTTTCTAAAATAATGATCTGATGACTTTTGCTCTCAGGTGCAAAGTTTCCGAGATATCGGTCAAAAACGTTTTGTTCAAAATTGCCGCCATTCTTCATAAACGTAAGTCGTATGTCGTAAGACATAACCAAGCGCAGTCTAAACCGTTTTTGATTTTTTTTGATGCAAGACAAAAATGTATTGCATCGTGCTTACGTACTAATAATGTTTATGTAGAACCGCTCTTAATTGTTAATAATATCCAGTATACCTAACTATCGAAAGTGACTTCATTAAGACGCTACTGAAACTTTTTTGTTCAAAAGAATTCTAACATATAGAGATATACATCCTAACGTACTAGGACTAGAATTTCGTTAGAAATTAGAAATCATTTATTCTCAGTTATTATTAACATAAATAGTAATCACATTTAATTAGGTGTGTTTACTATTTAAAACAATTTACCATATCGAATTTTCAAAATTTCTTGAATTCATATAGGTCAAATTAAGTTTAAATGCAAACTATAAACTAAGGTAGAAGTGGTATTTGAATGAAATCCAAAAGTTTGGTGTTTAGTGTCGAGATTGATGTCCCGATGCATTGTTTAGCTATCAGTCTAATATCTGCTAAGATCCAAAGAAGTGCTATAGCATGCAGATAAAACGATGAATTTGATTTGAAACCTATATGACTGTATAACCTCATATTTTCACTTATCAAAGTGTTATTAATACTTAACAATTGTAATTTCACACGTTTTTATTATTTAATCACGATTTTTAGTTAATAAATATTATAAAATAATAATACCTAATAACTATCCAAAACTAATTATGATAAAATAATTAATTTTTATTTACAATGTTTTTATTTAATATTTATTATTACGTTATGTTATCATTTGGTTGTAAGTAAATTGAGCACGTTATTTAAGGATGTTTGAGAGGTATATAAAATTGATACGAGGCGAATGAAAATTTAATAGAACGTTCATCATTCCATTCTAAATCACCTGTATAGATTACAAACCGATATAGCTTCTAGGAATTTCAAAATTTTATAATAAGTAACTTGAAATAAGAAAGTCCGGTAATACTGTCGTCAGCTAATATCTATAGTCACTAGTAATTATTCGTTTTAACTCATTTTAATTCGTTTAAATAAACTTTATTGAATATTATTTTGTTCTGCTATCAATACAGATATAATTTAGGCAATTTAAGAATTTAAATAATATAACAATCTTAATCAATATTTTTAAATGTCATGGTTTTATTTTGACAGCTTATAGATTAAAGGACGTTATATGTTATCACAAACACTGTATTTAGTTAGCACAATATATCATTTTTGACGATTGTACCAACATTGGAATTATATAAATGTTTCATGGTGTTGACTAGATTTCATACGATAAAATAATAAAATATCTTATTTAATTAATATATGATAATTAAATTTGTAAAAAACAAAAAAAAAAAATATTAAATCATACTTTCATGAGTTACAGCTTAAAAGAATCAAATCCTATATTTATCTGTTTGAAGTTGAATTCAAGTGTACATGCTGAGACTAAAGTTTTTTTATAAAAGATTAATAATTTTACTTAAAAAGACGTTGAAAACAAAAAAATATTATAAATTTGTAAATTACAAGTATAAGATTTATCGAAACTGAATCGGAACATTTTTTTTTATATTACTTTATTCGTCAAATGGAAAAAATTCAGTTCATTTCTGCACTTTTTCTGTCACTTGTATCTCCCAAACATCCTTAAATAACATTTTACGAAACTATTATTATTTACCTATAAAATTAATTTTACAATTAAAAAAGGATTAATTACAAATTTTTGTTCAAAATAATTTTTATAATTTTTTTTTTTTTTTTTTTGAAAACTTTTGACTTGATTTTTTATGAATAAAATTAAAAATTGTATAATAAAAATTCAAAATAATCGTATATAAAATCTATTAACCATATACACAAACAAAAATTGAAATTTTTAGATTTAATTTAGTTGAATATTTATTATCAAGAACATTGAGAAAAAGTAAAGACTAAAATGCAATATAAGGAAGAAAAAGTGAATTGAGGTAATATAGATAAAAACTGCCCAATTTACTTATACTTATTTATTTTATTAAAAATATCAAAATCATACATGCCTTGAGTATATTATGATTATGAATAAATATAATATAATTTTAAAAATGAACGTGGGTTTGGTACTCTTGAATAATATGAGTTTTATGCTGCTATAGCAGCAAAGTTGATGATGTCAACATAGAGAAATTTTACCTTTTTTTATTCAATTATTATACCTACAGGTCTATAAAACACTATTATACATTTTTCTCTAAAAGGTTAGTTGATACGAATCAATTTATCTTCATTAAATTTGGGTTCGTTATTTTTTTAATTGGGATCTTATACCCTACCTTTTGATTGCAACAGGATCTGGATGTATTTTAGTAAGCAAAAATCGAGCATCAGATTCTGTTAATGGAATGGTGTTAAGGTAGTTGTTCTGCTATAATATTATAAAATTGTTATACGTAATATGTACGGTAAGAGTAGGTTGGCTTCTAGTAAAAATGAGTA
This sequence comes from Chrysopa pallens, assembly GCA_020423425.1. NCBI lineage: Eukaryota > Metazoa > Arthropoda > Insecta > Neuroptera > Chrysopidae > Chrysopa > Chrysopa pallens. Next base: position 41,079,854 of record CM035591.1, on the reverse strand, counting down.
TAATTTATAAAAATAATGATTATAAGCAAAAGTGGAGTATTTTGAGAAAAATCACACGAGTAAGGCACATCGCACATGAAGTGATTTGAGTGAAATCGCTGATATCGGCGATATCGCCGATTTAGGCGATATCACAGCATTTTAGTCGCACACGGAGCAACAGAAATTGCTGCGACTTTTTAATGTTTTTTGAAGAAGGGGTAATACATTGTTGTTTACTATTAATAAAAATATATATATACAGGGTCTTAAAAGATGTAATACATCAAGTAATAAGTAATATATAATATAATTTAAGCCATTTGAAATACGCATTTTTTTACAAATTATATATATATATGTATATAAAACACTCTAATATCTATACAGTTATATATATATATACAATTTTTGAATCATTTTTATACTCCATATTTCGAATAAGTCAGAATATATTAGTATTAACCTATTTCAGTTGCTTACGAATGTAAAATACATACGATTGTTGTCGCATCATGATGGAATTCTTACTATTTCAGTATTTGATTATGCATATCTTACACAGTGCGATTTCGTACATGTAATTTTCTTATGGAAAGTAATGTCTATCCGTATACGACACAACAGTTGCAACAATACCATATATGTGATAAAAGTATAGCATGTATTCAAAGATATAAATATTGCAGGATATTATAAGCATTTACTTAATACTCGCTACTCTTCGTTCCTTTTCTTTTAAGCATATGTATGTATTTAAAAAAATTTATGATCTGCTTTATAAGATGCACCTATTAGGTCTGTTCTATATGGTTCAGGACATGAATCTAACCTTTTTTTGTTTGTATATAAACAAGCATTGACATGTTTTTATTTTTGAATATTAAAAATAACATTATTTAACTATCTATCTTTGTCATAAACATTGATTTATATGACTGTATAAACAAGAATAAAAAAAAGTTGCCCATATGATTTTAAGAACGTAGAATTTGTTCAACGTTTTTTTTCACATGTATGATTTCAAATCACGAAAATCACGCCGTGTGCGACTATACATTGGTTTCCATAAGCAAATCATATGTATCGCCGATTTCACACAAATCGCGTCGTGTGCGATGTGCCTTAAATTGTTTATTTTTATCTATTTTACATATACTTAAAATTAAATATTGCTAAAAGTATATAATTGTAGCAGGAAGTTCTGTAACAAGTTACAGCAGTCATTTTAATAAAGACGAATTATTGGTTTTAGAATTAACGTTCAGTATTTAATAAAATTAAGCATCATACAGAACCAATTAAATTTTTAAAAGTCTATAGAAAACTGCAAAAAAAGATATTTTTACATTTGATCCTTATGAAATAAAAATAATAAAATAAAATCTGTGATTTCCAAAAAGTTTCAATGGTAAATATATATTTTTTTTCAGTAGACCTTTAAAAATTTAACTGGTTAATTATTTAATTATAATGTACCAATATGCAAGTTTCATTAAACTTTGAACCTTTACAAAATAGTTTCCCATAAAAATACTAATAACTTTTATTCGGTACACTATTTCGAGAAACAATTAAAATCTTACATTCAATCAGTAATTAGTACGAAAAATTTTGTTCATCTACAACAATCTTTATTAATGAATTATTTATAATATTTAAATTGAATCTTTAGTTTATTAATAATTGTTTTTAAAATTTTACAAATATATATTTTGTTTACACATTCATTTATTTTTTATATGAGATATTTTAACTTTTTTTTTATAAGGTCACAGTTATCAATACAAAATAAAATCTTTTTATAATTATGAGTATTCACATCGTTGTCTTTTCATTTTCAACCACCTTCAAAAAATTGTTTTCCTATTCTCTATTTATATTTATATATACAATTATCATTTGTAAACATATCCCTTGAATATCTTCTTATGAATAACTAACAATACCTGTCCCGACGTCGCATTGGTATTACTAAAATTTATTTCGATAATATTAGTATAAGATCCCGATATAGGACGACCTTCACCGAGATGTTTATTTGATGAAACGTATTTTATATTAAATTTAATATTTTAATAAATATATTGCATATGGGTTGCTTAAAAAATTTCAGTCCAGAGTGTGGTTAATTAATAATTAAAAAAAATTTTTTTTTTTTAATTTCACCGGTATGCTTATTAGATAAATTCTATACCAATCGAAAGTATGAAGCCCATAGAATATGAAAACGTTAGGTTGCCTATTCTTTTCTGGTCACAACCCTCGGGTTGCCAGGTATAAACAGGTGAATCGATATTAGCATTTTGCACAGGTCTGATTATTGAATGAAAATTAAAAGTAATTAAAGATTATTTTATTATAAACACGGTGGTATAGGGTTGCCAGCGAAAAATCAGTCCCAAATTCCGGTTGTCGAATTTTGAAAAGTAAAATATTGCTGCGAGTGAATGTGTGCGACAGACAAGTTCCAAGCAATCATCCCATGCGATAGAAGAGGATACAGCTTAGTAGCTGTTTGAAGTCTGTCCATTTTAATCAAAAGAGTGTGCATGCTATTTTTTCTTGAAAATGAAAAAGATAGCGATAGACTTGTATATGCTGTGCATTATTTTTGAGTAGTAGAGGAAAGCTATTTAATTTTTTTCTAATTAATTATTTATATATGTACATTTTTTATGTGACACTACATTATATATCTTTACTAAAAAGGGTTATAGTAATACACATATAACGCTAATCTTGCAAATTTTATCTTTATTATTAGAAGACAAAATATAAAACAACAATTAAGAAAATATTTCTGTTTATTATATAAAATTATAAACACAAATTTTTTAAAAAATTATTCATGTTCCGAGTAATAACTATGATCCCCAGCTTCTGAATCTTCTTCGTCATCACTCTCCGTTTCAGTTCTCTCGACAATGTCTTCTATCCTTAAAGGTGTATGATCCCCAATAAATCCTACTGGTTTTAAATATTAATTTAAGAACCAATCGCAGTTCTCAGGCTGAAGTTTCACGCATATTGGATCCGTTGCATGAAGCCACATGGAATTTACGTAATTAGTTCGTAAAATTTTTTGAATCAATGATATCCAGCATGGTGGTATGGAGTTGGAGTCGAAGCCTTTTATTTTTTTTTAAAAAGTGCTCTCTGTCTTCTTTAGCGGAGTAATTTTTCATAAAAAAACGATATCTTGCATCATTCACGTTATTGCAGTTGTTGATACCATACATACTAGCTGTAAATTCTTGAACGGCCTTCATTTTTTCATCAATGAAAATATCAGCAGCATCTGTTAATGATGCAAAATCTGTGTGATATTTTTCGAAAATAACTGAAAAGGTTTCACTTTCCCTTTATTATAGCATCATCTTTTTCACACAAAAAACACTTTTTTGCCATTTTTTTAAATAATAAATAGTAACACGTTTTTTCAATTTTAACTATTGCAATAATTTACCCCAAAATAATGCACAGCATATACAAGTCTATCGCTATCCTTTTCATTTTCAAGAAAAAATAGCATGCACACTCTTTTGATTAAAATGGACAGACTTCAAACAGCTACTAAGCTGTATCCTCTTCTATCGCATGGGATGATTGCTTGGAACTCGTCTGTCGCACACATTCACTCGCAGCAATATTTTACTTTTCAAAATTCGACAACCGGAATTTGGGACTGATTTTTCGCTGGCAACCCTATACCACCGTGTTTATAATAAAATAATCTTTAATTACTTTTAATTTTCATTCAATAATCAGACCTGTGCAAAATGCTAATATCGATTCACCTGTTTATACCTGGCAACCCGAGGGTTGTGACCAGAAAAGAATAGGCAACCTAACGTTTTCATATTCTATGGGCTTCATACTTTCGATTGGTATAGAATTTATCTAATAAGCATACCGGTGAAATTTAAAAAAAAAAATTTTTTTAATTATTAATTAACCACACTCTGGACTGAAATTCTTTAGGCAACCCATATGCAATATATTTATTAAAATATTAAATTTAATATAAAATACGTTTCATCAAATAAACATCTCGGTGAAGGTCGTCCTATATCGGGATCTTAGACTATATATGCAATAATATGAAGTTCTTAAATAAGTACACTTAAATATAACTTTATCTAATTTTAAACGTATATTTTGTATAAAATAGGTACCCAAATTCTGAAAATTATAAATTGCTGAAAAATGAAAGATACGTGTATCTTGTCGTGAACTTTCTAGTAGATCTAATAATATATATTTTCACGTATCTCTAAAGAGGCCAAACAGTGCTTTTATCTGACTGAGTTAAGAAATATTAAAAGTTCAAAGCGAAAACATAAAATTATAAAATGTAACCTATGTTAGACGGTAATAATGTATTCCGTTGAAGAAAGAATTTTTAGAATCAATTTAGTACTTCAACCATAGTAAAAACTAACTTTATTATTTAAATTAATCATTTAAATAAGGAATAGAGAAAAAAGTATCAAAATCAGAACTATATTGGCGGAGATAGCACAAAAATGCAAATCAATACTTTGCGAACTTGATAGCATTCAACTAAAATTTGTTTTTCTTTTTTTTAATTAATGATTTTTATATTGTTTCAGTCATGAACCGACAACGGCAAGCGGTTCATCGAACCGAAGTAGTCCACAACACTCGGGGAGATCTCGAGAGTCATCAAACAGCAGTGGAACCAGTGCGGGCCATTGTCCACTTAAATCCCATAGCAGTCCAGTAGCATTTCGGAGTAGTGGAATGGCTGAAGACAGACATACACCGTCCCATGGAATGAGGGGGTCGCCTTCATCATCTGTTTCACAAATGAATCAGGATAAATCGACTTTAAAAGTACGCATTTCAAATTTCTATCATTACTTTTTGAATAAAGATATTATTTTGTTAATAATATTTTAGATTCATTTACCAAAATGTGGACTAAATGTTATTAAATATGGAGATGCAACAGACGTTAAAGGGATTATATCTCTAGTAACAGAACGATTAGCTACAGGAACTAGATATTTTAAAAATTTATATGCAATCCGATTATATCATCCTGGAACAGGAGAGGTAAATATTAATTTTTTGTTATCATGTGACTTTAATAAAAAAAATTCATAGCTATTAAGTTAGTTAATATGGGCAGAAATCAAATACACTCTCTTTGATATTCCAAAATCACTTTCTCCACCAATGAATTTTCATTTTTTATGAACTCTAAGCAGATCATTTTATTAGGTCAACTTTTTTAATCTTTTCATGCGTACGTATTTAAAGTTTAAAATCTAATTTATAGATCTTGTGTGACAAAGATTTTTTTAAAATAATTTGACATGGTCACTTTTGCCAGTATAGCCATTAACAAAAATAATCAAAAAGAATAATAACACTATGTTAATATAATAAATTATAAATATAAAAAAAAAAAAAAAGTAAAATAGGATTAATAGCAAAAGGTAGATTTAAAGAATTCTTTTGAAAAAATGATAATAATAAGTTTAAAAAGAGAAAAAAACATAAAATTAAAAATGTAACGACGATACATAAACGCTGGAATAATACATGGGATTGAATAAGTCACTACCTTGACTTGTCGGAGCTGGGAGAAGGTTACAAACATAAATGTTGTGTTGTAGGTCTTGGAATGTTTGAACGGTAATAGTGGATGATTTAAGCAATAGGATTAAGAAAATAGTATTTAGATATTGTATTTACAAATTAGTATCTAGTGCAGTCCCCCTAGAGCTTAAATTATGAAAAGTTAGGAATTCTGTTACATTCACTGTGAAATATTTTGAGTTATGTTGTATACATACAATACAAAATGTTAACTCGTAGATAGTTCCTGTCTTTGTTCTCTGTGGGATGAAAGTACCTCATCTGAAAATTAACCAATTAAGCAACGCATTTTTAGCAAAATACAGATTCCAAAGTTTTTTCGAATAGTCAATATTTTTTAGTTATCCGTGCTTAAAAATATCGATTTAACTTAAAAAATACTTGTTTTGAACTGTTTTTAACCTATTACAAGAAGAATTAAGTATTAAAATAAATAAGCAGAAAGATTTGTTTTAAATTTCTTTAGATGCAATATTAATCGAATTATAGAAGGAAAAATTTCTTTCGAAAAGTGAAATAATCGCTTTAAACGTTGAATAACATAAAAAAGGAATCATAGTTTTGAGAAAACTCATCAGGCATTTACTGAAGCCATCGTAATGGGATTTTGTTAAAGACATTAGCTCAATAACTAACGGAGTTACAATGAAAATACAGAAATTTTTTAAGATAATAAAATTATTATTTTTATTGAAAATAGCTTCTTTTCTAAAGTAAACATTTTAAACAAGTCAAAGTTTCAAAAGATATAATTGATATTTAGATCGAATAAACTCTACATGCGTTACATAAAATTTTAATATTTAGGAAAAGGCGATTCGTTAATAATATGGAGAATTTCTTCTTACCATCGTATTAGATGAAATTTTGTGGATTACATAAATAAACAAAAAAGTTTTTATTTTTTCAAAGTTTCACACATAGAATTAACATGAATAAAAAATACATTGGAAATGTTTTTGTGAAAACTTTTAGGTGTTCTGGCTCCGTTGTTTTTACTAATAGTCAAAAACTTTTTTTTAACTCTTTTCCTTTGACTCAAATCAACTCTCTCCCCTTTCAAATGTATAAATGCTGGTGAAGTGCAGAGTTTATACCTGTCAGAACACGCTTTCCGTGGTTCACATACTATGATTCATCATTGTAAAAATTGCAGTCTTACAGAAAGACCGTTACTCAAATTACCCTTGCGCTCTCAATCTTTCGGAATTATGTTAGATTGAAGTTCGCAATAAATTTATTTAATTATAAACTCATTAGCTAAATCCATTAATATGACTTTTTTTACAACAGGTATATTGGATTCATCAGGACACAACAATGTCGCAAGTACAAGAAAAATATTCAAAAAAACATGCCCCGGCCGAATGGCGTTATGAATTACGAATACGTTATTTACCACCTAGTATGCAAGAATTATATGAAAAAGATAACGTAACATTTCATTTCTTCTACGATCAAGTTCGTATAGATTATCTAGCAACGAATCGTACAAACATAGATGCTGACATTGCAATACAATTATGTTGTTTAGAAATACGTAATTATTTTAAAGATATGCCACAAATGGCATTAGATAAAAAATCAAATTTAGAATATTTAGAACGTGAAATTGGTTGGAATAAATTTTTACCAAAATGTATTACCGATACAATAAAACCAAAACAATTACGTAAATTAATACAACAAAATTTTAAGAAAGTATCGAATTTATCTGAACGTGATTGTTTATTACGATTTTTCGAATTATTAAAAACACAATATAACTATGATGAGGAACGCTTTAGTGTTGATTTAGGCTCATCTTGGTCCATACCAGTAGAATTAGTTATTGGTCCACATTTAGGAATATCATATTTTACATTACGTGATACAAATCCAATGCGTATTGCTGATTTTGAGAAAATACAACAAGTACAAATTGTTTTAAGTGATTGTGATACACATCAGAAATTTATTTTACAAGTACGTGTACAGGGTGCACAAGAGACATTATCAATTACCTGTGACACATTGGAGAAAACGGAAAGTTTAGCTGATTTAATTGATGGTTATTGTCGTTTGATTAATAACACGCACACATCATTATGGAATCGTAAAGGTAATTATTATAATTTTTAAATATATTTTTTTAATAGATCTAAATAACCTGTATTATATTAGCAAACCATTTTACGATGAAAATTTTCGGGTATTTGCCAATTATTCGTGAAATCTATTATTTTGTTGAACAGATACTTATAAAAAACAAAGATCCATTTTTTCACTTTTAAGCTACTGGAGCACTATTTTAAGAAATCAATATTCCTGAACAATATATTGAGAATTTACCCTTGCTTTTCGAAAATATGTCATAAAATTATGCTGTTTGATTAGCTAAAAAATCAAGTTAGTCCTCTAATAGGGCATTAAAGTATTAAGACAGATCACTATTTTATGAAATAAATATTTCTTTAGATTTTAAATGTTGTATGCCAAATTTTATTTCACTCTTCAATTATTTTTAAAGAAGTTTAAACCCTCTATTATTCAGTGCGTATTACTCATAGAATTTTGAATATGAATACATTTTATAGGAGAATTATGCTAAGATTTTAGAGCCATATTAGCGAAAATATAATTATATAAACCACTGATACTTAAATAAATTTTTGCTCCAATTTTGTATTGTATAAATACGTATTTCGACTACAAAGTAGTCATCATCAGTATGGATTAGCTAGTTGTAAAGATTCTCTGAGGAGATGTTACTCGTTGCTAATTTGGTGACGGTTTGCACGACCAAATTATCAACGGGTAACATCTCCTCAGAGAATCATTACAACTAGTTAACACTGATACTTACATAGTTCTTATTTTTACCAGTAGTTAGAGTCTAGGTAGTTTTTTGTGATTTGTCTTGTTACCATTTCGTGAGTTTCAGCTTGGCTACCATATCCTGAGATTCACAAATTAAAATAGAATAAATTATATTTATTATTATATTTAGACACTATATTGCTAGTGCCTATAAGTGGTAGGACTTCAGTTAGAGTATGATGTAAGGTTCCAGGTACATATTCTCTACTTGTTACCTGTGAAGTATAGTCACGCGAGTACGAAAACATATCATCAGAACTGTAGTCAATACGATTCTTCTTATATACTGCGTAGCCATAGAAAACACTGTGGGTAGCAATTAAATATTACTTTTATGATATATAGATAGTAAAACTTGGTATTTATATAACAGTTTGATTGCGGAGCAGTTGGTGAATACAATACATCTTAAAATTATAGATCTTAGGCCAAATAATCTCTTATTATATTGGAAAGCAAAGTACACCAAATTCCGTATTTGATAACTATCTTGGGATTATTTTAATAAATTCTTAGTCCAGTTTGAAGCTCCCATAAAAATTGAATTTCTATCCATATATATTGTCACATTTCTCAACCTACGCAGGGTTATAATTTATTATTATTGGCTGAAACAAATTAGGCACTCTGAGTTTTACATTAGGCTCTTTTTCAACACAGGTGGCACTAGTGGGTAGAAATTTTTTCTGCAATCCTGAGTTTACGCTTTATCTGTAATACATCATCTTACAAATAATTTTCATCGAAATTTTATTGTAATGGCACATTGTTTATTAAATGGAAAAAGGTGTATTGTGTGAAATATGTTTATTTTACATCGAAGCAAATTTATTGCATGTACTACTTGAACATGTATGTACGTAAACTTACAAACTGACAGACAAATTACAATTATTATTACTTCATTTCTGTACTTTGTCTTACTTAGGATGCCCATTGAGTGTTAAATACGTATTAAATACACGTTAATTCCGTAGATATTTTCTTTTAAAAATGACTATCAACGTAAGCATGATATTCTACAAGCTAAAACTGTAAGATAAAGAAATAAAATTATCTGTTTTACTCATTAAAATTTTTTATTCTAATAATTTGTAATATTCACAAGCTGCCGTTTGGACAAATTTTCCATGTCCATGCAAAGGTTTGTGTTAGAAATATTAATTAATTATATTATTTTAGAAACACTAGATTTATTTTTCATTTGGTTCAAATTTTTTGTTTAATTAAATTTCAAGTCATTCTGGTTCTCGTTATATCAGAGCATCTTGCATCCAACATCCTCATAATATATTGTATAATTATCATGAATTTATGTAACTTTCCTTTCTACAATATGATCTTATCTCCCTACAGAATGAATTATTAAATGAATTTATAATATAAAAACTAACTTATTATAAATTTTTATAAATGTGCTAAATTATCTGGTGACATAACGTTTTAGAGTGATTTTCTCATTAAAACAGTTGATTTCAAGAAGTTAGTTTAGAAAATGTAAGCGAAATAATTATTAATTTAAAAATGATATTACTCTTAATAGACCTTTTCTCAAATTTCACATTTTTAATCCATTAGTACCGATACTACTAGCGAAAGGGTCATTGTACCATTGGTAGCACAGGGAAAAAACCAGTTATTTTAAAATATTTAAATCTTTAGATAACTTTTGGAAGATATGATTGTAAAAAATTATGTTTCCAAAGATTTGTTCGAATAAAAGTTTTAAATCAGATAGCCAATATCTTTAAAATAATTATGAGATAAGCATGCGCTATCTATAAAATTTAATTTTACAATAGACTTCAATAATTGTTTACTAATATACTAAACCTTATGAGATTATTTAAAGGTTGTCTTTTATTTTTTAATTTAAAACTACGAAATTTCTGGTTGGTTAAAAAACATTTGGTGCTGTGTATTTTTTGCCGTTTCATATGAAAATAAGATCCAAACGCATTTCAATTAATTAAATGATTCAATAGTTTTCATTTAGTATTTTATGACAACCCAACAGGGTTAATAAACACTTGGCATTAATTTCAGTTAATCATGTTTTTGCATCTTAAATCTTTAACATCGCATTGATGTTGTTTTTCCATTATTTCTCCAGCATAAAATATGATTTAATAATACATTTCGTAAATTAACATGTTTAATCTAAACATAATTTGTATATTATTTAACACATGGACTGAAAAGTCCCGGGCATAACAAAGAAAACATAGTTTTTTTGGTTCAAAATTAGCTTTATTCATCAACGTAATCTCCATCAAGAGCAACGCAATCATTCCAGCGCCGCTCTAACATTTCAATACCACTTTTGTAGAACGATTTATCTTTTGCCTCAAAATAGGTCTCAGTTTCAGCGATAACCTCATCATTCGTGCGAAATTTCTTACCGGCGAGCATTTTTTTCAGGTCTGCGAACAGCCAGTAGTCGCTGGGAGCCAAATCTGGCGAAAAAAATCCGGTTTGTTACGTTTAAACATGGCCAAACACTGCTCAGAATCATCAACACGTTCAACCCAAACGCGGCACCCACTTTGAACAGAGCTTTCTCATAGTCAAATGCTCATGCAATATAAAGCCAACACGTTCTTTTAATATCTTTACGATGTCAGCTAACTCACGCAACTTCTCTTTTCGATCATTCAAAACGATTTTGTGGATTTTTTTTATGTTTTCTGGTGTTACCGCCTCATTTGTACGTCCACTGCGTTCTGCATCATCGGTGTCTCTACGACCACGTTTGAAGTCAGCAAACCAACGTTTTATTGTTGTTTCTGATGGAGCGGAGTCCCCATAACACTTTTCAAGCCATTGCTGTGCTTGAACGGTATTTTTTCCCATCAAGAAGCAGTGTAAAATTAAAACACGAAATTGTTTTTGATTCATTGTTTTGATAATAACAAAAGTAGCGTCACTCTTAGCACAATAACTCACAAACTAATGAATAGAATATCTTGAAATTTTAACAGCTTTTGAAGGTTAGTATTAACTGGAAAAAAGGTGACTGCAATAAAACTAGCACCATCAATGTGTTATGCCCGGGACTTTTCAGTCCATGTATTATTTAATTTTGTAGGAGGTATAATATCTGCCAGGCAGATCGTCTTGAAACATTTTCAATAAAACATTTTTTGACGATTATAAACAATTAACAAATCTTTAAGAACATTATTTATTAATTTTTTTCCCATAATATCTTCCACAAATTATCTAAAGATTTAAATATTTTAAAATAACTGGTTTTTGCACTATACTACCAATATTACGATGACCCACCACGTATAATTCCATTTATTGGCAAATTAATGAATTGTATTTGGGCAAGAGGTTCATTTGTGAAGGTATTACCTGCTATTAATTTTAAAATTTCTTCATTAAAAGTAAAACATTATTTTTGACATTGTATAATATTCCATTTTTTTATACTCGACATAATATGCCAAAGTATATTAGTTTTAGTCGAAGTTTGTAACTCTAGAAAATATTGACCACACTAACAAAATTTGTGTCGAATCAAGTTGTGTAAAAATGAGATATTTTTTATGAATGATAATTTTCGATTTTATTATTAAAAAAATTCTTAGTTCATGAAAAGTTAATTGGGCATCACTAATGTCATAAAAACTTTTACAAAAATTAGGTATTATTTCCAGAAAAGCGCGTTTATTCTGTCTCATTTGTATGCTGACTTTGGAGTAAAGGAAGACAAGGGTGGTTAAAAATGAGACATTATGTTTTCAGATTCATAATTAAGCTTTTTTAAGGTTCGGTAGCTCAAAGAGTGCTAGGTTAAATTAAAAGATGCCATTTAAGGATTTATTTTATTAAAATTTTCAAAAACAACATATTATTTCTTTAAAAAAAACATCATATATCATAAGGAACTTATTTTAAAAATCACTTGTAATAAATTTAGTGTACATTTATCAAAACTAATAGCGAACACTAGTTTCTGGGAAATTCTGACAGTTTTCCTATAGAAATTTGGAGGGTTTGAACCACCGACAAAATTTCTTTCTGCGAAGGATCCCCATTTGGCCATCACTGTAATTTTTTTGGTAAAATCTATTTATTATTCTTGGGATAAAACTTATTTTCGACCACGTGTAGAAACGTTTTTATTTTGTTGGGTTTACTTGACTTTATTTATTGATTCGAAAAATTTTTGAAACAATACCTATCAAAGATAAATAGCCCTCCGTAATTAAAATAAAAGCTTTTAGGGGGCCTTTTTCAGTATACGGTTTTGTTTTTGGTATATAAATTCTAGGTATTTTAACTGATAAACCATATTTGGGTTCATGTTAACCACCAAAATAACCCAGAGCTGTCTCAAATTTGCCCCAGCAATCATCTTAAATTTATCCCATGCAATAAGATAATACTCAGTCTTCACCGGTTTATACTATACTTGTTGAATGTAGCTTAGATAGTTCGGCACAATGTGATCTTAAAACCGCGACTATTTTCGAATACATTCAATTGCTTAATGAAGTATTACAACAAATGTTATCCGATCAATTTAAAAAAATTTTATTGCGTAAAATACGATATGTTGTAATGACATAAATTATTAAACTTAAATATCAAAGATTAGTGTTGGAATAAATTTGTACACTTAGTTTAAAGTGTAATAATATTAATTAGTCATTTAGATCTTCCAAATGTTAGTTGAAATATAAAATAAATACATGACTGTCTCATCTTTACCTAAAATTTATTGTGTCTCATTTTTACACTACTTGACTCTCCAGGTAGGTATGAACACCTACCTGTATTAATTAGTCCATTTTCGTTTTTCCATCCGTCTGTTTATATGTCCATCATCAAGATAACGAGATATAATGAGCTGAAATTGTGGTAGCCAAAAAGAGATCTAAAAAATTAGTTAAAAAGTACGTGAATGAACAAAATCGGTCCATTGGATCTATGATCGTAAAAATAAAAATCGTAAAAGATTGAAAAATAAAAAATGTTTGTATTTTCAAAGCAAAAAACTTTTATCTAAAATATTTTTTTGTAAACTGTTTATATTCGCCACAATTTTAGCTCAAATTTAGCTAATAAAACATAATTTTAATACATTTATTATTCTATTTTATGATTGTATGAACTAAGTACTGAGTGTATTTTATTAATACTAATGATTGAAAATAGTTCAAATAATGATACTCTAATAATTTCTAAAAAATAATATAAAAAATCGTGACAATTCGTTCACGCATCGCATTTTTCCCATGATTTTAATGTGAGAAAATCGTTTCACAACGTTGAACCCACTTTTAGTTTAATAATTAATTTTGGTTCAAATTTCTACGATAATAATTTATTAAATCCATAACTTGTTTATTTTTATTTTTTAATTATATTTATTTTATGTAAGTAAAATTTTACCATCACGACATTTACCTTTCTGTTTCATTTTATTATTAAGGGTCGTTTATCGTTCTATAAAAAAATTATTTTACAATTTTTAAGATACTTCACAACAAAAGAAAGAAGTTAATAAACATGGAACGATGCTTTCTGAAGATTATGCAGAGATCGTGGATGAGGAAGGAGATTACTCAACCCCTGCAAGTAAGAAGATATTAAAATAAATGGTATTAAAATTATAACAGGCAATTTTCTAAGTATATTGTTGAATTTTAGCACGAAATTATGAATTAATACGTGATCAAATTGAGTTGGGTGAAATTATCGGTGAAGGACAATTTGGTGATGTACATAAAGGTACTTATAAATCATTACGTGATGGTTCCATTACACCGGTAGCTGTAAAAACATGTAAAGTGGAAGCAGATTTTTCTACAGCTGAAAAATTTTTGGAAGAAGCTTGTAAGTAAATCATTTAAATAATATTTTAAAGTTTCCAAACCAAACATTTTTTTGTTGTTATAGACATCATGCAACAATTTGATCATCCGCATATTATTAAATTAATTGGTGTATGTTCGCAAAATCCAATATGGATTGTTATGGAATTAGCTAAAATTGGTGAACTACGAGCCTACTTACAACAAAATAAACAAAGACTTGATTTAGGTCACTTGTTACTATATTCATTTCAATTGTCGACAGCTTTAAGTTATTTAGAATCTAAAAAATTTGTTCATCGTGATATTGGTAAGTTTTGTTTAAAACATTGTTCTATTAATTATTTAATTTTCTTTTCCCAATTCTTTTGTAGAAATTAAGGAAGTACGAGCACCAAGGCAACTTTTGATAAAAGGCTTGATTTTTTTTTTAATACAAAGTTTAAATATGTCTAAACAAATTCCAAAAATTTGAAGGAGATTGCCCGATCATTTAAATAAATAATTAACTTTAAAGTTGAGCAATTTAACATTGGTCTTATGGGGTAACCTTCAAACATTGATACATTTCTGTATTTTTCTCGTAAAACTGTCGGTGAATATTTTTAAAAAACTTATGGATGAAAGTAAATATATTAGTGATAAATTTAATTCAAAAACATTTACACTTGCCCGACTAATTAAAGTGTATTAATTAAAAGAAAAATAAATGCCGCCACTAGCCAATGTTAAATGTATATCTATATATTGAAAAAAATCATATGGTTACTGCGTTCCCCTTACCGCGCTAGAGTCGATACCTATCCCCACACCGCCTAGCGCTCGTACTACCTTAATCTAGGATTTATAAGATTAAAAAATAATAATAGCTTAGTTCTTTTAATTTGTCAATTATCAAAACTCGACTGGACAATTATAAAATAAAGTCAAAGTATATTAATTTTATTCTGAAGTTTGTAACGCTAAAAAATAATCAGTCAACTAGTTATATATTTATAAAAATTAGAAAAACTTATTTTTTGTATTTGTAATAATTTTTTCGATATATTTCAATTATAAAAATACATTATAAAGTTTTATTAAATAGAATATAATAATATTATGAAAGCACATTATAAACAGGTTCATTAAAACTATGAAAAATTAGATTTTAAAAGCTATGTTAAGCTATTCGTTCTCATTTTTAATATTTATAAACCTCCATGATTTCATCCTCGTTTGCTTAAAACGTGAAGAATTTCCATGTGTAATTTGCAAAACAAAACTAATTTATCTAAAAACAAAACTAATAAATAATTTATCTATTTTTTTCAAATATATCATGGAGTTCCTTAACTGTCAACAATAAATTGTGAATAATTGACTTGAATTTTTTGAAAAATATCTACGATAGATTTTTATCGTAGAAATTTGAAAAATATTGGACTTCAAGTATACATACAAAAATTGAAAAACTTTAGAACCCAGTTAAAAAGCACTTAGATATTTATTTTTTGTTTTATTTTTGAAAACAAATATTATAAAATTTGGAAAAAGCATGATGGTTTCCAAAATTTAATTTAAAAATTATTAACTTTAGAAAAAGATCTTAGAAACAATTTCTAATCAGAATTTTTCCAACTTTAAAATTTGTTATTTTTAACGATATTTTCATAAATTGTTTTTGAAATTGTTTATAAATCAAAAATTTTACTCCTCATCACTTCTATGCTAAGAATATCATATCAATATTTGTCCTTAGAGTTACAACAATAAAAAGATTTATCCAAATCAGTCTCACTATGTAGTTCACTATAACTAAATTTTGATGTAATTATTAGATTGAGTTCATGATGAAACAATTTTTTTCAGCTGCGAGAAATGTTCTTGTGTCATCACCGAATTGTGTAAAATTAGCTGACTTTGGTTTATCACGCTGGGTTGAAGAACAAAGTTATTATAAGGCTTCAAAATGTGTGTTACCAATTAAATGGATGGCACCCGAATCAATTAACTTTCGTCGATTTACAACGGCCAGTGATGTATGGATGTTTGGTGTATGTATGTGGGAAATATTAATGTTTGGTATAAAACCATTCCAAGGTGTAAAAAATACAGATGTCATTGGTAAAATTGAAAATGGTGAACGTTTAGCATTGCCAGCAAATTGCCCTCCTCGATTATATTCCCTAATGAGTCAATGTTGGTGTTATGAACCAAGTAAACGGCCTACATTTAAAAATATTAAAGAAGTTTTAAAGTAAGTATATTATATATGAAAAGGCCTCCCCCCTCGTATTCAGCCATTAAAAGATGATCTGATCCATTTTATGTTTTTTTAGATTAGTCTCGCAAAATGATAAATTAAATATAGACCGCCAATATGCCCGTAATAAAAGCACTGATGAAACACTAGTTTTTCGATTCAATGTACCAATAGCGAGATAAATTTTTGTTTAATTATAATATTTATTTTAATAAATTTTGTCGATTAATATTAAGAAAATTGAAATTTTTAATATTAAGTTTGTAAAAACAAAATTTTACTATAATTTACCATCTGAAAAAATTTTTTGATTAATATTTTGAAAGGCATTCACTGTTTAAATTCTCAAACACAAAATTTAAATTTTATCTGAAAAAACGCAGTCACACAAATGATGAAAACTGAAATTCATTAGTTGTCGACAGTTCATAGTTATTCTATGATCTAAGAATCCAACCTATGATTGTGTAAAGTCGCAAATGCGTACTGATTTAGTAATGTCTATAAAGGGCATTAAACTTGTAATAGATACAGTGTTTCATAATATTACAATAATTAATCACATTTTTGTTGTCTATGGAAAATAGTCAGCGGAGTGTGTTATGAGTAGTAATTATTTTTGCTTCTACATCGCTGACGTCTTAGCATGAATCTCCTTTATTTAACTTGCATTATTATGAAAAAAAGTGCAATGCTTGCAGATTGCCATATTGCTGTCTCTATTACACTTGCAAGGGACATTTCTCACTATGGCAAATTGCAGTAATTTACTAATTGAACTTTAGTCTAGTATTTTTACATAAGATCACAATTATTTATTCTATGCATACAATGTGTTCGCTGGAGTTTTTTTTAATGCGCTTGCGTTCGAAATAGTTTTATGCCCATGTCAATTTATTTAATGGAAACGTGAGCGATAATTAAAAAAATGTTTTTGACAAAATTTTAACTGACTTTTTTCATTTTTTATGTTTTTGTTCATTTTTTATGTTTTTTTAATGAAACATGCACTGTGAACAGGTTTTTGTTCATGGCAACATGCGCATTATAAAAAAACGACAACAAATATAGTCATAAATTATTTATAGCCCATAATTTTGACTGTGTTCGGAAAGAACAACTTCGGGGTAGATATGATGTCACAATATTGCATTTTGGGAATTTTTGAAAAAGCCAACAGGAACAGTTATTGGACATTCATGCTAACGATCACTCTAACTACCGGTATAATTAAGAACTATTTAGAACTACCAAAATTAAACACCATAGACATAAAATTTGTAATAAATGAAGTGTTTCTTAATAAAGTATTGTGTATAATATATTACAAGAACTAATCAAATTACTAGAAACTGAAAAATATTAAATAAATCTAATTACAAGAAACTTTTGTAATCAATGGAAAATAGTCAACTAAATGTGTTATGAGTAATTATTTTTACTGCTATGGCACTGAAATCTTAGCATGAATAAATCTCCTATAAAGTTTTAAATAAAAATAATAATTAAAATTAAAACTTTGTTGTTTTATTTAAATATTAATAAGTGTAAAAAAGTTTAAACAAAAACTAAATCTTCCTCATTGATATGACATAAAAAGCGGGTATTTTGTCATGATACATATTTGTATTTTTTGTGTACTGTATTCTAATTAAAAAAATTAATTATAAAAAAATATTTCTAGTGAAATTCTAATGGAAGAACAGTCTCAACAACAGGAAACGATGCGGCGAGAAAATAGACGCGTCCAAGCTATGTCATGGGGATCTGGATTAATGGACGAAGCACCACCAAAACCAAGTCGATTACCTCTTCAAGGTAATTTTAAATAATTTATATTTTAAAACAAGAAAATTATTATGTATAAAATAAGGAAGATGCGTTACTTTTTTTACTATTTTCTTTTTTATATCAAAGTTTAGACTAAAATAAAGTAAATAATTTGCTATTTTTGGCTCTCAAATTCAAATGATAGTAACCTTATTGCAGATGTTCGAGGATATAAGGAATTATACTTCATGAAAATATCTAACGATTTTAAGATTTGAGATAGCTGTAATTCAATATTGTTAGAACAAAATTCGATAAAATATTTTAAAATTTTATAGCTTATATCCATTTTTTATACATTTAAAAGTTTCTATACATAATTCTTCTTCTTCTTGCTTAGCTCTACAGCCCTTGGTGGGCCTTGGCTTTCTCTACAATAGAGTTCCACGTTCCTCTCTCCTTTGCTTTAATTTCAGTTCTTTATTTTTAATTTTGATAAGTCTTCCTGAACTTGATCGAGCCACCTCAATTTGGGTCTACCTCTTTTTCTCGTATTGAATAATTTTCCCTTCATGATTTTCTTAGGCATGCTCGTTTCTTCCATTCTTTCAACATGTCCAATCCATTGTATTCTTTTAGCTTTTATGAATTTTATTATGTCTTTTCCTTTAATTAATTTGTCTATTTCAAAGTTGTATCTTTTTCGCCAGATGTTATTTTCTTTTACAGCCCCATATATCTTTCGAATTATTCGTCGTTCAAAGTTTCTTAATATATTTTGGTCTCTGTTGCTCAAAACCCAGGTTTCTGATCCGTATGTCACTATTGGTCTTATAAGAGTTTTATAAATTAGCATTTTACAACTTTTTGAAATTAATTTACTTCCTAATAATCTAATATTTGCAAAAACTGCTTTGTTTCCATTTTGAATTTGTTTATTAATGCACTCATAAATTTCACATTTATTGTTGATTTCATTTCCCAAATAAATAAATGTATTTGTTCCTTTAAATGTTTTATCATTAATTTTTAGATCTTGTATTTCTCTTCTTTCATCAGACCTTGACATGGTCATGAATTTTGTTTTGTTTTCATTAATTTCTAGACCCATTTCCTTTGCATTTGCCATTAGATCTTTTACAAGTTGTATTAGACTATTTTTTGTTCTTGCAATAATAACTATGTCGTCTGCATATGCACATATTTGTGTTGATTTGGTGAATACAGTCCCTCTTTGGTCAAATGGTTCAATTGCTAAGTGCAAGGCAATGTTGAACAGCACAGCTGACAATGAATCACCTTGCTTTACACCTTTGTTGAATTCAAATGAGTCGCCAGTTTTTCCACTTATATTTATACTGGCCTTGGTGTTTTTCATTGACATTTTTGTAAGTTTTATCAGTTTTGCAGGTATACCAAATTTGCGCATTGCTTCATATAATTTATCCCTGTTGATGCTGTCAAATGCTTGTTTAAAATCGATAAAAAGCATGTATAAATCAATATTAAATTCATAAAACCTTTCTATAACCTGTCTAACTACAAAAAGTTGATCTACTGTTCCCTTATTTTGTCTAAATCCACATTGATATTCTCCTATGAAATTTTCCACATATTTCTTAATTTTATTTGCTAAGAGACTAGACAAAATTTTATATGTTGTGTTTAACAAGGTTATCCCTCTGTAATTTCTGCAGTCCAATTTGTCGCCTTTTTTATAGATAGGACAAATGATTCCTATGTTCCATTCCTCTGGCATAATTTCTGTTGTCCAAATTTTTCTAATTAATTTATAAATTATTTCAATTAGTGCAGCTCCACCATATTTTATTAATTCGATGTTAATACCATCTGTCCCTGAAGCTTTGTAATTTTTCATTATCTTGACACAGTTTTCAATTTCTTCTTTTGATGGTGCGAAATCTTCCTCTTCTGCCTCTTGATTTTCCCCATTATGGGTTTCCTCATCACTTACATCTACATTGGTCTGCATATTCTCCTTAGTTAACAATTCCTTAAAATATTCTGTCCACCTTTCCATAACTAGTTTCTCTTCTCCTATTACTTTACCATTTGCACCTTTACATCCATTTATTTTTGGTTGAAATGCTTTAGTTTGAAAGCTCATTGCTTTGTACAGCTTTCTTCTTTCGTTTTGCTTTTGTAATGAATCAATTTCTAAAATCTGCTCCTTTAACCAGTTCTTTTTCTTTTTCCTACAAACCTTATCTGCAATTCTGCGCATTTCTTTATATTTCTCAAAGTTATTCCTCGTCTCTCTTTGTATCATAGCTTTTCTAGCATCATTTTTGTTCTTAATAGCATTCTCGCACTCACTATCAAACCATTCTTTATTTTTTATCTTTTTTCTTTCTCCAACCTTTTTTCCAGCAGCTTCTATAATGAGTGCTTTGGCTCGGTTCATCTTTCATCGTTCATCGTTCATCGTTCCTCAATTTCATCTTGATATTCTTTCTGTACTTCATGACAATTCGTTAATTTGTCAATATTCCAGTGCTTTTTATTGGATAACACACTTTCCAATTTACTAATCTTTTCCCGTATTTTCACTTTAACCAAATAGTGATCAGAGTCACAATTGGGGCCTCTACAAGCCTTTACATTCATAATTGAGGAAGAATGTCTAACCATAATCAAAATATGATCAATTTGATTTGTTTCATCTGTGCCGGGTATTCTCCATGTCCCCAAATGAATATTCTTATGTGGAAACATGGTGCTTTTAATAAACATTTTATTTCGAGCAGCAAATTGCGCCAACATGTTTCCATTTTCATTTGTTTCACAATGTTTTGTATAAATTTCAGCAACATCTTTCAAATAGCTTTCTCTTCCAATTTTTGCATTAAAGTCACCCATTATAATTTTAGTATCGTATTTTGGTGCCCCATTAAAAGTGATTTCTAATTCTCTATAAAAATCTTCTTTCTCATTTTCATCCTTTTCTTCTGTTGGTGCATGTGTAGAAATAATTGTAATGTTTCTAAACTTTCCCTTCAGTCTTATTCTACATATTCTTTCATTTACAGCCTCGTATTCAATTAAACTCTTTCTCATCTTCTTTGAAATCATGAACCCAGTTCCAAATTGCGTGAAATTTCCTTCCGCACCACTATATATCACAGTAAAATCAGTTTTATCAATTCTACCTTTCCCATTCCATCGAATCTCTTGAAGTGCAATTATTTCCAAATTATATTTTAACATTTCATCAGCGATTTCCTTCATTCTCCCAGGTCTTTTCATAGTTCTTACATTCCATGTTGCCATATACCAATCTCGTTTCCGTTTATCTGTTCCAGTCCGTATTCCATTAGAGACAGTCCGTTTATTTCTATCTAGAGACTTCGCAACAGTAGTTTTTTTACGGAATGTGGTCGTTATACATAATACGAAATTATTTAGTTGATTTGGGGATATATTGAAGTATTACAGTCACGCAGTGTACTATTATAGTCATACAGTACATACAGTTACTAAAAAAGAGTTTTTTTCAAAAGTTCTTCATTACTATTACGTTTAAAATATATGAATAATTCAGTACAATTATATATTTTAAACGTAATAGTAATGAAGAACTTTTGAAAAAAAATCTTTTTTAGTCAAAATGTGTTTTATTAATTACTGTCGCAACCAAATTATTTTTTAGATTATAATTTGATGAATAGATAAAATGGGCTACATACTACAAGAATTCTTTTGAACCTTTTTACCTTTTTATTTCACGAAATTTTCTAGATCGTAAATGAAAATAATTTATTCTATTGTTCTAGGTGTTGATTCTACGTCTACCAATAGTTTATCATCATCATTAGGAGTGAATTTAAGTCCTGTATCGCAAACCAGCGGTCCACAAACGTATATCGTTGCACAAAATACAGAAGTTTTAAAACATTTATTACGTGAAAATGAAAGTCGTGGATTATGTCCATCAGCATATACAACACCTGCCTCGGTATTTAACACCTTAGCTGTTGATTTTGTTGAAAAAGATCAAGGTCCCGTTCTAGCTACAGCTCCAATACCCGTCCAAACTATACATAGTTTAGATCCAATTATTACTCCAATTACAACCGTTAACAATGGTGATGATATTGGCCTAAAATCACAATCTTCTAGTCAAAAATCTAGTCCACAACATTCATCACCAAAAATGAATTCATTAGATCGTAAAAATATGTCACCAAATTCACGCATAAGTTCGTTAGAACGTGGCGCAGGCTCAAAATTTAGTTCATTAGATAAAAACTTGTATAAGAAAAGTTCTTTAGAACGCTCCAAGCATAATTCGCTTGAACGTGACAATAAAAGTTGTCGATCATTTGATTCTGACTCTCGAAATACTTCGAAAACAAATTCCTTAGAACGTAGCATGACTAAAACTTCAGTTGATTCTAGCCCAATGTCAACATCATCGTCACATATTGAACAACAACATAACACAATGTTTTCAACATGCTCCAAAAAAATTGAAAACTTATCCCACTGTGAACAAAATATTCCTATTCGGCAATACCCCTGTTTCCAACAAAAAGTTGCCACTGAATATGTTTATCAAGATCAACAACCAGAAAATATTTATGATTTTGGTGGGGCAAATGTTAAAAGTTGTGCTCATATTAAAAATAATCAACATTTTGCTCAATATCCTGCTCCAAATAAATATGTTTTACCCCAATATCATGATAATATCGATGTGCAACATTCAACCGCATCACAAATTGCTCAACAACTACAACAATTACCACAATCATCTCGTTTAAAACAACAATTTAGTGTAACACAAAGTCGACCAATACAAAATTTGAATCAGTCACAGGTGTGAGATTATTCGGATTGATTATGAGTGCCAAATCATTTTTTTTTTGTTGTTGTTGTTGTTTTTGTTGTTTTTTTTTTTTTTTTTTTTTTTTGTATGCACTTTGAAAAATAAAATAGCATGTAATCATTTTGTTTGCATTAAATACTTGATTAAGTGAAACTTCTTTATATAGTAAATCAAATAAGAGATAGTAAAACATTTTTAGTTAGAGTTAATTTAAGTTTTTACTTTTAAAACATAAAAATTTTTATTTAAAATATTTTCCATTAACCAAAAACTTAAGATTTATTCTGTTGAAAAATTTAATAGAAAAAACTTGTAACAGAATATTTTTTGATAATTAAAAAAAAAAAATAAAGTTAGTAATATTAATAGTTTTTTTGTTTTCTTTTCAAGAGCTTGCAGTAGAAAACAGTTTTTTTCTGCTTGTAATATGAAAGCACTGTATAGCCTTCAACGAATCACTAAGTCGGTCAGTCTATACAAACTGATTTGTACAAACATAATACTTCAGTATTCTAAAGTTTATTTATCTGTAAATTTGACAAGAAGTTTCACTTTCAACGTGTATTTCCAAAAGCGCTCACTCTTTTTATCTTTATTTTTGACCGAAAATTAGTAGATTATTTATTTTTTGCGTGTTAAAATAATAAAATAATATAATTTTGGCTTTGAAGCTTGAAATGCAGTGCATCATGTACGTGTGCGCATTTTTATACAAAATGCATGACTTTAGAATTATATTCCTTATGCCCCACCTGTTTATTATTATTTTCACCCATTTCCATTACAAAACTAAGAATGTAGTAAGAAATAAATAATTTGTAATGATTTTTTAATTGCATTTTAAAAATAATGAACATTTTCAATGAGTAAACAATTTATTTGGAATTATTGAATTTAAACTTATCGATATAGATTGTATTAATTTATTCTGATATTTCATAAAATTTTATTGAATTCTATTTGAAAAAAATTATATAATTGCCGGAACCCATATTTTTCACATCAGTATATTCCACATCAAAATCGTAATTAGTGAACTCAAAAATGCCCGAGTGTCAAAATTAGTAATTTTTTTAAAAATATCATTTTTATCAGTAGGCTGGATCGAGCTTTTTGATTTTTTTTACTTTGATATCGATGCCCCGATTCCAAAATGTATCTCTTAAGTACATTTTTGGACTAAAATGAGTATTTATACATAGTATACTATGAAGTTTATGCTTCTTAAAACTTTCTGTTGAGTCGCGAATTTTATAATATATTCTTCATAAATTCAATAGATCCAAATGCAGAGTATAAAAACTTATTATTTTTCTTAACTTTTTTTTACTTAAGTCGAAAATTTATTATAAATTTTTTATTTTTCAGGCATTACATAGTTTTCAAAGTAATTTATATGGTGATGATATGTTAGATCGTAATCATGATAATAGTTTAGATTATGAACAACAATTATTAGAACAAAGACTTCAAAAACAATTACGAGAATCCGAGGAGGATTCAAAATGGTTACAAGAAGAAGAAATTAATTTGGTAAGTTTTTCTCGTGAATAATTATTCGATTATTTTAAAACGGGATTTGATGAATTAGTGAATTTGTTATATTAGATTATATTAAGATTAGATTCACATTAAAACAATTGTGGTAACTAGTGTTACAAAACGGTAGTACTATTCTTATAATTAATCCTCAAGTCTAATTAGTTACTGACGGCTACGCAATTAAACAACATTGGTGGTTTTCACCTTTTTCTTACCTAATCTATGAAAATATTACATTCAACATGTCCACCCAAAACTAACAACTGGCGACCATCGTTTACCCTTGTTTAAGTGACTTTTCACGCAATAAATAAAAAAAAATGTCTTATGAAAGAGGCTTTACATGATCTAAATCATCAATCGTCTAAATCACCAATCGTTTTAATAAAATTTCTTAGAATAAATTAGAATATGTATAAAGAGTTTTGAGCAAATAACTCTACTTTGATCGATATTTTGTAGATGGCTTGGCTTTTTTTATATTTATTTTCAAATTATACATAAGTTTTTATATAAAATCTAATTCATTTTTACAGAAAAAACGTTTATCAATAATTACAACAATGTCAGAAAATTCGGATTGTACAGAAACATTACCAACAAGTCCCAAAAATACGTATAGTAACAGCAATCCATGTCTAACAACTACACACGGACAAAAAATACCATCAAACATTCAAAACTTAAGTAATAGCTTTTCAAATGTTAATTTGAATAGTTCCCTTAATCATCAGTTCTATTCAGGTGGTGGTGGAACGTCATCTCAAACTAGTTCAAAGAGTCATTCACCAGCGAACTCAGCATGTAGTACATTAACAATGACAAAAAATAATCATCATTATCAATCTGAATCTCCAAGTCAACAGTCATTATCGCTTGAGAATGATGAAACGCGATCAAATGAACAATCAACATCAGATAAAACCGCAATTAAGGTAATATTAAATATTTCAACTTTTTGACACATTTTACTTAAATAGTTCAATCAAGAAAGAATTTACCACATAGACGTAGAAAGTATCTGATAGAATGCAAACTATGAAGATTTTATACAAGCTTCCAACTTTATAAAGGACGCATTAACCATAACTATAATATTATACTATTATACATATTTACGTACCATCCTCGATAGCTTAATTGTTACTAAAGACTAACGTATACGTAGTGTTAGTATGAAATCTTGAGTAAGCAGTGTCAATAGCTCAGCAGTCAAGACATGGTTGCACACTTGCCTTTTCTTTACATTAAAACATAATCATTTAGTTCTGTTTTTGCTAGCTAATTAACGAATAAAAATTATTTTTTAAATCAATTTCGTAGATTTTAAAAATTACGAGTACATTTTTAACACAATATAGAACTGAAAGTTATTCGAAATTAATAGACAGCTTTATTATTAAAGAAAAGTTTTGTTTTGTAACTAATTTCTTTATTTTTATAGAAAATTGAACCAACTCCAACAGCTGATTTGGATCGTACCAATGACAAAGTTTACGATTGTACTACGCAAGTAGTTAAAGCAATCATGGCATTATCACAAGGTGTACAACAAGCATTTGCACATCAATATTTAGAACTAGTACGAAAAGTTGGTCTAGAATTGAAAGCATTACTTACAAGTGTTGATTCATTAGTATCAATATTCCCAGCAACAGCATACAGAGAAGTAGAAATGGCTCATAAAGTATTATCAAAAGATATGGCTGAATTAGTCAATGCAATGAAATTAGCACAAAATTATGCGAACACTACCCTGGATGCTGAATATAGAAAGTACGTTTTTTTATAACTTCAATAATAAATATCCAGTGAAATTCGATAAAACAAATCCTTATACAGACCCTAAATATTTTTTAAATTGAATCTAACTTCCTTATTTTGATTTGAAACATACTATTTTTTAAAGGTTGTTTCGTAAGAGCGACACTAGAAAGAAAGCTTAGCTATATCATGATTATGTCTATCAATATATATATTTTTTTAATTTATGTTTGTAAATTAGAGATTAACTAATAATACTCATTTAACCCACTTTTGACCAAGACTTTTAATAGGAGTGCTAAAATTAAAATAACTATTGTGTACTTTATAATTATCTTGGATTTTTATCTCTAAAAAATTCAAAACTTAATGCAAAGGAAACATATTGTATTGTATAAATAGACTTCAATAAAACAAAGTTGCATTAAAAAAATTTTGGACCTTTTATGCATACTATAAAAAATTATGGACAAGTAAAATTATATAAGAGATTGTATAATATAAATTTTTAAATATGAAGTATGATATATATATATATAATGCCAAATTATCTTTGATAAAACATTACATCAATCACAGCCTTGTTTTAATATTTTACTTTAACTTGTTTATATTTTTTATTATCAAAAATTCTCGTTCTAACGACATTCTTTATAAAATATTAAAACAAGGCTGTGATTGATGTAATGTTTTATCAAAGATAATTTGGCATTATATATATATATATATATATATATATATATATATATATATATATATATATATATATATATATATATATATATATATATATATATATATATATATATATATATATCATACTTCATATTTAAAAATTTATATTATACACTCTCTTAGCAAGTTGTGCGTAAAAAAAATAAAGAATGAATAACAATCCAAACAAGTATCCGTATAGCATTTTTTTCCACTATAAACGTAACCACCTGCGTGGTTAATTACGCACGCAGTTTATTTATGGCTATATTCGAATTAATTGTAAGTGTCCAATACCGCTGACTAAATTATTACTTTTTAACGTTTTCCCGCATCCTTATCTTTATATAAATAAAGCGAACAAGCAATTCAATGCATTTTATTTTTAGGAGCATGTTAGCAGCTGCTCATGTTTTAGCAATGGATGCTAAAAATTTATTAGATGTAGTTGATTCAATTCGTATACGATTTCCTGAAGTTAATCAACGTATATTATTAATGTATATAGAATCATTAGATATGGAGAATATAATTCCCACCACCAATAACGATAAACCAAATACCGATGCTAATGTGGATGAAACTGATCACAATATTGCCAGCAGCACTACTCAGTTACATCTTTATAAATCCCAAAGAACAGTTCCTCAAAATAATCAAGCACAATCCATGTATACTTCATATCGACATCAACAACCAATTAATGCTCAACTTTACACAAATGAAACAGAAATGGCTACTCAAACCAGTAAACTAGATGATTATAACTATAAAGGTAATAATAGTCTTTCATTCTCTGGTAATTATTCTACTTAATTTTGACGTATATCTTTCTTAATCGCTGATAATAAACCTCCTGAAATCCTGTAGATAATTCTAAAACTCAATATTGAAGAATATCAATATTGAAGTATAAGATAACCTATATCAAAAAAAATTTTGCTCTATGCAAAAAATTATTTAAAAATAATTTTCAATGAAACACAAATATTTATTATTTCTTCAGAAAATATTTGAGTTGTTCCGTTGTCGATAAGTTACCTAAAGCGATGTTTTCCCTTAACTATAACTATGGACTCCATTAATGCATCGAGCTAAAGTTGTATTTCTCATAAAGTTTGCTTATCCTGTGGTAATTTTCTTGATCATTATCTTCTATTCGAAAAAACGAAATTAAAAGAAGAAAAATTCGAAAAACACCCCTTTTTTGTGTAAAAAATGCAGCAAAGGGATGCAAATATTAAATAAAAAATCATATGATCAGCTTGCTTATCTTCACAACTTTCATAATCCTTTAAAATAAGGGTGTTATTTTCATTCCTTGAAATTGTATAGCATTTTATATATTCTTGAAAAATATAGGTTTTTTAACTATTTAACAATATCAGGGCATTAGAAAATTTGAATAACAACTGTTTGCATAATGATAATTATTTAAAAAAAAAAAAAAAATTTCATGAAAAATAACGGTGGATTCTACGACAACAGCTTGGATAAAGCTTTTCAAATTTTTTTAACTCATTTCAGAACTAATGAAACCACTGGTACAGATTATTTTCTATACTATTTAAATAATAACAAAATACTTCAGCAGGAAATCCGAAGGGGTAAAGATCGTCAATAGAAGGATTATAGATAAAATTTCCTCAGTTGGATATTCTGTTGTCAATTTATTTTAATTATAAAATTACTTTAATGATGAAAATTGCAATTTGAATATTTTTTATCTGATACATAATGCATTTCCAATGTACTAGTTTATGTGAACTGAATAAAGGATGTTCCAACTCCATATTCCAGCTCCATATGAAGAATTCGATTGATTCAATTGCCCTTTTCATATAGTATCCATTCTTATAGTAAAGTTAATTCTACTCTTCTTACACCTTGTGTTAAATGATTACTGTATAATTTTCTAATTAGAAATTTTTTATATTTATTTGACCGAATGTATTATTTATAAGTCAAAGAAATAAACTGTATTCACTTCCATTAGTATACGATGACCTATTAATCAACTTTCTAACAATTAATTTTCGTTTAAAAAAATAAAGATTTTCGGTTTTTATTTGAAACAATGTCTAAATTTTGTTATCACATTGACCAGTGATATTTTTTATTTAGATACAAAAAATCATTCCATTCCATCAATGACATCGACATCGTCATCATGTTTGGATGATGAACCATTACAAATAATTGAGAATGAAGACGACTTGCATTTAATCAATAATCAACAGTTACCAAAATCTGTTGGATGTACTTATGTTAGTCAACCGATATATGCACATTCACAAAAAATTGCAACAACTAAAAATATCAACAACTCAGATAATAGTTAAATATTAAAAAATATAATATATTTTAATAAATTTTTATTTAATTTTTATTATTGTTTTTTTATTTTTTATTAATTTATTTTTATTTTTTTTAATTTTTTATAAAATATAAATATCGTAATATAAAGCTTTTCGTTAGTGAGATTTTTAGAGATGCTGACTATATTTAAATTTAAAAAAATTTTGGCTTCGAAACAGGTGGATTTGGTACGTAGGTATAATATATCTAAATTTATACATTGTTATTCATTCAATTTTAATATTATATTTTCCAAAAAAAAAATTAAAAAAGTGAGTATATTTAAAAAAATTATTTAGATATACATATTTTAAAATAATGATATTTTAAAATAAAAAAATGTAGTAAAATGAAAATTCATGGCTGCACTTATTTTTAAATATAAATTATCGAAAAAAAACATATTTTAGTTCAATAAAACTTATTCTACTATAGGATTTTCTTCATTAGTCGTATAAAAATTGTTTTCATACAGATATCTTTTAATTTTCTTGAATATACAAAACAGTTTGATGATCGTAGTTTTTTATTTTAACTTATACTTGACCAAACTTTTGTTAGATTGTCATTGGTTGTTTTATGAATTGTTTTTTGAACTTTAAGAAAAAAACAAATAGATTGTATGATAGAAATTTTGATTAAAAATTTGATAAATCACAATTTTCGATATTTTATACCCAAATATAGGTAGAATTGTGAAACTCAAAATTACGAAATACGAATAGTAATGCAGTAGAGTCATGATTTATATAGAGTAATTTTCATTTATCGGGGTGATTTTCTTAATATGTTTGACATAAAATTTACTAACTTTTTTTATGAAAAAAATGTATTTCTATTTAATCTTCCATAAGCTTCATAAAAATCTAATGATAAATTCCTAAAATATTTGACAAATGAATGGAATCTGGACAGAGGACGTACTTGCCCGAGTTACTCGGTTGAGTACTCGTCTGGTGTATACATACTCTAATATAGACTAGAGTAGAAGCCTTAAAAAATGATAAAAAGAAGAAGAAAATTATAGTAGGATAAAACCTATTGGAAACGCAAGATAATATGATGCAAGTAAAGGAAACATAAATTACGGGCGATTTGAGTTCGGGAAGTATGGAAGGGGTGAGTTTTTAAGGATAAAACACGGTTTATTTCGATTTCCGGCAAAACTACAAGTCCTATGGAAAAAAGTTAAATAGCAAAGTTGTAGGTAATAAAAAGATCTACAACTTTTGTATTTACACTTTTTTCACATAATCTCAAATTTTTTCGATTGAAAATTAGGGTGCTTTTTCGATATTTATTCAAAATACGATGAAAAAATCAATATTTTAAATCAAAAAAATTACAATGTATTTGGAACATAAAAAGGTAAGTTTTCACCAAATTTCGGAGAAAAAAAATAAAAAACCAAAAACTTGGTTATTTGAATTTTTCGTATAAATTTTGAGGTTATTTAAAAAAAAGTGTGAATATAAAAGCTTTAGATCTTTTTATTACCTACAACTTTGCCATTTAACTTTTTTCCATAAGACTTGTAATTTTGCCAGAAATTCAGATAAACCGAATTTTACCCTTAAAAACTCACCCCTTCCATACTTCCCGAACTCAGATCGCCCGTAATTTATTTTTCCTTTCATTTTTATCATATTATCTTCCGTTTCCAATTGGTTTCATTCTACTGTAATTTTTTTTGTTTTCAAAAATTATCTACCCTGGTATAAATATGCATACCCGGCTAAATTAATCATATTTAGAATTTTTTTTCTATCAATATGTTCTTTTTTATATTTTTAATATATATTCTGAAAGAAT
Source organism: Chrysopa pallens (assembly GCA_020423425.1). Lineage (NCBI taxonomy): Eukaryota > Metazoa > Arthropoda > Insecta > Neuroptera > Chrysopidae > Chrysopa > Chrysopa pallens. The sequence goes on along the minus strand of CM035591.1, from coordinate 41,048,503 downwards.
GTCCGATGACAGCTAAGAAAAATTGATGAAAACCATTATTAATATACCATTGCAATAATTTTCATTAGATGGCATACATTGATTCAAATAATAGTTAATAAAAAACTTTTCATTTTATTATCTTGGTTATCTTGAAATATGTTTCATTTTAACAGATTCAAATATGATATGCATTATACATGATGCACCATTTAAAATACGATCCTAAATGTTTTTCCAATGAACGCTTTTGGAAAAAGTAATTCGTATAAACTTTGTTTTGCTCGGAACAATATATTTTACTATGAGCTAGATTTTTAGTGTTATTTAAAAGTCAATTCAAACTTAGCTCGATAGAAAATAGATTTTTCACAAGAGATAAAAGATACAGGAATACTTCAGTTTGAAATAATATGCAATCAAAAATTAACATTTTTTTATCAAAGAAATCAAATAAATTATATAGAAATTGAAATCAAAATTCTGCGTGTAATTTTTTACATTAACTCTACTTTATATTTTAAAGTTTTCTTCTATCTCTTACCATAATCAATTATCATAAATTTATGATTTTAATTCTAATTTTAAAACGGATTAGTTTTTACATCAACGTAATCATTTCTGCTTAAATTCAACAAATTATCATTATTCTACATTAAAATTTTATCCTCCATTAACTTTTCAACGACAACAGATCTAAAGAATGGTATTTTAAATTCGACTTGAGTTTTGTACAACAATGCTCATAAATTCGATAAATTGTCATAACTCTACTGTAAAATTTTATTCTGCGTGAACTTTTAAACGACAACAAAACGTATTTTAATTGATTAAATATTGATTTTATATCCTGCTAATAAATAAAATAATGATTTAAAATTTTTTTCTAATTCTTATCCGTCAAGGTTGAATATAATTTTACAGACAAAGATGCACAAGGTAACTATTAAATAACATACATGTAACATAGCGTAATCTTGCGTTTCATAAACTACTAAATAAATTACCTTGCAGAATAATAATTTACATTACTAAATAGGTAAAATATAATGTAACTTACATATTATCTAATTAACATTATTTTTCATTAAATCATTTATATTTAATTAACTCGTTTAAAGGGTTTTGTTTTTTTCTGATAATAGAAATCTATCAAGTATAAAGTGGCTAAAGTGTAAATTTTTGAAAATATTTTTGAATGTCTGCTATGGCTTATAAAATTAAATTAAATTCTAGTCAAATATCGCTAACTACATAATTTAGCAAAATTAATTATTATCGTGGAAGTGTTTTCAAAAAATGTGTAAATAATTGGAATACAAATATAGAAAAATGCTGAAAAAATACAAAATATTATTAAAAATAAATTTTTTTAAAGTATCAAATCAACTAGTTTTCGCCAAATATTAAAAAAAAAAAAATTTTTCAGTATCTCTTTGTACGGTTTCAAAAAATTAATCGTAATTTATGAAAATCATTATATGTAAAAAGATATAATAAAATACAAAACAAAATTTAATTAAAATTGTTTCATTCGTGTGTATATTTATAGAATCGTCAAAAACAATGTCATCAATGCAGTCAAAACAACTAAAAAAGTTTAATAACAAGGAAACGGTAACGTAAAAGCTATTATACTACAAACAGTATAAGTATAACCCTTAGGCATTCAGTTTTCTCTTAAGGGGTTATACGCAGTTGCGAGGCTCAAAAATAACGTTTTTTACGATTTTTTTGTGGACACAGCTTTTATTTATTAAGTACAAGTGATAGTAATTCTGAAAGAGCCTACTTTGAAGAATATAATTGTGTATTACTTGTGTCAAAATATTGATGTGCAGATGATGTCCCGCCTCTGCAGATGATGTCCCGAACGACCTCCAAAAAAACGGCGCTCGGCGGTGAGCACGATTTCGTCGGTTTGGATTATCTGAAATAAAAAAAAAGGTGAATTCTTATAAGGATAGATAAATGCAGGTATTGAACGAAGGAATAAACAAAATTTTCATTTTTGACAAAAAGGCGACAATATGAAAAAAAATTTTCGTTTTCGATGAAATTTTTCGCTCTAAATTGTCAAAAAAAAAAAAAATAGTAAAAAATTTTTTACATCTTATTCCTTCGTTCAATACCTGAAGAATGTATCTAAAAAGATTGTGTTAAAATTTCAGCCCGATTAGTTGAGCCATCTCTGAGAAATCTTGCTCACCGACCCTGAAATGACAGTTTTGAGATAAACGCGTTTAAAGTTTCAGAAGTAGTTTACACATAGGTAAATTTTGTTTTTTTAAACTTACATGGTATCATCGATTCCAAGGCCATAAGAGGGACCTTGTGTAGGATCCTTAGCTTCCAGTAAGGCCAGCTGGCGTTGTCAAGCCATTCTTTCTTCGCGCGTGCTCCCTAGCGATCTCGCGTCAGAGATCATCACACGGTCTGCGTCGTCTTTCTGAGCATAATCATGAGCTGCGGTGCCTAATGAAAGCCCTAATGCACTCATAATGTGTAACAATGATGTTGTACCTTCATTATATGTTGCAGCTGCAATGTAAGCCGCTATTTCAACAACTTTAGAGCCAAATGGAACAATTTTCGGACTTATTTTCCAGACTAGCTGATTGTAACTCTCATTATTATTTTGTGTGAATCCACCTACACATTCTTTTTTAACAATTTCATAGTTATTATAAGGAGCAGCTTTCAGTAACCCAGAATATGTTTTTGAATCGCCATCACCTATATAGTTTTTATAACGAACTTGGAATTTTTCGATTGAACGCTTGAACATTTCAATAACAGAATCGACTTCCATTTTACCTGAAGAGCCCTCGTGATTTGCAGCACAAGTTTTTTATGTTCATCGTACCACTCAGTATACTCTTCAATACCTTTTTTAGGTTTCCAAACCTCACACTGCTTACAGTAAGAACTTTTCACAACTATATCAATGATTTTTCCAGTGTAATATCCAATCAATGATGTCACTCCATATAAAGAAGAATACCCTCGCTTCTTCCAGGTTCCGTCACCCGAAACTGTTAATTCTCCATCATTTTGGTCACCTTGGTTTCCAGCAGTCGCTTCTTTTTCCTCGGTACAGGCTTTTTCAAACAATTTTTCAGCTGCTACTTTCACACAAGAATGAATGTTCTCAATAATCAAGTCATAAGTGTTTTGTGTTAAAAAAGCAGGCATATCCATCAAGCCACAAAATTTTGCTGCGCCTTTTAATCCTAGTCCCAGAATTCTCATCATAAATATAAATCTTCTGTTTATTTCGTAAGAATGCTTGACTAAAGGGCTGGAGTTTATCACACGATTCTCACACTTATCACACAGTACAACGATTTTAAAATCAAGTCCACGGGTAGAAGCAGTTTCAAATTTTATGTTTCCCTTACAAGAGTTACATTGCACATATTCACTTATCGCAGCAAATACTGTAATGAAGTTTAAAATTCTATATTCAATCAAAGGATCACGTGAAACTAAAATCTCATTCTGCATTTTGAATTTTTTAGCAGACGCACTAAAACTACTTTCATCCGTTTCAATAGTCTTTGGATTAAAAGTCTGTGTTCTCTTCTTTCTTCTAGATATTTGGACATTTTCGGTACTTCTACGAGATCTCGAACATTTACGAGGCATTTTTTTAACGTTTAAATAAAATTTACAATAAAACACAAAATTCACAAGTAAGTTTGAACTGAACGCACGACTTTACAACGTAGCAGAACAATTTAGACCAATTTAGACTGACGAAACACTTCTTTTAGGTTATAATATAACTGGATGCGACCTTCAAGTCTTTAGTATACCTAACTATTATACTTGTATTCTTATTATTCGAATATTTTTGTATTATGAAATGAAACCCGATCGGACGCGATCACTTAATTAAAATCTCCTCCATTTAGTACAATGTAAAATTGATTCAGTTATAAATTATTGTAAAAATATTAATTTAAAAAAAAAAATTTAATTTTTAATTTTTTCCAATATTAGATGTAAAAAATGTGTCCAAATTTATAGAACAAGGAAAAAAATTTTGATTTTTTTTTAATCTTCGTTTTATCAAAATAGCAGAGTTTACGTATAATTATTAGAGAAAAATAAAGAATAAAATTGAGAATATTTTGATGTAAGCAAATTAAATTTAAATTATGATTTTGGATTTGTTGAGAAAGGTGCAAAGACTAGAAAGGATTTTTGTGTTATTAAGGGATAGTATATGTGGAATATTGTAAGGACCAAAAACACCCATACGAGCTAGGGAATTTAGAAACATAGGTCTATGCTGATTGAGGAGTGGGCAGGCGAAGGTGATGTGATTTATATCACATAATTGGTAGCCACATTTGCATCTAGAATCGGGTACAACGTGTATACGTTGTAGATGTGCTGGTAGACAGTTGTGTCCCGTTCTGATGCGGCTTATAATTGATATTTGTTTACTGTCCACGTCCCAATTATGGAACCATGTTTGGAGAGATGGATTAAGGTTGAAGTTCGAATAAATAGCGACCTTTTATCGATGTATTCCATATTTGATTCCATTTTTGTAACATAGATCTTTTGCAATGTGGCCAAAGATTTTGTGTTGGTGGAGGTGATGTATCCTCGGTACCATTTTGTTCTGCGTCCCTAGCCAACATATCGACAAACTCGTTTCCACGTATACCAATGTGTGATGGACACCAAAACAAAGACAACGCAGAAATGATCTTGAATTAGTTTAAGTATGGTGTTTTTAATCAATACTATGAGCAAAGGAGTTTTTGAAGAAATAGATTTTTGTTAAAACAGTGATAGAGAGCTTAGTGAGTCAGATACTATAGCTGCCTTTTTAATGCCATTTGGCTCTACGTATGAGAAAGCTTCCAAAATAGCGACGCACTCTGCTGAGAAAATAGAGAAATGTTCTGAAATACTTAGAGTAACAGAATGGCCACTAGATGTGCAGTGAAAAGCAACACCCACACGTTAGTCTAGACTCAACTTGGAGGCGTCTGTGAAGATGTAGGTATAATTAGGTACAATGGATCTTAGGTAATTATTAAATGTGGAATTGACAAAGCTTGAACCATATTCAGCATGTTCCTTGCCAAGACCACAATCAGTATATACCGGGATAGATGAATATCGGGATGTAAAATGAAAGGCAAAGAAGGGGGACTTAAATGAACGGTATATAGGAATCTGAGCAAAAACGCGCTAAGCCACCAATAAAAGGGGTAGTTCTTTATTTCTCTAGTAAGGGGAGTTGGTGCAGAGGGTATTGAGTTGGGTAAGTTTCGGGGTTAAGAGGTGAGATGAGTTGGAGTATTGGTTAAGGAAAATTTTTTTTGCTAGATACAGACGACGGACGATAAGTGGAGCATCCGCTGCCTCAATCAGTAAGGAATTGGTTGGACAGGAGCGCATTTGTCCAAGTGCAATGCGTAAGGATTGAAATTGGATTTTATCTAACCTATAAGATCGTTGATTAGATATTGGACATAAAAGGAAAGAACCATAATCGATGAAACTGCGAATGACAAGTCTATTTATCATAAATAAAGTATTTTGATCAGCACCCCACCAAACCGTGGTAAGGGCACGGATAATGTTAATTCTTGGCATACATTTACTTACTATATAATCGACATGGGCTTTCCATTGCAATTTCCTATCAAAAATGACTCCCAGGAATTTTACAGAGTTTTGACATGGAATAGAAGTATTGAGGAAGGGAATGGATTCGATGTTGCACCTACGCCTAGTGAAAATGATTGCTGAACTTTTGGCAACTGATATTTCTAAATTGATAGAAATTAAATAGTTGTGTAGTGTTGTCAGAGCATTAGAGATACCTATCTATAGCTATTTGTAAGGATTTAGAAAATGTATAAAGGATGAGATCATCTGCGTATTGTAGAATTTGGATAGGAGGCTGATTTACAGTCTGCAAACCAGTGGTGTAAATATTGAAAAGAAGAGGGCTCAGAACTGCTCCTTGTGGCAATCCAATACATGCAGTTCTTGGACCGGATAGATGATTTTGGTAATTAGCAGTGAGATAACGAGTTTTTAAAAAATTATAAATAAAAGAAGTTAATCTAGGTGGGGCTGATAAACGAGTAAGGATGTTAATAAGAATATTGATATCAACGTTATCAAATGCTCCTTTAATGTCTATAAAGGTGCAGACCAGGTACCCATTTTCAGAGAAACCAATCTGGACATCCGTCAAGAGCATACCGAGCGAAATTATCCGATGTATTTATTAATTTACTTAATTCTATTGTATCTTCATTTAAATATAATTGTTATCATAACCATAGATACCGTTATCTAATCGAAAATATTTAGTGAGTTGATCGTCTTCTTTTTAATTCAATCATTTCCACATAGAATATCATATTCATTAAATAATATCGCCTGATCTAAATTTTTCCTTAAAAAAGAAAAAAAATTATTTCAAAAGAATGCCATCAGATGCATTAAGAAAACCCCAATTACGAGGATTATTAACTCGGCAAATTTTTCGAAATTTGAGCATCACGTTTGGTCTGGTCGTGACTACTGTAACAGCCATGCGATTTTTTGTTGTACAACGTCGAAAAAATGCCTATGCTGAATACTACAGGTAAGATTTACTTTTAAACAATTTTTTTAAATACATATTTATGAAGTTATGTATCAGTAATTTGGATTCTGAAGCAATGTTTAATGAAATGAAAAAAGCTGGTGTATTTCAAAGTGTTCCACTTGATGATGAAAAAAATACTGAAGAACAACCATCAACATCAATAGTAGTTGAATCTAAAGAAGACGATAAAAAAGAAAAGAAGGCGTAATCTTTATATTTCTGAAAGAAAATTATCAGTAGTATTCTATTAAATATATTAAGTATAAATTACTAATAGGTATTTATATGTCCCGCTTTTCATAAATATTTTTAAATATGGTTAAAAACAACTTTAAGATTTTAAAATATTTTTTGAACAAATAAATTAATTAATCGGGAATCTAAAATTTAAAAATATTTTTTCATTTCCTTTAAATTTTTCTATATTATTTCGAAGATAATAATCGAGAGTACAACATATATACAGCGCATTAGTACAACATAAACGAATTAATTATAAATCGAAGTTATTCCTAATTTTAACATTTATACAATACAATCATTCGGATTTCGAAATATAATATCGAACAACCGAATATACCCTTGAGTAAAGAGGCGAAAGATTTTCAGATTTCATTAGTTTCCCAAATTACTAATTCAATGTAAGTATAATTTTTTAATAAAGCAAAGTTTTTAATTCGTCATTAAATATTTTTATATCCTTTGGTAAATAATAATTACATAATCATTTTTAGATGACTTAATAAATCGAACTTTTCTTTTAGATGTCAGGTGAAGTAGCAAAATTGGCAAAACCAAATTTACGTGGTTTATTAAATAAACAAATAGGGGTTAATTTAGGTGTAACTCTTGGTTTGGTAGTTGTAATTTGTACAGCACTAAAACTTTCAGTAAATGACCAGAGAAAAAAACAATACGCTGAATATTACAGGTAAAAAAATAACTGATTGCATATAGAAAATTTTTATACTAAATTTGATTTTTATTTTTAGAAACCTCGATAATAACGATTTGTTTAATAAAATGAGAGCTGCAGGTGTATTCAGTGCTGTTCCAAAACAATGAAATCGTTTCTTGAATTCAAGTTAAAATGATTATTAGACAATTTAAATAGATGTTAACATTATTGTATATTTGAATTATTTAATAAAAAAAATAAATTAAAATTACGCCTAAAAAGTTATTTTTATAAAATGGCCGCTATAATTAAGAAAACATCAAGTTAATATATTATACAAATGAAACATAAAAGTACTAATTTTTGATATTTGAAACATGTGTTAGATTTTTTTAAAATAATATAAAAATTGTTATCTTTGAAGTATAATTCATTTTAGTTTAAAGTAATAATTGGACAAGTTTATTTTTAATTACATCTGTTAGATGATACGCCATCTTATTACAAATGACAAAAGTTCCTAGAAGTTAAAATGTTTCATGAAAAATGTATGAAAATTATTAAAATTACATTAAATTAGTATGATTATAGCTGTAAAATAGATTAATACAGTAAATATTACCAGAATTAAGTCAAATTAATAAATAATTGTAATAAAAATAAATATTGTTAGGAACATTTATGAATCCCACGCATGCGTTATTTGGTATAATGTAATGGAGTACCCTTGTTATTGTTCTATGCTCCATAATTTTTGTGTAAAATGATTAAAAATCTTGTATTATTTATGACAAATTTGATACACAGTTTACATGAATATTGTTTATAAATCAATTATAGTGTTTATGTGAATATTGAATTGGTGTTATGTGTGTATTAAATACGTGAATAAAATAAAGTTTAAAAGTGTGTCAGTATAGCAGAAATGGATACTGGAAACAACTTTGATCGTAAGCTAATGATAAATATATAAGATTTTTAAACTACATATTTTAATTAAATATCGGTCATATTGTACTGTATGGGTATCGATATTGAGGATTTTATTCATTTTTTATCAATTTTAATGCTATTTTGCATATTTATAAGTCATGAGATGTCAAAATTTCACATGTTGTGTATATAATTCTGTATACCACACACTCCCCCATGGTAATCGCCTATGGTTGTATTTCCTTACAAAATGGCTGTCGTTTTAATATATATGATATTCAGCTTTACAATTGTTTTTATTTTGTTTCGTTTGTTTTTTGTTTTGTGAATTATTCAAATTAATGTTTTTTTCAATCTGTTTCATTGTAATATGATGATTAACCGTTTAATACAATTTGGAAAGAACTTTATATTGACTGTCACTCAAATGTCTTCCAATGTTGTTAAAGCCCATTAATTATTTAGATAAAAAAGGTAGTTTTTTTTGTTAATTTCTTTGCTTTTGGTTTGGCTTTTTTGATTTATAATTTTAGAAAATCATTATATGGTTTATTTCCCCACACTATTTATGAATAGAATAAATTACATTTTGTATAAAACTCTTTCTTAATTGCTTATTTTTTATATTAATTTTCTAGGATCATTATCGTTTTGTATGTTTATTCTATTTTATCGTTTATCTTGTATTTTTTGTTTGAATTAAAATATAATTTAAAAAAATAATAACTAAAAATGTTATTTGCGAGATACTTTTTCAAATAAATGTAGTTCTGAATTATTTATTTTTGTTTTATCTTATTTTAACTAGAATTTTTAACTTACTTTATGTATAAAATTTAAAACTCCAAAAGATGCTTAGAAAAAATATGGATTTTTGCATGTTTGAAAACATTTGTAGATGTAGTAGAGTCCATTACCGAAACGGTTATGATATTTTTAAAAAAGTATAAATTTCGCCCATATTCTTAATAGTGTAAATTTATTAAAATAAAAACAAGTATTTTCAAAAACTTTTGTCTTATTAACCCGCCGGGCCCGCAAATTTGAATCGATTTGTAATCTTAAATTAAAAATAGTACCTTGAACGAAAATGTATGTATAAGAGCAGAAATTTAGAGATGACACTAAAAAATATGTTTTATTTTTTTAGGTTGATCACCATTCCAACATACTTTTTTTGAAAAGAAAACTATATCTAATATTTTACTTCAAATCATTTCGAAGTACTACGATTATGTCCTTTCAAATATTTTCGTAACTAGTGTCAAATTTTCAAAAATGGCTGCAGATTCGGATGGTGGCTCAAATGAGCCAAACATAAATGAATCTGTAATAAATCAACATGCGGACGATGATAGTGTGACAACCATCGTAACATGTGAAGGTGATTATTATGATCCAGAATTCCATGACAAATTCAAACAAACTCTCGGAAAGTTAGAAAATATATTATGCGACGAACGGCGTAAGCAAACTGTTTTAAAAAATAGCCCTTGTAGGACAACAGGCTCTAATAGTGACAGTGAAAAAACTAATAGTGAAAACGGTGGTTTGTTAAAAATATCTAAATTAGAACCATGGAATAGTGTGCGTGTTACTTTATCAATACCACGTGAAGCGGCAGCTCGACTCAGGCAGATGGCAAATGAAGGGTCTGCACAACTTAGACAATTAGGAATCTTAAGTGTTCAAGTAGAGGGTGATCAAGTCATTAGTTTAAGGATAGCATCGCGCTTTGGTAACGAAAATGATGCCCAAGAAATTGTATTAAATACAACGGGAGGTACATCGGGACCATCAGCCGAAAACCCATCATCTACATTGACAACATTATCGACTGCCGTTACAGTCGATTCAGAACAACAGTCAAGTGCCTCAAATAATCAAATCACACGATTTTTACAAGCATCGTCATCATCCTCATCGACAAATCAACAAGCAATTCCACCAACAAATCCATTGTCAAATGGAAAACAGAATAATGAATTTCGATCTCCGAATGTTGTGTGCCCAAGTGATACACAAGTTCCAATTAAAGCAACAACAGTATCGTCAAATCTTGTACAAACAAATGTTGCTGGCAGACCTCATGAGACACTTAATCGACCATTCCCATTTGCCAGTATGCAGCAGGCTGCTATTGCAATACAAAATCGTACACAACAACAAGATTTCCATAATTTCACAGCGAATAATCGAACGGCAATACAACAAAATATTGTGGCACAGCCTACACCAGGTACGCCTAGCCAGTCGATTGCGATAAGTGGAAATACATTTTCGCAACAACCTCAACCACCACCTCCACCGCCATATCCAAGTAAAGTTGCATCAAACATTCAACAATCAGTAACAACGCCAGGTCAAAATATTGCAATATCCAGCCCGTTATTAGTAAATTTACTGCAAAATGAAGGTGCATCGCAAAAACAGGAGAATGATAAGACATGTAAACCAGTTAAAGTACCTGTGATTAATAATAAAACACCAATTGTCCAGAATATCGGGAATAATTCAACAGGATTTGTTAAAACCGAAATTAATCGGGTACCACCATTACCTCAAACATCCGCGAATAATAGTATTATTGGTACACCTTACGATTCATCTATGGTAGCAAATACTGTCCAGACTGTTCAAAATGTACAAACACCTTCCTCGACGACCGTGCCTTCTACCCAAAATTTAATCAATAAAAAATTATCACTAGCAACTTCTCAACCGCAGAGACCGAATACAATAATTGTTCCACCAAACTCCAACACAGTAGTAGTTCCAAGTCAACAGCCTATTCCAAATCCACGACTTCAACAAACTCAACAATTACGAAATTTGCAACAGCAATTAATTCAACAACAAAATCGTTTATCAAATCAACAGAAATTACTAAGTACATCACCAGTTCGAACTCCAATTACTCAAAATTACAGGGCACCGTCAACGGTAGTGGCATCTCCTGGCACAGCAGTCTTTAACTCAAATCCAACCATAAATACCGTTGTTCCCCAACCACCACCATATCCTGGTAATCGTAATATATCTCAACAAAATAATATCCGAACTTCATCTGACTTTCAACAAAATCGTTTTAATCAATTCTCCTCAACAAATGTGCCTGATAGCGTATTACCTTTTGGCCAATCGTTGGCTAATACTAATTTACAACCAATTGCCCAACCGATGCCACATTTAGGACTTGTAAATCAATTAAATTTAGATTCATCCCTTTCAAATATTACACCTAGTTTAACAGATTTATCCAAAACAGATTTGGATAGTTTGCTACCCACGTTAACTGATTTAGATGGTACAGATTTAATATCTGATATTGCAAAAGATATTGTTGATAATTTCGATATTGATACAACTCCTGCATCAACAATTGAACCAACCCCGATTGATATACCTGATGAATTAAACAGTAAAGGTAAGAAACGCTTATTCTTAATCAATCCATCTAATGGACAACTAGAACCTATGCCATCGGAGTCAAGTTCAAGCGATGAAAGTGACACAGAAGACGGTGAAATAAAAAAGAATCGCAAAAAAGGAATCATGGATGTTTTTAGTGAATTAAACGAACAATCAAATTCTATATACTCCGATGATGATACAAATTCAACGGCTACATCCAAACGTGGTTTCGGAGGTGATATGACTGATCAAAGTGATTCTGAAAATAAATTATCAGAGAGTAGTAGTACAAAATCACATCGACAGAAAAGTTACGTAAAAGGTCGGCGTGAATCACCGAGCATACTAAAAACTGGTAAAACCTTGAAAGAAAAGACTCCCACAGAGAAGATTAAATTACGTTTAAAATTAGAGAAAAGCGAACCAGTCAATTCAGCATATAAAGTTGATGTATCCTTCGTGAATCGACAAGAACCCAAACGTGCAAACACATCGCCAACATTAAAAACAATTCCAACATCACCTGGGGTTGCTAGTTTTACAAATATGTCAAGTATGGCAGGGGGTAGCACAGAAGAACCACGTGTACCTCCTTTACATATATCGTTACGTGGTCGTAATTCTGTTGTAATATCGAATAAAAGTTCGAAAAAACATTTATTAAAAAGTGGTAGTGAAATTATTGAGAACTGTGATGAAAAACTGTCTAAAAAATCAAAAATTCGTAAAGATAAAGATGGCATTAAACTAAAAAGTCGCCTATATAAAGAAATTAGTGGGAAAAATAACTATGATTACGACCAAGCAATGAAAATTAAAGCAAAAGAATTTGATGATATCACAACGCTGACAACGTATCAAAGAGAACCTGGTGAGATTGTTATGCCAAATTTAAAAGCACTTGATTCGAAATCAAAATTAAGTAAAAAATTAACATCAACCACACCACTAACGCCATCTACGTCAGCATCTTCAATGAATCCAAGCGATGGCGAGAAGTCTGGTTTACTGTCAAATGAACTGAAGAATCATAAAAAGAAATCAGAATTTTCATCAAGCAAATTGAATTTTAAATCAAAGATTGATAAAAATAAAAGTAAGTTAGATCAAATTGATATGAAAAAGATGGAAGAAATAAAGTCGATGAATTTAAAACGTGTACATTCATCGCCACCTGGAAGTGGGAGTACTGGCAGTTATTTGACTGAAATTCCAGTAGCTAAGAATGGATTAATTAATTCTCCAGATACTAAAAAGCGGAAATTGTCGGATTCGATTTTAGGTAAGTTATCTATGTTTCTAAAATTTTAAAATATCTTCTCCTATTATTAAGTTACGAATACACAGATGAACCTAGATGAAGGATCTATTCCAAAAACTGATTTAATAAAGATTTCAAAATTGAAGTTGAACTATTAGAATTGAAACAGTATTTGAAATTAAAATTATTTAATTTCATAATTCTTTTTTAGTTTTGTACGTTCAATTTTTAGTTTGAGATTTTTTAATTGACAAAAACCACGTGGTCCAAAATTATTGGCCGAATACTAAACACGTGATCGATGCTGATTGGTTGACGTAGTAATTTGATAGATACTTGGAAAGTATAAATTGCGCATACACGAACGAACAAGTATGCAAACCGTCACCAAATTAGCAACGAGTAACATCTCCTCAGAGATTCATTACAACTAGCTAATTCATACTGATGATGACTACTTTGTATTCGAAATTTGTATTTATAAAATACAAAATAATTTGATCTAGGAAATTGGGGCAAAAATCGAAATCTCATTAATAATTATAATCGAGTTCTCATTAATAATTATAAATACGAATACACTCACAGCTTAGAAAACTCACAAACTAGCGATAGCTTTGCTGAAGTATAAACTAACCGTTTTGTTAAAAAAAAAATTCGTAAAATCTACACGCTATTTTTTTTTTGTCTGGATACGATAAGTTATGATTAATGTAAGCACTTTTGTCTACAATAATTCTGAAAAGTGTACCGTTTTCTTTTTCGGAGCCCGTAAAATATTCGATTATCCCCACAAGCTTCAAATTCATAGACATCCTTCTTTTTTGATATTATAGTGGGAAGATCATTTAATAACAAATATACAACCGTTTTATGCGAAAATTGCGAAAAATATCAATTTTGATGTTGTCGGACAAAAGAAAGATCATTTAATAACAAATATAAAACCGTTTTATGCGAAAATTGCGAAAAATATCAATTTTGATGTTGTCGGACATAGGACATTCCGTTTAGTCGCATGTTGAAGAATATCGTTTTTGAATCTATTTTTAAATGAACTCCCGATAATAATAACAAAAAAACAGGTTTCCGCCAATTTAAACCCTGTGAGGGCAAATTTTACCGGCTTCGAAAAAAACGCCCCACTTTTAAGAATTTTCGTAGAGAAAAAGTTGTTACACTAACGATAATTAATCCATATACAAATTTTTAAAAGTGTATTTATCAATGACTTGATATGATATGATGGAGGAGCACTGGGGCTAGTATTATGTGAATATATTTTGAAATTTGACAGGAAAAATTTATTGTATATAATTAAATTGATTGCCTTTAGCTCTTCATATCCCTTCAGATCATAAAAGAATTTGATAAGAACTCATATATAATAAGAAAAAATTTAAAAGAATTTAATGATATTTTATTAAAGTTTGTATCAAATAGAGAAATAATCATGGGAAAAATCGAGAATTAAGAGGTAAAGTTTCATAATTATTGGGAATTTATATATAAAAAGTTTTTTTTTTTTAAGATTTTAAACCGCAAATTGAATATTTTACATTAAGAATTGGGTCCTTGATTTTTTTACTTAAACGAACTCAAAAAATTATATGCCTATTAAATACCTAATCTTAAATTTTGCAGAAACAGGTGGTCCAATAATACCAACGACTGTTGTATGTATGAACAATATCGGTTCTACAAATATTGGAACAATACCAACAACTTCAACTACAGCCTGTACCGTTCCACAAACCAACAACAGTGGAATAACATCCGTAATGAAAGATTTACTAACAACAAAAAATAATTATATAGCTAAAGTCCAACAAAATTTATCGTCATCTTCATCGACGCTATTAGCTTCACGTAATAAAGACAAAGAATCACGCAATAACAACATCAGTGATATAAAAATAAAGGACAATCTATTAGAAAGTAAAGCACATATTTATGCAAATAATCGAACTGGAATCAGTTCAAAAAGTAAAGATTTAAATCGAGATAAAACGTATTCTAAGATTGTTGCTGAAAAACGTTTAAATCAACAGGAAATTTTAAAATCAAAATTGTTAACAAACGATCAGAAAATAAAAAATAATAAAATAAGCGCTTTGTCCTTACCCACAGCTGGTGAAATAGATATGGGTGCAAAATTTAAACAGCGTTTACTCGAAGATACAAAACCACGTAATTTTATTGATGATAAAACTAAAAAACAATTAGAGCATAAACGTTTAGGTACAAAAAATACAAAAGTTATTTTAAATCGTATGGATGACACGATTTTACACAATCGATTGTCAATGAATAAAATTGAAAAATCAACGGATAAACTTGAGGATAATCTACGACAATTATTAGATGAAGTTCCATCAAATGAAAGGAATGTGGATACTGAAATATTAGGTGATATTAATTTAGCACAAATATTAACTGATACCGATTTAGATACAAAAAAAGAGCACGATGATAGTACAAAACAATCACAGATATCAAATCAATCGCAGCAGTCACAACCAAATCGTTCACCACCGTTATCAAACAGTACAGGGCAAGGTGAGGATAGTGGTATTGAAAGTATGGACGCACTAAGTGAAAAATCACCAAATAATCAATCCAGTCAAAGTCCACATTGCCATACAGAAATTATATCAAATCTAGTGGACACACTTACGGGTAAAGATACGGTAAATACCAATAAAGATTTAGACCAAACACCTAGTGATATTGATCGATTATTGAAAAAATCATCGCAAGACCTAACTGAACTTGGTGATATTGAAGCGGAATTAGCAAAAATGGAAGGTTATGGACAAAATGGTGATAATGTAACAAATGAATTAACACACCAGGCATTGTCTCATCATGAAGATGATTCAAATCTTGTTGCACAATTAAAATCTGAATTAGAATCATCGTTTAATGTTGATTTAACAGATAAACCACACTTGCAAACTGAAGATGATATTTTTACACATATTAAAAATTTTAGTGATAATAATTTTTTAGTAAAACAAAATGATGTTAAAGATTTAAATGAAAATCAAAATAAAATTGATACAATTGTGCCTGATGAATGTTGTTCGAAAAAAATTGAAGAAAAACATTTGGATGATAAAATTTATGAATTTACAACGGACGATAAATTATTAATCGTGAAAAAAGAAGAAGACGTAATAGATTTCAAAACATCATCAACGATAAGTAAAATGGATAATACTAGTGATAAAAGTGAAGATAGTATTACATTTAAAGATAATAATGATCATTTAGATTTGAATCATGAAGATGATTTTGATCCGTTGCCAATACGACGTACCCCACCTTTGTATACCTATTCAAATCCAGATAAGCAATTATCTCGAAATGAGACAGATAGCCCACTGGTTGATTTATCTGATATCGATGATAATTTTGAAGAATGCAACTCGGATATTACATCAGAAGATTTTAATGATTTATTGGATGTTGAAGTAAAATCGAATGAATCCAGTAAATTATCAATTTTACGACGACGTAAACAAATTGTTGGGAATTGCGTGCGATCATCAACCAACGACACCACGGTGTGTATCGATAATAAACAGAAGAGTTTGTTGGAACAACTGTTGATTGAAATACCAAACAGTGAATTCTTAGATAAGAGTTCTTTTTCCCATTCACCTGCGATATCTGAAAAAAGTTTACCGAAAACAACAGTTCGGACACGTTCAGCTAGCTCTAAATTAAATAGTCCATCGGAAATTGTTGAAAAACATAATTTACGTACACCCAAACACAGCCCAAGTGTTAATCTAAAAGTAAATGAAACAAATAGTCGAGCAAATTCACCTGCTATATCCGGATCTACTCCAAATCGGGCCAGTCCAAAAACAACGCAACCAATTAAAGGTGTAAAACGGAAACGTCGTGAAAGTGAATCATCAACACAAAGTACTCAAAGCGTTGATGATTCAACAAATTTAGTAACACGAAAAAAATTACGTAACGCAGATAATTTTGAACCAAAAAATTCCCTTATTGCCAATAAAACAATTCCAACGAAAAAAGTTACTATCAGTAAACAACAGCAACTTATACAGCCACAAAATAAACAAATAAATCCATCAAATCGTAAATGTGTTGAAGAGTCATCGGACAGTGATGAACCCCTAATCGAAATTGCAGGCAAAGTTCGAAATATGAATGTTGTAAATAGTACAAATAAAACAGTTGCAACATCATCTACATCTGTGGTGAATGTAACGACAAATGTAGCAACTAGAAATAAATTAACAAATATTACATCGACTGTACCAACAACGGGTAGTACCATCACGACCGTGTCTACATCAATGGTGGCGTCATCACCAGTTTTAGTTAATAAAGTAACAACAAATAATAATTCACCAGGTACTGCTACGACTACACCATCTTCACAAAAAGTTGATGAACAACAAAAGGTCGCTGTTGGTATACGTCGATCAGTACGGCATAATCCTGCAAGTAATATTGGTGGTAATAACAATCAAATTACTTTAAAAACACGTAGTAATAAATTAAATACTGCAATTACACCAACTACGAATAATTCGATTACCTCAACAAACTTGACAACATCCACCACGGAGAATTTGGCTAGTACAGATTCTACTACAACACTTTCAACAATCGTAAATCGTAGAAAAACACGAAGTGCAGGTAATTTTCAAATTTAAACAGTTTTTCTTTTTTTTAAATAATTTTAATTAATATAAAAATACTGAAGGTAAGGCGTTGTCCGAAAAAATGGCGATATATATTCACTATCTTTTAGGCTAGATTCATTTGAGGTGAATTTAATATACGAGTAGTAACTGTACTTCGATAATTATTTTTTTACCATAAACCTCGTATTGAACAGTCGCCTTTTTCTACTTAATGATCGAAGATTTTTGTCCTTTTCTTCTCTTGTATGAAGGATTGTAGTTATGAAAAAGGCTGTCAAGTACGTATGTGAAATACGCAACAACTTAAGAATCCGTAGTATCCATTAAGTTGCAAGTAGCTTATGAGAAGATTTAAAACAATTTTCATTAAAAGTGTCATAGTAGAAAATTTAAAGAGAGGAAACATTTTTAATGAGTTTAAAAGCTCATATCTCGCAAAATGTGCACTTGAATAGAAAGTCACAGAAGAACTTTTACTGTATTTTCACGATCTATACAATGACATCCCACAAGAGGGGGTTCGCAAAAATAACTGTCATCCCTGTGATTCACTTAAGACCCCTTACTGCCTATATTTACATAGATCAATGCAACAATTGCATAGATACATGTAATATAATATGAACAAATAGGCCTGACGAAATCATAAAGGTTTTATTTTTTTCGTCATTCGGCTCCGGAATCCTTACAAAGCCACTGCCGAGATTTAGGACGTTTGCTTATATATTTTTCATTTTTGACAAAATTAAAGATTTAGATGGGGGTTTGCAAGATGATTAACATAAAATTAAAATTTTAGTAAATATTAGCAAAATATTGTTACAAAAATGGTGGTCAATAATTTTAATTACAGTTCAAAACTTTATTTGTTTTTGCTTACAAGTTAGTAGTACTCCGGTAGTGTCCACGCTAGATTTTAATATTCTAATTTAGTACTGGGAATAGATTGAAGAAGAGAATAATAAGTGTCCCGTGGTTAAATTTTCGGATCCGAAAATATAAGATTGTATAAATATTTTATTTATACAATCTGTTATTTTCAATTTTATCTGTCAATTTTTATGTTTATAATCATGAATAAAACAGATTTATTTCTGGGTTAAAAGGTTATTCAGCATGATACTTCTGCATTCACCTACTATTATAATTTCTAAACTTAATTTCATTTTAAATATTTCCAGTAACTGAATCTGTACAAGAAAAACGAACACGGCGTAATAGTAAAGATGGTAAGTGACAATACGCTAATTGTGACTCCTCATCGGGAGCACCACATTCAATAGAAGAAAATTTTGAAGATGTAGAGGATGAAGAATATTCAGATTCTGAATCAGATGATGAAACGTCTCAAGATGAATTTGATTGTGATGACGATGATTCAGAAGATATATCTGATGTCAATGATGTCGATGTTGATGATTCTGATGATGAAGAAGATGACGAAGTTAATGAAAATATAGGTACAACTTTATTTAATACCGAGAAGTTTGTACCTTTAAATTTTTGTGTAAATAATTGTACTGAAAATGAAGTAGATTTATATATTTCAAGATCATCAAATAAAACTGTGTAAAACGTTTTGGAGGTAGCTCGTGTGATAATAACAGTGCGATAATAACTATACTTATATTCATAGAAACTGTAAATACATCCAAATATGATGTCCGAAATATTTTTTTAAGTAATTCCTATAAATAATATCGCCGCGTCGTCGATTCATGTACTATCATTATTTTTTGTAAATACTCTTTTTTTTTTAAATCATATGATTTTGTTAAAATATTTTAAATTATTCTGGATATTTATAAAAATAATTTTTTGAATATCGTGAATAATAATTTAGATGATTTTATTTTTTTTTTCTTAACGAAATTTTATTGTAATATTTTTTGTGATATTCATCTTGTAAGAATTTTTTTAATTTGTCAGGATGGATGGTTCTTTATATGTGACAAAGTTTAGAAAATAAACTCCTATAATTATTTGGATTACATTTTTAGAAACAATAATGAATTAAAGAATTACATATTTGTGAATTGAAGCCCGAATATACAACGCTTTTTCATTATAGACCACGAATCGGAATAGTTAATGTATAAGTTGAAACACATATGCATATATAAATATTTTAATAACTGCAAATGTCTGGATAGTGTAAAATTCATTGCAGAAAATGTTTCGAAATGTAAATTTCTAAATTTAGTATTTTCCACAATTTTTTATTGATAGAATACTAATGAGCAATGAGAAAAGGATTCATTGATAGAAAATGTTACGTGAATAAGGTAGAATTTGGACCGAAATAGTCATTTAAATTTTGAATTTTCAATCGAATAATATTTCTTTTTTTTGTCTTAAAAGCGGAGAAAGAGATTTTTTTAGAGATATTGGAAATTTTGTATAAAAATCCAAGTTTAATCTTTTTAATACAAAAGTTAATAGCTGTCTTAATTCAAACATCAGAGCTAACTCTTCAAATTAACTTTCATTACATGCAATGTTAATAATCTTATAATCAAACTAAAAGTCAATGATCTCTTTGATGAAAATAAATGTGCAAAACTACCTTTACAGGGTTAAATCATTTTCTCATCTTTATTAAAACGGAATAATCCAATTTTGATTGTTATATTTTAAGAAATAAAAATCGAAAGTATGGTCAACAACAGAAATCCAAATGATGCTTGATGCTTTTAATTAATTACCAAATCTTCAATTTAAATTTTATTTGTGAAATTATACCAGTTATTTTACTTAATTTATTGCTTCTGAAACTTCAATTTTCAACAAAATAATTATTTTTGATTTAGAGAAATTATCTCAGAAAAGTTTGCCGCATTCATAAAGAATCATACAGTTCATACATATGTATATACTCATAATATAGCTACATAAATACAGCCTACATTTGTTAGAACTGCATATACACTTTTAAAACTGTGGGAATGGTTATACGTATAATGACTTATTAATTCGCTAAAAGTTTACACAAAAACAAGCATTATTAATAAGAATAACTATTATCAGCAGAAGAAAGAAATAGGTATATACGTTTCTAAAAAATACAACCTATTTAAATAGACAACAAAAACAAACTGATTATTGAATAATTAGATATGAGGTTAGTAAATAAAATATAACTGCAGAAAATAATTTAGATCTAAATTGTTGTACAAGTTTTGTTTTGTTTTTTTTTTTTAGTATAAAATTTCATTACCTATAGATTCAGTGAAAACTTTCATGACACGGTAGGGGATAAATAGAAGCCACACTACGAAGTATTTATTTACAAATGAAATCAAACTAACAGCTATATTTTTAAAAGAATTATTATTAAAAAATTTATTAGATAATTTAACCAAGGTTAAAAATTAGAAAAAATAATCAGTTATATTCCAACCCAAACAATTTGTTATATTTTTCTGTCCAAATCCTAACCCTTCCTTTTTTTTCTTACATAAATAATTTTAATTATTAATTTTTGAATCCAATTTTTAACTAAATTACCGTTTTCCTTGAATTTAAAAATAAAAAAATGTTTAACAAATTAGACAAAAATTGATTAAAAA
Organism: Chrysopa pallens; assembly: GCA_020423425.1. Classification (NCBI taxonomy): domain Eukaryota; kingdom Metazoa; phylum Arthropoda; class Insecta; order Neuroptera; family Chrysopidae; genus Chrysopa; species Chrysopa pallens. Next base: position 41,027,127 of record CM035591.1, on the reverse strand, counting down.
ATGAGTTAATTTATTAGTGTTTACCTAACACAACCAAAAACAAGCGATTTTTAGATTTTGTATCATAACTTGAAATTTCCAATAATTGGATATTAATGACTTGTACTTAGGAAGGAAATTATACTATTATATTGTCTAATTATTCAGTATTCTGTATTATTTGTATAATTTTATGTAATAATCTATAATTATGTGTATATACTACATTTATGCTTTTTCTAAAGTAAAAAAATAATATGTTATTTTTATAGGTCTTAAAACGCGTAGAAAAATTATGTTAAAATTAAATAAATGATGATTATGATGTAACGGGTGATTCTGTAAAGTTTAGGTATAATTTTAAAAAGATCAAATTAGATATAAGATTCAAGCATTAAATAAAAAACAAATGTTCGAAATATAAACCAAGTTTTTTTATTTGAATGAATCTTTTAGTATACACTGCTGTAAATATCTTAGATAAATTTTGTTCCTAAAAATTTATTGCTATCAAAATTATTTTACAAAATTTGCACCCTTGGATTATGCAATTTTTTTTCGAAATTATTTTTATTATGTTAATAAGAGCAATAATAGAAAATTATTGATAAGTAATTGAATTTTTACCGTATTTTAAATGAACAAAAATTGTTTTTGACTAAAAAATATTTAAAATTGAATCTAAACTTAAAGTAATCATAATGTATATTAAAATGCTGTATATAATAAATTTTTACCTAGAAAATATAATATTTTGTATATATTTGTAATATAAAATCATATATGTATAGATTTAAATTTAGTTTTTTGAATACACCACGATTTTATGTTTTTCCCTTTTTCTTGCAGAATGTTTTTAAAATTTAAGAAAAAGTAGGCTTATTTATTAGACACTAAACAAACAAAAATACATTTAAATGATTATTCTATATTTGATTTATTGAATAAAAAAAAAAAAATTACAAAAAATTAAAAAAAAAATTATTTTACAAAAGAAAACCTGTGTATATCATTAAAAAAATTATGTAAATATTAAAAAAGTAAAAAAAAAAAAAAAAAAAAAAAAAAAAAAAACAAATAATCTCTGATATTTAATATATTCGCAAAAATATACCAATTTTATACAAAGAAGAAGAATAATATTTTATAGTTTTTAAAAATTCACACGAATAATTATTAAAATTCACAAAAAATTTGAAAATAATAAATAACTTCATTGAATTAATCATTTTTTTACATTAGTTTTTGAAACTTGTATGGTTTAGTACTTTGAATTTGCATAGCGAAATATAGTTTTTTTTTTATAAAAGTGTAAAAACAGATATTGGTCAATACTGCTATACAAGTTTTTGTAAGATGTTTTCTAGTCTAAACAACACATCATGTTTAAATTCGTTGCACAGTCATAAACTTGGCTAAGATTATTATTTTGTATTTTGAATAATTTTGTTTTTCATATTTGTCATCTTATCGCGTCTAAATTTAAAATAAAAGGACCGTAATTATATGTAATAAAAAATAAAATGTATAAAAAACTGTAAAAAATATATAGTTTATATAAACGAAATATTTTCATATTTTGTAATATAAAAAAAAACTGTCTATTTGCATTAAAATTATTAAAAAAAAAAAAAAAAAAAATTGGGAGCTTTTTGTAATTACAAATATTTAAAAAGAAACTTTAAATATATTAAAAATAAATATTTTTTTATAATGTTAATAATATTGATAATTTTCAAGCTAAAATGTACTTAAAAAATGTTTGCTAAAAAAAATTGAATTAAAAAAAAAAAAACAAAAAGGTCCTTTTTTATTGTGGAAGCATCATAAAAAATGAATATATAGAGATGATTTTTGTGTACATTTTTTGGAAAATATATTTAGAATAATTCAAAATAACTGAATACTTTTTCATACACAGACACACACACCCAATAATGTAATCAGACATGTTAATCCATGAAAATAAGTAAAGTCCATCAATACTCAAGAACAATTTTAAATAAATATTTTTTTTTTGTATAATATTTTTTGGAATTATTTAAATTTTGATTATTTTCTTCCAAAATATGCAAAATACTAAACATATTATTTGAAAACAATTCAAAGCATGTAAAGTTTGCTACATATCGATTGTTACCAGAACTTATTTTTTATATTTTTATATACATTTTGTATACAAATATTGCGTTAAGAGTAATTGGCAAAAAATGAACCTCTACAATAAAGAAAATTTCTAATGTTCATTGTATTTTTTTTTCAATTTTCGCGCACAATTAATTCAAAAAATAATTATCTAAATGTTATGAAATTTGGTATGCAAAGATTGAAAAAAATGCAATGTGTAGTATATTATAGAACATTAGACATTGTTTTTACAGCAGAGGTTTCATTTTTTGTATCGATTCCTCTTACGAAGAATTAATAAAAAAATGAAAACTCTATAATAAATATAATCTTTAATGCATTGTATTTGAATAATTAAAAATAATTATACAAATGTTATATTTGCAGGGGCGTAGGAACGAAATTTTTGCTGGGTGGGCGTAGGAACGAAATTGACTAGAAAGGTCAATTTTTCGTGAAAAACTATTGTTTTTCCCTTAAAATTATCCTACACGAAATTGTAATAGAGCAATAAAATTTGTAATCTCTTCAACAAAGGGGCATGGCCCACCCAGGGAAATTCCTGGGTGGGCAGCTGCCCACCCTGCCTATACGGCTCCTACGCCCCTGTATATTTGGTATGCACAATCTTAACATGAAAATGGAGTACGTGTCGAAAAATATTTTGCAAAAAAAATTTCTAAATATAAAATAAAATTTTGAATTTTACTTTAAAAATATTTTTTCGGGAAAAATACTTCGATTCTTCCTCCGTTTTCATTTGAAGATTGTGTATAGCAGTTTTCATAACATTTGGATAGTTATATTATAGTTTAATAGAGATAGTTTTCCCCAATTACTACAAAAATATATAGCTTTGGTAAGAATCCATTTTGTAGAAAATTTTATATTTTTGAAACTGTCTAGTGATTTATATATTTTTAACATTGTATTTGCAACCAAAGTTTTTGAATCACTATTGTATATTTTCGGAGTTAATCTCCTAGAAAGCTTGAAATTTATCTTCTGGGCGCGTTATTTTATATAGAAAATAAACATTTTAACAGTTTGGAAAGGTTCTTGTGGGTAAAAATACAATATTTGATTGATTTCATTAATTCGTCTATGTTCTAAATTGTCAATATTAAAGCTAAAACTGCAAGTTTGTTGTACCGTAAAAAAATCTTACAAATGATTATTTCTTTGTTTTTTTCTTTTTTTTGTAATAAGTATTACAAATTAAATTTTAAATGTTTTATCTTAAAAAAATGAATAGAAAAGTATGTTTTTTTTTTTTTTCATTTTTTGCTATATATATTTGCGTATAAGGTCAGCGCGTTTCGTTTCGTGTTATAATGACAATGTTTATAAGAAAAATTCATAATCAGTAATTAATTTTATTAGTGTTCACTTTTTTATTAATTATTTGTTTATTGTATAATTATTAAAAAAATATATAATTATTAAAATATCTCATCGTGTGAAATAAAATAAGGTAAAAAAAATCCCGCTCTGTATATTTTATGTAATGCTCTGAATAAATGCAGATAATATGTTACAAAACATACACACATAAAAAATTTATATAATGAATATACCGAAAATATTATTATTTGTATTTAGTAAGTTGGAAAACTTTGTGGACAGGTTATATAGAATAATATTAAATTATATGTAAAAATTATTGATTGAATATATATTGTTAATACAAAATATTTAAATTTGATTATAAATTGTGTTTATTATTTGTTAACTTTAAAAACCTACAAATTTTTGTTATCTTAAACTACTTGCGAATGCAAATTTCTTCGAATATCTTCCATTTCCAGTTTTATTTTATTTTAACTAAAAATGTTATATCGTTACTTGTTATTACCTTAAGGGGAATTGATACAAAAATGAGACCTCCATTGTAAATACAATCTCGTATGTAATATAAATTGTATTTTTTTCAATAGCTCAAAAAATAATTATCCAAATGTTATGAAATATCATATACGTGAAAGAGACGGACAATAAAATTAGAAAAATATTTTTGTTTTGGTATCTGAATTTTACACTTTAGTAAAATCGTTTTACACATTGCATTCTAATGGATAAAGAGCTACAAATGATATGATCAAATCCAAAAAAGCTCATCGGTCTGAATCTATGTTTATTTAAAATTACAAAATACACACTTTCGGCGGTGTTTTTTCACCTCTTTATCAGATATAATTTTGTTTATCTAAGTAAAACGTTAATTTTAAATCAATAAAATTACACAATAAAAATCGTATATTTTGCAATTTTACATAAACGGGAAACATTGAGACCAGTGCTTTTTTCGGAGTTGACTGTACATATTGACAAATAAAAAATTAAAAAAATGAACTGCCTTCTAAAAAATGAACTAAAAAGTAAAAAATAATTTTAAATTTTTCCTTGTTACCAATTACTTTTTTAGTCAATTTTTCAACTAAGGATAAGATTTGTACCATTACGAAAGATAATCCGCTAAAAGGAAGAATTAAATATTATTTTTTAGTCATTTTTTTGAAGGCGGTTCTTTTTTTTTAATTTTTTATATTTATATATATATACTTCTGAGTATTGTATACAACCATGAAAAATTTTTAATTTTAATCTAATCACTAAAAATAATCACTATAAATCACTTGTTTTTGTCGCTTTTCTTCCTTTAGGGACATCAGTTCCTGGTATCTTTATCATGGCATCATCCTTGAGATATCTCCTTTCCAACAAAAAAAGAATAATCAATCAGTTCATAAACCAAAAAATTATCCGCGAACATACATCACTAAAAATTGTTTTGGCTCTTTCTCTCCTCTTTGGCACATTAGATCTGAACCAAATTGAAATGGAACCACGCGGAAAGCACCAGCTTTCGAATAAAAACTCATCCAGATCGGTACACCCGGTTTGAATTTTCTGAGGTAACAAACATTAAATAAAAGACTGTTGAATTGACAACCTCCTTTTTTGATTGTCGGTTAAAAAAATGAAAAAAATAAATAAAATAATGACATATATAAAAGCGGGTATATCCGACATGTCCAGTAGCATACCCGATATCAGTTGGATTGCGCCAGTGTGAATTCTACGAAATCTTAATGAGTCATACTGATGCAACTAGTTGCTTCAGTCGATTGTGTCAATTGCGTTTCACCAGTGTGTATGCTGCCTCAAAATCTTTTAAATTAATCTGAAACGATTAAAAAATAAATGTCTTTCATGTTCCAAAAAAGTGCTTATCAAATTCACACCCCAAAATAATTGCAATTGTGTTTACGTAAAAAATAATAATAATTTTCTTTACTCTCAAACTGTCTCTAACCATTTTCAAACTATTTGTACAAATGTCAGATTGGAAAATTTATTTATTTAAGAATTGTAAAAGTTTCATCACGATTAGTGGGGAGCCCGCTTGGTCACTAGGTTTCATCGTTTGGTCATTTTTAGTTTAAGAGTTATACTCTATTTAAAAATTTTCTTTTTTTTCAAAAATTTCTAATTTTTTATTTGAATAAGTAGTTCAGATTCCGGTTGATTGTTGATAAAAATATTTCACAAATAATGTAATTAGTAAGCGACTTATAGTTCAGAATGCTTCTAGAGAACCTGCGAAACAACTAGTGGCGCCTCTCTCGTTAGTTTTGTAAGTTTCTACGTGAGGACGAGCTGTTTATAAATATGCATTTTAATACTGACTCACGAAGCATGTTATTTTTTATTAATTATTTCTTTGTGATATTTACAAATTTACTACATAAATATATGACAATATCTCATTGAAACAATAAATATTAATAAGAAAGTTATAATTAAGTGATAATGAGTGGAAAAACCGTTAAACACAATCTAAGGTCTGGTAACACCGTTTGTTGTGTTGTGTTGTGTCATAATACTTACAGTAAAACTGAGTCCAATATAAAATTGTATTCGTTTCCATCAAAACCTCATTTGATAGAACGTCGAATAAAGTGGATAAAAGCAGTGAATCGTATTAAGTATGGGGAACCGTAAGTATATATGTGTTAACAATAAATAAATATATTTATTATGATGTTAATTTTATTATTTCTTTAGCCCAGATGGTTCCTCATGGCAACCTACGAAAAATTCAAGGATATGCAGTCATCATTTTATTGGAGGAAATAAATCTGAAGATCCTCGTCATCCAGCATATTATCCGACAATTTTTCCATCCAAGTATAAACGTAAAGAGCCTTCAACTACTGCCTTAGATCGTTTTGATCGTTGGAAGAAAAGAAAACTAGAATCTGAGGTATTATCTAGTGCTAGTGATGAACAAGAACCAGTTAATGAAGATGTTCAGTTAGAAACGAATATAAATGAAATAGTCAATAAATCCAATAAATCAATTCAAGTGGTATCTTTTCAACATAGAAGTGATGACTTCATTTTTTCATGTGACTTTGATCGTGGGTCAAATAATGTATCAACTCAAGCAACAATATCATCTACTAAAAATTTAAAAACTGAAATAATAACAAAAGATAAAATTAGTGGACCTGGCATACCAACAACTTTTGGTTGTAACTGGTGTAAGGCCAGAAGTATTTAAATTATTATTAGATATGTTACCACCGATTAAATTTCAAAAAATAAACCTAGAAAATAGATTATTAATTTTTTTAATTAAAATTAAGACAGGTTTATCTTATGATTGTATTGCTACATTTTTTGATGTAGATCCAACATGTATTTCTCGAATTTTTTATGATGTACTGTCTATATTAGCACAAAAATCTATCAATTTTATTTTCTGGCCAAACAAAGAGGATATTCAAGAAACTATGCCACCATCATTTAAAATACACTACCCAAATTGTCGAGTGATAATAGACTGTACAGAAATTAAGTGCGAACAACCTAGTCTCGTGTTGGTACGAAATCATATGTATTCTGATTATAAATCAGGATACACCGTAAAATTTTTGCTGGGGATTTCACCTTCAGGAATGATTTCATTTAAATCGGAGTGCTATGGTGGAAGGTCTAGCGACCCGTTTATTACTAACGATAGAAATTTTTTAAAATTGCTAGAACCAGGTGATGAAGTCATGGCAGATAAAGGTTTTCCTGGAATAAAAAAATCTGTAGATGTACCAAATGCATTGTAACACCTCCATTTCTACATAATGGACATTTAATTGAAAATGAAATAGAAGATACTTATTTGTGCTTATCACCAATTTACGCTTTTCTCATGAAGAAGGTACTAATTTTACTGTTAATTTCCAAATTATTTAAATTGTAGTAAATTGAAGTTTGTTAATTATATATATTTAAAAGATTAATGAATGAAGAATGTTTTATTAAATTATGAATATTATTTTGCATATGATGATCTTGGAACTTATATATTGTTTTTTGCTCTGGTCTATTATTTCAGATTGAGAATGCGACAATACGCTGATCAGGAACACACAAAAAGTGGGGAAACATTTTGTAATTAAAAAAAATTGTCGAAGTTAACAAATCAATAATGATTATTATAGTTTTATTTCCATGTTTGCAACTTTATAAGTCAAAATCATGAAAATAAAAAAAATTATAAATAATCTTCAGAAAAAAAGTTGATTTTAAATTCTCGAAAAATTGATACTCCACTAACCAATTTTACTTTACGAATTCGTCATTGTTTAAATGAATAACTTAATGTTAAAATTTCATTTTTATCCTGCAGGAATATTCAGATGCCTTACTCAACATATCCTTATGAATCTTACTATTAAAATTACTAATTTTAAAAATTGTTTACTGATTAAAATTACAAAATAATTATTTCAACATCAAATAATAAATCTTATTAACAATTTTTTTTTTTTATATATTCAACTGCAAATAGTTTTTTCCTTTTTATTAATAATTTCCTGTTTAAAATAAAAAATTTTATTTATAAAAATGACGTATTAATTATAAAGCAAATAAATAAAATTCTAAAATATTTCATGTATTTCAAATTTCTTTCGCCACCTATGTTCCGTATAATGATAAGCGCTGCTATCTGCTAGTCAGTTTACAGTATTTTTTTTCCGTTATGAGGCCAACTTTAAAAATAGGATTTAGCAGACTTTTTATTGCATGACTGTAATCTGATCCTAAAATAACTTGCGGTACTGTTTACGGGAATTCTGCATTATTAAGGCGATGTATATATGAGTATTTCTACGTACCACTGACGATGTTAAAGAGGAATAATAACAATGGTGGATTTATAATAAAAATATAAGTACTTTTTATGAAAAGTGAATATTAATTAGTTTTTTTAGTCTAAAAAAAATGAATGTTGATAAAAATAGATACACATATAAAACGTTTAATTTTATCCACAATGTTTAAAATATTTAATAATTTTTGTGGTATCGGAAATGAGTTCTAAAAGAAGAGTTATAATGGTGAAAACGTAGGAATACCTAATTATTTATTACTCTAGTATAATCACATTTATATGAATAAATAACATCAGATTTCTGAAGTAAGCCATTTGTTAGCCAAAAAAGTAGTTAATAAATTTAAAATAATTTAGATGTTAACACATCTAAACGATGACATCCGATGGTATGCTTACGTGCGCTTGCTTAAGATTTTTATGTGATCAGAATTTCTTAAAGACAGCGCACACCGTAATATTTTCTGGTCAGAAAATCTGATGGCCAATGAACATGATCGGACAGCCCTATAACAAATCTATATAAGAAAATCTGATTATACATCAGGCACAATTCTTAAGCAAACGCATATCATCCGGTTAGGTAATATACTCTATATCATCGGATACGTACAACGAATCAATGAACTTTCAAATATTTTAAATGTATTAATTACTTTTTTGACTAACAGGTGGCCTACTTCAGATAATATCGTAAGAAATTTTTAGGTGTATGATCAGATTTTCTGTTACGAATTTCTTATAGGATTGTCTGATTGTGTGCGTTGATTTTCTGATTAGAAAATCTGATGGTGTGCGCTGGGCCTTACAATCACAATCATCGCAACATCCTTGTCTCGCTTGTTTATCTTATTTAATGCTATGAGTACTATTAGGCACATCACACATGAGGTGATTTAGGTGAAATTACCATGTCGCGCAGCAAAATCCCTATCCCCTCCAAGCCTGCCGTAAGGAACTTCGTTCCAATATGTCTAGAAATTTTTTAGGTTGAGCATTTAACTGAGTAATACTATAGGTGAAAGCTCTTATGTATTTGACAACGTTGCTTACGAATGTAAAATTACATACGATTGTTGTCGCATCATGATGGAATTCTTACGGTTTCAGTATTTTTTTATCACATGTATGATTTCAAATCACGAAAATCACGTCGTGTGCGACTATACATTGGTTTCCATAAGCAAATCATATGTATGATATCGCCGATTTCACACAAATCGCGTTGTGTGCGATGTGCCTTACTGTCAGAACTATATCTGTAAAAATATACTCTGTAAACAGTCATCATTATGCTTTAGGTAATATATTCTATGACAGTCATTCAATTTTAGAACAGGAACACTGGCTAAGAAAATTTTGTTTTTTTAATTACCTTTCATGTCATTTAGGACTCATCAACAAATTAATTAAATTAAAAGGTAAAAAATGATGAAATTACATAACCATAACGAAAATTGATATTTTCTTAATTATTAATGTTTAGGTTAATCAATATGTATACGAATAAAGAATGTAATAATATTCCATTTGATCAAGAAATAAATACACTACATGAAATAAATAATGAGTCATTTGAATTAATTACAAATAGTTCAAATAATTTACTGAAAACAGTAACGGTGATCAGCGATCAACAAATTATCTATAGTAATTATATACCGAATATAGAATCAACATACGAAATACCTCTTGTAATTGCCGAAACGGATTGTAATAAACAGATTAGTTATGCGACAATGACGGATGTACCAGATACTACTAAATATATGCTTCACATTGAATCAAGTAATAATATTAATAATTATTCTATAGTTACAACTGCCTCCGAATATAATTGTGATATTTGTTCAAGTGTTTTTAAACAAAAGTTTGATTTTGAAATACACAAGAAGACACATGCATCAACGCCAATAATGGCAACAAAAGAGAAAAAAACTTATATTTGTAAAACATGTAATCATTTTTTTACAAATCGGTTTAATCTTATAGTACATGAACGTATTCACGAACCGTTAAATATAAGTTTTACATGTCCGCAATGTTTGGAAAAATTTACTACGAAAAGTAAATTAACATCTCATAACTGTATAAACAAACAATTAAATAATAAATTAAATTATAATTGCGAAACGTGTAATCGAAAATTTAAAACGATGATGCTTTTAAATACGCATAAGCGAACACATAAAACACAAAATAGAAACTTTATTTGTTCAATTTGTGATAAAGGTTTTTGTTTAGAAAGTCATTTAAAAGCGCATGCAAACATGCATTTCGGTGAAAATAAATTATTAAAACATATTATTAGTAAAACTGATAAATTATTTGAAGTGGATACGTACCCTTATAAGTGTCGATATTGTAATTTAACATTTGAGACAAAGACCAGTTTACAATTGCATAACAAAAATGACCATAAATAAAAGTTTTTTTATAATAAATATTGCACAATTTTTTATTTTTAAGTATACCTTCTAAATTTATTGCAAATTTGCATTTTTCATAAAAAAAGAAACCGAAATATACTATTTGGATGAAGGAAAATAAACTTATTTAGGATTATATAAATTCAACAGTCTTTGGAAACTATATCTAAAATTTTGGATATTACTTTTTGTTTAGAAGAAAAGAATAAACAATTAAAAACTCTTTGTCAAGACCAACGTTCATCGATTATGCTAAATTGGATCATATTTGGATAATTAATGTTATTTGCCGTAATGACAAAGAATATATACGATATATATAGTCTCTGGATTTGTGAGAAAATTTTTACCCTATCATGATTAACTAATTAAAAATTTTTAATTTTCAGTCATCCTCTGTACCAATCGTTTGTGACTAATTAGTTTAGAATTTTGGGTACTAAATTGATCAAAAATTGTTTATGACTACGAATTACAATGAAGTACAATGCCATCTATTTCATATTTAGGTTATAAAACAATTAAGTTCAAAACTGCTTGCCATGCGGTTGGCCAGTTTCTTATGATATCATCAATATTGTGTATTAGCAATGTTAAATTTTCTGATGACGTTAAATCGTTCTGTCCAACGTACTGATTTTGAAACACGGATTAGACCCTTTCTACATAGTGTTTTGTCGGCTACTCTAAGATAATATATAAGAAGGTATTCCAATCCTGCAATGCATCATGGGATATGTGTCAAGCGGTCGCGCAACCACGCGTGTGTCAAGCACACTAGCCGTGATCTAAAGTATTTTCAGGCTAACTCTCGGAATAATAACAAATATTGTTTAATAATTAAATACTGTCTAAAAAAATTATTCTCACCTTTCAATAATAACAATAAATGATAATTATTTTAAAACCCTCAATTAATTGTTTTTCTTTGTTTCCTCAATTTCTCAGGTTAAACCGGTTTTCCCTAAGCGCAGTTTATCAGCTACCTCTGATCTATACATACTAAGATGATTAGTAGCGCATATTGTTTTTGATTGCTTTCCAAGTAAAAAGACTGGGTTAGAATCCCAGCACATGAATTTTTTTTTTAGCAATAGACCTTCAATTTTTCTGTAAAGCTAACAACTTCAATTATTAACAAATTGATAAATTCGTAGGCTTTGTTACAATTGGTTATTAATTAATAATTATAATAATGTTAATAGTAATTAAACTAGAATTTAGATTATAACTGATAAGTAATTAATTCAAATAATTATTATCATTTATTGTTATTAGGTGAGAATAATTTTTTTAGACAGTAAAAATCTATTGTAAATATGTGATAGATAGTACAAAAATAATCATTTCAAGGACTAGTAATGTAAAATTTAATTATTTACGGACATTTTTTGTTGACGTACGCATATATGCGTCCTAGAGCTGAAGACAACAAGATTCGGATTGTCCGGTTGCACTGTAATGTCTTTAGTGAGAACATGGAGTCGTAATGAAATGATTTTGACCAGTACTTTTTTACAAACACCATGACATTTCGGAAAGATTAATGATTTATCAGCAGCTTTTAATATACTCTTCATTACTTTTTCATGGACAGACTACAAATGAAGAAGAGACTTCTTGTAAGTCGCAAAAACTTCTTCCGCAGGGTTTTTAAATAATTATTATCATTTATTGTTATTATTGAAAGGTGAGAATAATTTTTTTAGATAGTAATTTGTTGGCAATAACTGGGTTGATAAATAAATAACTTGAACTTGAATAGAAAAATGCCACACGTATATTATAGAAAACTTTACATACTTGAAAAGACGAAGTGTCAAGACAAAAAAAAGGGGTAACAATAAATATGTTACCTGGCAACATATTAAATATGGGTGCGTTCTTATATTCCAACACTCCCTCCTGAACGCAAACCCATTTTACTTATACAATACAAATGTTTTTCTAGCGTTACACCCTTTGTTAAATTATCAGCTATCTTATTACAACCATTAATAAATAGAAATTTAACTTTACCCTTTAAAATGTTTTCTCTAAGAAAGTGTAATCTAATATCTATGTGCTTAGTCTTAGGTTTATAACAATCTGGTGACGCTAGTCTTATTGCACTTTGATTATCACTATAAATAACTAACGCACTGTCCAGGCCTTGGCCCAGTTTTTCTTGTAGTTGACGAAGCCACAAGGCCTCCTGGGTCGCCGACGTCATCGCCATATACTCGGCCTCTGCTGTAGATAGGGCTACAGTCTGTTGCTTACAAGAACTCCAGGATATGCATGCATTTTGATAGATAAAACTGTAACCTGTGCATGAAATCCTGTCTAATGGGTCATTTGCCCAATCTACATCGCAATACCCAGTTATTGAGTCTTCTTTGACATAACATAACTTGAGATCCTTGGTGCCCTGACGATATCTCATGATCCTTTTAACTCTAAGCCAGTGTTGAACCCTTGGATTATTACAAAACTGACTCAATATATTCACTGCAAATGTGATGTCAGGTCGTGTTACCTGTGCCAAATATATAAGACAACCAACTGCTTGCCTGTATGGGAAATTGCTGTCTTCATTTTCAGGTTTCTTATCAAATTATATTTACCTCTATGGGAGTACGTACTGGATTGCACTCAGACATGCCAAAGCGTTCTAAAATTAAATTGATATATTTCTCCTGGTCAATCATAATCACACCTGCCTCACGGTTTCTTTTAACGTTTATACCAATACATTGCTGAATCTCACCTAGGTCTTTCATACAGAACTCTAACATTAATTTTTCTTTGACTTCTATAACTGTATATTTATCATTTGTAAAAATAAGAAAATCATCGACCCATACTGCAATATATATCATTTTAAACTTACTTATTGAATAATAAACACATGGGTCAATCTTAGACCTTTCTAATCCTATTTTAATTAAAGTATTGTTCAATTTTAAGTTCCATTGCCGGCTAGCTTTCTTAAGTCCATAGATTGATTTATGGAGGTGACATACCTGGGCATTTTCTTTGTAACATTCTGGTTGTGACATGTAAATATCTGTGTGAATGTCACCCTGAAGAAATGCACTTATTGCATCCATCTGAATCATTTCCAGGTCATACTTAGCAGCTAGAGCAAGCAAGAATCGAACTGAGGAATATCTGACCACGGGAGCATATACCTCATCATAGTCATTTCCTTTTCTTTGAGCATATCCTTTGATTACTAATCTTGCTTTAAATCGAACAAAATCTCCTTTCTCATTTGTTTTTCTTTTAAATACCCATTTACATGGTAAAACTCTTTTATCTGTTGGTAAATCTACTAGTGACCAAGTTTTATTCTTTATCAAAGAGTCATACTCCTCCTGCATGGCCTTCTTCCATTGCTCAGCATGCGGAGATGAAAGAGCTTCATCAAGAGTCTGAGGGTCATTTAAGTCAAATATAGGACAAAAATAACTCACGTCCGGGTCATCCTCCTTTACATACCGTGCTGCTCTGCGTGGACGTAATTTTATATTACGTGCTGGAGTCGGAATTTCCACTGATCTCTCTGGTATATAGGATGGATAATCATCATCTCCAGACTGATAGTCATCACTGGAACTCTGGTCCAAGTTGTGTTGAATTTCTTACTTACAGGGTTCTTCAGGTGAATGCATTCCAGGACTGTATTCCATACTGCTGTCAGGTAAACAAGGTAAATACACAGAATTATCAAATTTATGTACACTTTCTAAAAATACAACATCTCTACTCTTGATGATTTTATTAGTGCCTGGATCTAGCAATCTGTATCCTTTGGTAGACTCACAATAACCAACAAAGATATATTTTCTAGATTTAGCATCCCATTTTTGGCGTTTTTCTTTAGGTATCTGAGCCAAACCTTCAGAGCCAAAAATCTTTATATTAGATAAATCAGGTTTCTTACCGCACCACATTTCTATAGGTGTTTTACCATCAATTTGTGGGTGATCTATTCACTATGTAAGCCGCTGTTGCTAGGGCCTCTCCTCAATATAATTTTGACAAATGAACATCAAGTAACATACATTTTGCCCTTTCTATCAATGTTCTGTTCATCCTCTCTACAAGGCCATTCTGTTGGGGTGAGTATGGGGTACTAGTTTCGTGTTCAATCCCATGCCTACTTAAAAATCCATCAAATTCCTTGTTACAGTACTCTCTTCCATTGTCTGACCGAACAATTTTTATCTTAGTACCAAGTTCATTCTCTACTCTACTTTTAAAAGCTTTAAATACTTCCAGAATGCTCAATTTATCTTTAAAAAAATAAACATATACTTTTCTAGTGAAGTCATCAATAAAGGTAATAAAATACTTCATACCTCCCAGAGATGTTTGCTCCATCGGCCCACATAAATCAGTGTGGATGAGCTGCAGTGGTTGTGATGCTCTCGAACCAATATTATTGAATGGCAGTCTGCTTTGTTTACCGTGGAGGCAGGTAGTACATCTGATTATACCTTTACTTTGTTCTTGAAATGGGCTGACTCCCTCTACACACTCTGGTAACTTGTTTACATCTGTGAAGTTCAGGTGTCCCATGCGCCATGGGACAACATCATAAAAGTTATTTGAACATGTAAAATTTAAAAAAACTTCTCTGTGAGTATTTAATTGGTACAAATTGTTGATTAGAATAGCTGAACACAGGAGTTTTTGTCATAAATATCACATGATTTATCTCTAAAATTTACTTTACAGCCATTTTTCACCATTGCACTTACTGATAGGACATTGGCAGCAAGTTTTGGAATGTATAAAACATCTTTTACCTGAATTTTAATTTGATCCTTACTATTTATATACAAATTAACCTTTATTTTCTCCGCAGGTAGCGGTGTCTTACTGGCAACTGTTATGGTGAGTATCGGTGGACTTTCCATATCATACATCCAGTCACATCTGTTAGTCATGTGTATGGAGGCACCGGAGTCCACATACCATTGTTCCGTATTCATAGTCATTGGTGAAGCTGAAAATGCTGCAACAAAACTTTTACTGGTGTCTGCTTTCACTTCATTTTTCTTCTTTGTGACACGACAATTCTTTGCAAAATGTCCATGTTTATTGCAATTATAACATCGGGGCCCTCTATTGTTTTGGACCTTAGCAGTATTCCTTTGACTGGCTACTTTCCTAGTGAAGAACGCTGTGCTTTCTGAGCTTTGAACTTCCTGCAGGAGCTTCGTTTTAATGGAATCTGCGCTAATATTTATCCCTGAACTCTCCAGACCCATTATCATTGGCTTATATGTTTCAGGTAAGCCAGCTAGCATGAGTGTACCGAGCCACTCATCATCAATCTCAAAATGTATATTCCTGAGTTTGTGAGCAGTTGACATGATCTTGTTCACATAGTCGTCTACGGTTCGTGAGCTGTCCAATGTAATTGTGATGAGATCTCTTAACAAGGCTACTCTTCTGTACAACCCGCTGTCATCAAAAGCTTGTTGTAAACTGTCCCAGACTTCTTTACATGTATTTGCACTCTGTACATGCACGTAGTTGACAGGATCTAGTAGGAGTATCAGCTTAGACTTTGCCTTTACTTCTTTCTTTTTATCCTTGTTGGTACCATCGATACAGTTCCATAGATCTTCTAGTTTAAAATAAGCCTCCGCGGCGAATTTCCAACTCGCATAATTGTCTCGTCCTACGAGCCTGTCTATGTGAAAGGGATTGTGGCTAGTATTGGACATCTTTTTCATGTATTAACAGAGTTTTCAATAACGACGCTAACTTCGGATTTAGAGCGGTACCTAACCTCTTAGAACACGCCGGCCGGTTTTTCTTTTTATAAGTTCACGGAGTTTTTCGACTGTCAGTTACTAATTTCAACCATTACAACCATCAACCATTAACTACGCTCTGCTACCATGTTGGCAATAACTGGGTTGATAAATAAATAACTTGAACTTGAATAGAAAAATGCCACACGTATATTATAGAAAAACTTTACATACTTGAAAAGACGAAGTGTCAAGACAAAAAAAAAGGGTAACAATAAATATGTTACCTGGCAACATATTAAATATGGGTGCGTTCTCATATTCCAACATAATTATTAAACAATATTTGTTATTATTCCGAGAGTTACCATGAAAATACGTTAGATCACGGCTAGTGTGCTTGACACACGCGTGGTGGCGCGACCGCTTGACATATTTCCCATGATGCATTGCAGGATTGGAATACCTTCTCATATATTATCTTAGGCTACTCATAAGTAAGTACATTGCAATCATTTTTAGCATACATGTGCATAAATGTCAAAAATAACTTAGAATACGCTTGCGTACTATCGGACAACCGACTATAGGACATTCATATTAAGCAAGGCTCGAACTACCGCAAAAAATAAAAACGGCTAACTAGAAAAATACAACAATTCACATCATAGACATAAAATTTATTATTAATGGAGTGTTTCATAATAGTTATAATATATAAAAATAATTAATCGTATTTTTGCACTAGAAATAATCTGCCGAATGTAAGTATCAGTGGCTTATATTTTTGCTAATATGACAATGAAAATTTAGCATAAATATCCTATGTGGAACGGCCCTTATGTAGAGCGAACCTTAGTCAAATTCAAACTTCTAGATCCATAATTTTTTTAACTAATGTCATCACGGCAATTGACCATAAGATACGGAAATGGGAAAAATTGAAAATATTATACATACGCAAATACAATCATTTTAGACATTTTTCGCTCAATTTTTCTTATATTTTTTAAATCATGTCAATATATTAAATTGTATTTAATATATATTTTTTGAGTCAAGTATTATGATTAAAAAATTAAATAAAACAATTTATCCACACACAATTTTAAAATAATTGAAATACATATTCAAGATTAGAAAAAAAAATGTCAAAATCGGTGGCTTCGTTTGGTGTGAATCAAATAATCAAAACTGAAAAGAATGCAGCACAAAAAATTGAAGAAGCACGTCAACGTAATTGTTTATTTTTTACTCATTTTTATTTTTGAATTATCTTTTAATTAATATAATCAAAAATAGCTAAAATATCCATATTTGAAAGGTAACCCTTAAACATGGTGCTTACTATATCTCCAGAACGAAATTTCCTAATTTTTCTGTCTCTCAACTTAACTTTTTCCAGATCATTTTTTTAAAATATGAACTATTATCATTATACCCATTTTTGAAATGATTTTTAGAATACTTAATAATAACAACTAACAAATGACAAGTAAACATTTCTTAGAATACAAAAATTTGATCAATAAAAATAAAATTAACAAATGTAAAAAACTAATTAAAAAAATTTTCTCCCAGAAAACTGATTTCGACCCTTATTCAGGGACATCTTTTAAACGTGAATTGTAAAAAAAAAATCCGAAACCGAAAATATCTCAAGTTTGTGAACTTTTAAAATTAGATGTATTTATTTTTATATCTAACATATAAAAATAATATATAAAGGTATATTAAATTTATAATCTGGGTGACTTTATTGCTTTGTTATTGTAAATTGCAAGCTTATTTAACAAAAAATGTAAAAATGAATTTGTCCAACATATGTAAGTGGATACAAAAAGAAATCTGGAAAACATTGAAATGTCAGAGAGTTTTAAATTTCTGGATATACTAGAGAAATATTAGAGAATTTTGCCAAAAAAGTTATAATTTTGTTAGAAGTTAGGGAATTTTCTAATAAACAATAAAATCAATATATTAAAAATATTGGTATTTTCTTTAAATTTATATGAATAAAAATAAAAACTTTAATTTAATGGTAATTTATTCATAACAAAATTAATTTTCCAAAATAATGTTCTTTGAATATTCGTATTTACATTTGAAAAAATTAAAATGTTCTAAACTTGGTTAGGTGATATAATTTATAATTTTTAAAAATCAGTGGCCACCAGGTAATAAAACGGATTGTCCATTGTTCCACAATGTAAAAATTGTAATTTTCAAGTTGTCAGACATCCGTTACCAGAGTTTATAACATATGTTGGACAAAATGATGTTTGTTTTTGTTATTGAATGATTTGTATATTAAATAAACAAAAATTAAAAAAGACTTTCGTCAATTTGAAGGTTTTGAGATCAAACAAAAATTATACAAGCTCCGAAAAAGAAAACGACTCCTTGTCAGAATTTCTGTATAGAAAAATTTGTTACACCAATCTTAATTAAAGCCATTCTTGAAAGAACAAGAACTCATTGATAATTATTACGAATATTTAAAAAATTAAATTTATGGTTTAAAAATACAATAAAATTCAAAATAACCTGACTTTTGTCATAATTAGCCATTTTCCCTGACTATTCTATGCATTTTACCTAGACCAGTAACAACTCTGATAAAAGGTAATAAAGTAGGAAAGAAAAGTAGTTAACTGAAGAATGAAAATGTACATAAATCCTGCATTTATACTAGCGTAAATCGTATATGTAGATGTAATCTCAAGGGCGCATATTGAACTATTCGAAGTTTACGATATTGCGTTTTTATCATAGCTTATTATAGAGGGTAAATTCTTCTACCTTCCATAAAACATATCACTTTTTTAATTATTTATTTTGATACTGTGAGAATAGTGGCTGAATAATGGAACTGGGACCATAATGAAATAACAGGATCTTTGTTTATTATCAATGTTGTAATCACAGTGTAAACCAATTCATTATTATGTTAGATTAAATGAACAGTGGGAGGGAGTACATGATTATGATTTTACGAATAATGTCAATATATTCTGGAAAAGAAATCAGTCTTTACCTGGAAAAAAGAGGCATATCACGTCATTTGCGATATGCTTTATTAAGTTAAACAGTCATATCAGACAGTGCTCTATATCTCAACACCACATAATTTATTCCAGTGTTGGTTTCACTGTAGAAAACTAGTATATTTCTATTGAAAACTTAAAATTTCAAAGTCATTCTCGATGAGGTATCAAAGCGTTTACTTATGTAAAAGCTGAGTTAACTAAAAATTTAAGTGAATTTTACCATGAGTAGCTAAAATAGGTCAAGACTTATATAAATACAATTTTGACGTTAATTTCTCGATTTTTGACTTCTTCAAGAATAATTAGAGACGTGTGAAATTGTGATTTTTGAGCAGCACTGTATAATGGAAAACAATTAATGATACCTTTGAAATATTCAGTTAGTTACTTTTGATTCTGAGGACGGATACTTATTTCATTGAGTTAAATAATAATAATATTAACAAAGGTCGAATAATACGTTTAAAACAAGCTGAACATGAAGCTAAAGAAGAAGTTAAAAAAATAAGCGAAGAGCGTGAAATACAATTTGTTGCTTTTACGGATAGAGCCAATAATATTAATAAAGATGCAGAATTACGTGTGGAAAGGGCTGCAAAAGCAGCGATTACTGACTTGGAGCAGAAAGCGAATAAAAATAGATCCCAGGTGCTGTATTTAATTTAAAGTGATATTAGTTTTAGGTATAGAGGGCAGAGGTAAGAAAATCTTAACTACTAACAATAATACGTCATTATTCAACACAACAAAAAAAAACAGAAAACTATTTTTAAGTTAACAATTAAAATGTTCAGACTTAAATGACATAAAATCTAATTTTGTCATAATTTGTAATACTTAAATATCTGATGTTGAGAAAATCGTAGAAAAACAAATTGTTTTGTTTTTCGAAAAAAATCACAAGAGTTAACATTTTACATAAAACAATCAAAATTAAGTCTTGCATCGTTAATATTTGAACTATTTTTAACACAGTTCCATGGACAGAGATTTTCAGACAGTTGTACTTATTTAAAAAATAGATGTGGCTGTATTTAAAGTATCTGGCAAAGGCTATCGCCCACAGAAAGTGTCAGGCAATATGGATTATGAATTTTTAATTTATTCTTTAACTCAAACATGAAGATCAGTCCGGAAATTATGAGAATATTTATAAGGAAATCATGGAAACACTAAAATTATTTTATATTACGTCATGGCGCGATTTTAGTTTTTTAAATTTCATCACTTTTAAAATGTTTATACTTAAAAATTTTTTTTTTTAATGTATTCGGACAAATCAACACTTTTATATTTAACACAGCGATTAAAAAAACATGTCTAGTGTTAGCAACTTAAAAAAATTACTACCTTTTTTTTGATGGGGCTTTTTGTAATTTATTAAGCTTCTTAAAAATAACCCAATTCGCAATTTTAAATAAATATGAAATATGTAATTTCGTAAAAATCACATGTATAGTTTAAACACGTAGGTTGAACGTAGGGGTTAAAAACCAACCCAACCCGTGCAAAATACATCCCGAAAATCACAGGTTGAACGTAGGAGCCAAAAACCAACCAAAACTGTGCAAAAGACTCCCCACAAATCCATGGGTAGTTTAATCACAAGTTGAATGTAGAGGCCAAAAACCAACCCAACCCGTGCAAACAACACCCCACAAATAATCTGGGTTGTTTAATCACTACGGTTAAATGTTAATATTTATAATAATAAAAAATGTCTTAAAAAATAATTATAATGAAAAAATTATTTTTTAGAGCAGGGTGTCTCCTTTTTTTATTTCTTCAAATATAATTTTAATTTTTGAAAGTACATATCTACATAATAAGATAAAATTATAGTAAATTTTTGTTGCAAACACTAAAGATGTAAACATGAAAATGGCGCTCATGTTTTTTTTTAATAGCTGTGTTAAATATACAAGTGCTGGTTTCTTTTAGACGTATTGAAATTTCGGTTATTTGTGCTTTAATTTTGTATAATTTCTATTCATTTAACACAAAATTATAATTAAATATTGTGGCATGTTTTAAATTATAATATTTATGTCATTAGCAATACGAAAATTTCTATAAAAAAAATGTGTTGATAACTCATAAAATAGGCGAAAACTCGAAAATTGGTTTTCTATATTTTCGTCTTATTTATACTTGTTTAACCAAATTCAACGTGAAATTTAGGCACTACGGATATCGTAAACTCAACCCCCCGCCCTATTTTTCATTTACGGTTCATGTAGGAAAAAGAAATATTAAGACATTTTTGTTATTCAGGTAATAGAAGATATTTTACGATTGGTTTGTGACGTAAAACCAAGAATACATCAAAACTATATAATAAGTAAAAGTCAAACCAGAAAATTCATCCGCCCTGAGGATGCATTTAAATACAACATAAAGTCGTCATATTCAGATGTTAAGTCATCGTCAAATGTTACAGATCAGTATGAAATCATTGAAGAGGAAGAGGATGAAGATATTAAACATAAAACATATTTAAACTCTTCTTTGGTTTCTGATTTGTGTAATATATGTAATCCTGATACACGTATAGAGGATGGTCGTGTGTGTTTAGATTGTAATCCAAACGCAGCATTTGGTGACCCAAAAGAATTAGCTATTTGGAAATGTCCAGGTATATTATGCGATGGAGGTGATTTAGATATAAGCAGTGAACATCCAGAATCTACTGCAATAGTTAGAGCAGAAACAGTTTTCCATAAATCACCATTTACTGATATTAGAAATTTAATTAGTGAGGAAAAAGAATACACTTTTAGTGTAGAAACGAATACGGTGGAACTCAAAGAAAGTGATAATTTAATGCAAAAGGAAAATGAAGGACATATAGAAGAAATTGATAATTTATTGATAAGGAAAACTGAAGAATATACAAATGAAAATTGTAATTCCTATAATATTAGGACCTCAGAATATCTTCAATCAAGTCACGTTCAAGTAAGGCTCACTAATGTTAGTGGTACAGAATATCATGAATTAAATCACCAAGTCAGACCCAATAATATTAGTAATACGGAATATCATGAATCAAGTCACGCCCAAGTCAAACTCAAAAATGTTTGTAGTACAGAATATCATGAATTAAATCACCATCAATTCAGGTCCAATAATATTAGTACTACAGAGTGTCAAGAAACAAATAAAGATCAGGTCAAGTCCAATAATATTGTTATTGGTGCAGACGCATATCATGAATCAAGTCATGGTGATAAACAGAATATTGAAAGTGTTGAAGAACTACAAAAGGTAAAACAATCAAAGGATGATAGTTTAATGGAAAATCGAAATCGTTTATTAACAACATTAGATTTATCAGAAAATCCGTCTGAAAAAACCACTATAATTATCGAAATTCCGCGAATTGGAGATAATTTTCATCCATCATTGCCTTGGGAACAAACACATTGCCGTAAATGTTCTAGGAATACTCGTAATATAACAATTAATTTAAATTCTATGGAGACTTATGAAACGAGTGAACCAAATTCGACTAAAGAATCTAAAACAATTGAAGAACCATCACAAACAGAAGATGGAAGATCGACTGCGATAAGTGGTGAATGGAATGTTCCTCGTAGTGATGTTATAACATCTCAAATAGCTACCATAAGTACTACAACGTTTAATGTAAGTACTAATGAGGATAACGATAGTTTATGTGAGCCGGAGTTTTAAAATACGCATGTTTAATAGATTTACCTTCTAAATTTGTACAAGTAATAAAGTTAATAAATTTGGTAAAATTATTTGAATTTATAAATGACGTTATAAATTTGTTGATAGTTCACATTTGTAGATCAGGGAAATAATTATATAATCGACTCTATCAATGGAGTGTAGATAATTTTACTTTCAATTTATTAAGTAAACATAGACCATACACCCTTATTGTAATTGGTTTATGAGATAAATAGATACAGATAAAAGAAACTCAAAATCGTCTAGTTGTTCCGCCTTACTTCGTTCGGTCAATTATTACTAGTAACTCCATTGAAACAGTAGATTTTACTAGCGGTGATACCCCAATCTTATTAGTAAAAATATATAAAGCACATCTAATTTCTTTGTCATTTATAATATATTAAGTAGAATTGAATTTTTCATAGTAAAATTTTCAGTTTTGAGAATCCAACATAATACAACAAAATTTTTTTTTTTTATAATTATTAATGAGAATTCTAGGATTTTTTCGAATAAATTTCGATTTTTGCCCCAATATCCTAGATCAAATTATTTTGTATTTTATAAATACGTATTTCGACTACAAAGTAGTCATCATCAGTATGAATTAGCTAGTTGTAATGATTCTCTGAGGAGATGTTACTCTTTGCAAATTTGGTGACGGTTTGCAAATTTTTGATTACCAAATTTTTATGATTTACTTTTCTTATGAAATCTGTAAAATTGTGTTTGAAATAATTCTCAAACAGACTCTTAAAATATTACACATTTTTACCAATTAAAATCAAAATTTTATCTATTTTTTATCAAATATTTTTCGTTTTTAAAGAAAATTAGTGTTAAAATGATCTTTAATGTATTTGCTTTATTAAAAATTGTATACATTTCATTTTTAAGTATTTACAACCATTGAAAAATTTATTTAAAAAATCTAATTACTTTTAATATTTTCCTCTAAAACCGTTGCCTGTATGTATCATTCATCATGATTCAATCTATTTCTATACCAAAATTCGTCAAAATTGGTTCAGTGGTTTATGCAAGGTAATAGAAAAATATAGACAGGCAGGCAGGCAAGCAACTTACTTTGGTAATCAATTGTATGCTAGGTGCCCTTATATTAAGCATGTATCATTTATAAATATACTAGTTGTTGGCGATTTTTCATATCTTGTTGAACTTGCTCTACTGGCATTCACTGTAGTAAGACCTATGTTCGAACAACGACGTTTACCAGACACGACTATAAATTTTTTACAAAATTTATAGTTCTTGTTTGAACTAATACCTTAAAACGTATGATTATGAACAAATTGCTATATTATTAGTATGTGCTGTAGTAAAAAATATTTTACTTACTATTTGTTCGACTTAAAACAAAAGATAATCATCAATTATTAACAACAAATAAAACTATACGTATGATTATGAATAAATTGTCATATTAGTATGTGCTGCAGTAAAAAATATTTGACTAAAAACAAAAGAAAATCAACAATTATCAACAACAAAAGATACCTATTCTATTCAGTTCTTTTTTGAACTTAAATATCTTACCTTATAAACTACGATTAAAAATACTTGCCTTAATACCAAATTCTAACCAAGATCTTAATGGAAGAAATACAATTGATAAATTATGTATTTTAATCTAATCCTATCTAACCTAATATGCTTACTATAAGTATTAGTTATGATATCACATTAGATAGAAATCTCTAAAATTATCAGTGTTTCTCTACTATATTAATCTAATCCTATCTAACCTAATATGCTTACTATAAGTATTAGTTATGATATCACATTAGATAGAAATCTCTAAAATTATCAGTGTTTCTCTACTATATTATGCATGTATTTAACATATAAACCTTTCTTTTTAATCTCTCTATCTATTAAAAAAACTGCATCCAAATCCGTTGCGTAGTTTTAAAGATCTAAGCATACACTGTTTTGTTTTATACTATGTAATTACTTCTAAAAATTTGCATATAGTTTAGAATTATGATTAGTGTAACAACTTTTTCTTGTGCAAAATTCTGAAAAATTGCAATAATAATTGTTGAAAATACAATATATAAAACAGAATAAAGATAGACAAATAAATTATTAAAAATAACATTGATTTAGTAATGTTTTATTTTTCTAGTAAAGGAAATTACTTAAACTATCAGTTTGGTATGTTTTTAACAGGAAAAAAATAACATTAAACAAAAAATTTCATTTTATATTATTGATTTTTTTCATTTGGGATATTGTTTGAACAAAATATCAGAAACTGTCAATGAAGAAATATCAATATTGAAAAGAATCCTAATAAAATCAATACAACAATTTGATCGTAAAAATTTTTTTATTCAAATTTATAAGTAGGTTCAAAATAAGCATAATTTTAAATATTAATTTTATCATAAAAGCTAAATTTTTAAGTTTTTTAATTAAAATGCCGCTGCTTCATAAAAAAAATTATTTAAATATGCAACCAAATACAAATTTGTTGATATCTAGGATTTTAATTCGAAACTGCCCTTTTCTGTTTCATATGCAGGTACCATGATAAAAAAATCAATGGGATTGAATAGGAAATTTTATTGAAAAAATGATTTCCTATTCAATTCTATTCAAAATTCTGAATAGAAAATGATCTAATGCAACTATGTATAGACTAGCATGATGTAAAATTCATCAGCGGACGATAATAAAAGTAGGGAGGTTGATAATAAATTGTGTCATGGGGCTATAATGGATATGTCAGAAGTACAAAACATTTCAAAATCATTCGATGACACTCCATCACAATTTTTATTTTAGAAGGTACTACAGTATTTATGTTAGCATTGCATACATATATATTTTGGTATGATTTGGTAAGTTCAGAATTCTATTCATGTAAAACAAAAAAATATATTTAAATTTACATTTAAAAATAATATAGTAATTATCTTTCAAACAACTCCGTCACTTCTATATCTATATTATAAATGATTCGATAGTTGTAATTTTGTTACATAGTAATTTGGAGTTTACCAAGGGCTAAGCGAGCTTTTGACCCATTATAGAGGTTGCAATATTATTCGTCTGTAGATGACAATATCATTCCATTGCCTTTGACTCGAACTGCAAATTTCACATTCGGTCTAAAGATGATACTACTCTCTCTCTAGGTAAATAAATATTAGTATAACATCAAAATGATACATATACGTAGGCTAAATATTGAAATCCAAAAAAAAAATTTTTTAATAAAAATTTAATTTATGATTTTTTATCGCGAGAAAATTTAAGAAACAATACACTACATATTTCATTTAATGGAAATTTTGTAACAGGCCTCTATCATAGCAAGATATTTCTTCATTCAGCATATGAAGAAGCGCTCCACATTAGTATACATGTATTTTCTAAACTAGACCTATCTATATCTACCGACATCTATATTATTTTTTAGTTACGACTGATTTACAAGAGCGGAACCATTAAAAGAAATAAAATTAATTAATCAAAACTTATTTGTGACAAAAAATTATGATTCCAATGGTTGCCTATTATTGACTCAGATATATTTTATTTGTAGTGATAAATAAAAATTAATTCCTTCAAATAATTAATTAATTTTCTTTATTTTACAATTTTTGTTGTTTGGATTAAATTCAAGACCAATGTGTTTTTATTTAGTTTGATAAATTGACTAAAATATACAATCCCAAACGGGTCATCCTACAAAATAATCTAGTCTCATTCAAATTTAAGCTGTTTTAAATTGTATAAAACACTTCTTGATTAAGACCTCTTTAAGGTATTGTTAAACTTGATTCTGTAAGATACGAATGAACTGAAACTCCAAACCCGTTGCAATATGAATTTGAGAGTAAAAAAATTGCATTCAATAATTCATTAAAAGATATGAAAATATAAAAATAAAGTATTCTGTAATTTTTAGTTTTGTGAAAATAGTAGCTCTTGTTCATATTTGCAATTTTTCAATTCCAATTTCAAAATGAAATTGAACATTACTTTAACATAAAAATAACTTTTCAAACAATGTAAATTGGAGAAAATACTTAATTATTTTTTTTAAGTTTTGTTAAATATTTAAATTAATATTTCTGGAAAAATTTTACAGTTAAAAACCGTTATCGGCTAGTATTGAATTTAATGATCCTAGAATGGTTTGATAGAATATTGTAATATTTGTAAGAATAGTAATCATTTGGAAAGATATATCAATTAATTCGTTGCTTTTTTGAGACATTTTCAGTAGATTCTGACAATAATGGACTAATTGAATTCAATAATGGATGTTTAGTATAATGTCCGAACAGAGTTGTTAATAATGCCACTCCATATCCAGTAGCACGTTCACCCTGAAACACAATATTATTATATTATATTATGTATATCTTTTTTCCTTCAGTTACTAGTGATCACATAAATTTTTTAACGAAAATTTTTTTATGAACTATTGACATAAATCACAATAATTTTTTGTAAATATCTCGTTAAATGTTGAAGATATTATTGCCAAGTTCTTTATTATTAAAAATACAAATCCATCAATTCAAGAAAAAATTGCTTTTGTATTTACAAACTGTCGTTTTGGAGAAAATGACTTTTAAATTAAATTAAAAGTACATTGCCAGACTACTACACAATAAGTATATTTTTAGATTTTCAGACATTTACTCATCTATGAAAAATGAAATTTTGTGAAATATTCCAATTGCCTTTCTCAGAAACGATAGCAGATATGAAAAAATGGTAGAGGTCTTTTTAATAGTTTAATTTTTTTCTAATAAATAATTTTTAAATAAAATCAATTATATACTTATAGTCTTAAAAAACATATCCACTCTTCCAAATTTTATGGTTTAATATTTTGATTTCCGTTGAAAATAAAAAAAAAAAACTATACGATAAATGAATATGCTACTATGGTTAGACAATTCTTACAAAATAGATTCTGAGAGATTAACAATATCGCAAAATTAATTTGCAGGTCAGATCATTTATATGACAAATGAGCAATTAACCACGTTTTAAATTCTAGTCTAGAAACTTCGTTCGTTTTCGCCATAAAAATTCTTCCGAAAACGTTTCTCTTCATTATATAAAAAAAATAAAAGGCCGATAAACAATTGTTGGCTTGTTTTTTATTATTCCAAAATACTCTGAAATCACATTTGTGTAACGGAAATCTTCCTGTATGGGCATTTTAACGGACAAAATTTGAAAAAGATAAAAGGCAATTATCTTAATTAAACTCTACAAGTTCGTACCTCCAAGACGAAATGTGAACTTGTAACCATGATAACTAAACCGAACTAGATAAGTACTTACACAATTAACAGGTGCTGCCATATCAATATGAATCCATGCTCCACTATAATCAAATCCTAAATGTGCCATTATAAATAATCCAGCACATGAAGACTGAGCATTACTGCGATCCTACAGCAAACGTTACGTTATTTTATTATATCTCTTAATAAATATATAATATTAAAAAAATACATACAGATACAGAATTTTTCATATCAGCAATAGCTGATGCAAATTCACTAAAATGCAATTCAGGACAATATGGTATTGGAAACAATAAATCTCCGGAATTTAATCCAGCTTGTACACCTAAATCTTCCCATTCAACAGTATTTGTTAATATAGCTCCATGATATTTACCAGTTGCAACAGCCTTAAAAAATTTCATTTTGATCTTAGTTTTACTTTTATAAAAATATGAATTCTGTTAAAAAAGTATCAGGAATTTATCATTTGAAAATCTCGCGGTAATACTGTAAAAAAATGGATTTAGTTGTTAAATATTATGCTAAAAATTGACACGATCTATTATTATTTTGTTTATTTAGTTTTAGATTTTATTAAATATGCACACCCTTATAAGATGCCACGAATACATTAAATGTGTTATATTTTTAATCATTTAAATTATAACACAAAAATGGATTTCCATATTTAACTCGAAACAATCAATTGATTGAATAATAAGTGAAGATAACTAACAGAATTAATTGTTTAGATACTCGACATATGGTTCAGTTACAAAACATGAACTATTTTTATTAATTAAAATTTCAGCTAAAATTTTGGCAAATCCAAACATTCTACGAATAAATATTTCAACAATATTTTTGGTGCGATCAATATTTTCTAGCGTTACAAACTTTATAGACTGTGAATATACATGTCGAGTATAAAAATTTTGCTTCTTGTATGACAAATGGACGTTAGGGTGCAAGCTCACTAAAAACATTAAAAAATACTTAAGATCTCAAAATCGTAACAATGTACAAATCCCACGATTGTTTTTGTTTTTACTAAAATTTACATTTGAAGTTTAATTAAAAATCAATGGTGCAATCAACTCGTAAGTTGGACGTTAAAATTGGACAATGTTTTAGCAATTGTATTTAATCATTCAACTTTAATCATTTCTTAACTATAGCTCAAAGTTGAATCCTGTACTTTTTTGACAGAGCAATATCTATACTTACTTGGGCACCAGTTAAAGTTGCCATATCCAAAATAATATTGGCTTTTAAATCTTTTTGTGCATATGCAACTCCATCTGACAAAACTAAACGGCCTTCGGCATCAGTATTATTAATTTCTACAGTTCTCCCTGAGTATAAAGTATGAACATCATCTGGTCGAGTTGCATCTGGGCCCACAGCATTTTCAGCTAAACAAAATACAGCATGTAAATTTTGCGTAAAATTGGCTTTAACAGCTGCATAAAATGCTCCTAAAATAGCCGCGGCCCCTCCACAATCACGTTTCATTCCAGGCATTGTAGTTTTTCCTTTAATACTCAAACCACCTGTATCGTAAACAATACCTTTGCCAACCCAAGCAATGGTATTTTGAGCTCCAGGTGGATTATAACTAAGTACAGCTAATGCTGGTGGTACTCGGGCTGCTTTCCCTACTCCATATATACCACCAAAACCTTTTTCCCGTAATTCTTCACCACGAATAATTTTCGGTGTTATTTTTAATTCATTTCCAATTTTCTTCACTTCCTAAAAAGATTAAGTTTATTATTTTTTAGTATATGCTTGTGTTCCAAACAATATCCGATCGACGTCAAATTTCATACAAATAGTCGTTGTTTTTTTTTTTTTTTAATTATCTAGCAGGATTTTTCAGTGATTAAAACAGTTTTTAAAATAACAGATTATGAACATTAAAACAATTTTTTGCTGTAATTTGAAAATAAAAAAATTTGTTTGCTAATAGGATAAAATAAAGAGAAAATTCTGTCTTTCAGAATGATTTTTTTTTGGAATCAGCTGGTTAAGGTTGGGTAACTTGTAGTTCTTATTTATTTAAATTGAGATTGTTGTTATTAACTTGAGTTAAGTTTTTTATTTTAAGGTGTTTTGCAAAATTCATTCACCATATTTGCGATACAATAAAAACTTTAAGATAGAAGATACAAAATTTGACACCGAATAAAGGTGTATTAATCTATAAATACAACCCAAATAAAATATTTTAATTATAATATAGATTAAACCATACTTGCAAAAAATGATCAACATTCATCTCATTACAAGGAGTATCTACAATGGCTGCTGCTAAACGTATGGCACTAGCTGTTGTATTTAGCATATCTAAATCTTCTGGAGTTAAGCTATTAATTTCACCACGTTTTGATAATTCTTCATCTTTATTTCCATTTATAATAATAAATTCAACATTCACATTTGTTGTTTTTGGGCAAGTTTCGCCTTTTATTGAAGAAAAACCCGACGATGATTTCTTTGAGTAGGTAGGAAAAGCACGAGCTACAGCACAAGCACTAGCGTATACATCTGATTTCTCGCATACAATCTGTAAAATAGTTTAATAATATTATTAATTAAGTTCTGGATTAGCAAAAGCACAATTTTCAAGTAAAAATTGTTGAGTAAAATTTTCGTTTAACCTAGAACTAATTGTAACAGAATTCCTATCAACGCCTTCTTACCTTTAATTACCTGGAAATAAAACCACCACTCTTAGGAGACGCGTAGATCTATACGAACAAATACTTCTAAATTTATTTTTTTAACTATATTTTCATCGAATCATATCGGAGTCACTCATATCTCATTCGGTTAATGTTGTACTTTCTAGTTTTCAATTTAGACTCTAACAATTTTCGTTATCACTCACAGTTATGTGCCAAGCTTTAAAATTTAAGAAATATTACATCTTAATTTCTTATAAACTTCGAAACCTTACACGGAGTGTAAAAATTCCGTAAAAGCTCTAAAAAGTGATACTTTAAAACCAAAAAATATTTTACTTTTATAAAATATATAACAATTCAAAAAAAGATATTTTTCGCTTTGGAATGATGAAAGGCATCTTTCCCTATCATTAATTCGTAAGATACAGTAATTTGTATATAATAAATTTGGCTTTAACAGCATGGTCAAAATAGCTCGTGCAAAAGTCAAATATTTACACTGCGTACACTGCGTATACATTTTCAGAGTTTGTTTGCAGATAACTTTTTCTCAGAATTGCAGCATAAAATAGTAGACAATAAAAAAAATAATTCGAAAACTAGAAAATACAATCTTTCTAAGGATCTATTTTTTTTTTATCACAATTTGTTTAGAAATATTTTTCTTAAAAATCACTTGAAATACTTGTAATATATCAAGATGAGCGCCATTTCAATTTTTACCTTGTATAAATATTAAAAGGCAATAAATTTAAAAATTCATGGAATCCGTTTTAATGTGAATTATTAAGCCTGCACTTCTCTTAGGAATAATGAAATTAAATTTTTACGAACTTTTTATCCAGGTTTTTTTACACAAGAATCCATTCGAATCCGACAGTACATGACATTTTTTTTCAATTTTTTAGCAGTTCCAAATGACATTTTTTATATTAGAAACAACTAGACTAGGTTCCTATAAGCAGCTTGATAAAAAAAATGTCCTATTCAATTTCTATAGGATTTTTAAATTAGGGCAATCATACCATTTACAAAAATTTGTAATACAAGGCTTAGTTATGATTAAGTTAACAACTATTTCCTCTACAAAATTTCTGAAAAGCCGATAATGTTATTTTTCAGTCCGTCAAATTAATAGACATGCGTTTTTTTGTTATTGTATTAGGAAGATCAATAACAACTGTAAAAATAATTTTGCTCGTCACGTGATAAAGCATATTTTCGTTGTCCGACATCCTGAAAATTCGGGCAGAGGATCCCTGATAAGTCCTATCAATCTTATAGAAATTGAATAAGAATTAATAGGAAATCAATAGGGCTGAATAGAAAATTTCATTTCCTATTCAACCCTACCGTTACAATAGTAGCATATAAGAGAG
Organism: Chrysopa pallens; assembly: GCA_020423425.1. NCBI lineage: Eukaryota > Metazoa > Arthropoda > Insecta > Neuroptera > Chrysopidae > Chrysopa > Chrysopa pallens. The sequence continues at coordinate 40,994,555 of CM035591.1, read as the reverse complement.
GATAGTCGACGTTACACCTTTTTATTCCGTCGACCTTTCTTTTGATATAAATTTGGTTTATGTATATTATAAAGTAAGATAGGGCTTTCCAGCGCCGAAAATAGCATTAATCTGAAATAAAATGAATGCGGGCAAAATTGGACAGTTTCAGACGTGTCAATCTTTAGGATTATAGTAATAGTACGCACCAACCAAAAATGATTCATGCATCGATAGGACTTTAATATGGTATAAGTAATCAATCTATGAAGAATGAATTTCTTCAATTGAATTATCATTTATTTCACTTAATTCTTGACTCAAAACATAATAATTCTATATTCTTCGAAGGATTTAAGTGAATACATGAAAAAGTGACCCCGTTTTCTTTAAGTATCCCCAAAGGTAAATAGTAATAATAAATAAAAGATTTAACTTACCACAACAGTTTCATCAACACCAACCGAACAACTTTTAACTAATTTAGTAATTGCATGCGATCTTGATGGAGTATTATGACGAGAACATTTTATTGGTAATGCAGCTACAGTTGCTAAATTTAAATATAATGAACAACTATCGGTAGGTGAAGGATGCAAAATAGAAATAGCAGCTTTATATATCTGTGAAAAATTTCAAAATCAAATAAAGAATTTATATAATAACCCAAAAAAATACAAACCTCTTCAGAAACGCGAGGCTCAAGTTTACATTTAATTTGTAAAAATTTCAATTGATTTAAATGTTTTACTTGACCAATAATTAAAACGGGATGAATTTGTGGATCAGTTGTTGATAACCCATTACAAAAACGCAACGATACTCCCATTTTTTGACTTCTATGTTGTAGAGAATTCTAATTCAAAAATTAAAAATCATTGTATTTAGTTATTTTTCACTTGTGCAATTCGTACTCTCGTAAACACAATAATTATGATAAAATTAAGTCATCAGATGATAAGATAAATAATTACATTAGAAAAAATACATTAAAATAACCTTTTATAAAATTTTATTATGATAAAAATAAACACTACTGTAAAAACATTTATAAAAATAACGGTACTTTTATTAGTGTTCTTATTTATCGGTTTTGTATCAGCGTTATGCTAACATATCAACACGAAATAACAGACGAAAGACAACTGATTAAAATTAAAAGCAGCTAGACAGTGCTAGACAGGCAAAAATACGTAGCACCTAGTATCTAGTATCTATATACTTTTTTAATAACGGTACTCATATTCATTGCGTTCAGATTACGACTATGAAATGTGAAAAAATAAATTAATTTAAAATGGTAGATAATAACTAATTAATCAACGAAAATTATTGTAGAATTATTATAAATTATTCATTTGATATAATATATTCATATTAAGTTACATAAAAATGTAATATATGTTTGACATGTAATTATAATTTTATTTGTTTCAAATATGGAAATATTATAGAAATAATATTACCCAATCTTATTATTAAGATATACCTAAATAGATATACATATTTGTTCAAGATTATTTTATTTGTGATACTATATGATATGATAGTTTTGTTGTTCCTACACCGGGACCCATTCAGTTAGCTCAATTCTTCTTCAAATCAAAAGTTCAAAATGTTAATATTTAAACAAAATTTGTTAGGAAATATCCTTAAATGCTCTGAAAAATCTATGCCATAGTTATTTTTCCTGTGGGCATAAGAAGACGCTGATGATACTTTAGCAAATATATAACACCGATTACAACTACATTGCAAACGTTATTTACAACAAAAAGATTGCCAATTTTAAATTTACAGAATAATTTTCAGTTGCATTAAGGACGACATTGTCATTTTCAATAAATTTCGAGTAATATGTGTATTTAGCAAATAGCTTCGTTGACGAAAAGGAATGCAACCCAAAAAAGAGGAGACATCTGTAATATACACCTATCGCGCCCAAATAACTTAAAAAATAAATATCCTAATATAATGCAATTTGCCATGGTTAATCTAAATATGAAAACGTAGAGTTTCCAAAATCGTTTGAATGCAAGTTCTTAAATAAAAATTATAAATTTATCTAATCTTAAAAATTTTGAATCGTTTTGCATGTTCAAATTTGCCTGAACATATCCATGCTTTAAGCTTTTTAATAATTTTTTAGGCGAATATACAATACGGAAATCCGATATATTATTATTTAGATTATTAGTGTCTTCCGACAACACATTGATTAAAAGGAGGTTCTGATCTTTAAAATCCTCTACATATTAAAACATCTACTATTATATTAAATTTTATTTTTATTCAAGTTCAAACCTATTGTTAATCAAATTTAAATTCAATCATATTGTTATTGAAATCAATTCCTTAAATGCAGATGCCTTATTCTGTTTTTCGAATATTAAATGAAATTAGAGCTAAAAAGACATCTATAATAAAGACTATAGAATATTCATGGTAAGAATTCAGCGCCACGGTAGCAAAAATATAAACTAAGTATTATAACTCTTAACCCTGGTCTTATACACAGATTTTGATAGCTTAAACGGGCAACTTTGGAGTCTTTTATAAAAAAACATGGCGAAACATATTATCTGTGTATGTATATAAAAATGTGAGAGTATTAATACGGGTGGATTAGTAGTAGTACTGTCAGTGTGGGACGTCGTGGGTAGTATACTCTAGTTGCATGCACGGCAACTTATAAAAGCAGTATTTAATTATACACTTTTGGTTATATTTTTTAATATTAATTGTCCAAACCTATTTCATGACCATGTTCTCAACTGAAAATTGTCATAGACAAAAGAAATGCAATTATTTTAATTTACATACATATATATATATACAAACATTTTCCGTAAACTGTTCAAACAAGTTTTTTATTTTTATAACCAATCATCGTGACAAACGGGAGATTGAAATGGGTTAATACTAATAATAATTTTTATACACCACATTTAGAATAAGTCAGAGTATATTAGTATTAACCCATTTCAATAGAATAACACCATATATATAGAAAATCTAATTTACCTCTATTAAAATAGTTACTTTTTTTTATCAACAGCTGGTATTAGAGTCTTTCATTGCATTTATTTGTATTTTTGGGCACAAATATCTTAAAAATAACTATGAACTGTTAAAGTATTATGAAATTTAACATACAGATACATTAATCATAACTAATTCACATATAAATATTTAAATGTGTATTTGATATGATATGCTCATCGACACCGGGGCTATAACTGCGATTTATGATGAAAATTTGTACATAGTTTATTATAATCTATCCTAGTAATAACTCCAATTAAATTCTTTTGAAATTGTCTCAGAAAAAGATCCATTTTACATATTCGGTAGTCGCTTGTCTGCTATTATATTGCAAGCTGCTTTGGACATTTATATCGATAAATGTAACAAATGTCGTGCAATGCGCTTGCGTACGTCTATCCGACTTCCGATTATGTAGAACGATCTTATTGAATTGGAAATGAATAAGATTGAATCAAAAATTAAATATCTGATAAAAATCTATTCAAAATTAGGTTTCCCAGAAGTATTCATTCATTCAAAAGTACCGAGTTCTGACTGAAAATGCAAACAAATTTAAAAAATCGCTCAATATTTAAAATTTAAATAAATTTCATTTTTGTATTTATTTATTTATACAAATATTAAGAATAATTACAGTACAAAATTATTAAACTTGAAAATAAGATATATATTTATATATATATATATATATACATAAAGAGATAAAAAGATTCAAATCGCTCAACTTTTGGAAATTCGCCCAAAGCCATAGAAGCCATCTTCAAAATTCTAATTCTATCCTACTCAATTCCGATTCAATTTTAATAGAATTTAATTAGTTAACTATTTTAATTAGTGTAATGCAATAATAATAGACAGAAAGAAGAATGGAATGAGCAATATCACAGAATATATACTTGAATATATTCTGTGGCAATACCTTCATATAATTGACCACTCTCTAGAAGTTTCTTTTCTTTCCGCTTTTAGTATAGACTTACAAAGTAAAACAATTTCCCGCACAATCGCTTTATCTTTTTCACAAGTTTCTGCTCGTTTTTACTTTATAGTTAGATAGCAACGCTCTCATTCTTCTGTATGTCTATAAATGCAATGAATTGTATATAATACCGTGGAATGGCATTGTGTATCTAAAATTTACAATGTATGTATAATATACATATCCATGGTGTACTATTAGACCAGAGTAGAAGCCTTAAAAACTGATAAAAAGATGAAGAAAATTATAATAGGATGACACCCATTGAAAACGCAAGATAATATGATAAAAATGAAAGGAAAAATAAATTACGGGCGATCTGAGTTCGGGAAGTGTGGAAGGGGTGAGTTTTTAAGGGTAAAACACGGTTTATTTCGATTTCTGGCAAAAGTACAAGTCCTGTGGAAAAAAGTTAAATAGCAAAGTTGTAGGTAATAAAAAGATCTACAACTTTTGTATTAACACTTTTTTCACATATCCTCAAAATTTTTCGATTGAAAATTAGGGTGCTTTTTCGATATTTATTCAAAATAAGATGAAAAATAAATATTTTAAAACAAAAAATTATAGTGTATTTGGAACATAAAAAGGTAAGTTTTCACCAAATTTCGGAGAAAAAAAATAAAATACCTAAAACTTGGTTATTTTAATTTTCACATAAATTTTGAGGTTATGTGAAAAAAGTGTAAATACAAATGCTGTAAATCTTTATATTACCTACAACTTTGCTTTTTAACTTTTTTCCATAGGACTTGTAGTTTTGCCGGAAATTCAGATAAACCGAATTTTACCCTTAAAAACTCACCCCCGCTCCTACTTCCCGAACTCAGATCGCCCGTAATTTATTTTTCCTTTCTTTTTTATTATATTATCTTCCGTTTACAATTGGTTTCATTCTACTATAATTTTTTTTGTTTTCAAAAATTATCAACCCTGGTATATATGTTGTTATATGATAAATAGATGAAAGCGAAACTGCGAAATAGCTATGATAAATTTTAGTCGAGATTTTATTCGAATTTCTGTATTACTGCACAAAAATCACAAATATTTAATTAAAAATATGTTTCAATTATAACTCTTGAAAATGACTTCTTTTGCAAAATATCAGTGTAAACATTCCAAGAAGAATATGATAATATGATTCATGATGATCTGATTAACTATTTATAATTGCACTCACTAGGGTTTGACCACTTGAAATAATTTTGTTTAAAATTTCAATAAGAAACTGCATTATCTATAAAAAAATAATCGAATAAAACACATCTTCCTTGTTGAATTTCAATAATAATACTAAATACCTAGACTTTCAAGACAAATTTTTAATATGTTTGAACACAAAATAAGTATAAAAGTACATGAAACAAGTTTCTATCTAGTAAACTTAGGAAAAAATAGAAAGGCGACGAAATTTTAATTATTAAACTAGTTTTTTTTTTTGTAATATCAAAAAGACCTTAATAGATAATTTCATTGTTTTCATCAATTATAAATCTTATTAATGTTTGAAATTAATAAATATGATAATTATTACTAAGTTGTTATACGAGTTTTTATTTTTATTCATATATATATATATATACATAATCATTGTTTGATTATAATTTTAGTTAAGTATGAACCAATCAGAATCAATCACAAGAGGCTTATTATACAATTTTTGTTATTAGTCGAAGAAAATTAGATAAAACATCTAATATTGTTGAACCTTAACGCATTTTGATAAAACCGGGCTCATTTTGTTCGTAATTAAATTTAGAAAAAAACTAAAGTCGTAAAATTTTGCGCAAATTATTCGCTAGGGTTGGGAATCATAAATTCACCCCAACTTAGGAGGTGGGAATTATAAATTAAAAATCCCAGGTATCAATAAATGATATTATTTTAAACAAATCTTAATCTAAAGTTTTTGGAAAAATCAATATTTTCTGAGTTATTTGTGTTTGAAAACGTTTTGAAAAAGGTTGTTCACAAATAACTCATTTTATATCATAATTTTCATTTTATTATAAAAACTGTAAAAACCAAAATTAAAGTTAAAAAAAACCAAGAAATTTCTTTTTTGTTTTTTAATGTTGGTCGAATACAAATCAATAATACGTAAAGTTCATTGTACGTGGATCTGATTTTTTTGACCAAAAATTAAAGGATTTCATTATTGAATTTCAGAAAACGATGTATTTTAAGTGAAAAATACATATTATCATCTAGTACTTCAAAGGATGTTTATAATGCAATCTTAAAAAAATTTCTAGCATGAAAAATAAGGTAGCTATTACGGAAAAAAAAGGTTTCGGTTTATTAAAAAAATGAACAATGAAACCGTCCTCATTACTACCCTAATTGAAATTAAATATTATGTATTTACAAATTTATTTATTTTAACATTAAAAGAGCTAGAAGTTTGCGATTTTAAATGCTTACATGGTTAAAATTTTGTTAACTGTAGCATAATAATTTCCCGAGATATGACCTGGCAAAGTTGGCCTTTAAAAGCCGACCTTTATAAAATGAAAGGAAAAATAGAAAAAAGGAGAATTATTAAACCTACAAGAGCTTATAGGTCTTAAAGTTTTTTTATGAGCTCTCTATTTAAAAATTTAATGGAGTCATTTAATTTCAGATCAGCTAGATTTTAGATCGGAGCAAACTAGGTAAATATACTTTATTCGTAATCAAATTTAGAAAAAAATTAACCTCATGAAATTTCGCGAAAATCATTCCCTTTGTCATTACTCGTATTTCGATAAACTTTATTGAACGATAAAAAAATTCAATTATAAATACTGTTATCAAAAGAGTTTTGACGTCATGAAATAGAAATCTAACGTTAAAAATTGAGAAAATTCAAAATGGCGCCCATATAATACATATTTTCAGTCTCAAAAATAGACAAACCAATAATTGTAAAACAAAATGAAAATTTACGGTATCCGAGATTTTTTATAAGGTTGCTGAATACAAATTCTGTATTAAAAATTGAGAAAATTTAACAAGGTCAAAAAAAAAAATTCAAACTAAATGTAATTAAGTTTTTCCCCCTATTTTTGGGAGCTTTAAATAGTGAGGTTTATCCATTTTCCCATGTTAAATTTTTTCAAATTTTAATATCAGATTTTTATTTGGAGTTTGAAAACAACCTTGGCATCATATACTGTTATTATTTTTAATTTTGTTTTTTTTAGGGTAAAATTTAGTGAAGTTTTTTCATTTTAAGGGGGGCCATGTTGAATTTTCATCACACTTACATTCAGCAACCTCAAAAACATCCCCAATTCTGATATTGTTATTTATGTTTAACAATTGTTGTTTTGTCTACATAATATCAAAATTTTTTGTCATTCCATATAGTTTTTTCGAATTGGGGGATTTTTAAGAGAAAAGCGGTAATTTGCGGGTTCAACAAAATTAGATTTAACACTTATTTTACCTAATTTTCTCTAACTATATATGCGTTAAGCAAGTGATTAGCCGTCAATAATATGCACTTGAGTATTTCGTATACTTGATCATAGAGCAGTGATTCTAAACCACTGTACCACAACACTTATTTCCACCAAATTTTAGAAATGTAAACTAAAATATACATTAATTTGTGTTTCTTTTACAGTATTTGATAGTGTGCTTCCCAAATTTTGAAATTGTTAAAAGTGTGCCGCAACAAAAAAGGTTGAAAATCACGTGGACTATTAGAAATGGCATTATATTGTACTTAGTGTCCGTACTGGAATTTCTTTTTATACCGTATTAAAATTGTTGTGTAATTAAGAAAAATTTTTTATAAAATAAGCCATTATTTCAAAAAGAGATACGGCAACAGTTTTCCAAGATGATCATGCCTAAAGAAAATTGAATCTGATAGATTTCGGATAGAGCAGAGGATAAGCTGTTCTGAAACTTTAGTAGCAACATCAAGTGTACGATAGTTCAACATGCAAAAAGGTCGTTAGAGGTAGAGATTTTACAATAGCCTCTCTTGAAAGTCATCTCAGCGACTGCTCGGTAAATTATAAAATTCCCGATAGAGGCTAATCACCAGCGTTTACAAACAGAATTATTTAAGCCCTCCTTCTCCTTGATCGCATACAAATTCTATTCAACATGCACGCTCAAATCACGTCTGGTGTTTGCGGATGTGAATAGGTTACACCTAATATACTTCATAACGTTATATTTTATAAATGATAATTATAAAAATATTTCAAATATTGATTCTTAACCGTATACTGAATATTTAAACAATTAACTCTGTTAGTTGTTATCTTCTCTTGTTTATCTCTTATCTGGCTATAGCTTTACAAAATCAGTTTTCATTTGTTCAGAAGAATATATTATCACATTAAAGTGTGTCGCAAAGGCAATTTTATTTTGAATGGCTTAGATCATGAGGCCATATTGACATTCCAGGCTCATTACAAAATGCAGATTTTAATTATTTGCAGTTAGGTAAAAGCTTCGTTCACTGTTGAAGCAGTAGCTTCGTTCATTTCTTTTAGCAAAGGAGGGAGCGATTAAACGTGTTGCGTCGAGAAGCAACCGCTCCTCTAAATTATGTTTTTGTAACCCCTTGAAACTGCCACTTTGGGGTGATAATTGGTTGGGGGTTTTAGTGTTCTTTCACCACTATAGTGTAACCTGTTGATAAATATTTTAATTATCGGACTCGAAGAATTAGGAATATTTGTATAAGGCTACAGCTGTAATGAAGACATATCCATACTAACCACAAGAAGGTACGCGACTACCAGCTACAATATACTGCAATAAACGCTCTCTTAAACGAACCGTTGATAAAAATGGGATTCTCTCTCAAAAATCGGCAGCATTCTGTTAACTAGGAGATGAATAAAATCCAATCGGATGAACAGTATGCCTGAAGTTGTAGCCAAATTACGCAAACCACTACAGTGTATCTGGATGTCATCTTAGATTAAAAATTAATCTGGAGTGATTACTCGGACTTTGGACTATAACCTATCACTCTGATGTGAATACAGAGAGATAGGTGAGTATGTGCTATATTCGAATGTGGTTCTCCAAACCAGTCCATCTTGTATTTTTAACGTGTTATCTATTTTTTATCTGTCTATGAACATTTGATGTTATGTATTACTTGTATGTATATTTTTAAATTTTTGTATAATTAAATCACATAAATTATGTATACAAATACATCAATAATTCATTGAAAAAACTGAATAAATTATCTGTTTGGTACTCAATTAATTACTCTGTATGCTTATTTATATTTACTAAAGCAGGCACTGGAGGCACTTGTATATGAAAAAAACTAGGGCTGCATTCTGTCAATGGATTTACGTTTTGTTTTTGGACAACCACTTTTCTTTTTCATTAAGTATAAGTCATTTTTAATTATGTTCCCGATGGCCACCACTTTTTCGGTTGCATTTATATTGTAATTTTTGTTTGTTTCGTGTAATTTTCGATTTTCCTCATAAGCTACTATTTGACGAATTTTTAGTTTTTTGTTATTGTAATGAGAAAACCATTCAATAAAGACTTTCTTTTAATAAAAGAATCCTTTTCTTCGACACGTAGCAAAACTAAGTGTCCGTTGTCTGACAATCTGAAAACATCAATTTTCATTGAGTTCATAGCAAAGACCATTGTGTTTTATCAAATGTCGCTCAAAATGGATAATGGCTCCAAAATAGAAAACAGCTTACTTTTCGTAATTTTTGAAGAGGAAAAAAATTCTACACTAATCATAATTTAGTATTATACAAAATTTTAAGATTAATATAGAGAAAAAATTTGTGTATCTTCGCTATTCTTTGTTTTTGTCATATTAAGTGATTTAATATGAGATTTTAAAAAAACGGTAAAAACACGCCATTTTTAAATATAGTTTACTCAGCTTCCTTTGAATATTTCATAATTTTTGTTTTTAAACACTGGTATATGTAGTTATGTATTTCTTTTCTTTAAATTTTGTCCAATTTAAATCGGCCAAAACGATTAGCATTTGTCGAAAAATTGGAAGACTTAAATGTATTTATTTTTCCAATTTAGATAAAACAGTCATTTAAAGTTATTTCATTCCTCATAGTTAAAATGGGAGAGGTGTCGTACTAAAATGATCTGGCAAAATTCGGATACTTACTAATTGAGCTGTTCTTAACACATATCCATTGAATGCAGAGATGTACCTACTATGTTACATTTATTATTGACAGGATTGTAACCTTGATATTCTCCAGTACTCTTTCAGCGTCTGTACTATACTCACAAACGTCAGAAATATTATTAAAAGAAAAGAAATTGGAAAACATGATTATTTTAAATTAAATTCTATGTGTAATGTTCCATTTTATCACTTGCCAAATTTCACGTGATTGATAATTCTAAACTACCGTTCTGCGTAAACGTTATCAAAATACCAATATGTCACTTTTCAATTATTCTTTTTAAACATTCGGAAATAAAACTGAAGTTTTTTAAAAATTCTACTGGGGATTTTCAAGTCAATTTCAATCTTATTTTGAACAAAACGTTTCAAAGTTTTTGTTAGTCCAGAAACTAGCACAGCAATAATGAAATTAAAACATTTGAGTTAATTTCTTAGACCAAAAATTAGTTTTTAAATCAATGGCGTTTTGAAATTAGCGTATCGCATGCACATTTTAAATTAACCCATAACACATTCTGAAAATTGTAAAGGTTTAAAATCTTTCGATTAGAAAAAAAATCGTTTTACTTTAAATATCCCTGGTGGAAATAATATTTCTGCAAAAATAACTTTGAAACTTTTTTGTACTCTGTCTAAGTCTTTAAAAGTATTGAACAGTCTAGTTTATGCGAATTTGAACAACGTGAAATACTTTGGCAGAGTTTTACAGACTTTTATGATTTTCTCTGAATTTAAAAGAGATCATAACTCTTAAAAACATCTTTTTATATTTTTGAAGAATTATTTTATTTATTTACTATTAAATATATGATTTAACTGTAATAAACTGATGTATGTTGAGAGATACATTAGATGTTAATACAAAAAACCTGAGAGGAAAGAACGTCTCGTGCCAATAAATGGGCCGTGATTACATTGTATATTGGTAATCAAAGTTTTAACGTTTAATCCTGTTAGGAATGTTTATGTGCGGACAACTAATATAGCCACAATCGTTTTATTCGATTAAATGGATACATGATCCAATTTTTAAACCATCAATGATATAAAGAAAAATTGAAAGACCAAAAATTTGTCCATAACAAACAACTTCTGTTTGTAATATTTTATTCGTTAACTGTTTAGATTACACACAATTTCAGCTCAAATTTAGCTAAAAAATACATATATAATTATTGTATAATTATTATACGTTATTATGTATTGATAACGTTATGGATTACCTATACTGAGTATCTAAATAATTCATATGAAACTTATTTGTTATTTTCATTTGCTTAAACTTGATGATATTAAATTGGGTTTTATTTTTCATGAGTAGATCTTTATTTTTTTATAAAAAGATTTAAAAAATTCCTACAGCAAATTTTAAAATATTTCCCATACCTTTATGAATATAAATAAAAATGTAGGATTTTTCGAATAAATTTCGATAATTTGCACCAATTTCCTAGATCAAAATATTTTATAAATATGTATTTCGACTACGTAGATGCCATCATCAGTATGCGTTAGTCGTAATCATTCTCCGAGGAGATGTTACTCGTTGTTAATTTGGTGACGGTTTGTCACTTTCAGCTTGATAATTCTTTATTAAGATCATAATATAAACACAAGTCGGCTTACAAACTATAGCACCTAGCCTAAGCTTTATCTATAATACATCATCTTATATACTAGTTTTAGCGAGATTACAATTTTTGATAAATCGCTGATAAATGGACAAATATTAAATAAAAACCATTGAGATAACGCTCAACCTACCCCAGAATTAGGTACAGTCGACATCGTGTGACATGGGAAATCTTTTCCTGAAGAGCAACGCAAGTGGGTCAAATTGACCCAGTTTGCTGATTTCCGGGAAAGGCTTGTTACGGGAAGATTGGAAAAGATTTTGAGGTTGATAAGATAAAGTTGTGGATAGCTGGGCTTCCAGTTTCTCGGGTGGAGAGTTTTGGATGGAAATCTTAAGGGTTTTTTCGAGATCACTCGAAGGCAGCGGTTTAAGAATTGCTGCATCTTCGTGATAAGCGAAGATGGAACGTTAGTGCAGATGGGGTCTGCGTACGTGAGTACTGGGCGGATACATGACTTGTAAAGTCGATGCTTTAAACGTTCGTCCAGATTACTAGGGCTGAGTTTTGGGTATAACCCTGCAAAGGATGGGTTTCCCAAGACCAAGCGCCTTTTGGTGTTCTGCGTCCAGTGCAACTGCCTTTGGATGGTTAATCCCAGATACACAACACTTTGAGTTTGCTGGATTTGCGTGTCAAACATCTTAAATCCAAGTGCGTAAGCGGAAAATTTATTTTTCCGAGTGAAAAAAATAGATTGAATGTGACGGTTTGTACAAACGTATTTTGGTATATGCACAATTTATACTTTCCAAGTGTCTATCAAATTGCTACGTCAACCAATCAGCTTCGATCACGTGTTTAGTGTTCGGCTAATGATATTGGAGTATTGGATCACGTGATTTTGACAGTAAAAAAATCTCAAAATAAAAATTGAACTTGCAAAACTAAAAATGAATTATGAAATTCAATTTCAAATTTAGTTTAAATTCTAATAATTCAACTTAATTTTTGAAATCTTTAATAAATCGGAATTTAGAATAGGTCCAATATCTAAGTTGATCGTATCCTTGCCATGTTTTTGTATGTAGATGCTCTCATATGCATCTAGTTCTGTCGGGTTGGGTACCAATTTTAAAAGTAAAAAAAGTATATTTAAAAAAAATTGAAAAAATATTCAAATTTACTTCCCAAATTTGGGGGTAATGTATATCTAATAAAAATAATAATCAAATTTTATATTTAATTAAACCAAAATTTTAAATTTTTTACATTAAATTTATGAGAATATACACTACTAGAATTCATTTTAAATCTAATGATATTTTCAATCGTTGACTTGGATTATTTAAGTATCATATTGATAAACAAAAAAATTTGCGTTTCTTTTTTTTACCAGTCACAGCATGCCATCGTCCTTGCTAATTTGTTTTATGTGAATCTCCTTTGATATGCCGCACGCTACTTTGAATGTAAAGATACATAGTAAATATTAACAAACGTAGTATTTATAATTTTTTTAAATCCATAAATCTAATTTTTATTATAATGATATATATTTTATAATTTGTTAATAAAACTAACTACGTCAAAAAATTTAAAATCAATTTCTTTTTCTTAGTCATTAATAAAGTTTACGGAAAAAAATTAATCATATATGTTTTCTTTTAATATATAAATTTGTAAACTTTGCATGTTTAATTTTTGATGATTTTATTCTGTATTTATGTATCAATGATATTTTTTAATAATTCTTTATTAAATCACCTAATTATTAGTTACTTATAAGTTTTTTATTTTAATTTTAAGTAGTATAATTATTTTAAAAAACTATACAAAAATATTTCAACTCGTATCGAGATTGAAAAATGAAAAATTATGACAATGGTTGGTTATAAAATTATTTCGTATTACTTTTTCTATATAAAAGAAAAATCATAAAAACAACTTTAAGCTTATAAAATAAACTTTTCACACTTTCATACAATTTTATGGATTCAAAAATTATACGATCTCCGTAAAATAGCACGCAGTAAAATATACAGTTTATAAACTGTGTATGCAATTCCGACAGGGCTAACTAAAGTAACTAAGGAAAAAATGAAAAAAAAGATACTTAAGTATAAAAAAGAAAATTTAATAATTTATAAAACTTTGTTATTTTGATAGCACCAAAGTGAATACAATACATATAATATATATATGCATACATAGCATAAATGATTATTTTCATAATCAGGCGAGGGAAGCGAGTCTCTACTAGGGTCAAAATGGAACTTTTTTGTAATTAAAAATTATTAAACTTATAACTCCCAAGGATACCCAACCTTAGAAAATTTCAAAATAAAGTATCAATATTTCTTGTCAGAATTGAAATTTGATTTTAAAACTAAACTATACTATAAGTGAGCGCGAAATTTTAAATTAGTATAATCGGTCCGATCTCAGAGTCATATAGTAACATCACACCAATTTGTTGAAAATATTTTAACCATAGATAATGATACGGATATGCATTAGTACTATACTTACAATGTATTATGCATGTAAACAACATCTATGTAATCATAGTATGCTATTTTTACCATTTTTACACCTATACTCAAACCTGATAACAAAATATATTTTTTAGTGCTTTACATAGATAATAGATGGGGTTGTCTTACAATACATATAAAATTAAAATACCTCTTAATTAAAAATTAAGAAGGGTCACGAAATTAGTCCCCGCAAAAAATTTTCTTTTAATTTTTAAATTTTTATTTTGATATATCGTTAGTTCGTCGTTTGTTCTTGATTGTTCGCTATAAAAAATTGTTTATTCTTAATTAGTTTAATTAAAAATACACTCTCAAATTGGCTCCCAAACAATTTTTTAATTTTTTTGTCATTATTTGACTATAAATATTCATTTATGATTGTTGTTACATAAATAAGGTTTGTTTCTTCCTTCAAATCGTCTACTTTTTGTTAAATTATTAATTTTAATTAGCTGAATAATTGTATTCAAAAGATATGTGTTTATTTATTTAGATATATTAATAAAATCGTAAATAAATGAACTAAAATAATTTTTAAATTACTGGTTTATAAACTGATAAAAAATTTATATTTAAGCACTTCAAGTTGATATAATTAATTAAGATGTAATAATAATCTAATAGAATAAGTTTGACTCATGATAAGTTAACATCATTTAATTTTTACATTATTCTGGACGGTTCTAATTGTCATTTTGAAGTAAAATTTTATAAAATTTCTACTTTATGTCGTTTTATATGTTAATAGGCGATTGGCAAACGACTATTGTCTCATTTACAAGCTCTGTTATAAGTTCTCTTGATACAGCTTATATCTATAAAATTGAATTGTTTTGAAATTAAAAACAATTACCTTTATTCTCAATATTCGATACTTAAAAACCATTTTAATTTATTCTATAAACGAATATTTTTTTAAATTTATGAATTACAATTTTTAATAAAAACAAAGTTATAAAAATATATTCTGTGTTTTCTATAAAATTGTAAAAATAATTAACTGACATTAATAACTAAGATTTAGTTTAACCACTATGTTTATCACTCTACTTTTCAAAAACATCACCTGTAACTCAAAGGTGACGTATGCGCAATATACATATATTCTGGATAAAAGTAATCAGTTAATTAAAATTAGGCGACTGGAAGGACGAACAAACGTTATTTATGCAATAACAATTACAAATGGATATTTATAGTCCACATTAAGAACAAACAAATGTTTATCGCGAATAATCAAGAACAAACGACAAATAACGATATATTAAAATAAAAAGAAATATGTTAGGAAAATTGGTAGATGGCTATACAAATTATATTTTTTCCACACAGCTCTCAGAGATATTCCCACATTTCTTTACTTAACTGTTCAGTCGGTAATATATTCCTAATAATATTAGAGAAGCAAATTTGAGCAGACTATAATTGCAGTTATAGAAAACTTAACACACTGTGATTTATTGAACGTAAATTATACAAAAATAAATTCCTTTTATTTTTTCCAACGTCAAATATGAAAACTAACAAAAAACTAACTATAAATTTAATCTAACAACAAATATCAATTTATTCCATAGCAACGAAATAGATAGATAACTTCAACTGAATACATGTCCATATAATACGACAACACGTCCCCATGATCTCTAGATCATCTCAATCAATTTTGACAGGGTCATCTGCTCCATGCCACACGATGCTTTCAGCTACTGCTTTACCGCTTCAGGCAACCCGTTTATCATCGCATATCACAAACACATCAACCGAATCTCTCCGAAGCAACCTTCTCGAAACAAATCTTTCATACGCTAGCAACGGATGCACAGAAAAAGCTGCTCTCAACGCAGCCGTCAGCTTTCCATAATCTACCCAAGTATCATTGTCCAAACTATCGTATACAGCGAACGCACCCGCGGATAAAAACAATGGCAAAAATGACACTAAATCCTTCACCTTTTTCAACTTCGCAACCAGCTCCAACCACTCTTTTAACCACTCCGAAAAATCACCCTCTCCATCAAACTGCTTAATAATGTCCGAAAACTTCACAGAAGCTACACTTAATATGCCAAAATAGCTTGTGATTTATTGAACGTAAATTATACAAAAATAAATTCCTTTTATTTTTCGAACGTCAAATATGAAAACTAACAAAAAGCTAACTATAAATTTAATCTAACAACAAACATCGATTCATTCCATAGCAACGAAATGAATTCATTCTATAGATAACTTCAACTGAATACATGTCTATATAATACAACACACACGGAATAAAATAATTTAATAAGTATAAAATACATGAGCTTATATAAAAATGATAATTATCCTATTTGCATCACATTAGGAAACCTATAATATTTAATTAACTTCGAAAAATTATCTAAAAATTCATTTCTAACAATTATATACAACTTAATTATTATAATTGGGTTTTTAAAGTTAATTAAATAATATAAGTTTTCTAATCTGATAGGAATAGAATACAACCATTTTTTTTTTTTTTTTTTAATTTCTGGCTTCAGCTACTTTCAGCTATACAGCCATTAACTAAAGGGGATTATTATATTTTGTATACAACAACAGTACACAGTACTGCTAGGTGGTCACTCATCCAAATATAGATTGTGACTGCTGTTGTTGGTCTATGCATGTCATTACGTTACGTCAGTCCGGGGTCTACAACCATTTTTATGCAAGACAACCCTAAATTCAACATAAGAACCTTATTCTATAAGAATAATATGTATTATCGATCACACTAATTTTGTTTTGAAGCCTAATCAGAGATGGCCTTAAAATTCTATAAATTCCATATTGCTTAAATTTACATTTAGTTTACCTCAAAGAGTATAAGATACTTATACTCTTTGGTTTCCCTTCTGTGTTACCAATATATTCTGTTTTCAGTCTGATTTTCAGAATATTTTGACATAAGAAAAATCTTGAATTTTTAGATTTCAATTAAAAATGACTGCGTTCGAAGGTAATTTATTATCATACTAAAATTATTATGTATATTGCCCAAAAAATTTGCTTAACCGGTATTTTACTAATCAATATTTTTTTAATTTAAGAATTTGGTGTTATGCCGGAAATTGGAAAAGCCGTCGAGGAATTGGATTGGATGTAAAACTCATTTATTTTAAATGTTTATCTATGTATTAAATAATATATTTTTTAAGGTTACCAACTGATGTACAAGCTGAAGCTATTCCACTCATACTTGGTGGAGGTGATGTTTTGATGGCAGCAGAAACGGGTAGTGGAAAGACCGGTGCGTTTTGTTTGCCAATTTTACAAATTGTTTGGGAGACTTTACGTGATATTGAAACTGGTAAAGAAGGATCTGGAGGTGGAAAATCTGTAACCAGTAAGCTAGTTTTGAATGACATCCCCAAAAAATATTTATGATTACAAACATTTAAAATTAATGTCAGGTACTCCGTGGACAATGTCTTTTCATGATCGAGGAGCAGCTATGGCAGTGTCTCCAGATGGTTTACGATGTCAAGCTCGTGAACAACGTGAATGGCATGGTACAAGATGTACTCGGGGTGTTCAGAATGGTGGTAAATATTATTTTGAAGCGACTGTAACCGATGAAGGATTGTGCCGCGTTGGCTGGAGTATGGCACAAGCTAATTTGGATTTGGGAACTTGTCGGTTAGATAGATAAAAATATATTTCCAATATCTATATAAATAATTCCATTTTTAAATAGGTTTGGTTTTGGATTTGGAGGCACAGGAAAAAAATCAAATAATAAACAGTTTGATAATTATGGGGAAGCATTTGGAAAATGTGACGTTATAGGTAATCTAATTGATTTAGATAATGGCGAAATTAAATTTACCAAGAATGGACAAGACTTAGGTCTCGCATTTAAATTGAATGGTCAAATGAAATCAGGACCATATTTTCCAGCCGTAGTATTAAAGGTAATTTCTATAAGTACTCATGGCTCTATTTGTATAGATTATTATTTGTTGATAATAAAAAATAACTTCTTAAATTTTTACATTTATTTGAACTTTTCTCTAAGCCCTAAGTAATTTTTAATATTTGCTTAAAAACGTAATAAAGAATGTTTTATATAGTTTATCATTTTTTTTTAAACAGAATGCCGAAATGTCTTTTAATTTTGGAACAACACCTTTTAAATATGACCTTCCAAATGGCTATGTGGCTGTATGCAATGCTTCAAATGAAAAAGTTGTTGTAAATCCAAATGGCGCATCGAGTTCAGCCACGAACTCTTCAAAATCTGCGTTAAATGCTCCAAAGGCAATTATTATTGAGGTGAGTATTTAAAATCAATGTGGATTTTTGTAAAGTATTTCAACACTAATTAATAAAATTTCTTGTAGCCATCAAGAGAACTTGCCGAACAAACTTCAAATCAATTAGCAAAATTTTCAAAATATTTAGAATCACCAAAAGTGAAGGAATTGCTTGTTATTGGAGGAGTGAGTGTTAAAGATCAAATAAGCGCGTTGAATTCCGGAATTGATTTAATTGTTGGCACACCAGGTCGATTGGAAGATTTGATTCAAGGAGGTAAAATATAAATCGAAGGTTTAATATTGGCTTAGCGTATATAGTGAAAAATGGAACTTTTTTTATAAAAAGCAAAAATTTTAAATAACCTTGTGCGATGACATTTGGTTATCTAATATATATATATTGAAATCTTCGAAATAAAAATTATTAACAGTATTTTTTTCCGAATATTAAATTGTCAATCTAAATGTAAAATGTCAGTGTATACTATTAATTTTTTTCGAACAAATAACTCAAAAAATAAATTTTCAAATGTTAATATGTACTATTATCGCCTGCGGTCAAAAATCGACCATCTCTCAAACATTAAAAATGTTTCACACTTAAAAATTTAGTTTTTGAGTTATTTGTTCTAAAAAAATTAACAGTATACACTGACGTTTTTCACTTAGTTTGACAAGATTAACACAAAAATTTACACTTAAAATCTATTAATTATTTGAAGACGGCTCAGTGGCAGTGTGAGAAACCATACTATAATTATAGTAGATATACTATAATTACACTTTCTTCACGCATTTAATACTAATAGCTAATAATTTTATAAAATATTTATTTTTTCAATTTGTGTTTTGGCGCAAAATTATCTGCTGTTGATACAGCAGGAAACATTTCAATTCAGCGCTCTAAGTGTACAATGTATCAATTACGTCGGAATAGGTGACAACTAAAGTAAAATACAACATCGATTGTATGTATACTATATCTTCAATATTGTGTGGTCATGTAAAGGTTGGACAAAGTATTCGTTTGTTAATTTTAGAAAATGAATTACGAATCATCAGATGAAAATACACAACCGGAGAAATTAGTTCTAAATAAACTCAGTAATTTTAATATTACCGAACTTATTAACTTTTAATCATAATTTGACGGCTAACGAACTTACTATAATTTTACGGCCCTAGTCCTATAATGTCACTCTCCGTGATTGCTAACACTGGTGAGTGGACAAGTGAGTAAAGGCACTAATACCTTAACCAATTTGGCTACTTAGAAGGGGAGGTTGCTAGTTTACCCAGGCACCGTCAGAATGAAAAATTATAATTTAAAAATTAAATGGACAGTTGGTTGATCACATTGCCGTTGTTTTGATAAGAACGAAGTAACGGGCCCCACCAACATAATAACAATATAATTTTCACCTTGTGCTAGAAGGTATATTTGCCTTCAGGTGATAGAGTATCCTAAAAGAGGGTATACAGGACCAAAAGTCATAGGTACAAAGAACGCGGTTTCTCTCTTAATGTACTCTACATACTCATCTCTTGAAAGCTCAAAATATATTTATGTACATCTACCACATTATACTCATGTTTGGCTTAATAATACATTTATTATTTTTATAATATATAGGACATTTGGCATTAACCAATGTAAGATTTTTTGTGTTGGATGAAGCTGATGGACTGCTAAAATCTGGTTATACTGATTTAATTAATCGTATACATAAACAAATACCAAAGATCACATCAGATGGACATCGTTTACAAATGATTGTTTGTAGTGCTACACTTCATGATTTTGAAGTGAAGAAATTAGCTGAAAGATTAATGCATTTTCCGACATGGGTTGATTTAAAAGGTGAAGATGCTGTTCCTGAAACTGTACATCATGTTGTTTGTATGGTTGACCCACAAACTGATTCATCTTGGAAAAGTTTACGTCGTCACATTCAAACAGATGGAGTAAGCTTTAGAAAATTTTAACATTTTAATCAAAGTTAAATTCATAAATTTTTTAATTAGGTGCATAGT
This sequence comes from Chrysopa pallens, assembly GCA_020423425.1. NCBI lineage: Eukaryota > Metazoa > Arthropoda > Insecta > Neuroptera > Chrysopidae > Chrysopa > Chrysopa pallens. Next base: position 40,973,961 of record CM035591.1, on the reverse strand, counting down.
CAAGACGATGTAAGACCTGGAAATAATACAGCAGAAACGTTAAGCGAGGCTGTGAAAATGTTAAAAGGTGAATACTGTATTCGTGCAATCGAAAAACATCGAATGGAGAAAGCAATTATATTTTGCCGAACTAAATTAGATTGTGATAATTTAGAACGTTATTTAAAACAGGTAAGTTTAAAATGTTTATTTAAGACAAGGAAGAATAGAAAAAATAGAATCACAGTTATTTACAAATTAAAAGAAAAGTAACGTTAGAAACAGAGTTATTTGCTTAAATATTCTGAATGTATTGGGAAATCTGCCGGAAAACTGACTTCTCCTACCGGCAGAAGTAGTTACTACTCTAAAATGATTTTTTTAATTTACATGAGAAATTGTATAAAACTATGGTCGGTATGTAATGTGCTTACCAGCAATGGCAAACAGGTGGCTATATTTTTTTTAAATCGGTATGGATAGGAGAAATGAAATCTTTGGTAAAATGAATACAGCAATAAACCATACAATTGAATATCTGTTAATTGTTTTGAGTATATATCAATTATGTATGTGTTTTTTCTTTTATCGATGGAATTCACACACACTTATAGTATTTAAAAGCCAATTACTCTCCACATTCGTCGATGAAAATACTTATTATTATTTATTGTAATTTACGAATAATTGACTTCCAAAATCTATAAGTGTGTTGGGGTTGTTTTACATATACTTCAAATTAAGTTTTCCATTTAAAAACTCTGTTTCAACATCCATTTGTATTATGATAAGATTATTATTATACCAGTAAGACAATAAAATTTTTAATGTTTGCATTCTCGCAATAAATGAATAAATATCATCAATTAATTCATTTTGTTGATATACCCTTACAACCAATCTTGCTTTTCTATTTCATTAGTTTTATTTTTGATAATTTTATTAAATTATGTAGTAGGGATGTATTTTATTAAAAGTAAATTAAAATTAAAAACAGTGTATTTACTATATTATTATTAAATATACCACTTTAAGGCACATCGCACATGGGGTGATTTATATAAATATATAACTGTATAGATATTAGAGTATTTTATGAATGCTAATGATTAGTAGTTCAAACATTGATGCTCAATCTTATATCGAATATCTAAAAAAATAACTCTGTTATTTGTGACCTTAACTTGTTTTATATGATTAGAATACATACAGATTACAGCCACTGTACAATCACTGTATTTATACAGTTCATTTTGTAAACAAATAAAATAATATGAATCAATATATATTATATATTTGAGTAATAGTATAAGATGTATTGGCTTAATTTTATAAAATAAGTCTAAAGTTAATTTCTGTTTATTTACTCTGTTGACGCTTGAAAAGAAAATAAGTTAATAAACTCTTGCAGAACGTCATTACTGCCATAATGAAGGAATGTTGTATCTATTGCAACGTTGCTACAACAATTAGGAGAAGTATCACTAGGGAAAGAGGTTTTTCCCTTTTTGCTATCCACACATAATAAATATGTCTAGAAATTTTTTGGGTTGAGCATTTGTTTAACTGAGTAATACTTTATGTAAAAGCTCTTATATATTTGACAACGTTGCTCACGAATGTAAAATTACATACGATTGTTGTCGCATAATGATGGATTTCTTAATGATGGAATTATAATGTATATCCGTATACGACACAACAGTTGCAACAATACCATACCTGTGATAAAAGTATAGCACGTATTCTAAGATAAAAATATTGCGGGATATTATAAGCACTTACTTAATACTCGCTACACCTCATTCCTTTTCTTTTAAGAATATGTATGTATTTAAAAAAAATTATGATATGCTTTATTAGATGCACCTATTAAGCCTGTTCTATAGGTTTCAGGACATGAATCTAAACTTTTTTTGTTTGTATATAAACAAGCATTGACACGTTTCTATTTTTAAATATGAAAAATAATATTATTTAACTATCTTTCTTTTCATAAACATTGATTTATATGACAGTATAAACAAGAATAAAAAAAAAATGCCAATGTGATGTTATGAACGTAGGATTTGTGCTGCGATTTTTTTATCACATGTATGATTTCAAATCACGAAAATCACACCGTGTGCGACTATACATTGCTTTCCATAAGCAAATCATATGCATGATATCGCCGATTTCACACAAATCGCGTCGTGTGCGATGTGCCTAAATGTTTTGCAAATGACATACCTTAGTTTCACTGAACCATATTCTAGGCGAATTTTTAATTCCAGATTGGAGGTAATAAATATTCATGTGTATGTCTTCATGGAGACCGCAAACCAAATGAAAGAAAAGCAAATTTGGAAAAATTTAAGCGTAACGAAGCAAAGTTTTTAATTTGTACGGATGTGGCTGCTCGTGGCTTGGACATAACTGGTTTACCTTTTATGATTAATGTTACTTTACCAGATGAAAAATCAAACTACGTTCATCGAATTGGTCGTGTCGGGCGTGCTGAGCGCATGGGTCTTGCGATTAGTCTTGTTAGTACTGTACCTGAAAAAGTATGGTATCATGGTGAATGGTGCGCTTCACGTGGCCGAAATTGTTGGAATACACGTTTAACAGATGAAAAAGGTTGTTGTATTTGGTACAATGAAGTTCGAGTAAGTAATCAATACCATTATTTTATAACATTTAGTATTCCCAATTCAACTCCGCGACTAATTACTTCAACAACAATGTAAATATTTTCAAAATGTCAACAATTACTAAAATGTGAATCAACCTTATTGAATTATTCAATAAATAATAATTTATTCTTTTTAACATATTTGAGAAAAATTTTTATTTTCATTTTATCAAGTAGAAAGTAATCAAACAAGTGTTTATAATGATATATTTCAGAAGTTTGGATTATGATTTTATTGAAGTTTAAAACTATGAAAATAATTATTTCATCAATTTTGATTTTCGATTCTTCTATAAAATAACGTAAAAAACAATATTTTAGATAGTAGGAAACTCCCAAATTTGTTAAAAATCCAAGTTTTGCATCTCTACATGTAGATACTACCTACGAATTGAATTGTCACTCTAATTAAGGTAAAATGGTCGTAACAATACCATGACTGCTCAATGTGGCTGTTAAGCTTCATAAAAATTATAATTTGGATGCATTATAAAATATCTCGAAAACTCTGTTAGTAAAAAGTCTACTCTCATGACAGCAGTTATAAAAAATAAAAAATAGAATCAGAATAATCTATGGAACAATATATTTTTTTTTTATGAAGAAATTACGATTTCTATTTTTTGTTCAGTTGTTAATAACAAAGAACTCTTGTGTTTTTTGGCTGAATTTCTAGTTTTAGTGATAAAAATTAAAAAAATAAACGTAAAATTTTGATTTGAACAACGTTTTATTGAAATATTTTTCAGCTCTGTTACAACTTTAAAGCTAAAGTTAGTGAAAATAATAGATTTGAAGAGGTATATCTATAAAAAAAAAATTGGGCTAATACCTACATAATTTTTGCATTGTAAAGTTAATCTAAAAATAATAAAAACTTCAGTACTGATTTAAAAAAAAAAACCTAATCCTCAAACATTAACATGATATTTTATTTACACATCTTATTCGTGTATTTCAAAACACTCCTATCAGTTTATTTACCAATTTTTGACTTTATTAATATTGAGCTAAAAAGACTACCTATGTATAAAAATCCGTATCCATATCTGCGGATATTCGTTAAAAAAAATCCGTATCTGTTTATTTTTCAATGGATCTTAAACGGATCTTTTGTATTATTAAATTTCATTACGTATAAGAATTTATAAGTAAAGCAATCAAATACTGTAAAATCCCATTAAAATAGTTTTATTTCTTAAAAATTACATATTTGGCAAAAATTTAATATTTCATCCCTTATTGTAGTGAGTTTAGTAGTAATATTGATTTGTAAAATCAGTATTACTTAATTAATTTTAATGAGATTCAAAAAAATTATACCAATTGATTGAGCTTAAACGATCACGTTTAAACATTTTTAACGATCCAGCACTTTCCTGTTTTTTATCAGCATTCAAATTAAATTACATAACCACTCATGTTTTTAATTATACAAATACATCGGAACAGTTTTATACTTGAATTTTGAGTACGAAAAAAGTTTAAAGACTACTGATGATTCATTTTAATTTGAAGTAATATAAATTTATCAAAATAATGATTTTTTTTTAGTATTTAGCTGAAATTGAAGACCATTTAAATATAACAATTGAACAAGTGGATAAAGATATATCAGTACCTCTAAATGAATTTGATGGTAAAGTAGTTTATGGTGAAAAATTAAAACAAAGTGGATCAGGCTATGTGGGACATGTTGCACAAATGGCTCCAACTGTCACACAATTAGCTTCACTAGAATCAAATGCACAGAGTATATTTTTACGTAATATGATCGAAGCTAAGTAAATGTATTTTAATTTTTTTTTCTAATTTATTTACTATTAAAAATAATAATAAAGTAATTTATACTGAATTCAGTTTTATACGATTTTTCCTAGTTTCCTTTCAAATTCCATTTCAAAAATCAATATAGTCGTTTTTATAAATATTCGCTTAAGAAAATGAGGAGGTGTATTCGTTTGACGTTTGTTACAAAACCAATAGTCTTTTGGTATTGGTAAAAAATAGTCAGAAATTTGGTATTGGTCAGACAATAAATGCTATTTGGAGCTTGGTTTTGTTAATTTCAAGTTTTTAAATGTATACTTGTACGCCTACATAAATTATTATATTTGGGTTTAATAATATATAGCCTAGCTTAATAGTTTCAGTGATTTCAGCCTAAAATTCTTAAAATAGAGCTTAGAAAATTCGAATTATTTTATCTACACAAGTAAAAGACTTACTATTGTAATCATTGGAGATTAAAAAACAAAATAATGCAAACAATTTGAGATAAAAACAGCCTTTTAAAAGGGTTTCTTTTTTTATAAAGACTTCTATAATAAACACATTATTTTCGCGTAGTACCATATAAATCAAAAAATAATTAACCAAATGTAATGAAATTTGATATACACAATCATGGCATGAAAACGGAGGGAATGTTGGAATATTAAAAATTCAAATTTAATTTTATACTTCGAAATATTTTTTCGCAATAAACTTCTACATCATTTCAAGATTGTCCATTCCTCGCTAGGCAGAAATGGATTAATTTGGTGATTATTTTCTAGCGGTACAAACTTTTGGGTAAAACTAATATACTCTGACATATTATATATATGTCGAGTATAGAAACTTTGTGTGTATACAGTGGATACCTGGAATAAAAATTCTACATGTAGATATCAATAAAAATATCGTGAAACTCAATTATTTATTCAAAATTTAAAACAGTAGCTACTCACTTAACTTATTTAAATAATAATGACCAACTCATATATTTCGTTCACGTTATATATAATTTGGATTATAATAGTTTACCATTTGCTACCTCATAGTGTTTGTCTGGTTTAAACACTATCTTATAGTCACTGGACATGCTATGAAATTAAATGTATTACTTCGATAAGCCATGCCATTGCCAGCTATAATAAACTAAACGACTAAGTGAATTCTATCTGCCTGTTTTCTGGGTATTTTATACATTGCATAATTTTTCTTAAAATTCAATCATGTCTAACTTTTCTTTAAATGAAAGTAGTATTTGAAAAAAATTGAAAAAATTACAACTTATTTTCCAGTTATTGACAAGGTGGTAACAATTTCTTTCCTATTTCAATGCTAATATGTTATGTTAACCAGTAATCGTTATAGCGAATTCTTACTAGTTATGAGTAACAAACTACGAAGCAAGGGAATCACATTCCAATGGCTATTTATGACAATCGTGCTAATATATCTCTTAGTACTGCTTAAACTAAGAATTATATGAGAGGTTACTTCATAGAATGCAAATGTATCATAGATGAAATGTTCCATAATATAGTATACACTGTAACATATATTAAAATATTCTTTAGCCAAATAAAATAACCAACTGAGTGGCATTATTTTAACTTCTGCCGCGCTGAGATCTTCATAAATTTCCCATAAATTATGATCGCTGATTGGCAAGTTTATAGTGAAATAAAAGATATCATATAGTTCATTCGAATACGGCACTCCTATCATCGCCTCTCGTTGGTCAAGTTGGCTACGTACAAACTGCACATTTAGTATGAGTAAAAAGTATTTAATTTATGACATTATTTAATCAATGCCTAAATTTTCTGCAAGTTACATAATCACTATCATGCTGTCATTGACGTTGGAAAGAAATAATCAACACTGTTGTTACCATGTTCTCAATATAGGCAAGTGCGTTGAAAAAAATTCAAACCTTTGCTACTTAATGATTAAAGGTATTCACACATATCAGTGACTTTACAGTTTAATCACCGGCCAGTTTCAGTGATAAATAACCAATCTGTCTACACATATACGTCGTGTGTCAGTTCAGTATTCGTACTATCTTTGTCCCTTCAATAGTTTGTATATTCCCACACTACACACAACAAAAAAGGCCGTCTGTCAAATTGTAAAAATATCGTTTGCGATGAATTTAAAAATGATGTAACTGTGACTGAAGCTGCACTGAATCACAGAGACTGAACTGTGGCGGACAAGTGTAGATACCCTATTAGATGCTCAGAAGAATATTATTTCTGTCTGAGATGGAATGATTGAACTGTGACGTGACTGATATGTATGAAGATACTTAAAGACATCATTAAATCAAAGAAATTTGACTAATAGCTTTTTTTCACGTTCTCAACCTCGCAAACGGAAGTAGGCATTAGAGATAAGCTTTTTTGTTTAGAATAGACAATGACAAACACCCGTTTACTCAGTAAAAGAGCCACTATACAAAATATTTTTGAATCATTGACATTAACGAAGACTTGCCAGTCACTGGAAAAATTTATTTACATATATACCAGACATTTACAACTATTCTTTATTACTTGCCAGCTACAAGCGTGGCGTACTGACACGCCTGTTAGCAAAGTTAAGTTACACTTAATATGACACGAAAATTGAATGTTAATGAAAACGGAACAAAAATAGTACTTTTTAAATAAACATTTTTCGTTTGGATTGTTTTAACAACTCACTAGATTTCGGACTACATGGGATAAACTAAATTAGTTGCTATATTATCTTTTAAGTCTTTATTACCAATTTCACTTTCATGACACGTGTAAATATTCAAAGTTGGTAATAGAAAACGGCGGATAATTGAACCTACAATCTATTGACTTTGGGTATAAGAATAATTAAATGTTCTACCACCGTAACCTTTTCAACTTTTCAATGATATATATTGTAATCTTTGAAACACTAATATGATTATTACATTATATACAATACTCTTGATAATACATTAAAATAATTAAAACTGGAATGAAATTACGTTTTTTTTTTTTTTGAAGAATTAAAATTGTTAGTAGCACTTTTGAATTTTTTATATGACACGTATAGTAAACATAAATTAGGTAAATATTATATATATATATATATTTATATGCAGGTGTACATTTTTTAAAACTTTTTTTTTCTTGTAACCCAAACCAATTAACTTGACCTAATTTCTATAACAAGCAAAATATCTGAAATAATAACTAATTTTTATTCAATTTCAATTCTCCACGTTGAACACGGTAGTTTTGATGCAATTCTGGTTTAATATCGCAAACAATGTTTAAGATATCGTTAATAATCTGGAAAAAAAATTTTTTTGTTTTTTAATACATCTTTTTTTCAATTATAATTGTTAAAGTTACCTTTTCCTTGTTTGCATCAACTTTTTTATTGATTTCATCAATACGACCACGGGCTTCCAAGTTTATTCTTTGGGCAACATCTTCACGGGATCCCATGTGTTTTGCTTCAAATTCTTTAAATTGTCGTTCACGTTCGGCACGATACTTTTCAATTTCTTCTTGAGCTTCTTCTTTTGCTTGCTTTAGACGTTTTGCTTTGCCTGTTCAAAATATTAAATTAATTTTTTGTTGACTACACCCTTAATTTTGTTAAATTACTTACGTTTACGAGCTTCGGCCACTTTTTCAGCTGCCCTCTTTTCCGCAGCTAATAATTGCTGAATACCTTGCGTTTGACTTGCCATTTTAAGATTTAAATAATATTTGTCAGAGTTAAAAGTACTCTTTATCAGACAACTAGTATATTTAATGGAACACCTCTCAAATTACCTTGGATCAATGAAGTAAAATCATATGATCTCGTACTATATTATTAATTAGTCACCAGAGGGACATTTTTTGGTTGATAGCTTTGATTCCTATTTTATCCATAATAATATAAATATATATATATATATATATATACATACATACATACATACATATATATATATATATATATATTTATATATATATATATAAATATATATATATATATATATATATATATATATATATATATATATATATATATATATATATATATATATATATATATATATATATATATATATATATATATATATATATATATATATATATATCCAATGTTATATGTTTCTGTAGTTTATGCCGTAGTGGTTTATGCGCATTTAATTTGAATTATTATATCAACAATTTTTTTAAATAAATTTATTATTTTTTGGTGTTTGATTACACTGGATAAATATCCGAAGAGGAAACAAAAATAAAAATAAACAAATAAAATTTGCTACAGAAAAATATTAGAACTCTGTTAGACAATTTATTCTATGGCAAATTGGAAATTGCCCCTCTTAATACTCTTCAATAATACAATAATCGTTAAAAATTATGGTACAAAAAAATTTAGCTTATTAATGATTCGAAAAAAATATTCCTAAATTTTCACTAAACGAATCATTTGGGAAAAACGAAAAATCGTAATTTTGCATTTATCTCATAAATTATTTAGATTATAAATGAGGTTAAAAACCGTTTTGCACCCTTAAACATTTACCGCATTCCACTTCCCTTCGCCAACACGGACAAGGTTTGGATTATCTTCTCTATTTAGTAACGTTATGTTTTTCAAAATTTAGCTATTAGTTATGCTTAACAAGTTTTGTTTTGTCAAAATTTAAGTAGCTGGTAATTGTTAAAAAAAAAGAATATGTATCAATTTTAATTTTTATCTTATGTATTTAACGTATTTTTTAAACAAGTATCGAAAATGTACTGCAAACGCAAGATTGATTTTTTTTAACTCGTTCTAATGGAACAGGATGTTTGATTTTTTGCATACGTGTTTTATAACAATGTAAATCATATATAAATTTTCTTAGCAACATGGTTGAGGAATATTTTGATTTTCCATTAAACTTGCAGAAATATCTAGAAAAAATTTTCTTAGTTTCCCCACTTGCAATCTTTTAGTGGAAGAAAATTATTTCGAAACTGCAGGTCAAAACTATTCTAATTTTGATGAATTTTTGTTTTAAATGTTGGTAATTAAAAATGCTTTAACCTTTATAGTTTAAAAAATTACGCTCTAGTCAAAGGGGTGGTCCCCTCCTAAAAGATGAAAATTTCAATATAAAATATAACGATAAAAAAACAAATTTTAAACAAAAAGTGTAATTTAAATTTTTTTTCATAAAGTTAATACTTTTTGAGTTATCCGTGATTAAAAATCATTAAAAGTTTTTTATAAATAGTTCGAAAATTTCATACTTTAACGTAAAAAGTTTAGAAACAAAAGCTTATAGAAAAACAAGGAGAAATATTGTTGACTATTTCTATAGATATACGAACCGAAATAAATATAGCTTGTTAAAGTTAACATTCGTTCGAGAAAAATTTAATAAACACAAGATTTTCGGCTAAAAAGCTCAAGGAAAATTTTGATTTCTGCATTTTAGCTTTCAAAATAAAATTTTGTCTTTCATGAATAACTTTTGTAAATTCACTTGGATAGATGACAGGATTTTTGTAAAAATTTTATAGAATTAATTTTTAATTTTAATTAACGATTCGGGCAGTTCGCAATAAGTTTGACAAAGATAAAAAGATAGTTCTTATTCTTTTTATCACACTGCTTTTGACATTTTGTTCGAGACAAAACAGAATCATATTTTTTGAAATCAAAAAGTATATTACGAATACTATAGTCGGGTCGGCTATATTCAATAGCTAACTGTATCATATTTCGTTTCAATTTTAAGATTTGGCATAAGATTATTTTCCCTTCAATAGACTATACTTCATATGGAAAATTTTAATTGAATTTTGAATGACGAAGTTTTAATCTATACTATATCATTCTTGTCTTTAAAAAATTGGATGCATTTATAATGGCCGCGGTAAACTTTTAAAAGCTTCTAAAGGTGTTAAGCTACTTAAAAGCATCTAACGAAATGTCAATTAAGTACGAGTATTCATTTAATTTGCAAAATGTTTTGAAAATTCCAGTTTTTTTTTTTTTTTTTTGGTTATATCTGATGAATTTTGAAAATTTATCAGATTTATGAACTGATGGAAGAAGGAAATGGTAATAAAAACAACAATATACAATATTTAATATGAGAATTTTTTTATAAATAAATATTTATAATATTATTTACAAATATCAAGTAATGATAAAATCAATTCGTTTTCAAAAACGAATGCATGTGTGTTATATTTTTTACGTAAATATTTTAACTACAATGAACTTTTTTTTGATTATTTTAATTTTTTCCATTTTGCATAGCGTTTATTTTCTTATTTATTATTAATTATTAAATCCATACATGTTTTTGTTTATCACAGTGTCTGAATACACCTCTATATTTTTATGTACATTCAAAAAACAACATACAAATATATATAATATATATATTATATAATGCGAATATTACCCACAATTCTCAAAATAAAAAACAAAAATTATATGATCTTTTTTTATATCCATTAAAAAGTCTATATCCATTATTAATCATAATCTTACCCGGATAATGATCGATTAAACAATTTTTATTAGATACAAAATAATTTATTATGGTTACTTTCATCCAAAAATTTACTTAATTGTAAAAAAACGTCTGATTATTCTCTTACAAAATACATATGACTACAAACATTGGAGTGCAAACTAAGTGTTTTCGAATGATTCAACATATTGAAATTAAATATAGTTTACTTCTGTTTAAACGCAGTAGGACTTTTGTTCAATCATGCCATAAGGAAGACTTGATAAATGAATTGTCTTGAACTTTTCAATTGATGGTCATTTTTTTATAAATCGATTGTACAGAATTAAGAATTTTGCTCTATATTACCGTTATAGTTGTCCTGAACCGACTTAAAAAAATTTACCTATGTAGTATATACTTGGCTTGGCAATATATTACTTTGATTTATATTTTTACAAAGTTTTGGAAGTAAAAAGCAGCAGTTTTTCTTAAATGAAATTATCTCAGCAAAAGTTTATATTGGATGTAGAGAGAATCGCATTTGCAGTATATCAGAGTAAACTCTGAGGCGTTTTGAAGATATCATAAAGACTATTGGAGTAATAACCATTATTACATGTTGGAAGTCAACAGACTCCCCCCCCCCTTCATCTATTGAAGAAAGAAGTAGATTGATTTATAACTTAAGTGCAACAATGCTTTTTAATAATAATTGGAAAAATATAGCCAAAAGTACTTCGAAAGGATGTACTTAAATTAATCTTTGACTGCAAGTATTATTATAGGTTATAATAAGTTGCATAATTGACACTCTTTTGACAAAGTGAATGGTTGTAGAATAGTACAATTATTTTAAATAATTTTGTTATTTATTATTGAAGCTTTTCACGGTGCCAATTTAAAACATTGAAAGTTGATATTCAAAATAAAGATACTCGTTTCATTTTATGTTTCCAATCGTATTCAAATTTAAATAAATTGGAAGACAAGTTAAAAATCTAGAACTACCGAGTTCACGGTAGTAGGCCCATAGAGTTTATTCTCAGTACATAATTGCTTTCTTAGAATAACTGAAGCTAAATATTTTTTTAAAGAATAACTACATAAATTATTTTCTATTTAATCATATTTTTCGTTTTATTTTCAATCATGATAAAAAATTAAAAATGGAATATTTTTAGATGAAAGTGTGTAATAATAATAATTCATCTATAAAAATTACGATCACAATAAAAGTTAAAAATTAGTAAATATCAGTATTGCTTTTTTACAATATTTGTTACACGAAAAAGAGATAATTTTAGACTGTTAAAAGTTTATTTTCTGCTGATTTAATTAATACAACCTTAATCGGCTACAAAAGTGGTTACGTCACACATTGAAAAAAAAAAATAGTGTCTATAAATACTTGATATATAATCCGTCATTGTTTTAATGCACGTAAAAAAAAAGATTTATTGACAGGCCATTATCGGTTTGTGACGTTTCACAATTTTTCAATTAAAATTGACTTGGAAAAATCATCCAACAACTCACATTAGACAACTTAATCAAGTTGAATGAAGCAAAAATATTTTGTTTTAAATATTCCACATACTTATCCTAAAGATATAATAATAATTAACTACACATTTTGACATACAAAAAAGTTTCAGAAATTACCACATATCAATTGTAAAACTGTATTTTCTTATTGCTAAAAATGGTCCAAAATAGTTAACGGTTTTGTTTTTGAATGTTATGTTAAAATAATTTGTATGAGTCTGTTCCCGAATTTATTTTTATTTCTATAACTTTTTTTGGCATATTATGGTTTTATTAAATGTGGAGAAGATGAATCATCAATGATATTTCGCTATCTGAATGTATCGATAAATTTCTTATAAATATCAATTGCTTTATCTAATGTACATCGATTATCTTCTTGTAAACAATGAATATTTTGTAGGTATTGTAGACGTCGATCCAAATATTCGATTTGCATTTGATAGTTCTTTGTTTCATCTAATAATTGTTTACAACGATTTGTTTCATGTTGTATATTGATTTCACGTTCTGAAACAAACAATTGTGTAAATTTGAGTTTATGAGGTTATTATGTTAAAATGGAAATAAGGCTTAACCATAGCAAGCAAGTAAAGGAAAAAAAATAAGGTCAATTAAACTACAGTATACAAGTTTCTTCTAAATTTTAAACAACTGAATTAAAATATTTCAATTTACTTTTAAATTCAAGTGAGTAAGTTCGTTTCTATGGTACCTCGTAACTAATTTTGATGAATCACATGTAGTTTTATTCGTTTTTATTGCGCAAGTGTCATTTAAGACCCCAGACTGACGTAACGTAATGACATGCTAAGACCAATCTATAAAGTTAAGCAACAGCAGTCACAATATGTATTTGGATGGGTGACCACCTAGCAGTACTGTGTACTGTTGTTGTATAAATAATAATAATCCCCTTTGGTTAATGGCTATATAGCTGAAAGTAGCTAAAGCCAGAAAAAAAAAAGTGTCATTTAATATACATATACAAAATTATTTTAAAAAAAATCAAAATAGAGGTTATTGAAGCTAAACTAACAAAATTTATAATTCCAAAATTTCTACTGAGTGGGGTATCAAAATGAAGGATTTAAAAAGATACTTATTACAAAAATATATACAACTTAATGTTTAAATATAATTTGGATGAGAAATGACAAAAAAAAGTTATCCGCCGCCCGACAAGTGTTAAATATAACATCAAAGTGATGATATAATTTTTTAAAATTTAAAATCGATCTTGTTTCACACAAAGGTAGCGTATACGCTGGGTGCCCGTAATCATACCAAGTCATTGATAAATACACTAAATACAAAAAAATTTTTTACGCCTTAGTTATCATCAGTGAAACAAATTTTTCCTCTGCAAAAAATCTGATAAATGGGCCATTTTCATTTTCCAAGTCAAGTTTTCGATGGGTCCTACAAGCCACAAATTGATAGTCATCTGTTATTGCATTAGGAAGATGATTCAATAAAAAAAATGTAAAAACCATTTTATCCGCCACATAATAAAATCAGATGTTGTCCGACAACCTGAAAATTGTGAAAATAGCAATTTTGATGTTGTCGGGCAAAGAACATCCAGTTTTGTTATATGTTGGAGGAAACAGATCAGTCCATCAATTTCAAATCTAATGGGGTCATCAACATTTTACGGACTCCGGTTTAAAAAAGCGTCCCACTTTTCAGAATTTCCGTAAAGAAAAAAGTTGTTACATTAAGAATAAGTATGCCACATACCAATTTTTATAAGTATATTTATCAATGACTTGAATGGCATCGATGATTCCCCAAATATAATAAATTTGAGCTGGGGCAAACATTATTATAAATATAAACCTGTCTATTTTTTTAGCATTTCTCAACAAAAAAACTTTTTTTAATATTAATGACGAAATGTTATAGGGATAACGTTAATGTCGTCCAATGATATAAATATAAAATCAGTTCGTAACTCTTTAAATATTAAACTTACCTTTTGAATATTCTTTATAAGATGATAAAATTGCTTCAAGGCCAGGCCATTTAAACTGTGATGATTTATCTTCAACCCATTGGCCACCAACATTTGTTGGATAAAATATTAAATTTTGTTTCAATAAATCTTCGGATGTTTTTTGATTATTAAAATGTATTAATGGTGTTGTTGTTGTTACAACCGTATTATTATTTATAATTGGACCACTTTCAATTTTTGTTGGAAAATTAATAATTATTGGAATATTTGTATGATTAGTATTTGTATGGTGATTTAAATTGACAACACCATTCATTAAATTATGATTTTGATTCGATGACGAATATAATAATTGTATAGAACGTTCTGGTATACGTAATACTGTTTTTTGACATATTGAATGTTTAAATACATTATTATTTGCATTATCACCGTTTGTCTTATCAATATGTTGTTGTTTTGATAATGTCGATGATGATGATAAAATTGATTTATTTAAACGGTATTGATGACACGATAGCGTGGACGATAATAAATTTTTACGATATTTAATACTTTGTTGTTTCTGATGATAATGTGATTTATGATTATTCTGTTCAATTGACAATTGATTTTGTCGTTTTTCGATTGTTTTTACAAAATAAAACGTTAATGGCGAATAATAACCGCGTTTTAGACGATCATCGATTATTGTTTTCCATACATTTTCCATTTCTGTAAATTAATAAAAAAATTGTTTAGCAATTTGTACGATGGAAGTTTAATAATTCTGTTGTCTTTTAGAGTAAAATGTATTATCCGTAAAACTCTTTGAAAGATTCTTACTAAAATTATAAAAAAAATTTTGATACTGGTAGACATTGATTCTTTACCAGGATATCTCTCATAACAAATTCAAAATCTGTTTTTTTAAATATGTTACTTACCGTCACGATAGGTGTTTGAAATTTTTCGTAATCCCAATTCCCGTAAAAAGCATGATTTCTCTGGAAAATCTGGACTATTATTTAATACTTCTGGATGACTTAAAGGTATTGGAAGATCAAATGAACAATTTTTTTCATCTCCGTCGTATAAAATCGGTGTCCATTTTGATCGCCATTTACGTTTATTCAATTGTTTTAAATTATAATCTAAAATTCAAAAATTATTTTTCAAAAATTTTAGGTAGTATTAGGCAGCTGTAGAATTTCATAAAGAAGTGTACACATCTCGGCGAAAATCTAACTCAAGATTAATGCAATACCTTACCAGACTAATTTACAAATTTGCATATATATTTTACTGTTTTATGAATTAGTTACATATTTAATTATTCTTAAGGATGTTACTGCCAAAAAGTTTAATATTAAAACTCATTAAGTATAGAAGTAATCCTCCAAAATGCCTTTGGCGAAATTTTTAATTTTTTTTAGTTTATCTTAGAATGTTATTGATTTAGAATAATTTCTGGGATGTTAAGATAATAGTTACAGAAATTACACATATAAATTTTAGATATAATTCAGACGAAATTTAATTTCATCAACAAAACATCTGTACACAATTTTTAACGGAGTAAAAACATTTTACCAGCTAAACTCATTCATACTTAATACTAATAATGGATAAATGAAAAAAGCTAGTTTATCAAACAATTTAAAATGCCTTGAGCGTTAAATTATTATGGTAGTGTCACTTGTTATACTAACCATTTTTTCTTGAAAATGTAGTCAATTTAAATATTTCTAAAAAATCCACTTTATCTTTACGTGTATCCAATTTTAATGGTGGACCAGATGTAATCCAAAGATTATTTTTATTATAATAAGTTGTATTACTGTCATCATTTCCGGAACTATTGTCTTCATCGTCACTGGTATTACATACTTCATAAAAATTTTGTTTAAACAATCCTTTTTTTTCGTCATTCGAATTATGTTCATGGGACATTTTTATTGATTTTTCATCTTCATTTTTAATTGTCGTTTGTTGTTGTTGATTTTTACGCATTTCGCGATTACGTTTCCGCTGTTGTACTGCTAAATCAATTGAACTAACAATTGTATCGGATTTTTTACTATATGTAGGTATTTTTAAAACATGTTTATATGATTTTTTACTAACTGTTGGTACAGCTGTTGATTTTATACCCGTATTGCTACCAACAGAATTTAATTTTGTTGTAATTGGTTGTTGCTCGGTTTGTCGATTTTGTATGATCTCATTTTTTGGTGTAAATGATGGATAAATTTTTGGAGATGTTTTCTTATTTTTTGTTTTTTGTAACAATTTTTTTGTTTGTTGTTTTTGCTGTGGTTGCTCTTCAATTTTTGCTATTCCTGTCTCTGGTACTGTTGAATTTTGTTGTATAAAGGACACATGTTTCTTGTTGATAATTTCATTTGCACGTATTAAATTTTCAAAATCATCTTTATCTGAGGTGCTACCAGTCGTTGTTGTCGTGCCTGTTTTTAAAAGCGTTGATGTTGTTTTATCTAATAATTTGATTTTTTTACTATTATTTACATGTTTATTATTATTATTAATGTTAATATTATTATTATTATTATTATGTTTTTCAATGGAATGATGATTTAATGAATCTTTTTTTAAACGTTTAACACCACTTGTACACTTTTTTATTTGTCGTTTTTGATTTGTTTTTGGTGGTACCGATATTGGCGCTGTTGGTGTTGCCGTTGTAACAACACTATTATTTACAGTAGGGGGTAAGATTGACGATGTTGTCGTTGTCACTGTTGGTATCGTAGGTAAATCACATTTTGTTGTCGTCACTAAATTTTTAACAAGCGTATTATTATTTTCAGACGATGATATAGAAGAATAATTATTGGTATTTTGAATAACATTTTTATTTAAACTTAAATCATAATACAATTTATTATTATTACTAAAATTCTCATTTGTTGTTGATGTCAGTGTTGAATTTTGTTGATTAGGAACAAGATTATTTGGTATTTGTTGTTCGTGTAATTTGGATACTGATTTATTTCCAGCATCACTCGCAGTAGGATTGGTTTCAACAGTTGTTGGATGATTTGCAGATTGTAATTTGTGATCATCTACAATTGCAGGATGTTCCTGTTGAAGATGATTTGCATAGACAGTATTTTTATACTCAGTTTTATAAATAATCACTTGATCGTCTGTTTTATTATTCGATATATCAATGTATGTGGTAGTATTTTCGTTATAAGGATGTATACTTTGAAAATTTTGGGACGTTGTTGGTTTCAAAACGTGATCATTATATGCTTCATCAGAATTTAATATTGGATCAATTGATACGGGATTATAGAAAAATGGTGGAGGTGTTGTTGATGCCGTAGTTGATGGAATTGGTGATAATGTTTGATTATGCACCGTACCAATTGGAAAACTGTTGTTGATGGTTATTGTGGATTGCTGCTGATGTGGAATTTGTGGAGGATGCGTTTGTGGGTGTTGCAGATGATGCTCCACCTGTTGCTGTTCCACCGGATGATGCTGTCTCATGACTGGCATAAGTTGATGATATTGTAGAGGTTCGGATTCCTCCAATAATGGGTGTATTTGATGTTGCACAGGTGGTGGATCCAGTATTTTGATTTGTGGTTTTATACTCTCTAGATCTGTTATGTGCGACTTCCTGGCTGAAACAAAATGAAGTTCATGCGTATTGTTAAATTCTATTACGTAAGTATTTATTTTAAAAAAATCTAATTCATTTATATTTTAAAAGTATTTAACAAACAAACAAAAATTTTTTAAAAATTTTAATTTATTGTACTGATTTTAGAATTATAGAATTAGTTTTTGTTTTTCGATTGTGGGAATTTTATCTGTTAAAAAAATTATGAAATATAAAATTTTCAAAAAGAAGTAAAGTTAAGTAAATAATTATTTTAACTGTCAATTAATTTTTTAGAATGTTTTTTGGCACGGGTTAAAACTTAAATAAATAAGACAATTTAAGTAAAAATAAATTGAAAATTAAACAAAAAAACTTATTCCTGCTGATTAACACTTTGAGAAGTAGTGTTGATTAAAACTTAAATAGGCATTGTATTAAAATGACTTATATTGGCAGGTTTATAGACATCATTTTAAGCATACCCTTTTATGGAAGTATGTATTTTAAAATATGTGTTTCAAAATACTTCAAGAAATATGGGTATCATTTGCATCAATATTTTGATTCCTGATACATACCCAAAAATATTTATTAAACTGCACTCAAACAGTTCAATAGACAACGTGTTGTTTTCGAATGAATGTTATTTATGTTGTGTTATATATTTTTTTTAAATAATAAAATATATTTGTTTATAATCTGTAATCTGTAATTGTAACAAATATAGTTCAAATAAATTTAGATTTTTCCCCCAATTTCCTAGATCAAATTATTTTTGTATTTTATAAATACGTATTTCGACTACGAAGTAGTCATTATCAGTATGAATTAGCTAGTTGTAATGATTCTCTGAGGAGATGTTTCTCGTTGCTAATTTGGTGACGATTTGCAAACCTAATAAGCTAATTCATACTGATGATGACTACTTTGTAGTCCGAATACGTATTTATAAAATACAAAAATAATTTGATCTAGGAAATTGGGGAAAAAATCGGAATTTATTCGAAAAATCCAGAGTTCTCATTAATAATTATAAAAAAAAAATATATGTAAAGGTATTTCAATAAGAATTAATAAATGTCTTTTAACAAGTATTAAAATTCATTTTTTCAATATTAAACAGATCAATATTAATAAACACTCAATATTCAACAGATGATAAAGATCATTAACATTGGAAATTCCACTAAGATATTTGTCCAAATATTGTGATCTATAACTTTATAAAGGAAAACGAACAAAGAATTAGATTAAGTCATCCGGTTATTGTAGATTACAAATTGGGTAATTTTGATCACTGTTAAGATTTCATTTAAGATCATTTACAAGCAAACGGAAACGACACCGGCTAGCATTGTTAATTTAGCAAATTGTTCGAGTTTGACGATGGGGCAGTGAAACATAAGTAACGAGTATTTTAGTTGAATAAATACTAATACATGCTGCTGTAACGGGATGAATTCAGTGAAATTAAATCAATTTCATGAAGCTTTCGTTTGTAGTCTTCCGATACAGTATTCATCGATCTTTTGATGGTGTTGATAGATTAATCGTTCCAAAGATCTAGGTTGTCAGAACAATGCAGGAGTGTTTGTAAATGTGAGCACAAGTTATCATCTATTATGTTTTTTGGACAATAATTCAAGTCTCGCAGGCGCAAATTATAGAGTTTTATTAAACTGTGTTCTGGAGAGTTAATTACGTGCAACCAGTACCTGTACATTCTTTTAAACACTTGTACCGATACATGTCTCTGTTCGATTTCAAGCGAACCATGAAATTAGGTGTATTCTTTTTGATAAGCATAATATGTCTTTTATATATTTTAACTGCACAGTTTATAGCATATCGAGATAACTGTAGGACCAAACCTCGGAAGCATATGGGAGTGTTGCACTTATAATACTATCAAATAGCTTTATTTTAGAAGGCCGTGAGTTGAATTTTGTTGCACAAAGGATTTTTTTATGCGTTCATTTTCAGCATGAGTATTTTTAATTGTATGTTGATTGGTGGCCTGAAGAAATTTGCAGGTGAAAGAGAAAGTCACTCCTAAATATGTGTATATTGGCACTCCTCAATTGAATCATATCCGTATTTAAAAAAACCATTCGTTTACACTGGACGAATTTCGGATGATTAAGACTTCAGTTTTAGCTGTATTTACTGTAAGTTTGCTAAACAGTACGTTTATAAGTCGTGAAGTTTTTTCTGTATGTCACCCGGGGAGTATCTAAATAAAATAATATCGCCAGCATAACACAAAATTATAAAGTCTGAATTTGATTAATATTAATACCACTGGAACTTGCGCTTCGAAACTAGTCATCCAAATCCGATATAAAAGATTGAAATATAGTAGAGACATGGTTTCACATTGCAGAATATCCGAAATAACTCTAATCAGGTCAGATACATCTCCATCTATTTTTAACTTGATGTTAGCCGTATTGTATATTTGTTGCACAACTCGGATGCTTTTTCCATAGATTCCAATTCTATGCAATTTGGACCACAGTCATGGTTTAAAGAGACGAACGCTTTTTGACAATTGATGAAAACCGCATAAACATAATTACTTTTCAGGCGAGTATGAAAATTCAATAAAGGGTGTATTCAAAAGCGCTATACGGTGATAGTTAGCTAGGTTCTTTGAATCCCCAGATTTGTGTAGTAATGTCGTAAGCATTTCTGACCATTCAAGTGGAGTAGGGTGGCATTGCAAAATTTCAACAAGAGTTATCAAAGAAGCGGCAGAACTTATTGTAAATCCATTGTTATACTGGTGAATTTCCCGATTTACTGAAGAATGCAATATTCAAACCTCTTTATTCAAAAAAAGGAGACAAAATATATAAAGAAAATTACAAACCGGGTTTTTTACTGTCAAATATTTGAAAAAGTAATGTTCACTAGGCTATTGGGTTTTTGGAAATGTTTTCCATTCTGAGAAATGAGCAGCATTGGTTCAGACAAAGGCATAATATTTAAAAATATATCTTTGAATATGTAAATTTCCTTACATTTGTTTGAAATAACAAAAAATTACCACACGTGGCAGGTTTTATTGATTTAAGCAAAGGTTTCGACTGCGTAAATCATCAATGTTTGTTGGAAAAAATTGGGGGGGGGGTGTACCATTAAAACTCTTCAGATCATACTTAACTAACAAAAAACAATTCAGGCTGTATAAATTCCAGGTCTTAAAAACAACATATAATCTTTTATAAGTTCGAAATGGGAAACAATTAAAAGGGGGGTTGCACAGGGATCAATTCTAGGGGCGTGACTTTTTATTGTTTTCATAAATAACCTCCCTAAATGTATGAAACATAAAACAATCATGTTTGCAGACGACACATTGTTAATTCAAGATAATGACCAAAATGAGTTATCCAGAACTAAACTTTGAAGCTGGCTGAAAAGCGGTATGAAAACAACGGGCTAACAATTAAAACCACTCTAATAAGACTAGGAACATACGCCGTTGCGTTTAATTCATCAGAAATAGGAAAAAAATATAATTGGAGTGAAAAATCTACAAATTTTCTCAACTATAATCGACAATAAACTTCCTTGGAATGAATATAAGCAAAAATTGAGACTTGAGTAAAATTACATATTTTTTTCGCCATATGAGAGTAATTACCTCAAGAAACGTCATTTAGAAAGCGTATTACGCGTTTGTTCATTCACATCTTAAATATAAATATGGGATAATCTTCTTGGGAAATTAATTCTATAAAATCTAACCAAGTTTCAATGAAACAAAAATACGTAATTCCAAAAATTGAAATAAATTGAAACATCATATCCTCGTAGAAACGAGGAAGTATTCACCAACCGTGCAAAATTTCGGCAAATGACTACATATTCACCATTAAATGGCTTAAGGAGTTTGTGAAAGGACTCAAAATAAATTATAAAAATTAGCGAAAGATACTATTTGCAAAAGAAGTCCGAGATTAAAATATAAATTATAAAGAAGAATAATACTCACATTTCTTTATCTGTTTGCCATTTATTACAATGTCATGAATCAGCTTCTGTAATTTTTTTCGCATTTTGTTCTTCTAAAACTGTGTGTGAATTTTTCTCCATGTGTATTGAATGATCAGTATTTGAATCATTAGTAGCATCAGAAGATGTGGGCACTAATCCAACACTACTTCCAACAGCTGCATTAGGCTGTTCTAAACCGTCTTTAGACGTTGAGTTTGTAGTAGTAGGTGCTGCTGGACCTGGTGGGCCGTTTACATTATCTATTATTGATGTACATACTGGTGTTGTATTTACATATGTTGTTTCTGTTGATGATGTTTCAGTTGACAAAGCAATCGGTACACTCTGTACTCCAATTGTACTACCAGGAGGCCCTGGTGGCAAATTTGATTTGATGTCATCACCAGATGAGTTTGATAAATCAATTTTATTATCTAAATTTCGTTCATCTAATTCCAGTTTTTTATCATCCAAAATTTGTTTTGGTGTTGATAAATCGTCAATTAGTAACGGCATTGATTTCTTCATAGCATCTTCATGACTAGGTGTAACTCTTGGAGAGCTACTAGTTTTTACCACATCGACACTATTAACATTTTGCGATGGTTGGTGGGATAAATTTAAATATGCTCCAGGTGGATTATAAGATCTGGGAGATTGCATTAAATCACCACGTGAATCTTTAGGTGTGGATGTTGTTGACATCCTAGGTGATTGGCGTGATGATTCTTTTTCTCTAGGTGATTCACGTTGCGGTACAACACTCGTTGGTGGTGGAGGTAACTGTGATTGTGCAACAGCCAAACTTGACATATGAGCAGCCATACTTGGATGATATAAATGCGGATTGCCAAACAAAGCATGCGCTGTTGATACAGGAACTGGAGGTAAGAACATTGGAGGAGGTGGATATCCTCCGATAGATGGTACAACGTATGGGTGTGTTTGGTTTGAGTGTGGAGAACTCAGTGGCGATTGTCGATGATGTAGAGGATGCATGTTATGTGATCCTAATGGTGATTGCCGATGATGAAGATTACTATGGTTTAACGGTGATTGACGTTGCATATGTGCTGATTGCATTGCGGCAGCAGCTGCATGACCATCCATTGGTGATTGCCTATGTAATGGTGATGGAATATGTCGTGAAGACTGTGATAGTAATAAACGTTCACGCTCGCGTTCATATTGAAATTGTCGTTCTTTTTCCAATTGAAGTTGACGATCACGCTCTTGCCGTTCACGTTCAATTTGCCGCTCACGTTCTAACATACGTTGTCGTTCACGTTCTTGACGCTCTTTTTCTTGTCGTTCTTTTTCACGTTCTAATTCACGTTGTCGCTCTCGCTCACGTTCACGTTCACGTTGTTCACGTACCAGACGTTCTTTCTCTCTTTGTTCACGTTCACGTTGTTGTTGCAATAATTCACGATGTTCTTTTTCTCTTTCTTCGCGTGCTCTTTGTTGTTCTTCTTCGTATTTGATTCTAAAAAGAGAAAAAAATTAAAATTTGTCAAAACTTTTGCAAATAATGAGACTCATGTACTTTTTATTTTAAGGTAAGTAGTTTGTGTTTCATTCCTTTTCATTAGTTAAGTTTTCTAGTATTTGTAATTATTAACATTTTTATACCCGACAAATTAAGTTCAGGCGTTATTACTCCATAGTGATAATTCTAAAAGTTATAATGTTTATTAAATTCTATCCCATTAACTATATTTTGGGTTGAAAAACTTCTAAAAGTTAATTTATCTTATAATGTTTATTAAATTATATTCCATTAACGATATTTTGGATTGAAAAACTTGGAATAAATAATTTTCTTCTTAGAACTTTGTCTTCTATATCATTTCGTATATAGGTAAGAGTTTGGGGTCTTTCACATCTTATGATTTAAAAACCCAATAATTTTCTCATATTTATCTTCTTAGATTTCAGTGTCGATGCACGTATATGGAAATCGTATTGTAACGAAAATAATACTTTGTATTTTAATTTATTCATTAGTCATTACAGTATGAAACAGCTAATAAATTTTAAAATTTACCTTTCATGCATTATTGCTAAAGGTGTTGGTAGCATTGCATATAAGGGGTAGGCAGGAGGCATTGCTGGGAACAAAGGGGGTCGCAACATTCCACAACGCTCCAAATATAATTGTTCTTCTAAACGATATGCAGCCAAATTAGATGCAAAAAATGGTGATGGCGGATATCCGGGTGGTGGTTCTAACGCTCCAAGTGTTGCAGGTATCCCAGGATGTGTCATCCTAATAAAATTTTTATTTTTAGTGTTTAAATGGAATTTAAATGATATTAAGAAAAATTTACCTGTCTTCTGGTCGATAAGGTTGAAACCCACTTCGCAGGATTTGATCGCCGATCAAAGAACCAGCAACAGATGGTGAAACACCTGGTGGCAAATAACTACTTAATGTTGTTTGCGGTGCTGCAGAACTACCTCCTGGAACTGTAGACGATCTATGGTGTGTAGAAATATCCGTAGCAGCAGATCTAGCTGCTGTTGACGATGATTCATTTGTAGTTCGGTGCGCAGCATGTTCATTAACAGTTCCTGTTCTCGAACTACCCGAAGGAGGAGGCGGGTACAATGATAAATCTGCATTTGATTTAGGTTTGTTTTCGGTAATTGGTGATGCTCCTATTAATAAAATGGAACAAAATTTAAATAAAAATTATCGAAAATTTATTAATATTTATATATTAAATACCACTATTTCGTGATTCTTCTTTGGTAGTATATTCGCGTTCGTTCGCAGATGGCCCAGCTTGTTGAGCTAACGATCGTAAGGCCGCAGCAAATGATTGAGATCTACTTCCACCAGCAGATGGTGGTGCCGCACCGGGTGCCACACCAACTGGTGATGGTATTGTAGCACCTAAAGGTGATGCTGGTGGAATAACAGCTGTTTGCGCGCCACCAGGACCTGGACCTGGTATAGTATGACCGCCAGTGCTAGATTTTTGTTTATGTGACGAATTCAATGGTGATGACGGTAATAGAGGTCGTGAAGTTAATTTTGCAGGACTTCCTTTAATTAACAAAAAAATATTTTTCATTAATAAATAATTGTTAATAAAAATAAATTAATAAAACAATAGCCCGAAAATATGAATTTTTGTAAAAGATTTACCAAAAATAGAAAAATACTACTGGGCCATGATGCAAACGTTATTTTAACCAATATTTTCTACGTATCCTACAAATACGTGTAATGTCAATAACGCCATATTCATTTAATATTATATGAACTAAAATGTTGATGTTTATAAATAGCGAAGAAAGTAAATTATTCAAAATTTTTAGGTTGTGCAATGCTTCTAAATGCAAAAGTGGTTTTTAACAGCAGCAAATTAAAATAAGTTATTCTATAATATTCCCTTTTTTTAATCTTAAAACTTACACCTCTGAAAATGCTTCAAATTAACTACAACGTAAAGAAAAATTAATAAAATCAAAAATCCATGCTCTTTGATTTAGATTATTTTAAAATTTTTTTACGCACGAATAAATAAAAGTAAACACCCAATTGTAATAAAATTTTGCATTTCTAAATATAAAATAGAATTTTGAATTTTGCTTTAGTAATTAAAAATTTTTTTAAAATTAGTATATTGATATATATTGTGTCAATATCAAAAATCAAATCTTTTTTCATCAATAAGGCAGCATTGGTAAATTTAGTAGATCCTGTCTTAACCAGGAACAATCAGCGAAAACTTATTTAATAAATATCCGCCTCTTCGCTACCGTAGGAGTACAAAAACATATCAGATTTAATAATAATGTCTTTAATTGTCATTTTCGCATTTGTTGCTTTTTTCCCCCAACATTTACAAAAATAGAGGACAAAGAATCTTTGGACTCTAGAAAGAGATGTGGCTTAAGTTCTTACTTCATTCGCAAGGTACCTCCCCCCCTTAGCTTTGTTTTTTCAGCCCTATGACCTGAGCTCGGCCGCAGTACTTGCTTCGTTTTATAGTTGTATTTCAAGCAATTTAAACAAAACCTTGACAAATTTTATATTTAAATCATCCTCATGAATTACTCTCTATTGGTGAAAAGTGTATTAAAATTCTTTTAATAGTATTTAAGCTTATTGCGAACAAACAGGCGCTGGATAAATTAAATAAACTTTATAGAAAGCTGATTTTATTCTTAAAATCCACAAAAAATTATGATAAAAGATAATATTTTTAAAAATATTTTACTTTTAAAAAACTATCTTTTTGAACCTTATTAAACCGCAGTAGTTTAATATGGTCCATCTATAAACTTGTAGTTTATCTTAAATTATTTTCAAAAGGACTTAACCCTTAAATTAGAAAAAGCACCTTATAGAACTTTTTATATACATTTGCTTTAATAATTACCCCAGGAAATAAAACTTCTCAAAAAATAGACAATACTAAGAGAAACTAGGTAAATTGAACTTCTGCTACATAATCATTTTCTTGGACTTCATTCAATATTGAACCACTTTCAAAAGATTCTAAAATCTATCAGAGAACTTCTACCTTTGCCAAAAATGCTATAGGCTTTTTTCACTATATTTGCGGCTATTCTATAGAGATAAGGTTATATAGACTAATAAGGTCGTATATAGACTATTAAGGACGCAAGTTTACAGTGGGCCTTATTCGCTCCTGGATCTTATTTTGCTTATATGTGACCGTATATTTAGTACTTTATATGTGAAACTTTTATCATTAGCTTTTAATTTAACAATGTTATATGTAGTCTCGTAAAAAGAAATTAAGTTGAAAGGAAATTTTTCTTTGATTCACACATAGTACATAACATCGTGAGTGGTTTCATCTTGTGTTTTATACAGAGTGAGCCAAATAAATGGCCAAGTTTTTGTAAAATTATTTACTTAGCCTTTTTTTCAAAATGTGTTAACTAAAATATAAAAATATACACGAAAACCTTTTAGAATTTTTTTAATATTTTAGGTCAACGCAATTTTAAAATAAATTATAAACCAATGAGTATCGCTTTTAAACTATTTATAACTATTAACATTAACAAAACATACTAAATACCTAGTAGTTTATGAAGTTATGAAGTTTTTTTTAAAATATAATGTTAATAAATTGAATTGGAGCTGAAATAGCTCCAATTCAAAATCGTTAATGAATCTAAATCGTTAATGAAAAAATGTTTCAAAAGTGGAAAAAAAAAAGTTTTGTTTTAATTGTTATGATTTACAAGATGAGTCATAGATCCATAGGACCTATGGACTAATTAAATTTTTCTATGAGAGCCTTCATTAGTTACTGGAGTTACATGTTATGAACTAAATGTAAAAAATCCCTATATAAGAAGGTAACTGAGATTTGTATTTAAAATTTGTCTGTTCAATTCATTGCTTTAGGTACAATCTATGAAGAAAATTTATATTTATTATAATGAAAATGGGACAAAAATATTGTATTTTGTACGATTTATTTTAATAATTCTTTATATACATATAAGTCGGGTATAAAAATTACACTTAATATGTATATAAATCAATAAACGATTTTACTAAGAGTTAAAAAACAAGTGTTATTAGTTTATCTGTTGAAATAGTTTTTTTTTAAATAATTTTTTCAATATAAAATTATTGTATATTATTTACATATTTATTTTTGAAATTGATAATCTTCATGAACCAAATGAAGCACAGTTATCAAATTAATAGTTATAATAAATATTTATTATATCAAAGAGTAGTCTAGGCAAGGTATTTAATTTTTTCAATCTTAATATTACTGTTTTTCGTTTAAACATTTCTACAATTTTTTCAAAAATTATATTACTTACACATCTTTACTTTTATATGTTAGTTTGTACTACATGCCAAATCATTATTAATTAGGTTACTCGATATATATAAAATATATGAAGAGTATCCGTACCGTGTATAGTACGAGAGAGGAATTTGTGAAATGCCACACGAGTAGCTAAAATTTGTAATAAAATATTCACATTATAGAAAATATAATTATTTGTTAAATTGTTTGCATCTAAATTATATAGGAAATATACAAAAATTATTGAAAAATTACAAAAAAATAGCATTTAATTGTAGTAATTGGATTGAATTATTAATTAAGATACGGTTAATTAATGGAAAGTTTTTTTTTTTTTTTTTTTAATTTCTGGCTTCAGCTACTTTTAGCTATTAACCAAAAGAGGTTATTATTTTTTATACAACAACAGTACACAGTACTGCTAGATGGTCACCCATTAATGGACAGTTACGCGGATACAGATCTTAATGTTTCTACTCAATCAATCGGTGTCACCACTGAACTAAAAACCAAACTAAGGTAGTAGTAGAAAATAAGGAAGTTATAAGAGTTATTAAGAACTCACTACAATAAAAGTTGAAATATTTAATTCTTGCAAATATAAAAATAAAAACTATTTCAATGTGATTTAACAGTATTTTATTGCTACCTTTACTTTATAAATGCATGTACGTAATAAAAATTAATAATGTCAAAGATCCGCTAAAAAAGTAATGGATACGGATATCCGGCACATCTCTGATTAGAATGCATAATGTTTCATGGACGATATTTTTATTTAAATTTTGTCAATTAACACTGTAACATACATTGTAAAGTGATTGTATTTTAATTGCAAATTTACTCAACTTAAAAGCTGTCGTTGAAATAGAGTATTCAATCATAATTGAGCACACACTTTTATTCTGTATTATTTATCTTTTAGTTGCAACATTAAAATAAATTACTGTACACTTAGTAATTCTACTTTCTGTAAAACAAAAGTTATGTTATAATAAATATTAATTTTCTACATAGATTGAACTGTATGCTGTATGGCAATTAATTGAATAGATAAATTTTAAATAAATCTCATTTACCCCCTTAAAGTTTAAGGGGAATAGGAACCAAAAAATACAATCTCTAATGCAATATACATTGTACAGATGTTTAATTTTTTGAATACTATTAACTTTAAGGGGGTCATCCCATGTGATGGGCTCAAAAAATTGATTTTTTTTTTATAAATTGCTTTCTTAACATGTCTATAATACGATAGTAAAGTGATTTTTGAAAATTCGAAGTCGTTTTAAAGATACAGCAGGTAGAAGAAAGAGCTGTTCGGAGCGCTGAATTGGCAGTTGGATAAAGTTATTCAAGAAACAACGAAATTCTACGGATTAGCTATTCGACGTCATCCAGATTCGCTTGAAGATATGAAAAAGGAAGTTTGGGCAACATATTATCACAAATGTTCTTCAGATGAAAACCCTCAACATCAATTTTGTCCAGAAGACAGTTGTAAATGGCATAAGGCAGAAGCTAAGAATAAACTCGACCAATTTCATCCCGATAAACCACCTCTAATACCAGAAGTACAAGTAGCTATCAAACCTGCTTTCGAAGATTTATCGAAAGACGAATTATTAATTCGTTGTTTAGGAGCAGAGACACAAAACAATAACGAATCTTTGAATTCGTTTATTAGGACTTTTGCTCCTAAACATGTTAATTCTGGTCCCAAGATAGTTGAATTTGCTAGCTACTTATCAGTTATCATCTTTAATGAAGGTTTTGAAGGTGTTTTAAAAGTAATGTCGGTTATGGGATGCATCATTGACCGCGAAGTCCATACTTATGTTGAGAAACGTGATGAAAAGCAAATCTCACGTTCTGAGCGGCGCGTAAGTGATGTCGTTAAACAAGCCAGGATTGACTCAAGAGCTGAACAATGTGCTTTAAAAGAGTTTCAAGAGGAAGAGGAAGGAATACTTTGTTGACCAGACATCGTCGATTGAGGATAAGTTGAGATTTTCATAATTTTAAGCGGATTTGAAACTTTAAACGCGTTTTTCAAACTTTCTTCCATCGTATCTCGGTATAACGGCTTGACCGAATGACTTGAAATTTATAGAGTACACTCAACACTTGTGTAAATGCATGAAATGAACTATTATCAATCGAAAATTTCCAAAATTTCGATTTTTTTTAGCAATAACAAAAAAAAAATGCAAAATTCGCAACTTTAATTTCAAATGTCTACCAAAAGTCCAATTTTTTGTATATTCATTTGATAATAGTTCATTCCGTGCATTTAGGTTAAAACGACGTTTTTTTTTTGTTTTTAGATAAGCCAATCAGCCGAAATCGTGGAGGAAGTGCGACCTCATTTTTTCGAGGCGGGGGTGTTGAGAACGCTGTAACTCATTTTCTGCACAATATTTTTAGCTTAAAATTTATATTTATACTGTCGAAATATATGTTAATAAATGATAATAAACTTAAAGCTCTATCTATTTACTCGTCGTAGAAAAAAAATCCCTAAAAAACAGGCCGTCGCATGAGATAACCCCCTTAAAGGGGTTTTTGAGAGTTTTATTTAAAATCTGTTATATTCATTGCACATAGTTCAATCTATGTAGAAAATTACTATTCATTATAATAGAAGTTTTATTTTTATTTCAGAGTAGTAATTAAAAATGTATAGTAATTTATTGTAATTTTGCAACTAGATAATACAAAATCTATAAAACTGTAATAAGACCAGTTTTAACGTATGGCGCAGAGAGTATGTCACAAGACAGTGTAACGGAAACTGTTCGATAGGAAGAATATATTTAAGTATTCGATAGGAAGATAATTAGAAGAATGTACTTAAGCAACTTAAGTGGAAGGTCAATGAAGAATTAGAAACAACGCAGAGATTGTGAGCTTGTTGGAAAATGAAAGTATAGTGAAGATGTTATAAAGGCTGGTAGGCTAAGAAGGACCGGACATGTAGCCAGATTGGTGGGTGATAGGCTACAGAAAATAATAATGGATGTACGTACACATAGTACATAACATCGTGAGTGGTTTCATCTTGTGTTTTATACAGAGTGAGCCAAATAAATGGCCAAGTTTTTGTAAAATTATTTACTTAGCCTTTTTTTCAAAATGTGTTAACTAAAATATAAAAATATACACGAAAACCTTTTAGAATTTTTTTAATATTTTAGGTCAACGCAATTTTAAAATAAATTATAAACCAATGAGTATCGCTTTTAAACTATTTATAATTATTAACATTAACAAAACATACTAAATACCTAGTAGTTTATGAAGTTTTTTTTAAATATAATATTAATAAATTGAATTGGAGCTGAAATAGCGGCGAATCTAAATCGTTAATGAAAAAATATTTCAAAAGTGGAAAAAAAAAGTTTTGTTTTAATTGTTAAGACAACGTGGTGTAAGATAAGGCAAGGTGGTGGAAAGTAGTTCAGATGACCAAAAATATACTAAACCTATAGGGAGTAAATAAGTAACTAAATAATATAGAAGAAGAGATGTTCTCAATTATGATAGCATACGCAATTTCAACTGCTGCTTTTGATTTAACTTAATTTGCAATTAAAATACCACGAGATTATTTAACTGACATATTTAAAAAAAATAGCGTCCCTGAAATATAATGCATTCTATGTTCGTTAAAAGAGTGATAATTATCACAGTTATCGCCTGATGATTTAAAGGTTATATATTCTTCAACTAATTAACTTTTTTTCTTGCATGTTTAATCTCTCCACCAAGTGGGGTCATATTAATCACTATATAATATTATTAAAAACAACATTACAATTTTTTGAAAAATTTTGTTGTCTAAAGGTTTGTGTATACAAATATATAGACTGTAGGCGAGATCTAATTATAGACTGGTAGCTTGTAGACGATTTATGTAACTGTCTTTCTGTAAGGCTGAATTT
This sequence comes from Chrysopa pallens, assembly GCA_020423425.1. Taxonomy (NCBI): domain Eukaryota; kingdom Metazoa; phylum Arthropoda; class Insecta; order Neuroptera; family Chrysopidae; genus Chrysopa; species Chrysopa pallens. The sequence continues at coordinate 40,942,159 of CM035591.1, read as the reverse complement.
TTTCGGTCATGAATCATGATGGAAGAAATCAATTTTGCACGCCACCAGCTTTTATACAATTGAAAGGGGTGAGAATTAAGTTCGATCAAAATAATCAGCGTTAAAAAGAAAATTTCTAATAAGAATTGTAGAGCATCAAATTTTACATAAAAAGGTTCCTTTTTGGCTATTATTAAAAATAACGCAACCAGAGCGTTTAGAAGTTTTCAAACACATGTATACATTTTATAGACATGTAAATTGTATGTGTAATATCCAAAAAAGACAAAAAAAACTTGCCATTTTGACTATACTCGATTCTCACCCCCTGTCAATTGTACAAAAAGGTTGATTCCTGACAGAACGTGGTTTCCATACTTCGCACATTAAACTCTTAGACCATTAAATAAGGTGGCTTCGATGATTTCAAAATATCAGATCCTCTATCAGATGTTAAGTGACTTAACTAAATTATATTTTTGGGTGATAAAAACAAACGTTTAAATGCTGGGATTTGAAGAAATTAAACTTACAATTCTTTTGTTTAGTCCATTATACTTGTAAATATTTAAATAATTTAAAATAAGATATGTTTTATCTACTTAGGCATTTTCAAAGATAAATCTAATGAGATAAACCAAATAAATTGGAAATTTCACTTCTTCAAATCCTAATTATGGAGTTCCACAAAGTAAAGCTCTTTACAATTAATTTTAAATATTGTTTTTTATATGTTTGCGAATTAATAATTGTGATAACTAAAGGAAATTTTATTTATTATGTATGTTTCAGACGTTTTACCGCTAAGAGTGACATTTAATTGATTTGGTTTGTTTTGGGTATAAAATGATTATAAATCTCCATTGACGATATTTTTAATTAATTTATTATTATAATTTTTGTTATCCGACTATGGCAAATCCCAAAGGAAGGTTGTTTATTATTTTAGCAGTCTATGTATGTTTTAACAGTTTATGTATCTAATGGGTTGTAATTCGATTAGTTATAATGGTTCGGGTGATATAGGATATACATTATAAAAATAAACAAATACGGCGGCGGATGTGAAATTGAAAAAAGTGCACATCTCAAAAATTTTTTTAATTGTAATTTGTCGTGTTAGATTTCAAACGATTAATCGAATTTAAGTAACCACAAAATATATTAAATTGAAAATAAATTAATAACACCAAAACAAACAGAAAATAAATAAAACAAGTGAAGATAACAACTAACAGAGTTAATTATTTAGATACTTGACATATGATTACGAATTTCATTGTTTGGCCTATATTTAATTAGCATTCATTAAATACTATAAATATCCTGTCTATAAATTTATATATGTATACATGTATAATAATAATATGTATTGTTATTACCTATATGTGTTTACTAGCCAAATTTGAGCTAAAATTGTGGAGAACTCAAACATTTTACGAAAAAATGTTTCAAACAAAATTTGTTTGTTTCAAGAATATAAAAAATTTTGTATTTGAACTTTTCTTATATCTTTTATAATTTAAAAGTAGGGTCAAGGATCCATTGGACTCAATGGACCGATGTTGCTCCTTCGCGAACTTAAACTCAGTTTTTATGATTAGAATAGAATACGTCACCAAAATTTCTGCTTGCTATCTCTTTTTGTTTAGTTATCGTGATGACGGAAATTGGAAATGGATTTAATTAATGAACATTTATTCCAAAATTTTGTTTGTGCGATCAATATTAGGTAGCGTTACAAACTTTAGACTAAAATTAATATACTCTGACATATTATGTATGTCGAGTATAAGTTTAAAAGCACTAAAACCCTACTTTGGAATTGTACGCTTAAAAATACGAAATAAGAAAATATACCGAAATTATAATATATGAAGTGATGTTTGGAGGATAGCTGTGGTCACACGCAACCTTAAATGTCTAATATGTATTGTTTGGTACAAACAATTCTTACAGGTAAGATGGCATGAACCACAAGAATATATTTTTGTTTCGTATTTTTAAGCGCATATTCCGGTAATAGGGTATTAGTTATTTTAAACTTATAAATATTTTATTAATTTTTTTAACAATATATTTGCATTAAGGACTCTTCGTTTTATTGAACTCTAAAAAAGCTTTAAGTTTATTTTTATTTTTTTAAAAACTTAAACGTTTTTGTAAACACATTTTTGAAAACCGAATAAATTTAGTAGAAATCGATTTAGTTGAAAAGTCTGTGTTTATAGATCTCTTTGTATTAAAATTGTGACAATGGGAAAACCTAGAAGGGAATGTTAAAATATACAGTTGATTCTAATAAAAACCAATTTTGTTGGAAATATTTCTGCTGATATTAAAAGCGAAATATGCATAGATAGAATTTAGTATAAACTTGCAATAAGATATTTCTATGCCTTATCAATAATTAACAAAAATTAAATTTTAAATGATCTTAAGATTAAGTTGTTCAAATTACATCTCGTTTAGAATCAATTAAGTTTTTCAAAATATTTAACAATGATAAAATTTATAACAGAATTGTGTTCTTTAATGTAAGATCTGTAGCAATATACAGTGAATATTTTAAAATTTTTCGATAAAATCAACCATTCTATATCTAAATATTTAATTTTGTAATCTTTAGACTACGCATAAATTTTCGGATAATCTAATTTCTAGATAATTTTTTACACAAATTTTGTTCACTATTACAAAATTTTAAATGCACGAGGAATTTAGCAATTTCTTGTGTAGTAAAAAACTGCTTTTATTTCAGCTATTTTCCAAAACTGTGTTAATTTAGTTTTGCGTATCATATTATTGATAAATATTAAATACACTTACATAAAAATATTATTATGGGTTCAATGTGAACGAACCTTTATAACACGACAAAACCAGTTATATACAGTTTTTTGTGTTATAAAAACAAAATATTATTTATATTAAAATACTCAATAATCATTTAATAAAATTGTTATGATTTAAAAGAATCAAAAAGGTGATCTCAAAGGTCAATTGTCTCATCATCATTAATACGAATGGAAAAAAAATCTCATTGTGAGGCTAAAGGTCTTGATCTTTTCTTGTATAGGGGGCATGACCCAGGACTGACTGCGTTATCAAAAATTATTATATATACATTATTTTATTTATACTTATTGTGTGGGGCTCAATAGTTCCGCAGCATTAAATTCTTATCATGTTTAACAATAATAAAGTCTTTTTTATTTGGTGTACGAAATTTATTATTTATTTTTGAAAGAAGGTTATTATGTTTTACAATTTTAATTCACAAAACTATTTATTTTAAAGAGAAAAAGGGTCATGATTTTATTTTATCAATGCGAAATTTTTACTTTTGTGTGAAAATTTTTTACTTTTGAAAGGTTTTACAACCACAGAAAATGTTTTGTTCTATATATATATAGATCGACTTGACACCTTTTCCCTTTTTAATCGGTTAAAAATGGTCATTTTTTCTTCTTTAATTTAAACAATGAGCAATAAATAATCAATGAAATTTCAATAAATTTTCAAAAAAAAAAAAAATAAGAACTGAAAATTGAAAATTATTGATAAAATTTCGCCATCAAATTTTTGTGTGTTTAAAATTGAAATAATTGGACCGTAATTTTTAATTGCGAACATTTATTAGGCCACCCGGATACCAATTAATCGGCTGTTACTATGTTGACTCACATGCGAACCTCAATTATATATTGTTTATACACCATTCAAAGAGCCATAAAAATTATAACGTACATTTATTTAATATTCCTTATTTTCATCGAAGTCTGTTCAAGTTAATGTTTTTATTCAAGTTATTCAAAGACGGGTATTTTAACTTGTAATGTATAAAGAAAACATTTTGAAGATTTTACATTGATCAACATAAACAATATTAAGATTATTTCAAGTTAGAAATTTTTGAATATTTTACCTTTAAAATAAAAGAAAGGACACTCTCTACATCATATTGTAAATATCCACCCTGAATCAAATCCTCATGGCAAACTTAATATTAACTACTATATTAACATTTAAAAAAATTACTTTATGCCCTTTTCTCCGAGCTTAAAGCATGCTACATATCCGAACATAAATCATTCCTCCTCATCCTACCTTTTCTCATTCAAGCAATATAAATTTAGTAAAATAATATGCAATCTATGAATAATAATAAATTGTATTAAATACTCAGTTTTGATATTGGGATTCCTAAGAAAATGTCAAAGATCACTAAAGATATTGCCCATAAATATTTTGTTATGGAGAAGTTTTGTAGAAATAATTATGACAAGATTGCCTATATTAAAATAAATTATTTCATTATTATGAGAAAATCTAATACTATATTTTGAATGAGTTATTTATACAAAAAGAATGATTATAGCCTTTTATTCCAAATATTGTTCGTATAGTCTATAAAGACAAAAATCATGGTAAATTTTGTACATAAAATAAACTTTAAAAATTTCATCCGAAAAATAAATTAAATTTTACATACAACTGAAATTATACTAAAATACTTAAAAAATATTTCAGGTAAATTGTATTATCGGTTTTAGTAATACACTAATTAAAAATAATATTATTTTAAATATTTTATCCTAAAAAAGATTTTTTTTTTAATTTCTAATGTAGTTAACTAGCAGACATTTCCGGTTTATACAATTTGTTAAACATTTATATGCCCCCCCACGATAATAATTTTTTTGTGTAATATTCTTCAGGTAAACTGAATTAAAAAAAAAAAATGTATTGATGAAAATCTCCAGGATGAGCAGTGATAATAAAAATAGAATTTGCAGAGGGAGGTAGTTACTTAATAAACATGGAGTTATTAAAAAATTCACACAACGAAAAAAAAATGTACAACTCTTACCATTTATTGGATAATAAAACGGTTGTACCATAGATGTAGCTTGTGGTGGATGTTGTGGACCATAATCCATAATTTTTTTTTGGAAAATTTTAAACAACACCGAAAATAAATGAACAAAAGAAAATTTTCTTATGAATGATCCATCGTTGTTGTCATTGTCATAATTTTTGTCATTAACGTCACCGTCACCATTATTATCACAAGATACCTCATCATTTTCTACCCCCCGATGTTATTTTTTTTAATTATTACACGACACACGAAACACGAGAAAAAAATCACTAATATTATCTCAGACAAGACAATTTTTTTTTAGATTTTAACTAAAAACCTAAATCAACTTTGTGTTTAAGTTACCATTGAACTTAAAATAAAAACATTACATTTTAAATCTTAAGGAAATTTTTTCCAAAAAATTTTTATTAGGAAAAATTTCGAGGAAAAAATGTCAATGACTTTCTACACACACAAATTTTAATACCAACGTTTTGTTATACTATTGTGTATGTATTTGTAAAACAGGGTTGGGTTCTGAGTGTATGTATGTGTTTAGTTACTTATAATTTGCAAAACAACCCCTAACTTCATGTTTAACAACATAATCATCATCATAATATCATCCCTCTTGGTTTTTTTATTCTAGTTTTGTTTATTATGCAGTTGAGAAAGGTATATATTTGAATATAATTGGTGTGGAGAAAGATAGCGATATGTATATATTTTGTAAAATCACAAGTAACCATTACACTAGAATGCTGTTATACGGCGAGCGTATATAATATATACGTATATATAAATTTATTTGACTATGTGAAGAATGTCTGAATATATACCTTAACCCTTAACATCCTACCGCGCTTGTGATTTTAAATTATTTATGGAGGGAAAATTTAAAAAAGATTTAAATGAATTTAAAATAAAATTTTGACACAAAAACTAAATTTCCGTTTAGAGTAGATGTCAAAACATATGTTATATACGATGATTCAGAATCACACGGCACTATTACCTTAAAGGTGTGTTATATAAAATAATCTAGTAGGAAGATGTTTTTATACTCGACATATATACAATATGTCGGAGTATATTAATTTTAGTCTAAAGTTTGTAACGCTAGAAAATAATGAAACTACAAACAAAAGTTTGGTATAGGTGTTTAATTATTTATACAGTTATGTTAAATATTGTATAGAAAATTTTTGTAATTATTTTCGATTGCAATTGCAAAATGAACTATAACTCTTCCGAATTTTATACTTCGATATTCTTAGATTATTCATTTTGACAAAGTGAAAAATGACATTTTATAATACTATTTTTGACCTTAAAAATGAATAATATTTCTAAAAATAATGAAAATTTCTGTGTAAAATAATCTAATGAAACTAAAACACTACATTTGAATTATTAAAACTAAAATTTACAAATGTAAAATATATTTTTTTTTCTCTCATGTTAGCGAACTTATCGAAATGGAAATAACATATTATTCATTTTTATATCCGACATATCCAAGTAATATATAAAGGTATATTAAATTTGGTGTTAATAAACTTTGCAACTTGTAAAAAATATGGAACGTTTTAACAAAGTATTGGTATAAGTTCACAAAGAATTATCTAATTAGTTAATTATTTTAATCGTTTGAACGCCCGCCTATCCTACAATATTATAACTAAAAAATTAAAAGATATGGCGAGTTGAAAGTTTGGTCACGCGTTCTAGACTTAAACAGTGACACCAAAGTTCATAAATAAACGATTCCATGGATCTGTGACTTATATTTTAAATTGTAAGAGTTAATATCGGAATTTGGCGTTTGCTGAATTGGTCTGGGTGGCAATGTGTATGTATCCTATCCTATCAGTGAAAATTTGTTAATTATCAGCTCATGGGCATTAGTTTCAATTTCTCTTCGTGAATTTCAAATGTATACCGGCAAACCAAAAACCGCCGGTAGATATTATTTTGATATGACACTGAATATATTTATATGTAGTTAGATAAATTGCGCTACTATCTACATCGTGAAAAATTGTATCAATTTTAATATTATAAATATTTTTTAGCATTTCTGTCATTGGTCAATTGGGTTTGTGTTATTAATACGTGTTTGATACAAATTACTAGCCCATCAGGGCTAAATGAATAGCACGGACTTTACATTGTAGAGCGATACATTGATGGGAGCTATTTTTATTATAATTTTATGTAATTAAAATTTCTTTAATAAACTATGCAGTTATTCATAAAAAATTTATCCCATGATTAACCGAAATATAGATTCTACGAATTAATTTTGGAATACGATAAACTTTGTCACAAAAACCAAATAAATAAAGATAGACTTTAATTGAATTTGTGTTTTTAATAATGAGGCTGTATAGTCTCGCTGCCTCCCACCTTATCAAGTCATTGATAAAAACACTTGTGGGGACAATCGAAAATTTTACGGGCTCCGAAAAAAAAAACGACTCCCTTTTCGGAAATTGTGTAGAGAAAAAGTCCTTACACTAATCATAACTTATTTATATACAAATTTTTACAAGTTTATTTATCAATGACTTAATATGATTTCGGACACCCAGCTTAGGAAGGATAAATATCATAATAACTATAGCATTACGTGGAAGGATAAAGATTTCAATAAGATTTCTAGCGGTTTTATTTTATTTTATCTCATAACTAAACAAACTTTGAGGGGTAAATTTACAAACATAAAGAAAATGCAAATATGCATTCTGCAAACACTATAATGTCATTCTAAGAATATCACCCACCAAAGCATTATTTCTTATAAAAGAGATGATAATTGAGTAATTTTTGAAATCATCCTACAATTAAAATATTACAGTAGTAATTTTTCACAATTAAACCAAAAATAGTTTCCTATATAAAAAAAAGACGAGAAGTACCTACGTACGTTTATGATAAGTCCTTTTTCAAACTAATCGATTTTTATACTCGGCATATATATAATATGTCAGAGTATATTAATTTTAGTCTAAAGTTTGTTACGCTAGAAAATATTTAACCCACAAACAAAATTTTGATATAGGTTTTCATAGAATCACCTATTTAGTCCATTTCCGCGTGGCCGCCTGCTCATCATCAAGATAACTAAAATCATTGGATACAAAAGATCCACGACTCAACTTTTAAATCATAACACATAGAAGACAAAAAATGTTAATTTTATCAAATACTTTTAATATAAATAAGAAAATCTACTGAAAATATATATAATAAACCTAAGATTATATAAAATGACTTTTTTGTTTAAAATAAATATTTATAAAGATTAATAAATGCACATAATAAACACAATAAAACTAGATTTGTTTTCTAGTACATTAAAAGGATTAATTAAAATTACGATTTTAAAAATTATTGTTTGCACGTGATCCTTAGGCCCTGAGGAACATTAACCACAAACCATAGCATCACTATGAAAATTGAAAAAATTAGGGTAATTTTCCCACCCCAAACAGGAATAGTGATAAAAAAATTCTAAAAATTACAAATTTCACCACGAAAATCGCCTATTGGTGGCTTTGTGTCGCTGATCACGAATCCAACAAGGTCAAAATGCAACTGAGAATTATTTCCCCATTAAAATGTTCAAGAAGTAACAGAGATAAAACATATTTTAAATTCAAAATTTTACCTCGAACATTATCTCTAGGGGTTTTTGAGGCCGCAGATCTGAAATCCAACGTTTAAAACAACTAAGGTTAGTTAAAACCCCATTAAAACCACCCCTAAATGACAGGGATAAGATAAATTTTTTTAATTCAAAATTTCGTCCGGGAAACCGGTGTTTTCGGAGTTACTGATCACGAATCTGAAGTCAAAAAGCAACTGAGGATTTTTTTAAGCCCAATAAAATAACCCCAGAAGTAACAGAAATTTTCAAATAAATTTTAAATTCAAAATTTCATCTCCAAAAGCATATATCGGGACTTTAAAAACAACTGCGAATAGTGTGAACCCCATTCAAACCACCCGTAGAATTGACAAAGAAAATAAAATTGTTTATTCATATTTCACCTCGGAAATCGTCTTTTGAGACACTGAGCATAAGCAACTGAGGATGTGTTTAACCCCAATAAAACCACCTCTATAAGTGGCAAAGATGAAACAACTTAAAAATTAAATTTTGTTAATCGCTTTTCAGTTTTTTAGGGTCGCTAATCACGAATCTGAAGTCCAAAAAACAACTGAGGATGGTTGAAATCCCATTAAAATCACATCTAAAATTGATAATTTTTGAAAAATTTTTTAATTCAATATTTCACACTAGAAATGGGGTAGTTTTATTGGGGTTGAAAAAATCCTCAGTTGCTTTTTAGCCTTTGATTCGTGTTCAGAGACCCCAATAACCCCGAAATTTTGAATTTAAAAAAAAAATTCTTAACCCTGTCATCCACTTCTAGTACTGGTTTTAATGGGGTTGCACAGTTGCTGTTAAAACTTGGATTTGTGATTAATATCCCAGAAAACCTCCGAGATACAATTTCCGACGTGAAATTTTGAATTTAAAATACGTTTTATCTCTTTCAATTCTAGAGAAGTTAAATGGGGTTGAAACAATTCTCAGTTACTTTTTGACCTGGGATTCGTGATTTGCTACACCCAAAACCCCCGAAAGAGGATATCGATATTCGTGGTGAAATTTGTAATTTACTTATCACTATCACTATTTTGGATGGGAAAACTACCATAATTTTCAGAATTTGCATGGCGTGACAAAGGTTTGTAGTGATGGTCTACGTACAAGTACGTTCCTGAAGGAAAACATGCAAACAAGAATTTTTTTATCTGAACTGTTCATCCATTTTTCCACATTCTCCGACTTATTATTGGTATTATGTAGTTAATCCGAAAATCTTATTATTATTTGTTTTGATTAGTAATGTAATGAATTAACATAATACTTGTTATCTTAAGTCATAATTAAGTACATAAATATTATATATTAAAATTTAACATAATATTTAAGGTATTAAATATGAGAATTATTTCGGTTATGTGTCATTGGAAAATTTTTAACTGACAATGAATTTATTTATATTTAGCTATAATTTAGCTATGTTTAATGTGCTGAAAATAGACACGCTGATTTTAACAAATATTATTTAATCCTTTTTACCGATTTCAACAATAAAAGGAGTTATTCATTCGACTCGTAAGTTTTGAAACAATACAAGTGCCAACTTAAAAATGAAGTAATTTTTGCAAACAGGTTGCCAAATCATCCATGCTTTTAATATCATTATACATGTTATAATTATAATTTTTATATTTCAAATAAAGATTAAATTTAACAACATGATGCAATTTGATTATTAATTATATAACTTCATCTTTTGCTGAGGCAAAAAATAGAATAATATCTACGAAGGAGTAATTCTTTGTCAAATTTAACTTTTTTTGGAAGCTTTGTCATTTCCATTTTTCATTTTCTAAAATTAAACATTTCTGAGATGGAAATGAAACTTTATCAATTCTCACGATAAAACTTCATTTCCGCTTAGCCCAGGTAATAAATTTTCAAATTTTTTAATCTTGTTATTGATCTTGTTTTAATTTAAATAAGAGTACATAGAAAAAGAGATAACGAACTGAAATTTTGGTGACGTATTCGAAGCTAACAAGTGAAGATAGCAACTAACAGAGTTAATTTATTAATTAGCATTCATAAAATACTATAAATATTGTCTATACAGTTAATATCCAATGGACTAAATTTGCCCATTCACGAATTTCATCTTATTTTTTAGGTCTATAATACACCACCAAAATTTCAGCTCGTTATCTCTTTCTGATTTTGTGGTATCTTGGTGACACAACGCGGACGTACAAACGGAAATGGATTAATTAGGTGATTCGATGAACAACTATGACAAAATTTTAGACTAAAATTAATATACTCATAATATGTATGTCGAGTATAAAAAGTGAGTGTAAGTTCGTTCAAATGAGCAGAATCGGTTCTTTGGGTTCAATTGACCCATGACCCAACTTTTAAATCATAAAAGACAGAAGAAAAACATTTTTTGATTCGCCACAATTTCAGCTAATAAACACAAATATCTGGACTGTATATTTTGAGTATTTTATGAATTCTAATCAATAAAAATAGTTCAAACATTCATACTCAACTATATGTCGAATAACTAAACAATTAACACTGCAAGTTGTTATTTTCACTTGTTCTTACAAAATTTCAGTTTTATTAAGTAGTAGCCTTTATTTTATTCAGACTGAATTCAAAAAAATACAGGCATAAATGTCAATAATAAATAAAATCATATTTTGGGGAAATACAACTCCATTATTATTATCAGCGGAAATTAATTTAACTATATTTAGCATATAACATTTTTTATAATTTTTCATGAAATAGTTTGCCAACAATAGACTTGTTTAGAAGCAGTTTCACATGTAATAATGTATTTATAATAAAAACCTCCAACAAAAAATAACTTTTCTAATTGAAAACTTGACACAACGACATTAATAATTAAAAAAAAAAATTCATAAGACGTTTACAGTATATTTTAATTGACAGTACAAAGATCATTAAATTATTTTGAAATTATCGATAAAACATTAAATAATCAGCGGAAATTAAAAATTGTATGCAAATAAATTTTTAATATAACAATAAACATAAACAATTTTTTTTCGGAACTAAATATAACCGGAATTAAACTTATAATTTATTATTTGACTTTGTTATTTGACATTTTAAGAGATCTTTAGATAGTTTTTAACTGTAAAATATATTTATCAAAATTGTTTTTCATGACTTTTCGTTTATTAATATGGCAAAAGTAAAATATTTTTTATTAATTTAAAGAAAGTTTCAAAAATACATAATGAGGTATAGATAGAGTGCACTATGGATACAAAATAAATAATTTAATAACTTTATTTTTTTATGTTTAAATATTAAAATATAAATTATGAAAAATTTTGGAATCAATAATTTTTTTATTGCAACAAGTTAAGTAATGGCAAATTTCTAATTTTTCCGAAAGTCATTAAATTATATTCAATGTAAAAGAAGGTTATCACTTTGGTATAAACAATTTTATCTAAGTAATAAGGAATGTCAACATTGTAGGGCATTTATAAAATTTTTAAATTACAAAAGCTATGAAGTTATTTTGAACAATAATAAATATTTTCAAGAATTAGAAAAAGGTCATTAAACACACCTAAATAATTATAAATAAACCTGCACGTAAATAAAATTGATAAACCTTCTACTAATTTACAATTAGTATTGTTTTTAACGCAAAACCTTTTAGTAAAAAATAACCTTATTTATAATTTTACTTAAAATTTTTTGGAATATTATTATAATTTATAACAAAAAATTATTATATTAAATAGTTTTTGTGATATTACAAAAAATAAAATGTAAAATAGCATAAAATATGTTGCAACTGGTACTTTTTTTACAAATTGTAAATTTACAATTTTGAAACAATAGTGCTTTAGTAAGGGTAACCAGAAGAATATGCATTGCTAAATTTTATACGATTTATAAAGGTATGTGTAGACAATATTAACATATAATACTGTCTGTTTATGCCGCAATACGAACAAATTAAGAAAATAATTTAAGATAGAAACTGTTTAAGCGCATCATAAACCATTTTTTAAATCGAATAATTTAAAAATAAAAATAAACAAATAATTTTTTAGTTTTAAACAAATATTTAAAAAACTTACCATTTGCTGAAGGATCATTTTTCAGTTTTCTATCTGGTTTAGGTGATGAGTTTTTTCTTAATGGTCGAACGATAGGAGTTTGTGGAGCCTACAAAAATTATTATAAATATAAAATTAAAAAAAAAAAACAAAACAAATGAAATTAACAGTTAATATAATGGTCAATTTTAGAGCCAAATTATAATGGTGATACTGTAAATCACACACACAAAAACGTTTTTTTGGTCAATTTTATAAAAAGTGGTAAAATACACCTACTCATTAATTAATATATTTGTGATATAGACTAATTCTCTGTACTGCCATGTTATACATTTACAATCTAGTGAATTAAAGTTTACAAATATTTTTGATTAAACAAGTCAAAAGAATCAGTTTATTATTTTATAACAAATATAAATAATGAAGTATGTTAGTTATTATATATCTTGTTTATTCGTTGTATTAAAGTTTCTAGATTTAACAAACTCTATTACAATACATTAGAAAATTAATATAATTAAATTATTACCATTTTATCACTGCGTATTCCTGATGGTAATCGACCAACTGTCGCCTCTGGACTATTTTCTGGTGGTGGTGGTTGTGTAATCCAATTATATTGACGTTTATCAATTGGAAGGCCCCAACGTTCATATTCTAAACTTTGTGTACGTAATGTTTCATAACAATCCAAACATACTACTGCAAAATCACCATTTTCTAATGATAGTGATCGCTCAGATTGTCGGTGATCTCGTAAAAATGGAAAATCCTATATTTAAAAAAAAATATACATTTTTTTTTCCTTTCCTTTCATTATTAAATTATTGTTTAACATTTATAATATCAATGGCTAATATAAAACAGCTATACACATTGTACCTTCCATCATATTTTATAACTTTAATTGAATGAAATATTGAGTTTGATAAGCAATTTTTTATAAATTAAGAGTGCTATACATGAATGAAAATACATCAATGAAAAATTATTAAACAACATCAAGTATATTAATCCTAAGGTATCTAACGATGCATTAGAGGTCGTTGAAAAACTATGCAGAAAGCTTTTGACATTTTATTTAAAATAATCTACTCTGTACCAATTTTCAGGTTTAAATGAATTATTGTAAATTGAAATGTATATTTTAACGGGACTATTAATGTCATGATTGATATTTTTAAACCTGTGGACACTTTGTGTTTCAATAATATACGGAAAAATTATATCTCCATTTCTCTTATAACAAGCCCACAATTGAAAATTTTTTAATTAAAATCTAGCTTATAAGTAAACTTTCAAGTCTGATCAATTTCAAGTTGGAGTTAGCAGTATAATTTTTTGTTTAATATTTTATTTTTCATATAATATTAGTATACAGTAGTAAATCGATTATTCAAAAGTTATTATTATTTTTATCCATCACTATATTAACTTAGTTAAAAAAGTTTTCATTTAAAATTTCAAAATAAATCCTTATACGGGATCTAATAAACTAATAGACCAATAATGTTAATTTTTAGAAACCTCAGATAATTTTTACACTAAAATAAAAACTTATCAATAGAAAATACCGATATAACTTAAATTAGAAATTCTTAAAATTTTATTATTTATTTAAAAAATCTAACTTATAAGCGGTCAGAGGTATTGAAAAAAATCTGATATAATAATTTTAAACATAATCTTAAAATAGAATCTTTTCCTTCATCATAAACATTTTTTTATGCGATATTATAAAATAAACCAATAAATTAATTGATTGCGGACAGTGAGCTTTAATATGTGGAATTCTATTTTTATATATGTTACTTATGTATTGGAAATAATATTTTTATAACAATAAATTTTGCTAAACCCACTTATTGATATTAATATTGACACGTGTACGAGTTGTATCCCATTTTCAAAATGTATGTTTTCAAAATTCACTCATTTTGAAAATGGGATAAAACCACAAATACATGTCAATATAAATCAATAACAATTAGTGGATTTAGCAAAATTTATTGTTATAAAAATAATATTTCCAACACATAAGTATATAAAAATATAATTTCACATATTAAAGCTCACTGCAATCAATCAATTTATTGGTTTATTTTACAATTTCGCGTAAAAAAATGTTTTTGATGAAAGTAAAGATTCTATTTTCATACTATCTTTAAAATTATTATATCAGAAACATATGTATGTAAATTTTTTGTATTTACATTTTTTCAATATGCCTCACCGTTATAAGTTGGATTTTTTAAATATGAACCACGCATCTATAGATGAGTAAATGAAAATTTTCTAATAATTCGCTGATTAAATATTTTTCTATTGGAAAAGAATTTTTAAGGTCAGTTTAGTAGTGTTTGGGATTATCAGTAACGAACAAATATTTTTAAATTGCCCAATTTACGCATCTATGCATTTGTGCCTATCAAACATACAACATATGAGGATATATATATGTATGTTTGATAGACTCCGAAACTACTGAACCGATTTAAATATTTTGCGAATACAAAGCATTCGGGGAGTAATATTGGTACTAAGATTTTTATCATTAATATATATATATATATATATATATATAATGGTATAGAATACAAATTCTAAAAATACTTTGAACGGTTAGTATTTGATAGTTAACGTGTTAAATTTCGTCTTCAGGCAGCGTCATTTAAGATTAGAAACTTTTACCTGCGCAGAAATAAAATTTTAAGGTAAATTTTGTCTGATAATAATAAGTGATAAATCCAGTGCTCCCAAAAAGTTTTGTGTTTCATTATATTTAAAACCAGTTATTTTGTGAATAATATTTTTTTTATATTTAAATATAATGGAAAATATGGCATTCACTTCTTTTGAAAAACCATTCGAAAATATTTAGAAATATGTTTTTCAAATAATAATTTTCTTTAAATACTTTAACGAGACTTTGTATATATAATTTTTTTGCCATTATTTTTGATAATAAATTTCGAAAACAAATATTTTAGGATATTGAATGTAAAATAATTTGTGTTTTATCGAGTGTTACATGAAAATTTTTACTGATTTCACATTTTCAAATATTTTTATTTACTTCAAATTCATAAAAAATAACACATTTTTTTAAAAATAAACTGAGGTAGAATATGTGATAAATTTTGAATCCAGTTATAAAATAATTGATGAAAAATATTTTGCGTTGCACTTGGTGCTCACAACGCTCAAAACACTCATTTATCTGTTTCACTTGCGGCGTTGCGGCCAAGGCATTAATGACGCCTTAATTAGCGACCACACATAGCTCACAATGACCCATCTAAAGAAGTGGACGTGGACGAAAAATTTACAATGTATGACAGTGAAAATTAAATGTTGTGGAAACTTATGCTTCATCAAATGATTGTTAATTATATTTAAAAATAAATAATTTTATTTTTTGTTTCTTTTGTGAATAATTTTTTTCTTTAACTGTGATTTTAAGAATAAATTTAAAAAATTTTCCTTTTTTCTCATAATATCTTTTTTTCAGGATAAATTCATAATTGAATTTTATTATAATCTGATATAATTATTAAAGCTTTTAATTTATAACATAAGACATAACCTCTACTAATTTATTTTCAAAACACTCATAAGCCCCAAACTCCGTTCCACTTGGGTTTGTATTTGAAACGCTCGTAAGCTAGTGGAACGGCAAAAACCGTGGTCGTGTGCATGAACCATGTCAGCGCCAAGTGGAATGCACTGTATATATACACTGTATTCTAAAAAAAGTTTTTGTTTATCACTTTATTTTCATATTACAAATCGTTTTTTATTGTCTTTTTTGGATAATTTTTTTGTTACTAAAAAATTTCCCTATTTTATGTATTAAATACTATACATTTAACTTATACCCATTCTAATTCTTTATTTCTGCGCAAAAGGTACTGATTCACTTTGTTTAGAAAAATAAAACTTAGTAAAAAAATTACCTTGATAAGTAGAGCTCGAACTCGTTTACGATACGTAATTATACTACAGACATAACAACAATAATCCCTGGTATTGTATTCACGTTTAACAGGTGGCACCTGTGTACCCGTTGCGGACTCGTACGTCCGCCATTGACTCAATAATGAATGATAACAAAATGTACATACTAATGCTGAGCCATCTTCCCGTAATTGCTCAGCATTTGGTGGTGATACATGTTTTAACAAACCAGGAAAGAATGGTGCATTGCGACCTTGAGGACGACTATACAATACTCTAGCTAATGTTAAATCACTATGAAGTCCACATAGAAAACAATATATTGACGAACATCCGGGATTTGAACTTAGAGTTCGCTCTGAGGCTGTTGATGGTGGAGTCGGTATAACACGTTCCGAGGATGATACACCATTATATACACTACCCGAATTACTACCACTAGAATCAGCTAGTGCTGGTAAATCATACCGACGTCTTTCTAGCGGTACACGCTCTGATTCTAAATTATCCCATTGTTTCGCTAAATAATGCACACACTTTGAACACGCAAGTACACGCCCGTGTGAGTCCATACACGCATTTTCTGATATTCGTTGTACATTTCTTAAACATGGAAAATGCATTGCATGTGAATTCATGCCCTCAGCACTTGTTGAAAGCCACTCCATTTGTGTACGTGGAAATAAACCGTTACAGATATAACACAAATAATTATGTCCATTTTGTGTGCTACTTGTAGGAGTTGCTGTTGGCGCTGAGGTGGCTGTTACACTTGTCGCCGATGTTACTGATGTACCGTTTTGATGATTATTTGTCACTTCTGGTGAAGATGTTCGACTATTTTCTTGTTGCTGTAAACGATATTCATTTGCCGCCATTTTTTTCTTATTTATAATCGTTTTTGAGTTATTTATTTCGTATGGTTTAAAACGTATATCTTTTTGTGGACTAACGCTACGCGATTGTTGTATATCGTTCATCGAAAAATTATGATTATTCGCTAATGCATCACTAGATCCGAACACTTGATGTTTTTGTGGTATGGATTTATAACATATTGAACATACTTGTACCATACCTTGTGGACTAATTGGACTTGCACCAGGTGGTGCTTTTAAAGTAGTAATAAATGGAAAATAGGCCTCATTTTCTGGATTTGGACAGCAATACAACAAACGTATAGAACTCGATGGATATTCTAATGCACATGTATAACAAATAAACGTTGTTGTATCTAAAGCTGGCGCTGATCTCTTTCGTAATGTATAATTACGATCTACATGCGGTATTGCTTGCGTTGTAAAATGATTCCATTGCATGATTAAATGTTGTTGACATGCGGCGCACGCTTGTACTCTGCCCATTGAATCCATTGGACGTGATCGAGCTGGCCTTGGATGCAATGTTAACGATGGAAAAAATGGTTGAGTTGATAAATTATGAGGTGCATTTGGTAATTGTTTTGCAACAATATAACTTAAACTACCACGTTTGAATTCATCGCCACACACGTAACACACTTCCGTAACTGAATTTTTATCCGGCATTGATAAATCTAAAATGTCTGTAGGTGGTGCTGATGTGACGTAAGTACTTGGCGGTGCCTCTTTTGGTGTTGGAGTATGGCGTAAATCGAGTACACCAGTTTGTGTATCAGTTGTTGTCGATGATGATGTTGGAATTGCTGGCAATACCGTTTGGGGTGTCTGGATGAATGTTGTTGAACTCGGTGGATACTGCGGATATACTTGAGGTATTACTGCTGTATCGATTACCTGTTAACATAAAAATTAATTTAACAATTGGTTCTTTAATAAGAATAGAATGAAATTGATTGTAGTTTTATAAGGAGCAATTTTTTTTTTCGAAGCGAAATACAGTTTATTTATGATATTATTCATTCCTATTTCTCTATTGAAATTATCAGATTGAAGATGCAATAAATTATTTGATTATCAATTTCCCTAACTCTTTTTAATTTGCTTTGCTGTTTATGTATGATAATAAATACGAAATGTGTGATAAAATACAGTTAAAAAACAAACAACACGTTCAACTTTAAAGATTTTTTTGAGGTATTCGAAAGAGAATCGATTCTGCCCGTTTCTCCTCGAGAATTTATGTTTTTATCTCAATGGTTACGGAGATACATAATTAACAAGTTCTTAAAATCAATAAACAAATAAACTAGGTCAATTTTAAAAATATATTAAAATGATCCAATAGTTGCATCTGTAACTAAAACTTTACACAAGTACTAAAAATAAACTCTTCAAGTAGTCTTTTGAATAAACAAATCCGAGCAACTTTGCTATAAATTTTTGAAAAGTTATGAAACCAGGTTAAGAGAGCAAAGACATTATATCTAATTTCTTTATTAGATTTGAAGAAATAAAACTACAGATAATTTTTAAATATTTGTTTTGAAACAATTTGAAATTTCCCAACTAATCCCATAAATTTCTCTATTATTATTTAATGGCTAAACTTTAAGTTAAGAAAAACTTTACCTGATTTTGACGCGATGAAGGTCTTGGTGATTTTGCAACAGGTTTCTTTGATAAATCTTGACTTTTCCTCAGTTCCTCATCACCACGACTAACAGATGGTGGCCGTACAAGACCTGTTGATGATGGAGGTCTATCAACAATCATTGGTTTTTCAATAAAACTTCCCCCCGTTTGTGGTGTATATGTTGTCGTAGGTGGGTAATGTAAGTTTTTTGGTGCAGCCGAATTTACTGCGCCAATCGAATGTTCATTATTTAATCCTAGGACTTGTGCAGCATATTCACCTTGTAAACCCATTTCAGCACCTGTATATGGCCCATTGTCAACTCTTTTCAACCAATATAATCGTTGACAATGTGGTCGACCATCGCGTTCGTAATTCTCCCATTGTTGCATTAATAAGGAATAACACAAATTACAGCTAGTAACCACAGAATTTTCATTTTCCACATCTTCCGGTGTTTCAGAGCTCTTAATTGGAACATATCCGCTGGGTGGCTCGTGTGATTCCAAAAATGGAAAATACGGGTCGTTTGCATTCGTTTGTGACGGTTTTACGGCTAATAAATACTGTTCACTGTGTCCTTTGTTACCACATACAAAACAAACGTTTTCTGGAGTTTCTGTAAATGATTTCGTACTTAATCGACGAGTTGGTATTGATTTTGAGTTATTTGTGTTATTCGTTGTCGGTATTGTATTAGTTGATGGGGTTGTTTCTTGTGGAATTTGTTCTGTTGAGAGGCTAGCATTCGTGTTTTGTTTAAAATCATTTGGATTAGAAACATCTTTAGACATATTTAAATCATTTTTCGTTGACGTATTAATATAACTTTTTTCCATCATTATATGGAATTAATTTTTGAAATGTTAAATTCTGTAATTAAAAGAAAAAAAATTATGATTCTAGATTTACAACTTTTTAAAAGTTAATCTAGACACTTCAATTTTAAAATATTCTTTGAGCTGAACTTTCTATATTAAGAAAACTCCAGTTGATACATGATACTGTGTATGCATTACGTTTAGATAATCAAAAAAAATTTTTACAAGTCAAACCGAAAGAAAGAAACAAAATAAATGGATAAGTTGACCATATAAATTTTCGTTCCTTTATAACTTTTTTTGAGCGATAACAGACGGCTCATATTAACGAGCATATATTCGATTTCATCCCTTCAACAATGCCCTTCCTTCTTTATTGAAGAAGGTTTGCTGGAATATATGTTTCAATCACCGATATTCCTAAAAATTATGAAGAATTGAAATTTCAGATTATCTACATAACTTCAATCACGAATTACTAAACAAATGATCTTTTTGAAAGACCAGTCAAAATTTTGGTGATGGAAATTCGTACTGTAATTTTTAATTTAAGAATAAGATAAATCATTTAATAAAAAGCTTCTGAACTTTAAGAATTTACCTATTTAAAAAATATTTTTTATTGGCCACGTTTCGAGTAAAAATAAACTAAGTTATAAAATATAAACAAAGTGATAAACTTTAAATTAGAAGTTTAAAGCTCCAGAGGTCTCAATTAACCTAATATATTAGTCAGACTACATAATTGACTACACAATTAAATACATTTTATTATCGATTTAGGTAGGTTAGAAATTTATTGGATTTCCTTTTCCATATACATTCAGTTAACATTATTTAACATATATCCTCAATTAGATAACATAATATTTATTTAAATTATATAAATTTTTACTCGAAAATGTACACAGGTGACTTACTTGTTTAAGTAATTGAAAAAATTAGAATTGTTACCAAGTAATTTTTTAGAGTTCTCTCCTTGAAGAGTTTCAGAGTTTGTGTTTTTGAATCCAACAAACTAAGTTGGAAGAAAGTCTTGTTTTATTACGTGAAAATTGACCATTGACAAAATGAAAATTTATAATCGGAGGAAATTACAGATAAACAATTACAAATTTTTATAGGTTTAAACATTCTTATCATATTACGGGAATGAAATTTTATATATTTACAAAATAATATATTAAATTCCAAATGCTTAAATAAAGAACGCTCTCGATTCAAAAAAAAAAATTCAAAAAGATCGTGGAAAAGCATTATAAAAACGTAACCTCTGTTTAAAAAGTAACAAAAATAAAAATAAATTCGTTATATAATTAAAAAGATGAAAGTTTTATATAATGAAAAGTCATTTTTACTATCAAAAGTGAAATTTTAAGACTAGATACATACATACAATGGCTCTCTTACTTAACCTAATAATACATTTAAATATCTCAAAAGAGAACACCTTTAAAAATAATTACTCAAGTACTTAAAACATTGTACCAAAAAAATTTAACTATTAATGAGAGCACTTAAAATTATTTACAAATAAGCAAAAATTTATGAAATTTCAATGGTTACAAGATTTTTTTGATGGTAGAAAATAAATCTATTTTGACAACTTACACCATAATTAAATGGTCGTACAAATAATTAAATTACACATACTTTCCAAGAAATAAAAACAAAAAACAAACAAAAAATAACACTTAAGTCCTAACAAAATTTTAATTTTAATTAATCATGGCTATAACAACACACTTTTTTCCTTATCAGTTTTGTAAGAATTCACAGCTGAACCTTTTTTATATTTCATTTCACTTTTTAATAATACACATTCTTAATTAATCACAATTTGTTTTCTACATTTACTTATTAATTACATATTACTTTATAAATTTAATTGTTCATTCGTTAATAATTATAAAAATATTGAAAAAAATCTTATATTATATTGTCAATGTGTTTCCTACACATTTCGGAATCGACGAAATCTTTTTCAGCCATATTGTAAGAGCAATACCCATAATTCACTGTAAACATGAAGGAAATACGATAATTTTATTTGAACAATATTTATTTAAATAATTAACATTTATTTTAAACATTTATTTATTTTACTTTTTATACAAGATTTTTTTCTTTTTTTGTTCATACTTTATTTTTTTATTTTAATTTAAACATTAATTTCTTTTGAAAGTGATTTAGAAATATTTATTTTTCAAAGTTTGTAATTTTCGTCAAATGTTATTTTGTTTTTTGTAAACAAAATGAAATTATATAAATTCAATTAATTTTTTAATTTAGTAGATTTGCTTTAAAATATCCCATCATCTAAAAAGGTTCAAAGATCATTAAATTACTTTAAAATTATCTTGCGTGTTATTTTAAAATTGTTTTTAGAAAATTTGAAAATAGTATAATATTTTATAAAAAACTATTTTAATAAGGTCAAGAATAAAAATAACATGTTTTAATCACATTTTTCTTACTTGAAATTTAATATAAAAAAGATTTAGCTATAAATCATCAAAAATATGACTACATTAAATGCAAAATCATGAATTTTAGAATATATATTCGTAATTTGTTTACCTTTTAGTAATATAAAATATTTATATATAATTTTAAAATTTTATATATTTATTATGTACAATATTCATTTTCTGGCATATGTACAATGAAATTGTAAAATTTTTAAAATTTTATTGTTTACTTATGTATTATTGAAATTTGCAATTTTGTGACCACAATTATTATCTATACTATATTAATTTAAAAATTGTGCGGTATGGTGTATCGTAAAAATATACATTAGTATACTGCCATCTCTTTTTTGTTGTTGTAGTTATTAATCAAAATTTCTTTTGCTTACAACGAAAACTGCTTGCTCAATGAACAGTGGGTACTAAAAAAACAATATCAAAGAGAATCCGACGTATAAGCAATAAACATAATTTATTATAATGAATTTCCATAGAGGACGGACAATTTCTGTTTTCAATCTGTTTTCCAAAGACAATAGTATTTTTGGATTATTATAAACTGTACTATTTTCAAATCAAATCTGAATTTTCTTTGTTGGAACATTTATTCATTTTTCATATAAGTATTATATTATTTGCGACTTTGTAATTTTTTGACTGATAACATATACAGATTATGTCACAGTATATTAATTTTATTCCAAAGTCTGTAACGCTAGAAAATATTGAACGCACAAATAACATTTTGGTATACGTGTTCATAGAATCACCTAATTAGTCTATTTCCGCAAGTCTTAATTAGTCCATGTCAGTCTGCCCGTTATCAAGATAATTAGAAAACGAAAAGAGATAGCGAGTTGGAATTTTTTTTTGTGACGTATTTTGGACATAAAGACAGAGAAGTTCATGTATGAGCAAAATTGGTACATTGGGTCCAATTGGTCGAGTATCTAAACAATTTTTTTTATTGTAGTATATGAATTGATTTCTATAGAGCCAGGAATAGCTAGATTAAGTTTATGTTTAAGTAAAGTTATCAGGAACATATTCATTTCACTTGATAAACCAGTCTAAACTGTTTCATCTCCAGCAGTTTGGTTTCGTTCAAATTCGATGTATAAGAGTTCTTTACCTGATAGAATTGAGTATTATGGCCAGCGCACACCTTAAGATTTTCTGATCAGAAAATCAGATTGTCAACGTACACCATCGGGCATTCTATAAGAAAATCTTAAGCATATCAGCGGATATCATTGGATACGTACAACGAATCAATGAACTTGCAAATATTTTAAATTTATTACTTGCTTTTTTGACAAATAGGTAGCCTTATATAACATCGTAAGAAATTTTTATAAGATATTCTGATGCTACTTTAGACATTGCATGTATGCGCACACGATAAGATTTTCGGATCAGAATTTCTGAGAAGAAAATCTGATGTTTTATGTAGAATTCTTACCTTGTACGGGGTTTTATATGAAATACATACTAGAAATAACATCAGATCTTCTGATCATGAAATCTTACTGTGTGCGCTGGCCCTAAAAGTGGGCCAAAAAGATTATAGTATTAAGTTTCAACTTTTTTTAGAGATTTGCCCATCTTTATACATTTTTTCCAAATTGAACTAGAGGGTTGAAAATTAGTATGAAGATTAAGTTAATGTCAAGAAATTACCTTATCATGGTATCAACTTTCTAGAACGAAATATCATTTTGATGGTTTTTGAGAGCACCCCCACAACTCTTCCAAATTTAGAGAATTGCAAATTTTTATTTCACCTAAGCTTGCGTATAGGGAGTGTCTTTTGGGAGTTCAAAAACTTGAATAAACAAAAATTTCAATAAATAGTATTTTTTACTTAGACGAATTTAAGAAAAGTAGAAATTTTTACGTATTCCACATACTTCAATAGTATTATAGAAACCCTGTTTCTTAATTGGCTCCCGAAATATAAGCCACTATCGATTGCTTAGGATTGATTCTTGAAATCATTAAGGGGTGTGACTTTCATAAACCTTTTTTTATGATCCTGCTCTGTTTTGTATGGAAAAAAATTCTATTTAAAATTATTTCGTGGTTTCGATAGAACTCATCGTGGATTAATTTTCATACCACACAGAAATCTTAGATCAAGCTACCCGATTGCTTTTTTCGAATATAAAAAAGTGAACCTTCGTCTACATTTCAAGGACCTCATCAAGATCTGTTCTGCCTGATAATATTTTAAACTACAATTTAATCAATACCGTATTAAGAAAAAATTCATAGGACGTACAAATTATACTGTTAAGGTGTCAAACGTGGCTCCAATTTCATTTTTGTTATATTAAAACATTATTTTTGACTGATTGAGTTTCAGATGCGAAATAATGCATTTAAGGAGTCAGTAGAAAGAGAACGAGGATATATTTGGTAAGAAACTGATGTAGAGTTTTATGCTCTATAATTTATAAAAAAATTCAATTTTTTTCTGTAGGAACAGTTTTCGAGTTATTTACAAAAAAATCCAAAAATTTAAAGAGCTTCGAGGTCCCACTTTCGAAGCATACTAGGTAAGTTGGAACAAATTTAAATAACTTCATTTTGATGTAAAACAATATGGTTAAAACATACAGCACGATCGTTTTTAAATTTAATTTTATTGGGCGTTCAGATGCGAAATGAATTATCTAAATGTGTAATGTAATGTTTATATAATGTGTATCTAAATTTTTGAAGTAATAAAATTATTATTATTATTATTATTATTTATTATAAATTGGAAATTCTTTAATTTAAAAAAAAAAGTATTGATATACTGATAAATGATAATTTTCATAAAAATGAGTTTTTATTTTGTACTAATCATAGTTTTACGTTTGAATTTTTCGTTTGGTTTTGTAAAGTTATTTTGTAAAGTATATAATGTGTATATTTTTAATAAAATAAAATTATTATTATTATTTATTATTATAAATTGAAAATTCCTTAGATTAAAAAAAAAGTATAGATATATTGATAAATGATATTTTTAATAAAAATGAGTTTTTGTTTTGAAGTTATTCAAAAGGAGATGTCATTTCTAAATGTTGAAGATTATCGCAAAAAATGCCCAGATTATTTAATCCAAGTCCCAAAAATAGTTAATTTTAACGTTATTAAAGTACGAAGATACTTTTCGGTACGTTTCGTAAAGTTATTCAAAAGGAGATGTCATTTCTAAATGTTGAAGATTATCGCAAAAAATGCCCAGATTATTTAATCCAAGTCCCAAAAATAGTTAATTTTAACGTTATTAAAGTACGTTCGGTTTAGAAACAAATTCTATTTAATTTAAAAGTTATTTTTCCATGTACTTAAAAAAAATATCTATTTTTTTTAAAACTTAAGGATTTTAAGTAATTTTTATTTTCAATATTTTTATAGCTTTTAAAATTCTCTGCAAAATTATTTTAAATCGATTTGATAGGTTAAAGATTAAGGAAATTTACCGTTGTAAAACTAATCAAATTATTAGTTGTAAAATGAATAAACTATATTAAAAGTAACGTTATTTTCATGGAAGGGTTTTGTTTTTCTCGGGTATCTCAAGAACTTACAGATATTTCAAATCCAAAATGGTGCACATAATTTTCCAAAAAAATTATCCACTTTCGGAACTATAGCACTAGTATTTATATTTTGAATTGAGTGATGAAAATAGGGTAAAAACAGGCCAACCGTTTTTACGGTCAATAAAGGATTTTTTCATTTTAACAAAAAATAATTTTTTAACCCATTAAATATGAATAATATAGAACAAACCAATTAAGTCTTCAATGAACCGAAAAAATAAAGTTTTCTACTATTATGAACACCTTGATAATTTTTAAACTAAATACCTGAGCTTTTTTCCACTTCATGGATCTAATCATTGAAGACCTCAAATATTATTTTCGTTGGAAAACTTTTAAAAATTTCTTTTTCAATTTTTTATAAACAATTTAAACAATTAAAAAATGCCGAAAAATTATGATTTGAATTATTTGTCAATGATATAAAATTTTTTTTTTTTTAATTTTCCGATAATTTTCTTTTCATCTTTTTAGTAGGCACATAAGAATATTTCTTATTTCAATTCTTTAAATAATTGTTATAAATAAATGCATTGGTTATGAGATTATTAAAATGTTTTTCTTTTGGAAATAAATTCATTGAAGGCTTACGAAAATATTCTCGTCGGAAAAATTAAAAAATCTTGATTTTTCATGGTTTTATAGACGGTTAAAGGGATTCAAAAATGAAAAACTGAAAAATGTACTGAAAAAATTTTTTCCCATGTTTTTCCAATTAATTTATTTTCGTGTTGTTTCAAATTATATAAAAATATTTTTTATAATTTTTTTAAGGCTGTTTCTTCACGAATTGTAAAAATACATTGTTATAATAGATTGTTTTATAATTTTAAACAACACGATAATGAAATCACCGGAAAAACTTGGGGAAAAATTATTTCTGTAGATTTTCAAGTTTTTATTTTTGAAAATTTTCGTACGTCTTCAATGAATATTTGGAAATTTCTAAAGATAGATTAAATAAAGATATGTATATATTATTTGTTAGAGAATAACAGTATTCGTCTAAAAATGATAAAGTCGATTTTAAAATAAAAATTTCAAGATCCATTAAGAATGTGCGTTGAAAACATGTACAGCAACGACAGAAAATTCAGTTTATAGCACGATGGAGCAAATATTTACTTTCTTTCCTATGATGTAACTACGAAGATATTCCTCAAATCAAAATAATATTGCAAAGAATATGGTAATTCCTATCTAGCATTTGTTTACTTGTTTTCCTCAACTCTATATGTTAAAAAGAATCATATTATTTTTTTCTTTAGATATTTCATCACTAAATTCTTGCCTACGTATTCCACTGGAGAAATAATTTTACATGGCTACCGGGCGACTTTTGGTCCCTATTATGAACAAAAATATGTTCTAAAGAGTATTTTACTGATATTTTAATTTTATTTCTAAGCTATTATAAGTTTTATCCATAAAATTCACAGCACTGAAGATTAAAAATACGAGGTTTGGCGCAAAATTATATTAAGAATAAATATAAGAGCTTGTATTTTAAATTTTGTGATAATAATTATTTAACGATGAGATGAGAACTGTGTGGAGTCCCTTTTCTATAAAATCCTCCATCAACTAATTAAAAGTATGTCTCATAGTGTGAGGTATTGTGAAAGAGTCATCAGAAGAAGATGAAGGCATAATATTTTATCAAATAGCCTCGCAGGAAGCCCACATTTTCACTATTGGGATTGTTCCCTTGTTTGATGAATCCAAAGTTTTAGATCCAGATATTTTGTCTCTATAAAACCATAATGATTTCAATAGTTCCAAATGTGAATGCAGGTTTCATAAGCCTTTAACATGACCTACAAGTAAGGTTGCCTGAGACTGAAGTTATGTGTATTTAAGGATAAAAAACAATTATCTAATAAAATTTATAAAATTTATTCAATATCTTAATATTATATATAATTGAGATAAATAAAAATAGCATAAAAATAGGCTTATACAATTCTTTAAAATTAGTAAAAATTTTTAAACTATGTTTTTAAGGAAGTGATTTAAAATTGATCATCACAATACTTAAAAAATAATCACAATACGCATTAGTTATTCCAATAAACGACTTTTTAAATTATTCACTTGATCTCGAATTTCATTTGGTAAATCAGTACCAACTTGTTCATTAAAATATTTCTCAATTTCTTCAACTTCTTGCAACCAAAAATCTTTTGGAATGTCTAATAATTCATCCAAATTAATTTTATCATTTAAACCATATAAATTAAGACCATTTTTCTTACTAGGAAGATAGCCAATTGCTGTTTTTACTGCACATGAATCATCATTATCTACACGTCGTAAAATCCAATCTAATACACGAGAGTTTTCGCCGAAACCGGGCCATAAAAATTTACCAACATTATCTTTTTTAAACCAATTAACATGGAATATTTTTGGTAAATTATTCGATTTCTCTTTCATACTTAACCAATGTGATAAGTAATGTCCGAAATTATATCCAAAGAATGGTCGCATTGCAAATGGATCATGCATAATTACTTTACTTTGATGTTCAGCAGCAGCTGTTGCTTCGCTTCGCATTGAAGCTCCAATAAATACACCATGATCCCAATTCAAAGCTTCATAAACTAAAGGAACGCCTTTAGGTCTTCGACCGCCGAACAAAATTGCACTTATTGGCACACCCTCCCGAGATTCCCATTGTGGATCAATAATGGGACATTGCTTGGCTGGTGCGCAAAATCTTGAATTTGGATGTGCGGCAGGAGTTTTTGTTTCACCTTTAATCCAATCATTATTGTGCCAATCTTTTAATACGGTACCATTTGTTATTTCATCTTCAAGACCTTCCCAATATATTCCACCATCGGGAGTTTTAGCCACATTTGTGAATATTGTATTTTTAAAAATAGTTTTCATAGCATTTGGATTCGTTTTGTATGATGTGCCTGGTGCCACGCCAAAGAATCCGTTTTCAGGATTAATTGCTCTTAATTGTCCATTCTTATCAAATTTCATCCAGGCGATGTCATCACCAACACATTCAATTTTATACCCTGGTAGTGTTGCATTCATCATTGCTAGATTTGTTTTACCACATGCACTTGGGAAAGCAGCTACAATATATTTCTTTTGTCCTTTTGGGTTAGTAATTCCAAGTATCTGATGAAAAATGTACATAAATTAATCAAGTATATACACAACATAGAATTCAAATGTTTTATTTTTGAAATATAATTCATTATGCGTTTATGACTCGATAGTCGGTCGAATAAAAGTCCTTTGGAATAGATAGATTAACAATCTTTGTGTTATTTTGCCCGTATGAATGTTTGTATCAATGGCAAGGTTTTAATGAGAGGAATTAATAAAAGTATCTAGCGTCGACCAGACTAAGTATCCGGTACCATGTGTCGACCTCACCTCTATATAAGACATATATCTTCTATTTAGGTCGGCATATGATAACGTAGGCATGGGGCTTATCCTATTCGTTGAAACCTTCTTTTTGATGTAAATTTACTTCATGTATCTTATAAAGTAAGATGAACCTTAAAAGTTATACATTGGACAATTTCAGAGGTGTTATCTTTAGGTCTATAGTAAATACTACATAAACCAAAAATTGTCTATGTATTTGATCTATAGGACTTTTACACGGCCAGCATATTATCATTAAAGACTATTTTTGTTTGCGTTATATTTTAGCGCATGTATGATGCTGTAATTTGCCTAATTGAGGTTGAAGTAAGATATGTTAAAACCGTGACTATAAACATTCAATTAAAAAAATTTGAATAAAATTACTTAGTGGGTAATATTAATAATTTAAATAAATTTACATAAATTTAGTATATATTAAATCTATACTAAAATAGGCACATTTATGCAAGTTTAATTTTTTAGCTTTGGATTTGAATGATTTAACACTTGGTTCACTCAATAGTTTTTATTCTGCTCAGGATTGTCTTTACAAAAGGCTAAAAAAAATATATAATATAATATTAAATTCAGTGATTTGAGGCCGAAAATAAAGTGCATCAGTTTATAAATAAGGGTATGAATATTCAAAACACAGTTGGTGTTCTGTTCAGTATTATTTTTCTATTCATTCTCTTTAAAGACCTTACGTGACTATCGAATAATATTGATTTTAATACTACTTTTAAAGATTTACTTACCAACATATGTTCAGCAAGCCATCCTTCTCTTTTAGCAATTGTAGAACCAATTCTTAATGCAAAACATTTTTTTCCTAACAAAGAATTACCTCCATAACCACTTCCATAAGATACAATTTCATTTGTTTTTGGTCTATGTAAAATAATCGTACGTTCTGGATCACATGGCCAATGTGGATGTGATTTTATTCCATTAACAGGTGTTCCAACAGAATGTAAACATTTAACAAATTCTTCATTGTTATTGTTTAATACTTCTAGTACATCGTTACCCATACGAGTCATAACACCCATTGATGCAACCACATATGCTGAATCTGTTAGTTGCACACCAATTTTAGATAATGGTGAACCAACAGGTCCCATAGAGAAAGGTATTACATACATGGTTCGACCTAATTAATAAGGAAGAAAGATGATTTAGTTAACAAATTAGGAAAATGTATAAATACAAATATATAAAATACATTAAGTAACGTGAAATTTTGTTTTTTTAATTTTATTTCTTATTAACGTATATGTAGAATACCGTCGTGTATCTATAATATATGCGTTATAGAAACCTGCAGAAGTTTTATAAAAACTGAACTTCGCAAGCATACGTTAATATATTTAAATAGGAGAAAAACAATTTACTATTAAAGTTACCTTTCATGCAACGAGGAAATCGTGAATTAATTGCTTCTTGCATGTCAGTAGGTGAAATCCAATTACCCAATGTACCTTTAATTCCATCTTTAGTGGTTGGGATTGTTTTATTACGGGTTTGAGTACAAATAAATGTTTTGCCCTCGACCCGGGCAACATCAGCGGGATTTGTGCGTGCTAGCCAACTGTAAACAAAAATTAATTTTAATTTAAGCATTAAAAAGTTTATTTGATAGAGAAAATTTCCATTTTTGAAATTAAATAATTCAGGTTACTATTGTGTGATTTTGGGATTACACTCTCCTTTAACTAACTTCCTTTTGTTTTGTAAAATGTAGATTGCAAATTATATAAAAAATTACTAAGATAAATAATTACTATTTGCTCCATAGGCAACTGCTGTGTCTTTTAAGTATATCACAGAATATAATAACTGAAATGATAAATACAATTTGCTTCTTATATAAAAGACTTATTTTGTAAGAGCTCGTGGGCGATTTGAGTAACGTTCTTTCTCTATGCCAGGTTTACTGTTCTTGTTTTTATTGTGGATAAATAATTCTATTGATAATAATTTCATTCATCGATTTATAGACACCGGGGTTTTTTTCTTTCAAACTGTTTACGTATTAACATATTGTAAAAAATAAGTTTTTTTCTGCTTTGAATTGAAATTAAAGAAACGGCTACTTAAAAGCGCATAATTTTAGATTCTGATTTGAGTACTTAAACGATTGTGAACGTTAAGTGACAGAGATGATGAAATTCGTATTTAAAAACAATCTAGATGAAATGAAATTTGAGGCAACATAGCGAAAATCTTACTACAGTGTTATCATAAAATATTTTCAAAATAAACTTACCAATTTTGATATTTAGGCAATGGCTCAATTGTACCATTCTTTTGCATTAATCTTAACAATTGAGAATTCTCTTGTTCGCTTCCATCACAAATATGTATATTTTCTGGTTGACATAATAATACATTATCTTCAATAAACTCACGCATTTTTGATGGTAAATTCACTAAATTACCATTTACTACAGAAATACCACGTAAATGATTATACAACCCAATATTAGGTTGTATTAACTTCTTGGTAAATTGGCCTACATTTCTTGTATATCTAAAAAAATTCAAAATAACGAAAAATTAATACTTTGTTTATAATTTGTACTATCTTAGGTACCGAAGTTTTTGCATTGTTGACTAATAATAACAACAAATTGAAAATTTCTAATTTTATATTCATATTGTTGTAATAGCAATGTATATTTTTATCGAAATAAAAACTGAAAATCTTGTTTGATTTGTTTAGTTTTAAAATATATAAAATGAGTTACAAGTCAATTGCAAGATTTCTTTTAATAGTGTAATAATGTTATAATAAAGAATACATCATTAAAAGTCAGACATTTAATCCATGGTTCAAGTTCTAGACTTAGTTCATAAAAGTGTTAAATTTTGAAATGTATTAAATTAATATAATATTAATAATCAGAGAAACAATAAATGAAGATAATAAATAATAACAATGGATAGAGATAACCGTTTAAATACCCTGCTTATATTGATAAACGTTTAGAAACATATATGATTATTGAAAATCTTAAATTACATAAAATACATTCGAAAATATTCTTCTAAATCTTACAATTTACAATTTTAGTCCCATCTACCCTAAATAGTGTTGGTAAAAAGTTTTTTTACACGATATAAAAAGCGACTCATAAATTTTTCATACCTTTAAAAGTTTTTTATTTAAATAAAATTGCTCAAATCATTCTTTATTTAAGTAAAATGTTTATTTCAAAATAAATAAACTTTAAAATACACCATACAATTTTGTTTCTAATAATTTTAATTAAGAGGAAAAATTCAGGCCATCGCTTTTTTTGTTGCCGAGTATACTATGGAATAAGGTTAATTCTCCTATATTACATGTTCATGCAGGTTTTTAATAATGACTACAGACTTTACAGTTAAATAAAAAGTTTTGTAAAAACTTACTCTCTTTCTCCAGTTTTTTTATCGAAATCAGGCATAGTTAATGTTTTTAAAGACATTTGTTTTTGAATAAAAAAATCAATACTTTTTTGGTTTTTATGTTAGTTTAAAATCAAAATTTTAATTGATTGCTTAAGTATAACTTTTATGGTACATTAAAAAGTAACCATACACGAATATATAACCAATTTTTGAAACAAAATATTCAACAATGGTATTCATTCAAAAACGTATTGTATTAGACACCTTAATAATTATGTTTGAAATCTAAGTAAACTTGATTTATATATACTGGGATTTAAAAGTATATGATTCATATTATTGTATGTGTTTATTATTCTTAAATACATTATTTTGGGGAAAGGGAAATTATATTATTCCAAAGTACAATAATAATAGCAAATTTTATTATGGATCTTAAAAATAATAATATTTTGCAGATTTATTTTTTATTCTATTTATTTTATCAAAAATAATTGTCATGTTATTTTTGTTTTGATGATTTTATCGATATTTTTCAAAAAAGTACAGGGTGAACAGAAATTTTGTATTTTTATTAAATTCTTATATTAGAGAAGAGTTTGAGTATGTATAAATAAAAAAATGTGCATTTTAGTCATTTAAAGGTGTCATCGAAGTATAAGTATACCGTTGTGGCATTGTTATAACTAGACTGTAATCGGCCGAGTTAATTTTTTGTTTCAGTTTCAAAAGGTAGTTTATAGTTGATTAGGTATGTCCTAAAAAACAGGGAAATTTTTCAATAATTTTTTTCAGATTTTTTAGTATACACCGCAAACGAAACAAAATTTAGATCTGTAGAAAATCAAATTTCCCATCAAAGCTTTATTATATTTAAGTTTATTTATTTTTTCAAAAATGTTGAAACAAAAAGCATAAAAAAACAAAATTTTGAATTTTTTTTTGCCTTTCTGTCAATAACTTTTTTTTTTGTGTGTAACAGATAAAATTTTTTTTTTTTTTTTTTTTTTAAATATTGATTTTTCAAATTTTCTCAATATATGACAAATCGAATAGTGCAATTTTTATTGTGCTTTAACTTGACAATGTAACTGAAGAAAAAATATATTCTGCATCAGATATATTTGCAGGTTCTTTGTATGGGACAAAGTTGAGGAAAGCATCAAGCAAATATCGCTTCCAGCATTTTTGTAAATTAACAAAAAGTTTCAAATTTTCTCTGACGAAATTACTTTACTTTAATAAAGAAGATTATTCGTGTATTTTATAACTTTAAATGGGTATGAATGGTTCATGTGTCGCATTTTTTTTTTGTAGATGAATATGAGTACTCTATCATTAGTTTATGTTGTACAAAATGCCTTTAGCTTATGTTGTTTTTTACCAAAGTTAGGTAAAATTTGTTAATTTGGTTCTGCCTACATAATATACAAACAGCATGTATATGGATATTATATAAACGGGACAGTGGCTAGGGAGTTATTTTTATAACTCTACGTCTACCTGAAAACAAACTAATTATATATGAGATGATTATCACAAAATTTGTCTGGTTAAAAATTATGAAACCAATTTTATTTAAAGAACCCTTTTCAAAATAAAAAACAAAACTTTGTAAAACACAAATATTGATTAATCATAAAAACTAAAAAGTTTTTTCGATTAAGCGCCTCATATGCGCCTTGTTTTCATAAATATTATTTTCTATTAATAATTAAAAATTATTATAGCTTCAGGTTGTTAATCAGATAAAGATTTGAGTATTAAATATGATGCGGTATAATTTGATTCATGTTGCATTTCTTGATTTATTTAAATTAAAAAATTTGTTTCGACTATGTAGCTCTTACGTAAAATATTAGTATTGACAAAATTAACTATTATTAATTTTACCTTGTGGTAAGTATATTCTTGAGTACTGTGAACTTAGATCATATAAATCTAGAAATGATAAGCAAGGGTAAATTGACAATGTTAAACACATACGTTGATAAAGTGTTAATGCGTAAAATTACTAAAATGCTATAATATTTGATATTGGGAATATCCTGGCGGGAGTTTAAATTAAGGTAGTTTGGTACCCAAATGACTTAAAGTTAACCCAATATTTTTTTGTGTTTATTCGAAAGATTATAATTAAATGCACCTATAGAAATAAAATCAGATTTTTTACCACATCGTTTAAGAGTTTATTAATATAATTAAATAAAGTTTAGCAAAAATACACGAGCTCTTATGAGTGTCCTTGTTCAATAATACCGGAAATGGAAGGTTTGTAGAAAATTGGCAAAGTTGATAGAACTATATCCCAAATATACACTGAAAAATAAAATTTCAGAATAATTTACCACGTAATTTCCATGTAATTAATTTTTCAATATTGACATGTGGCTTCTATATCTCTCCTCCATATTTACTAGGGAAAAAATGGTGGCTCCGTTAAGCGCGCCAATTTCAAATAGTAACTAGCGTTTTTAATACACTTATAAATAATATATAACAACCAAAGGATATTGAACATTAATAAATATAAAAATTATTTTTTATAATATTAAATTTATTTTCTAACGAAATAATTTATTTATTTATATTAAAATTAAAAAAAAAAAGAATTCACAATATAAAAAATAAAGTTGACAGTTCAGGGTTATGTTTTGAAAATTCTTTAAAGTTGGTATTATCTAGTGACAGTTGAGTACTAGTCAAATAATATTTTATTTATTACATTATTTTAATTATTTAATTATAATGGGTGCTAAATTATATCAATTAAATTCTTATGTGAATTTTTATCAATTATTATAGCATGCTTCGTATATTTATTAGTAAAAAAAATAAAAAAAGTCTTTTATTTGATTTCGGATTGCGGCTACCAACCTTAACAACAAATGTTGGACATAAATACAGTGTTGCAATCATATATTTGTGGTACTATTATCATGTGCTTTGAAAAATTTTCAACATTTTTGAGATTCTCTGTCTTTTTTATTAATATTCTCTTTATTTTTTAATCTACTCAAGACCAATATAATGTATGTAACTAATATGCGTTATTCACATCTAGTAGTATATCATCTAAGATTGTGTACTATGATCATCACGCTAATCAAGTAACAAGTAGTTTTGTTGCATAACTTATGTGAACAGCAAAGCAACATTTCAGTATTAATTATTTAGTAAAGTTATTTGGTTAAGTAGTTTAGTAGTATTTTTTGTGCAAATAATGCCACAAAACGCTTTAATCACAAACATATCAAAATAAATAAATGAAGGAAATTTCTTGACATTTAGCTACTTTTCTGATATTAACTCGTTTTTAATAGTAGTACAGTCACAGTTATATACTATAAAAAGTTAATATATGACTGCGACTGTTAAAAACCAGTGTATATCGGAATATAAACTACTGGTTACCTTACTAAATTATGAAATTATAAATGTGAGACTTTTGATCAAGTGGTAAATTTTTAGTTATTTAACTACTCGCTAGGAATTGAATTGGTTGCTCAATGTGAACAAGAACTCATCGATGGAATCTATTCCTAGTATAAACAAATATTTTTATATCAATTATAAATTTTTTAAACATATCGTTTAAAAATTTCACGAATATTCCTTTCTTTCGGATATATAAGAATCTAGGAAGAGCAAGAGGAACTTTTTTGTATCTCATAATTTTATTCAACGTTGAATGTGCCGTCGCGCATATATTTCTGATTTTCCTAATGGTTTTTTACCGATATTACACTACTCGACAAGACTAGAATGTACGATGTATAAAACAATTCATAATATTCGTGTACATTACGTAGTTGGTATACACAACACAAGCACATGTCAGTTCATACATACATTATTTAATTTCAGTGTTTACAAAGTATAGTACTTATAATTAATTGAATTCCACTAGGTGATAGTTGTATTTCCAATCGGTATAGATTATGATTGACAACTCATTTTTTATAATAATTAACATTTTTTATAAAAAATTTTTTAAATTGATTTTAATTGGTCAAAATTCTGGGTGTGTGATATTTTGAAAATTATTTTTGCTTATCTTTATAAAATAAATTATGTTTACTAAAGTTTATTTATTGCTTTGTATAAAACTTTATTATATATTATGATATTATAAAGACGTTTGTTATTATTTAATACGAATTCATGATAACCTCGTAAACGTTTTTTGATTGATAATTCCTAGAAATTATACAACAAATTTTCATCATAAATATTTTTCAAAAACAATTTTACATTATACTAATGATATATATATATAATATATATATATATATTTATCAATTATGCCCTAGTTTTTTTAAAATTATTTTGGTTTACTCCGATTAATACATAACATAAATCCATAAAAGCAAGCGATTTAGCTTAACTAAGCGTGTTTAACCGACAGTTTTTTCTCTTTGAATACGCGGAATTAAACAGGGAAAGCGGAAGGAAATTGACTTAAATGAAAACTTGTGTTTATGTCGTATATTAATGCATATAAATAGGCTAGATTTTTTTGGTAAATTTTTTCTTTACATTCAGAAGAAATTTTTCTTCTTGTAGACATAAACCACTATATACTAATTATTTATTAAAAAATTTCGGAAATAACATTTAGAAATTGCAGCATTAAAGCCTATTTAGAAGTCATTCAAATTTTAGCATGTTTAAAAGTATTAATCCAGACTTGAGAATTCGACCTTGATAACAGTTTTCAAATTTGTTTATCTGGTAAAATCAGTTTTTAAAATATTTTTGGGATCAAGGCGAACTAAATTATATAATAGGGTATTTGATTAAATTATTTTATTAATTCAATTGAAGCGTCTATACTTCACGAACAGGGGACTGAAAGTATTTTGTTTATCTTTAAAAATTAGCAAGATGTTTATGTTCGAAAATCCTGTTTAGATAAAGATAGTTTATACAAGGTAATGACGCCACAATCTTCCATCTCTATAGAGATTACATGTAAAACATCGTTTTTCAAGAAACGGGTGGAAAATAATGTAAAAGAGCTTATGACTTCTTTGTTTTTGAATAAATTTTAATTTAATTTTTCGAGTTTAGTTATCGTATTAATTTCTAATTTCAAATTTTTATGTGAAAATTTTGTATGCAAATACAGTATCCGTGAAATACTTTACTGTATAAAATTACTAAACAGCTTGGATAATAAATATTATCTATTTGTATTGACGAAAGATTTATAGTTTTCAAGAAAAAAACCAACATAATAGGAAAAGAAAAGCAAATTTGGTAAATGGAAACATTATTTGAGAACTATTAAATCAGAAACGACGTTAGTAAGATGATCTATTCAACCCGTTAAAGATGATTAAAATTGGAGCTGGGTTTGTCGATTTAATAGGTTTGGTTTATTTTCATTGATTTAACTAGTAATTTTTCATCAACAATTTGTTAAAGACAAGTGAAAATCGAAAAATAAACTAAAATATGGTTCCTATCGTCATGCGGGTTGATGGTTTGCTCAGCTTCAAGTCCCATGTTCGTGAAGTAATGAAATAATAAAAAAACAACATCATTATGCCATTAATTACTTCACAACAACTTTTTTTTTAGTACTGAAATAATTTTCGAAAAAACGTGTAAGATTTTGTTGAAGCTTATTATTATATATAACCTTTGTATAAAATAATAACTTATTGTATAAAACTTTTAAAAAATGTTGCTTTAAAGAATTGCGTTACCCCCCTCCTTTTTTTTTAAATTTTGGATCCACGCCTGAGCCATGGCATATTTCAGATTAGTGTTTTGTACCAGTAAGTACCTGACAATATAGAAGTAATATTTAAAATTAATTAAAAATATTTAATTAATTTTAATAAATTAAAAACGATATTATTTTTAGAAATTAATATTACTGTTTCTAATAATAACAAAGTTATCAATATTTAATACAAGGTTTAATGAATTTTTTTTTAGCGAAGTATAAACTTATAAATAACATGTGTATTTTGTTATTAGACTTTGAACGAAGATTTGATAGTATCATGATAAAATCGATATAAGAATATTTTAATCGTTCAATTCAAAAAATTTTAATATATTTAACATAGCTAATAGTTTAGTGTAATTGGGAAAATGGTATGAACAATTTTTGATGGGAAATGAGAGTCTAAAATTAAAAAATCGGAACTCTATGTGTTGGTTTTCGGCCGCCATATTATTAATTAATTTTTTCAGTTATATTTTTTATTTTTATTTTTTTGAAGACTGACATTATAGTTTAATTTTGGAATAGTTGAATCGTTATAAACCGTATGAAATATAATTACATACCCTAAATTTTTATGTAAGGTAATATTTACAGACAATAAATCGCCATTATTGAGCTAAAAAAATGAGAAAGGGTATATTCTACAGAAAAAATTGTAATTTGCAATTTTTTCATTTCACAACATTTTTACAATTATAGTAATAACACGATTATGTTTCACAATATGTTTCACAATATAAAAAAATAGTAATAATATAATAAAAATATAAATACTTTCTTAGTTTTCACTTTACAATTGAAAAATGCACTGTGGACCACACAAAAATTTGTATCAAGCCACGAGTTGCCGACACCCGTTTTAGATTACAATAGGAATGTTGACTAAATTTTTTTTTTAACTTCAATTGAAGCGTCTTTACTTGACGAACGTGGATCTGAAGTTAGTTTTTAAAAATCTTTAAAAATTAGCAAGATATGGACATTCAGAATTCCTAATTAAAGCAAAATGGAAATAGAAGCATATGAGGCCCATAGTTCCTATCTGGATAATTTTTCTTTAATTATTAAGGTTTGTTATGTATTGACTTTAGTTTCACATTTTTATGTGAACTATAGCAAATTCTGTATCAGTCAACATCCCTATTATATATACACTCCTTTCAAAATCAAAATTCGACCATAATCAATCAAAAGAGAATTTCACCACCTTTAAACAAAACAGTATACATTCGTGTCTTCAAACAAAATGGTATATATGTGTGTGTATGGAAGAGTGTATAATATAAGCCACATCACTTATATATGTGTGTGCCAGTGTATTTAATGTTTTTTTAAAATATTGATTTAATGTATTTTTTATGCATAATTTTAAAAAAATATTAGCATTCACCAATTCTTCTCCATATAAACTATAAGTGTGCCAAATTTCATACTATCGTACGTCCGTCCAATTGTTGCGAAAAAGGTACAAAGTTTATGCTTCACGTATTAATATATAGATACAAAATAACGATAGATAAGTATATGTAAAAATGTTAATCTTTTTATGTAAATAGTAAGAAAAAATTTGTCTTCAGCCATCCATATCACAAAACCCTATCTAAAACCACCAGAAAAAATGTCAGAGCTTACAATTTTCATGCTATTTATGAGTTATGTACAAATTTCCAAATTTATTGGTCCAAATTAGTATATATTTATAACGCTCTATTTTTAAAAATTTTTAAAAACTCGATTATACATCAAGGTGAGAAAAATTTAGAGTTTAATGTTTAATTTGAGGAACAGATTACGGAATTCCTAGTTGAATCGAATACGAAGACAGAAACATAGTGTTCTTTTCCTAAAATATGTTTGAAATATAAAAATAAATATATCATAATTACTAACTTAGTTAGAGAGAAACGAAGATTTAAATATCACAAAATTCTAACGTACTTGTGATACACACCTAGAAATTTAGGTATTGTAGGTGTGATATACAGAGCAATGTAACTTCCCACCGCAACATTATCTGCAGTTTTAACCTGGTGTATCTATATTACTTGTTATAAAAATGCAAATTTAACTAATATTAATCGAGGAATTCCAATAATTTAGGGATTAAAATACACACCTTCCTAATCTCCAATTTGATTAAGCATCGATTTTGCTCGTGCACAAACTAGCATTATTTATACCATGAGAATCATTATATTTTTTGTTCAGTATTTTGAAAAGTTCTTTTATAAATGATGATTAGTTATGGATATTGATATGTTAGTGATGGAATGAATTGTTACCAAATGTAGAAACAAACCTTGAACATAGTGGAACAAATTTTATTGAACTATATATAATATTTGGGATAAAAATCATAAAAATTTATTTTTCAGCAATTTGTTTAATACCGTGATAAAAATTAACGCAATGTCAATAAAATAATTAAGAGTCAATTTACGCATACTAAGTTTCAATCAACCATGACAAAACAAATGGATAAATTGAAGAACAAACAAATTAAATGTAGCAAGTTGAATAAGCCTAAACTGTCAATGATAATAGGCTCATTATTATTGACGGAACGTTACGTAGTGAGGTCTATGGTTCAAATAGAAGATTTTGGATTTCGTTTGCCTGTGTATTCTGTTTGTCTATTTATATTGGAACATACAAACCAATAACGATATAAAAGTGTGGACTATGTTTTCTTCTTTGTGAGAATAGGGTGGTTCCGTGAGTGAAGTCTAATGCTGATTAAGCAGTAACACTTTATTGAGATCTACTAGTAATATCTGCCATCTTTAGGCAAACATACTTCACGTTAATAATCACTAAAAGATTAGTATAAATTTATACTAGTATAAATTAAGACTAGTATAAATTTTGTTTAAAACAACAACGTTTTTTTGAAAAACAAATAGTTTGTTATTAGAGAAGTTCACTGCGATTGATTGTGCTCATTATATGTTAACTTTACTTATATTAATTTTAAAATATATTCTTTTCATTACTCCGGTTTAAAGGCTCTTCGTCTTTGTTCTTGGGAATAATCATCATATATGCTGGCTTTTGATGTATTTAAACCATATGTATGAGTGTTTTGACCATAGGATAGTCATCTAAGTATTTAGTGTGCCTTAGGATTTTATCCAATATCACCTCTTCTTCTTTGGTAGATATAGATATAGCATTCATTCAAAACTGCACAATATTAATAAAATTTACTGCCTAAAGTCAGGTTAATTGTACACCATGAGAATAGTTTTTCGTTAAGGGTCTAGAAATATTTCGAAAAATATATCAAATTGTAATGGAAATATGATGATTAGCAAATAAAAAGAAAAATACGACGTTCAATTTTTTCGAACTTTGATCAATTTGTTACAAGTCAATAATACAAGACTCATTTAGACTTTTGTCACTTTTATTTTGTCTATATTCCTTTTTTTAAAAATGATTCACACTTTTACTGATAACAAATTTTTCAATGTTTTTTTATAAAAAATACACTTTGTAACAAAGTATATTTTCACATCTATATACTAGAGAACATTTCGGTTTAATACTTACAATATTGAAACGTGCAATTTATTTATGTAAATAAATTTTACCTTGAATATCTTAGGCCCTTAAACAACCAAATTCGATGAAATAACGAACAAAAACCAAAGTTAAAATATATCTAGGGAAGGAAAAACAATTGAATGATCTAAAATAGACCAGGACCAAACTGTTTTAAATACCGTAATAGACAAAATAATAAATTCTTAGAATTATATCAAATCATTAAATGTTGGGCCTTGACAAATTTCCATTTTTGATGAAAATAGGCACAAAAAATGGGTTTTTCGTTAAAACAAATAAAATGAGCTTCTTTTATATTATTCGTTACGTTAATTTCCGGGTGGTAACCTCTACAAAAGAAAAAAAAATCAATTTTATTTTTTATTTTTTCTTGGTTTTAATATTTTTCATTCAAGTTATTGAAATAATATTTGGAAGCTTCCTAAAAGTCCTTTTTTGATTTTGAAGCCATCTTAAAGCTACTAAGTTGTTTCGTTATCGAATGGGAGAGTATTGAAAAAAAACCTTTTTTGTATTTCCTTACCTATAACCATGGAGTCAATTAATGCATCGAGTTAAAATGATATTCATTGTATTTCTCATAAAGTCTACTTTTCTTGCGGTCAGATTACTAGATCATTATCTTCTATTCGAAAAAACGAAATAAATAGTCAAAAATTTCAAAAAGCACCCATTTTTGGGGTAAAAAATGAAGTAAAAGGAATAAAATTTTTTAAATAAAAAACCATATGGTCGGCTTGCTTATTTTCTTAACTTTCATAATACAGTAAAAAGTGGTGTTTAAACTACGCTGTATTTTTTATATTATAGAAGAGATAAATAGTGAAAATCGCATAAAAAATTCCCTTGAAAATAAAAATAATTGTTTAATTAAAGTAGGGTAAAATGTCGCATAGTAAACGTTAAGTATGTAATAATTAAACTATATACATAGTATTAACGAAACATGTACAACAGTAGAAGGGCATTTACCTAACGCGCGGATAAAGTCCTTAGAATGTTCTATCTTTTGTGTTTTATATAAACTAATTAATTGATTTTTAATGGAATACACATTTGTATATATTTGAGATCAAAAACTCATATCGTTAAGCGTTAATCCGGGTATCCCAAATAATAATGAATAATTATAAAGTACATACATATTATTGTTTATTATCGGACAAGGTGTTTATCTTAATATGCTTTATCTTAATTATAAACAATACATAATCTGATCATCTAAATTCTTTTAGTTTTGATTAATACGACAATACGAAATACCTACGGTGTGTGATAATTGATTTTTAGTATTTATTTAAGCTTCGGTCTTAATGCCACAATCAGA
Source organism: Chrysopa pallens (assembly GCA_020423425.1). Taxonomy (NCBI): domain Eukaryota; kingdom Metazoa; phylum Arthropoda; class Insecta; order Neuroptera; family Chrysopidae; genus Chrysopa; species Chrysopa pallens. Next base: position 40,898,785 of record CM035591.1, on the reverse strand, counting down.
AAATCCCCAGTAACTTTTGAACAGGAAAATGAAATATTACCTAATTCTATTTGAGGGCTCAGATATTCGATGTGAATGAAATATTCCATAAATTTTTAATAAAAAAATATTTTTCGCTTTCAAAATGTTGATTTATGGATGATTTGAAAAAAAGAATATATTTCTCAATAATTTTATATACATTCTATTTCAATTACTTTTAATGTATTGTAAGTATTCGTATTACCAACAACAAAACTTTTCGTTTTTTTAATTTTAAATAATTAATTTTCTAATAAAATAGTCTTTTCCTCGTTGTCCAAAAGTTAAGATCTCCGGAATATGTACCTTTTTCAACTCATTAAAGTTTGATTCTTCTCTATTGTTTATGTATGTTTTATAAGTTTTAAGATTTAAACTGAAAGTGAATTGGTCTAAAAGCCAAAGGCCATTAAAGCTTTCGCCATAGACTCTGCAGAGTCTGGAATTTTTTTATTCATTCTAACTAGTGTAGAGAACAACTATTTGAGGTTTTATAACTCTTTTGACTTCGCCAGAGGGAGCTGGTTATAAAAGTTAAAATAATGTGTTTATTTTGTGCTAATTTAAAATGGGTAGGAGAAAAAAATTGTAGAGCATAAAATTTTACATAAAAAAGGACTATGTGTTTTTTCGCAATTTAGTTTACAAGTTTTATAAAAGATGTGTGTACCTACATTATCTATATCATTTTGATATTAAGAGAAACGTTATTGAGACATTTTTTGCGACAGCCGATTATGTCTGAGCAAATGGTATTATCATATATTAAATCAAGTTTTCTAGTTGTTTACTCAAAGGAAATTTTGTAATTTAATTCAGATGAATGTGCTAAAGTTTTGGATAAAATATACAGTATTTTATTAACACTCTACAGATATATAATACAAATCCGTTTATGTAGGTATTCATTTCTGCTTTCAAAGTAAATTATTGAAGTACAATATATCTACGTCTATATATTATTTTAAAATGGTCTTAAACTTCATTATATTAGTCATAAGTATCATTGCACTTTGTTGGTCTAGTAAATGAACCACTGTAGTTCTACATTTTTTTGAGGCATGCTATTGCGTTTGACTTAAGATAATTTTATTGAATTTTGTTAAATACGGTATTCAAACTTTATACTATATTTTCCTTACCAGGTAAGCGAGGTGCAGGCGGAAAACCTACCACACCTTCATTCCTTATTTCTTCTGTGGACAAAGCAAGAACTGAGGTCAGACCGGATGCCAGCACAAGGTCAAAGATTTGCGATATCTCTAATTACATCCCAAAGAAATCGAAAAGTTCACCTAGGCATTGGTTTATTCCACAAAAATATTAGTTGAGTTTTGAATTTTATCTGCCAATGCAGATTTTTATCAAAATTTCATGTAGGTTATACTTTGAGAATAAACCGAAGAAAAAAATTATTTGGTCATTTTAATGAAATATAGATGAACTTACATTTTCCATTGAAAAGCTTAAATACTATTTAAGTAATAGTTGAGAATTCTTGTATATTATTTGAATATGGAAGTAGCTTTGTAATAACATCTGGATCCATTGTCTATTGTGTAGTTGAGTATAAATTAACCTTTTTTCTGGTTTTATGCTGAAATTATTAAAAATGGTACCTCTTGTAAATATACTTTATTAAGTTTTTACAGAAGTACATTTTGAGAAGGAATACAATTATTTTAATATAATTTTTACTCCAAAACTCAAAAGTGGTATCTTTTGTTTGGTATTTTTGATTTTGTAGCAAGAGTTTAATTTTCGATTTCGATTTGGTGTTATTTAGTAAATAAAAAATATTTCAAACGTTAAATTTGAATAACGAATACCAATTTTCTCTCTGCTAGTAAAACTCAAGAGTGGTATCTTTTGTTTGGTATTTTTGATTTTGTAGCAAGAGTTTAATTTTCGATTTCGATTTGGTGTTATTTAGTAAATAAAAAATATTTCAAACGTTAAATTTGAAGAACGAATACCAATTTTCTCTCTGCTAGTATTTCATTCAACGTGTCTTTTTGAAACGCATTTCTTGGAATATGTGTGGGCCTGCACCGGTGTCGATTTAAATGCAGGTTTTACGAACGTCAAATGCAGTTTTTGAGAACATTTAAACATTTATGTAAATAAAGATGTGGCTTGCGTTACATTAAAAGCTAGTATAAGTTTAACCTTTTCAGATTTGCTAAGAGTGTATAATTATAAAGAGTACATTAAATTCGGTGAGTAGTGGGTGGATTAGATGGGTAAGTCATGCACTCGACTGAATAAAAATACACACTATTCTTATATAAATTTTACTCCGTCGAATACTCACCCTAGCTAATCGCCTAATAAAGGTACCCTTTTATGTATACATATAGAGGTTGTCAGATTACTGTAATCTATCTATTGTACTATAGTACTATAGTCTAAATTAAATAAAGCAAATTTTTGTTAAGTAACCTCTAACCATAATGGACTATAAATATTTAATATTATCTATTGTGATATTATTAATTATTATAATTGATAACATTCAATAAATTGTAATTAATAATATTGTAGAAATTTTTGCTACATGTATATTATATTCACACAAACATAACAAAATGTATTTTATAATCAATAATTTATAATGTATCATTATTATTTCATTGAATCACAATAATGAAATATATTTACACGTTTTTTTTTAAACAGTAATTTAAAAATGTAATACATAGTATTTGTACCATACTCTTTTAACAAAGAAAAAATGCTTATTTTTCATTATGTCTACATTAATATATCATTAATATTATTTTATTAGGATATCATAAAAAATTTCGTTTCATTGAACAAATAAGAAATAAAGTACTTAATAATTTTTCGTAAATGGTTTTGATCAAGAACTTATATCAGATCGAGAAACCATTTATAAATACAGTCTTTGCCACGTGTGTTATAATAAAAATTGTATTGATATTTCGGAAAAAAGAAATATGCGCGTCGTTATAAGTTGTCAGTATTGGTCAGTATGCACTATTTGCATGCATGGTTTTCTATATGTGCATATATGATGTTGTTATATTGTAAAGATTACTTAAAATTTTAAAGTAAATACTAGCCATTTCTTTGTGTGTCTCTAATATAACAGAATAATGTTTCACTCACAATTAATCGACATTAGTTTACAGATTTGCTTGTACTCCAAAATACTTCCAACATGTGGCACCTAGGCCAGATCGTGATGTCATAAATATTGTATTATATTTTGATGACGTTAGGCCAGCGTGTTGGTATGCATTTTGAAACACGGTTATTATATAGTATAACCACATTCAAAAATGTTAAATCCATCTAAAATTTGTTAGTTATTTTTCCAACCAATATAAAAGTAATATTTTAATTATTTTTATTAGACTCTCGTTGGTACTTGTTTGTACCTTTAAATAAATGTTTTGATAATATTGTAAGTACTTGTAGCTTTTACTTTGTACTGACCTTACATACAAATATATAAATATTATTATATATTAAAAATAATATTCATACAGGTTGAAACAATAAGAAAATAAAATTGAATCGGAAAATTTGGGGAAAATTATTTTAGCTATATTGTACATTTTTAAATACCTCATAGAATCACCTATCAGTCCATTTCTGTTTGACTCTCCGCCCACCCGTTCGTCATCATGATAACTCAAAACCAAAAAGAGATAGCAAACTGATCTCTTTTGGTGGCATATTTTGGACCTAAAAAGTGAGTTTAAGTTCGTGAAAATTTGGTCATTAGGTTTAATGCACCCAACTTTTGAACCATAAAACATAGAATAAAAATTCAAAAACAAAAAATGTTAGTTTTTTAAAACAAGCGACTTTTGTTTGAAATATTTGTTCGTAAAATATTTGGATAACAACAATTTTAGCTAAAATTGAGCTAATAAAGACACATAATTACAATACTTACATATTATTATTATATATGTAGTTATAACTGTTTAGACTGAGTATTTAGAGTATTCTTTAAATGCTATGGATTAAAAATACTTTACACATTGACACTGAACCATATGCCGAATATTTAAACAATTCTCTGTTAGTTATTCTCATCATTTGTTTCATTATGATTTCTCTAAGTATAGTCATTTAAGAAGGTCTCCAAAAAGTTTTAGATTTATTACAATTATTTAAACTTTTATCTTGATTTTTAAACATACCATTGAGAAAGACTTAAATTAACAATAACATAAGGTTTTTGAGAAAACTGTATAATTTTTTTAATTGATATATTATACTAAAAATAATTTTTGTTGAATTATCTATCTCTAACTAACGGTGACACACTCGAGGCTAAATGACATCCGTGCGGAACCCAATTTTCCGAACGGCATAGTAATATTATTAATAATAGAGCTTGAGTTCCAGGTTTTTGTAACAAAATTTTCTCCTCTTTAAGAATCTTTTTTTCTGATTTCTAATAAAACTTACCGTATTTAAGTTATAAACAAATTGGGGGTTGTCAGTTTTTTTTTTTATAAAAATTTCAATTTTTATTTGCCGAAAATGAAAAAAAACACCTTTTCAGAATTTTATTCCGCGTTGAATGCGCTATCGCCTATAATTTTTTGACTTCTAAAGATTTTTCGCAAATGCAGTCTCTGCTAGTAGAGCGAGAGTTACCGGATTAAGTATTTTTTAAATGATACTACTCAATGTAACTGTTGAAAAAATCATTTAGTGCCAGGGCAAATATGGTGCATAACATTGCTATATTTTTTCTACGGTACATTTTTTGGACATAAACTGTACCAATTGAGTTACCGCTTGAAACTGATTTTAAAATTTAGTTTCGAGTGAGTAGAAAATAATTATGAACAAGTTAAATCTGGTGCAAACCCCATGGCACGACACATTTTTTAATTTTGTTGTTGTTGTTGTGTTACCGTACCTATCGAGTAACCGCTTCAAACTGTAATCAAATTGAAGTTTAAACATTTCTTATTAAGAAAATACATTAGTGCAACTTCTATTTTAGTGACAAATGCCTGGCACGATACTTTATATTCCTTCAAGCCCTATACTATTGTTATTCATATAGCAAGGCTAGCCAAGCTTTGACTATTTTGGAGTAAAAAGGGAAAGACTCATGTACATTTACTCATCTCTTTCTTGCAAGCAAAGTTTTATGGGTGATTACGATAAGCGGATATTTTCTATAGGAAAATCAGACAACAAAATTTTTGAATATTTACATAATTTATATAACATTTTTATTCATAAATCAATTAATTTGTGAAGACTAATATTATTTATCTTAAATTTTGATGGAAAGTGTATGCATACATAAGTGTCATATGACCACTTATCGTAGAATGGCCCTTATGTATAATCACTATGGAGATGAACATGTATGACGTCATTTATTCAAATCTCCTTCTTTGTTTAATAAAGAATTTTGAACATACATGTTTAGGCTATTTTAAAGATTTTTTAAAAAATAACTTCAAACTCATATTCGTGAAGTAAAGACGCTTCAATTGAAGTGATACAAAAATTTGGGCATCTACAGCTAGCGTCATAGAAGTTCAAATTCCATTTCTACTTCTGTAAAACGAATGTAATAAAGAGATCTTATATTCTACTATATAATAAACGGAACAAAAAATGAAACTGTTCGCCTAATAATTATAATCATTTATAATAATTATTTAATTTTTTATACTCATCAAATAAATTGAATCGATGATATATTATTTTTCTTCTTATAAACTTGTATATTATTGATAAAATTTAAATAATATTTTTATAATGTAGGTATTCCAAAGTACATTACTGATATTTTATTATTTTATTAAATAGAAATAAATCATATTTTAATATTTTTGAAGGTTTTTCTTTCTTCACTATTTTATAAATTTTTTTTTATTATACTTTCATCTTTAATACAATTGTACAAAATTAAAAAATTTATAAAAATAATTCCACCATTTTTTTTTTCACTTCATTTAAATTTTCGTTTGTTATTTTTGTAACCCATTTCTACACTTAGTACGAGTGTGTTGTGGGTTCGATTCCAGTCGCCACAATCAAAATTAATTTTTATAGTTATGATGGGCTAATGTAATGTAATAAATAGTCTAATCACCTACATTGTGATACGTCATTTTAAAGGGAAAAAAATTCTATATTCAGTCATTTGAAAATCAAATCGATCGATTCGTTCTTAAGATAGAATTAACTATACAGACGATGAAAGGTATAAAATCAATTATTATTATCAAAACATTGCGGATTGGATACACTGTGTAATTAAATTACAGTCAAAGTAACTTTAATAATTTTCATCCAATTGGGTAAGTTGGATCGAATTGAAAGTGGAATAAATATTCTTTCCATCTTCTGTGTGGTCAATTCCATCTTTGAAATAAAGTATCTCGATGTGGGGCGTTCTATTTGAAATTTCAATTTGGGATAGCTGGTGGTGAAAGGATGAAATCCAAAATTCTCTAGACACCATTTTTGAACTTCCTCCTCGATAGCTAAATCGACTTGTATTCACTCAAATCAGGTCAAGAGTTCTTAAGGGTGAAAACTTTTGAAATGAACACACTGTCTTATTAGTTAGAATTGCCCTGGGAAAATCAACATTTAAATATTACGATATCCATGGTACCTACCAAGATTTGAAAATTTGATAAAGTTTTACTAAATCTGATGTTTCACAGAATTATAATTTCATATTTATTTATTAATTTTTCGACTGTGTTATGTTTTGTATACCTAGTTGTCAATATTTATATCATTCTTTAAAGGTATATTCAGCCACGTTACAGTTCAGTCATTCCGTTTCAGCCAGATAATATTCTTCTGAGAAATCTAATAGAGGGTATCTACACTTGTTCGCCACAGTTCAGTGTCAGTGATTCAGTGCGGTTTCAGTCACAGTTACGTAATTATTTTTAAATTCGTCGTCAACGACATTTTTCCAATTTGACTTACGGCATTTTTTGTTGTATATTTTATATTTTTAGTAAACAATATATTTTTGCTTTTTATAAATACATTTTCATTTTAGAAATATCGACGATAGCCATTTAGAAATATAATTCGCAAGCTATTACAAAGTATGTATATTTAGCTTGCTTTAGTAAATATTATTAGTAGCTTAACGAAATAATAAAAAAACAAAATAAAGTTTTATTTTAAGCTTTTATTCACTTGCAATGGTTATTCGTTACGATCGAATTTTGCAACTGAATTTTAAAGCAGTTATCAGCTAACTTTTTATCTATTCAAGCTATGAACATGTGTGGCATAGAAAATTAAGTTTCTATAAAAATAAATAAAATGGTTAAAATTTAACATAAAAATTTATGTAGACGTTTTAGAAATTTAGCTCCATATTACCAATTTTATTTTAAATATTAATAAAAAAACAACGAACTAGTGATATTTAATGAGCCTTAAAATATGTTTAAAGATTGTTTGCAATATGTCAAGCATGAGAGTAAAATTATTATTTTTCGATACATATATCAATATAGTGCAGTGAAACCTCAATAATCCAAATATTTCGAATCAAAACGAGTGTATGTCTGGCCTTTTAAGGGCTGAAAATTTCAAAATAAGAAATATTTTAAACAAAAAGTATCCTTTAAAATTTTTTCGAAAAGTCAATAATGTTTCAGTCATGAAAAAATGTATCTTTTAATCAATTTTTTATAAATAGCTAGAAATCTCACACTTAAACGAAAAAAGTTTAGTAACAAAATGAAGTTTATACAAAAACAAAAAAAATTTGTTTGTTATTTTTATAGATATTATATTAACCGAATTATAGATCGTTAAATGCGCCGAAGAATATTTTAATAGTATCATTTAGTATTGAATAATATAAAAACGATCAACATTTCGGAGAATATTCAAAGAAATTGAAGTAAGTAAAAAAAATCTTCAAAATGAATTTTTATAAAAGTTGGTCATACAAAAACTAGCCGGGCAGTAATGAAATTAAAACATTTTAATTAATTTCTTAGCCCAAAAATTAGATGGCGTTACTTGAATGGCGTTACTTTCAACATTGAAATGAAGTGTATCGCATACACATCTTAAATTAACTAAGTACCCAAAACATACTTAAAATAATATTAAACATTATTCAATGTATTAAACAAATTTTTAAGTTCATGCTAAGAAAATCGAAGATTTTCAAGGAAGTTATTGGTTTTACCCCGTTTTGAAAAAATCAGTTTTCATCAGAGTTTTCATCAGATCTCGACGTTTTAAGGCCCTAGAAAACTATTTTGACGGTTTCTGCGAGGGTGTCACCCTGTCTGTATGTATGTGTGTGTGTATGTATGTCAGTATGTGACCCGCTTATAACTTTTAAACGGCTTGACCGATTTGAACCAAACAAGTGGCGTTTCAAAAAGAATCACGAAACTTAGATTTCCTTATTCAAGAAATCTCAAAAAAACTACGAAAAAATTTTTTTTCAAAAGTGGTCTTTTGGGAATAACTTTTAAACGGCTGTATCGATCAACTCCAAAAACTACCAAAAACAATCAGATCTTAACCTTGATAAACCACGTCGATCACCAACTATCCGGTTAAAATCGGTTGATTCGTTCGAGAGATATCGTAAACGAAAAATTTCATATAAAAGTGTTTTTTTTACATAACTGCGACATTTCTTTTCGGATCGTTTTTGATGAAATAGAATAATTATTAAAGCTTTAAAAACCGTGTCGATCGCCGCCAAGAACGTAAAAATCGGTTGATTGGTTCGAGAGATATCGTTAACGAAATATTCGGTAACAAGTGTTTTTTTAACATCAAAGCTCAAAAACCAAATTTTTAGCTCAAAAACATTGTAATATGTTAAATTTTAAAGTGCTTAGGTATGAAATTAGCAGGAAGTTGCAGGGATGGCCTTTAGGGTCAACCGTTTTCCAAATTTTTTTAAATGCAAAATTAAGCCTAAAAGTGACTAGGATACATAAAACTTACTACACTTCAAAAATGTAATATTTTATTCCACAAAAATGTATTATTGTATTTTTTATTTGTTATTGTTTATTTCTGTAGCATGAAAATTAGCTGAGATATCAAGGACTGAAAAGTTCATTCTTGAGTAGAAGGATGAATTTTATTGTATATTTAACTAAATTTTTTTCAAAAACTAAGCAACCAAGGTAGTTTACCTTGATTGAAGCTTTTAAAATTTCCATCAAAATAGTTTTCTAATCGATTGGTTATCCGAAAATATCAGAAAGTTATCATTGAAAAACGAATCCAATCTTTACAAATAAATGCATAAAAATTTTTATTTTCATTATAACTCCGATAGTTTTTGAACTAATAACTTCTACCGAAATTTATTTTGTAGATTTTTTTACGCACTTTAATAATAATTCTGTGAGTTTTCTCCTAAATATTGTTTGTATATGGCTTGGTGTTTTTCTATGAGCTTTGCTATTTATGAAAAAATTGTTCAAAACGTGCAATTATCATGTAACAAATGGACAGAAAAGTCCCGGGCATAACAGAGAAAACAGTTTTTTTGGTTCAAAATTAGCTTTATTCATCAAAGTAATCTCCATCAAGAGCAACGCAATCATTCCAGCGCTGATCTAACATTTCAATACCACTTTTGTAGAACGATTTATCTTTTGCCTCAAAATAGGCCTCAGTTTCAGCGATAGCCTCTTCATTCGTGCGAAATTTCTTACCGGCGAGCATTTTTTCAGGTCTGCGAACAGCCATTAGTCGTTGAGAGCCAAATCTGGCGAAAAAATTCCGGTTTGTTACGTTTAAACATGGCCAAACACTGCTCAGAATCATCAACACGTTCTTGTTTTTTGGTCAACAGTGCGCAAACGCGGCACCCACCAAAGCTTTCTCATAGTCAAATGTTCATGCAATATAAAGCCAACACGTTCTTTTGATATCTTTACGATGTCAGCTAACTCACGCAACTTCACTTTTCGATCATTCAAAACGATTTTGTGGATTTTTTTTTGTTTTCTGGTGTTACCGCTTCATTTGGACGTCCACTGCGTTCTGAATCATCGGTGTCTCTACGACCACGTTTGAAGTCAGCAAACCAACGTTTTATTGTTGTTTCTGATGGAGCGGAGTCCCCATAACACTTTTCAACCCATTGCTTCGCTTGAATGGTATTTGTTCCCATCAAGAAGCAGTGTGAAATTAAAACACGAAATTGTTTTTGGTTCATTGTTTTGAAAATAACAAAAGCAGCGTCACTTTTAGCACAACAACTCACAAACTAATTAATAGAATATCATGAAATTGAAGGTTGGTATTAACTGGAAAAAAGGTGACTGCAATAAAACTAGCACCATCTATGTGTTATGCCCGGGTCTTTTCAGTCCATGTATTATAATGCAAAAATTATTGAATTTTCGAAAAACTTTTTAGTTAACATTTTTGTTTAAAATTTGCTGTTTTATTGATTTCTGTGGTTACTTTTTATGATGAAATTTTTATCCTTTGAAGGGGTGATTACCACCCCATGACTGGAAGGTCATTTTTTAAACTAAGAAAATTAAAGCATTTCTAATTACCTACATTTAAATTAAAAATTCACCAAAATCGGATTAGTTTTGACCTGTTTCGAAACAATGCACTTTTTTTGTCAAATTTTCTTCAATTATTCAAGAGTTACAATTTAATAAGTCTTTAAAGATTCATATTTAACTTAGTGATTTGAGGATAATGCATAGTTATTAGATTGGCAAATATGTATGCAAATAATATAAATGTTGCATACACATTCTTTTGGTGTTCAATGCCCAAATTATCTTAAGTTGTTGTCAGTTCGTATTCTAATTAAAAAAATGTTTTGATCGCTGAGAAGAAGGGAACACAAAATTGTTAAAAGTTAAAACAGGTTATTGTGTTATCAAGGTTCTACTGTATATTCAAAAATTAAAAATCAAAATAAATTCAGTTTACGTGTAAGTCATCAGGGGGTCAAACTAGTAAGTATGGTCAAAAAAGTTAAAATTGAATAAGGGATAAAATTTTTAATTGTGATGCATTGTTATTACTTTAGTCATAAGAATTTTTAAACAATTGGGAGTTTAGTTAAGTGAATATATTAGCTTGATATTTTTGGAACAACACTTTACACCAGTGATTCACAAACTGTTTTCTTTCGCATTCTACTATTTTCTGTATATTTTTCTTGTGTAGGTTATTATAATATACATACAAAGCATCACATATCTCGGAAAACTTAGAGTAATTATGGGATCAAACGAGAAGATTTTATGAGTAGTGTAAAATACTTTCTTATCAATGAAACATAAGGTATAGGCGAGAGTAAATCACCATGAAATAGAAAATTTAACTTAATCAATTTTTATAAATTTTAATACTTAAAAATATTTATAAACTAGTATAACGGAGAAAATATTTTTGATTGCTTCGATGCCTATTTTTTGCATATAATAGGATGATTGTAGTGACCAGATTGATAATAAAAGCATAGTTTTATAAAAAGTATATTTGTGAGTCAGAATATATTACTCTAGCCGCTAATATTTGTTTAAATTGCAAAAAAATAGTTTTCCCGTATCTGAACATATGTTTGAACAAATAAATATGAATCTAAAGGCAAATAAACTGATTTATCGTGTCCTACAGTTCTTTATGTCCAATATAAATACGAATTTGTATCTTAAGATAACAAATTTCATTTTCATCAAAAGTTGCAATTATTCGCCATGCAGTTCATTGACAAATCGTTCGATACTCATAAGATGAAGTCAGTAGCAGCTTCGAATTTATTTCAATGAGGTTATACGGACTGAAGACATCTATGTGTAAAGCAATTGCATTCAAAAAATTATTTAGGCCAAAAATTTTATGTGGGCCTTATTATCTCTTGGACCTTATTTGCGTCTGGTGCCAATTTAATTGTCGATTTATTCATCTTCTTTTAGACTGCTGAATTTAATAACATCAACAATTTTCAATTAAGCTGCTGAATTTCATAACAACTTAGAAACAAAAAGTCTTTGACATGCGTTTCTTCTCTACAAATATCTTATCCCATAGAGTTTGTCCTGATCTGGTACCGTTTTAACGGTGGGCTCTTGGTTCAACAGAACACTGTTTATAAATAAAACATTAATGAATTTTGTGTAATTATATTTAGTGTAGACTTTGCCTTTGGGATAAGTTACAATTTTTATGCTATCTACTTATAAATATTGTCAATTTTTTGTCACGTTTTTGGACATTTGAATAAAAAAAAATGTGACTTACAGGATACAATGTGTTAATCATATGTTTAGCATATTTATTTTTAAATATTTAAAATGTAATAAAAATATTTAATGATTTTTTTGTCATTATTAATAGCATTTTTTAATTTATTGTTTGATGAGACATTTTTAATTTATTGTTGCATTTTACTTTTTATCGTGCACTGTTTTGTCCTCATGCCCATTTAATCACCCTGCAATACTCTCTATCGAAACAGTGTATAGTCATTATTTATGACTATATAGTGTATAAGCGTATGTCATTGTATATTATATGTCCAGAGTATATTAATTTTGGTTTAATGTGTAGAGTATATTAGTTTTAGTCTAGAGTAATGCTACCTAATATTGACCACACAAACAAAATTTTGGTATAGGTGTTCATAGAAACACCTAATTAATCCATTTCCAAATGTCCGTCATCACGATAGCTCAAAAACAAAAAGAGATAGTGAGCTGAACTTTCAACATTTTTAAACTATAAAAGATAGAAGAAAAGTTCAAATACAAAAATAGTTTATTTTTTTGAAACTTTTGTTTGAAACATTTTTTCGTAAAATGTGCTCCAAAATTTTAGCTCAAATTTGGTTAATAAATACATATAGGTAATCAAAATACAAATTATCATTATACATGTATAATTATATACACTGAATATTTAAAGTATTTTATTAATGCTTTTAACTAAACCTAGAGTAATCAAAACATAAAGTCATCTATAATAAAGACGACCTATAATGTAATATACCTTCATTGTATTTCTTATAATTTCGTGCTCAAATAACTCAGTAAAAAATAATGTTATGAAATTTTGCTATATATAAAATAATTTTTGATTTATATTCTATTATTTCGTTGTATTTAAATAGTCCATGTTATAATTTACTTTTCTGCCAATTAATGGTGTTTCTAATTATATTCTGGTGTTATTGCCTGATTTAAGTCTCAGTAAATGTTGTATTGTTTGTAAATATCACTAGATCGATTTATCAAATAATTAATTTGTGATATTAGTGTTTAATTTTAATCGTGTTAATAATATATTTTCTAACTAACAATAATACAAAGTAAATGTTCGATTTTTAACAGTGTAATAAATTTACATTATATTTAACTGGTGATTTATTTGGTTTTTAAATCCGCCATATAAAAATAAAATATAAAAGTCAACAATCGAACCGAATCCCAACCAAACATTATTTATCTTGGATACGACTATTTTTTTCTTAAATAGTTCCAAAAAAAAAAAGATCTTTGGTAGAGATTGATTTTGGTTTCGATGAAAATTTATGAAGTTGAAGGTCACATGAGTTTTGAAGTTTTGATTTGTTAAACTGTTTTTGCTGCTCAGCGTATAAACAAGTTTTATTTCAACAATTATAACGCTACCTAATTTGCTGATATAAGATAATTAGTTTAGATTTTATGGGGGAACAGATTAACATACAATCATTTTTATAAGTTAATATTAGTTCTAGTATTATTCTTAATCAAGTAAATGCTATTAATGTATATGTTTTTGAAATGTTATATTTGAGCTCTTTGATATCCAAAAAGACTTATTTAAAAAACAAAAACAAAAAATTATTTGTAACCTCTACTTTTTTGTGTTCTTAGTTCCATCATATTGATTTTATTCTAATTAAATTTTATAGTCATATATATGAAATAAGCTGAGTATTTTAGCTGGCATGGTGGATCATACGCTCATATACAGACTGCTAAAAACATAACAAATCCTTTTGGCTTTGCTGTATCCGGATTAAAAAAAATTATAAACATTTTTACAACGATGATAAAAATTTCTCTTGTATAAGTTTATAACTAAAAAAGTCCAATGTACATACGTTTCTAAAAAATGAAAAGTTTTAACTTAAGTCAAGTAGCAAATAAAATTACAACAGAAATTTAGCAATTTTTTAATTTGCCAAAAAAGTGTTTTAAAGTCGTTTTATCAAAGTGGGTTTTTATAAAAAATAAACGAACTAATATATTTAAATAGTACATATTAAACACTTAGTGTGAGACAGGATTTAGGGTGTGTTTTGTCCTAAATATTTTACACTAAAAATTGCTAATCTTATCAATTAAAAGAAGATTTAAATGAAAACATAATACAGATTAAAAGTCAAAATACATAAATTAAAATAAAAAAACATTGACTTGGGGACTGATATCAACAGTTCAATGTTTATCAAAACAATAAGACCCCACATCAACTCTCTATTTGTAATTTTCCAAAACATAAAATAAAATAAATCATCATATCTCTTATACAGTCTTATACAGAGTGGTTTATTTTAAAAGATATATCTGATCATTTCTTCAAGGAATCACTTTTGGAACAAAATATTCTTATAAAAGTAGTTTTAGTCATAACTTTTAAGATTGTCATAAAATTAAGTTCATAACCAGATAAATAGTTATTCATTAAAAAATAAGCTACAACTTTTTGCATAAATAATTACGTAAATTTAATAAGTTCGGCTAAAATTGAATGTAAAAATGTTTCTGTAGTTTAATGTGCTTGTTTTTGCAACAATTTCAATAGATGTATACGTTCGATTCCCGTAAAATTATTAAATTTACGAAAAAATATTTTGACCAAAAGTTAAAAGGTAAAAACACAAATTACTCATTATATAATACATTATTTAATTTTTTACTATCTCTATTTTGTTAGGTTCATTTTTTTTAAGACCACTTTGTTTAATGTATAATTTTGTCTTAAATGGGGTCTAGATTTAATACATTGTATTCTATAGAAAATATTCCACTTGAAATACATAGTTGATTTAAATATATTGATTTATATACCATCTTTGTCCAAAAGATATAAAGATTACATTCCTAAAAGTTATAAAGATCCTACATTTATTTAATTGCGTTTTTTCTTCTCTTGAAAGAAATAATAATAATAAACAAGTAGAAAAATCTCATTCCCAACACTTGAAATTATGACGTGACCGTATTCTAAAAATTGTATCATACAAAATTATTTTTTAAACTACTTTCGATTCATTTTAGATTAATAAAAAGATAAGCGATACACATCTACACTAGCTTTCGGTTTATAACTGTCTAGGAATCTGACATATATCTAGAGTGAATATTTTTCCAGAATATTTTAGTGGACAAAATTTACGATGAAGTTTCAGAGTACCTAAGTTCGATTTATAGCTAGAAAAATGAAGATTGACGAAAAATATAATATTGCATTAAATTTTTAGTTTTCTAGAATTCTATGAATACTTAGTAATTCTACTACTTAGTAATTATTATTCTATGTAAAAAAAAATTTTTAGTATAGAATCAGGTAATTTTCCCTTTTCCATATATCCGTATTCAGGATAACTCAAAACCGAAAAGAGATAGAGAGCTAAAATTTTGGTGATATATCTAGATATAAAAATTGAGTTTAAGTTTGTGAATGAGCAAAATCGGTCCATAGTGTCCATCGGATCCATGACCAAAATTTTAAACCATAAAAAAATAAAATAATTGAAACTAAAAAAATATTTGTTTTTTGAAAACTAACAACTTTTGTTTCAAATATTTTTTCGTAAACAGAATCACCATAATTTTAATTGAAATTTAGCAAATATGGGCATGTGGATTAAAAAGTAGAAGATTATTTTAATTGCAATTTAAAATGTATAAAATCTTAAACAGTCTTTTGCTTTTATCTATTTTTCAGAATAGTTTAATTTCTATCAAAACGAATTCGCGATGAAATTAAACAATGATTCCACAAATCAAGTGATCTATACAGTCGGTTCTTAATGGCGGATAACTCAAAAGTTTGAGTTAAATACAATTTAATTCAGAATAGATAGTCTTTTTTTAAGACAGCTAAAAAACGAAATACAGTTAATTACTCAACGGGTTTTTCTTATCATAATCATATATTTATAAATCATTTAAGTTTTAATAAACATAATTAATATTTCCTAGTTTTGAAATAAAGTAATAAAAATATATATAAAAAATTATAACTCTTGTTTGTACGAATTGAATACGCAAGAAATCTGATGCAATTCTGACATCAGAAATTATTATTTTATCGGTTACCACCAGCAAATAGAAACAACATTAATAACATAATATTACGTATATTATAAATATATTAAATGTTGAGGGCACGGCTTTGTACCACGATATTTTTTTATCAATTTTCAAACGGTTTACTTTGTTTTGTTTTTATTTTACAAACACATACACACACGAGTTTATTTAATTCAAAAAACTGGATTTTATGAAGGTCTCACGTTGATTTGCTTAATGTCTTGATGTCTCATTTAAATCTTGTTCTAACAATACGAGTATAATATGGAATGGCAAAAAATTTATAAAATTAATATTCATTGAGCATTAAAATTATTTTTAGTTATTTATTTATTTGAAAATGGCCTCGTAGTTTAAAGTCCATTTATAAGTCATCTATTAGATTATGAGGAAAAATAGTTTGTAATATTATCTGATCCAGAATGTAAAGTATATTGAGTATATGTCAGTTTCTTTCAAACGCTGTATAAATGTAAAACTTAAAGTAAATAAACAAGTTATAATCCACAAAATATCTAAGAGGTTAAAATCACCTTGAAATTACAAATATTTCCAATAAGAGCTATACGTATTTAATGTAAAAATTGTAAGACGATAAATTATTGTAGAAATTATGGTCTACAATTTAGTTTCTTATACATAAAACATCATTAAGTTAGATAGTGTGTGGAACAAATATGGTGTTGGAAAACTGAGACTACGATTCTTTACCCCAAACAAACACTTTTTTTATAATCGATTCAATTTCTCAAAATCTTCCATCATAATCCTGGCTCATTCCACTTAAAATATATACACATTACATAGATCATTTTTGAGACACAGAATTTTTATAAAATTTGTATTAAAATACATGAAAATATAAAAACCTAAAATTATCTATTATTATACTTGTTTTCTACGGCACTGGCCAAAACAATGTTTAACAATTTGACTAAAAATAGGATCGTGGCAAATCCACTTAATATTTTTGGATGAAACTAGGCTCGCAAATTTAGATAAACAAGAACTACTTTAACCTCAAATCCCAGATCATAGATTCATATTTTAATTTGTTCACATATTTATGTACATACATAAAACTGCAGGAGAGGGGATGAAACAATCATTGTAAAATTTTGACTACAGGTTCCCAGAACATCAACAATAAAAGGATACCAATTTCGTACTTTAACCAGCGCTGTAAATAGTCAAGAATGTATTAAAACCGAAAATTATGTCCTCTAAATGAGAAAAATACTCGGAAAATGCTTTTTTGAGAGTAGAAAGGGTGTTGGTAAAAGCTAGGATTAAAAAACTGAGACAATGGTTCCTTAAAACCTCAACAAACATATTTTATATTTTACATTCAATCTCTCAAAATTTTTGATCAAAACTAAGCCCTACTCAACTATAACGATTAACCGAGAAATTCTAAATTTTATGTTACGCTAATAATTCATATATAAGAGAACAAATAATAAAAAGAAAGAGTATATATGTGAGTATATATATATCTCTTTTTATTAATTTTATTGTTTATATTAAAACTGGAAAATTTTTTTAAATCGTTTCAACATATATTTTTCTTTAACATCAGTACCTATTTTTGTGATTTTTTAATACTGTTGTCATGCCTATTCTTGGCGATATTCTATATTAATTATGATAAATTGTTATATAAAGTATAAGCGACAAAAATGAAGACTATATTATACAAGGAGAAATATTTGTTTATTATTTCTGTATGATATAATATTTAATGAATTATTGTTCATTAACTTTTAATTAAATTTTAGCATTTCCATTTAGCGTTGAATAACATAAAAACAAGCAATTTTTCGGAGAAAACGCATGGAATCTTTGTTATAGTACGTAAAAAAGTCTTTAAATTAATTTTTGTGGAAGTCGTCAGCAAAGTAAACGGAGTTATGATGAAAGTAATAGTGTTTACTCAAGTTTTATTTAATTTGGTTGATAAACAAATGACGTTTCTTCAAACAATGAAATAAAGAAAGTTTTTCACATTTAAAATTTAGTTATAAAAAAATATCCGAGTTACATTAGATGTTATTTTTTGATTATATTAAAGATTTTTCTTTAAAATAAGCCTAAAATGGAATAAGATACCACACTATAAAAAATTACAACACTATAAAAATTTATTTTTGTGATATCAATGATTATAGTTCATACTTGCAAATGAGAATCACTTTTATTCTACATTTAATATTTTTTTTTTAAATAAAAGACTCTCTCTCATTTCCTCAGTGATGGATTTACGTCTAGGCCCGCGAGGCCTGGGCCAGGGGCGGCATGATTCGAGGGACGGCAAAATTTTTGAAAAACCAAAATTTCAGAGACAAAAAAAGTAAATATTACTTTCTGTAAAGAATTTTCTAAAGAATATATAATAATTCAATTTTTTTATTTCCTTTTCAGTCTAAGAACAAGATGTTAATTTTTTAAAAGACCAATAATAGTCTTTATCGCGTGAAGTTCTTTATTTTTTGTTTTATTACTGAAATTAATTATATGCTTATAAAACTTCTAAAAATTACTAATTTCAATTTCTTCGAGAATTTATCTGAAATAGATACAAATGAATTGAAAATTCTTGCCAATAAACTAGTCGACAAGTATCCTGATGACTTAGAAGAGACATTAGGAAACGAATGTATTCATTTACATGATCAACTCGAAGATTCTTCAGCAAATACGGAAGATGTACGCTCTACACAAAATATATGCAATTATTACATTCACGTAGTCTTCGAGATGTTTACCCAAATGTTAATATTGCTTTAAGTATTTTTTTGAGTATTCCGGCTACAAATTGTCCAGGAAAAGACCTTTTTCTACTTTAAAAAGAGTGAAAACCTATTAACTAGCAAGTATGGGTTAAGATAGACTTAATGCTCTTGCAATTACTGTCTATTGAATCTCAACTAGTCCAAGAAATTGATTAAGATGATATAATGGATATTTTTGCGCGGACCAAAGCCAGAAAAAAGAAATTTTTTAATTGATTAATATTTAAAAAAAAACCATATTTATTAATTAGTCTAACGTTTAATACTTATGTATCTGTAATATTTATTAGTTATAGTTAAAAATTATATCCTTATGGAATAAAGTTATATGAAATTAAAAATGAATATATAATAAATAAAATTTATTCTAACATTAAGGGCGGCGCAATAAACAGGGCCTAGAACGACATCAAACCTAAACCCGTCACTGCATTTCCTGCAAGATAGTTTTCAAATCCATTGGATAACTGAAAAAATTAGGATGTTATCGATGAAAAACTAATAGAAGCTTTTTTCGTAAATAAAAGAAAACGTTTTTATTTTCATTATAACTCATTTTACAAACTTTGACAAAGATTAGATAAGTCTTTAACAAAATATTGCTCGTTTTTATGTTATTACCAGCTAAATGGTATTACTACAATTTCCCTCGAACGAATCGGCACCTCGAGCTATAATTCTGATATTATAACTAAATTTTTGTTATAAACTTTATTTTTGTCAACTAAACTTTTTCATTAAATGTAAGATTCTCGAACTATTCTTGAAAAATCTTTCAAAAGATTTCTTTTCAAACGAAAACTGTTTTAAATTGCGTATCATAATTTTATTCCCTTTATGGTGTCTTGTAAGAAATTAATTTGTCATTTGGCTTGAGTTTTAGCTTAATTTCCATTGAGAAATTGTTGAAGTTAGGATATAACATGTAAACGTGAATAAAGGCTTCTCAAATAAATTTATTGCCGTTGCTATCGAAAACGTCTAAAAATTGCCTTCATTGATAAATTTATAATCAAATAATTGATGGCATAAATCTATGGTTGGATTTTTAAATATGCTTACTAATTTTAATAAATATTTTATCAATAAAATATTATCAATAATATTACTTAAAACAAACTTTTGATACTTAAATATTGACTTAATTACAGAAAACAAGGTTATATTATATACATAATATTACAAATATCTGTAATACAAATTCTCCAAATCAATAATAATTATGTAAAAGATACTGGTTGTGATATGATGACCCGTTGTAGATAAATTCCTATTTTCGTTAAAATTAATAAATAATTAAGCTACTTTTTCCTATTTGTAAGTGATTCTAATAAATTATACAAAAAATGTAATTAATTTTATGTTCCTCTCATTAATACAACGTATAAACAAAAATTTTTGATTTTGGGATTCAAGGTAATGACATAGAAATGAAAAATGTCTTCCATTTTTGTATTAATATTTACGTCGGTAAATCCATGAAAGGAATTAAAAATTGAAAAGCGGGAATTTTTTACTATACCAATCCTAAGCAAAAGTCTAAACAAAAAACTAAGATTTTTCTACAATTTTGGTTCTTATGAACTTTTTGGAAACACGAACAGAAAAGGAAATATAGCACAATTTGCGTTTTCCAATATAGCAACCAGAGCTAACAGATAGAATCCCAACTTTTCTGTTTTAGACTCTTTCATTCTGAAAATATCTCCACTCACATTTTTTTATAACTTTTTTCCAATTGCAGTTTTAGAAAATCTGAATATATCAGAGTGTTTCCACTTTTAATAAATTAATAAAGGTAAAAAAAAGTAAATTCGTCCAAAATAAATTTTATCATATACGCTCTTTTTTGGAGCCAAATAATGTTTTTAATACAAGTTTTTATACAAAGAATATTAATTATTAAATTTTGAATATCATAAAATTTATTCATTTATGTTTAAAGAATTTTTAAGAAGCAAGGGAATTGTAAAGACTAAGTTTTTATACAAATTTCAATTTTATTATAAATTTAAATAACAAACATGTTATGTTATGCACCTAAATTTGTAATAAACCAGCAAATGTTAAACAAAAATTAATGAATAAATAAAAAAAATAAAATTACATTTAATTGTAACTATTCGATTGTAAATTGTAATTGTAAGAATAATCGAAGATTTAATTGTAATGTATATCATTATTCATTTAAATTTGTTAATAAATTTTAAAAAATTGTCTATTTTAAATAGTCACATATTTATTAATTGTATTTCGTAATCATAGCAACGAAAGAAAACAATTTTGATTCACAGCGCTCATACAAACAACTATAAATAGATTTATGAATAATAATGAAAATAAATTGTGATATGAAATTATTAAAATCAATAAGTAAAAACATGAAATTGGATGAAATGTATGTAATAATTCATATAATAAGTTAGTTTAATTGATTTATTTCATCGAAATGTGTATTCATACTACATATTTTTAATAAAATATACATCTGCATACATATTTTAAATAAATAAAATTTCGCCATTAGAAATTCAAAATGATTACTGGTATCAAATTATCTGCACAACAAATAAATACCTACGTAAAAAAACAATTTTGTACAAAATTAATAATATAAATCTTGATTATGAAATTTGTAAACAAATTCACTATGCTAATATATAAGTATATTTTTTTTTTTTGGCATACAGATCGTTTTTCGTACCTCTTGGCATATTCGGAAAATAATTTTAAAATATACCTTTATAGATGATTGCAATGTGTATACATATATATAAATATATTACACTCATACATACAAACGAATGCTATTATAAATGTGAGTAAACACATTTAATTACTTATTAAATGATTATAAAAAGTTTAAAAATACAAATGTATCACACACTTAATCGCATGTATTAGTGTAATATATTTATATTTTAAGATTGTTTTCCGTATGACGAGATATACGAAAACGATCTGTACATACTACATAGAATGTATATTATTATTTAAATAATTATTTTTGTAATATGATTTCAGTACAATAATCTCATTATTGTCTGATATATGATTGGTGTAATGTTGGAGGCTCGCCATGCCATGCCTATATTTTAAATAGAAAGTATGTGTGTTTTTATTATAATAAAATTATTGACGTCAATAATTTAACCTTCAAAGTTCATTATTTATTTGATTGATTTGATAAAATGTGTTTAAATTTTATTGATTTACTACTGACATCTATATTTTTTATTCGAAACATTAGTGATTTGGTGGAAATCTTAACTAACAATAAGAGATAGGATAAGTATATGCAAAATGTATTACATAAATATATGTAATACATCGACCAGAATTAATTAACAAATAATTTCGAAGTAAATGTACTTGAAAATTGTTAAGATTTTAAACTATTGTACTTGTAACTCTTTAATATTTTTGACAAGAATAGTTGGAGAAGTATTTTTCCTCTAATGTTATGTAACTAATAACACTAGTTTTAAAAATATATGACGCCCATTTTGAAAAATGTACTGTATTATTAAAAATGGATTTATTGGCATATGTTGTTTTACACTAAGTAAGGGTTACCAAAACGTTTTAAGTTATTTTAACACGGCTATAAGATTTTATTATAGGGCATTAATTTCCAAATACGTTCAAGGGACGGTTATTAAAATTATAATTACCATAAAAATCATAATCTGTAATTTATTACATATTCAATTTGTATTAACAAACATACTATCTCTCACCTTTTAATCGATTTTTTTTACGATTTAAAATTCTCTTTATTTATCTTTGGGTTGTACATAGTACTCAGTGTTATACATGTCAGATACAATTTTTGCTTTTCTGTTCCTATTAGTCACCTTTTAATCTTTTATATTATCTATATTTATTCAAAATTTACTTAAATACTAACTAAATGGAATAGTTGAAATAATATTTTTTTCATAGAATATAATATAGATTTATAAATAGGCAAACAGAATAACATTACCGTAGTAGCAATTGTATGTATTAGTTCGGTGTGATTTTTATTTTGTTTTGCTACAAGTAAAAGGAAGTTTTGCAATTCTGTTAGAATTTTGATAAAGAGCTTTCATGGGAAACACATATTTTGAGGTCACCTGAATCCCTGAATTTTTACAAATTGATGTGTATGTGCTTGATCGAGTGCGTACATGAGTGTGTGTTACGTTATTGTATCGAACCCTTAGTTAATATTCACCGAACTTGGTATTCTGGCTTCATAACCTACAATTGAGTCACGAAGCTTTTCATCAAAATTGGAATACCGAGTGTTCCACTTTATTCGAATGATTTTTCGGATTTTTATGCTTTTCTCGAAGATGGTTCAAACGATTTTCATCAAATTTAGTATGTTCAAAGTACGTTCTACAACTTTAATTTGAAACATTTGTCTGGGAAAATTAAACATATTTAGCTACAGAGATAATACTGTACATACTAACCTGTTAACAAACAGGTAAAATACAGTACTATAATAGTACTGGTATATTAACAAGCAGTATTGTTACGCGTCGCAGTATATATTTTTGTATTTTACAATGTTAATAAAAAGCTTTTTTGTATTTTAAATTTTATGATTTATCTTCAGTTTGAATTAATAAATAAACTTTGAATTTAACTATTTTTAAATATGAACTTTTGAACTTAGTTGTTTTTTGATTGAATCATACAAAAATTAACAAAATAAGTCATCAATCTATTTATTAAATCATTTGTTTTTTAATTGAACAATATTTGTTTATTTCTCAATTTCGTTTATAGACAAGGGAAGATAACAAAAAATAAGTGAATTTTAAAATAACAGTTTGTAAGATTTTCTGATGTCGCTAATGACGATAAAAACGATTCCATAAATTAAAGTCTTATTAACAGCACATAATTATGCATTTTAGTATGTACTTTGAACTAAATATTTCAAAATTCTTTAAAGAAACAAAAAGTACACTTAGTTATTTTTGGGAAAAACTATATAGGTTTATTTTTTAGTTATCGAGTTTACACAAATAATCATTTTGAACATTACTGACCAATGTAAGTGAAAAGGTTCTAACTCAGTTATAAAAATATGTAGTTTTTTATGCACTTTTACGCATTTTTCAAAAATTTTATAGATGGGTATATGGTCATTTTTAGACATATTAAGTTTTTTATTTTTCTTAATATCCCTCTTGTATTGCAAATTGACTGGTTTTCTGTTATCATTTTCAAATTTTTATCCATTAATTGAAAAATCCGCAAAAGTACATTTTATGCTCTCGCATATTTTTTAAAAACAAGAAATAATGCTAATAAATGCATGTATATTTCTTATTACCAACTGTATGTACTTTGTGATAACTATATATTCAATTTAATTCGTATTAAGACGTTTTGAAATAAGTCTTTAAAATTGCATAAAAAGTATACTTAATTATGTGCAGTTAATACAACTATAGCAATTCAACTTATGCATTATTTTTAAATTTATTTTGCATTTTTAAGTGAAGCACAAATCTGTAGTTGATCGATACGATCTACATTTCTAAATTCAATTATTCCATGTAAAATTGATGGATTTTCCCGTGTCTATTATTTTTTATGGTGTTTTTTATTTTGATAGATAAGATTACAAATGCTATTTAAAAAAAATTAAATCTCTTATAAATATCAATACTTGTTTACTACTAATCAATTGCAAACATATTTATCTCAATTACACAAACTGCTGTTCAATTATGCATAAATATATTGTATACCGTTATGCAATAGATACTTTTCAATTAAAAAAAGTAGTGACATTTTATGGCCGACTTTCATATCACTATATTTTCATACAAATTTGATTGAAGTTTTAACATTTTTGTATCATAAACTACAATTTTGTCGATGAAAAAATGTAAATAAAATGTATTCTTACAATCATTGTCATTTTTGAAAAATTATCCAAATTAAATAATTTCTACTGGAATGTGTAAAGTTTAGTATGTATGAAGAAACTTTAAATTTTCCGTGAATACAATCAACTGTCAATATCACATGTTCGTGATTTCGATATCGTCATTTTATTAAATGAATATTTTATAGTAAATTATGTTATATAATTCTTGAAAATTAGCAGTACCTAAATATCAATATGCTCTTTAAATTATCGAATTTTATTTGTAAAATTTTTATTTTTTGTAATAATGAAATTTCGTAAATTTAAAGTGAAAAATAAATTTAAACTTGCGCAACGTAGTGGGCGTTGCAAGGCAGTTTAAACTTTCTTTAAAAAAATTAATTCAAAATTGATAATGAACGTGGATATACAAAAATGTGCAGTACATAGGCTTTTACCTCCTATTCGCGGCACTCTATATACAGCCCTCCGTAAGCCCCAAAAATATTTTATCTCATTCTTTGTAATTGTGATGTTTAACCCTAACTTTTGATCTTGAGTTCATTCAAACATCCTATAGAAAAAACAGATTTTGTTTTTCCAAATTTCCCGAACAATTTTTTCAAGTATAATTTTCTATATAAACCTTTTCAGAATTATTACAAACATTAAAAAAAAATTAGCCAAATCGGCCCAGACGTTCTCAAGTTCTGTAAAGTAATCCAGCGAAGTAAATTGTGTTGAGTGTCAACAATTATTTAACAATGATTAGACATATTTTTATCATATGAAACCACTAGAAATAATTATATATATTATAATATGAGCCAAAGTTTTTACCTCTAATGATTTTTCGTATAAAGCATAACAAATATTTTTGGGTCTTTCTTGTGCTTTCACATTTTTAGTACATTAAAAGTTTACACAACAAGCCCTCTATATACCCAAAACAAACACTCGCCCGGGCAGCTCGATCTGTCCCCCACTCTGGTCCAGTTTCTCAGATACCTATACACAATTATACTTAGTCAGAAAACCATGGGTATACTTCGCCAATTTAGATGGAAAACGAAGTGATCTTTCTTAACCTGGCGTTCATCAGTACTCTGATGTATCTGTATACTACTGCTTGTATTTGTTTGTATATCCAAGGCAATCATTTATACAATCTTGTTCGAGTTCAAGTTATCTGCCTATAACAGCATGTGCAGTAGCATGCTTTTAGTCCCAGCGTTGCTTTAAAAGAAGTGGCAATGATATAATGTTGTGTACAGTGTACCATATGGGTTAGTCAATTAATATAACATTTAATCACGGCTAATTCTTTGAAAACCACACTCGAACTGTACTAAAAGCATGAATTCACTGAAAATTCTCCTATACGAAAATAATTGAAATAGCACGGGGTTATAAAAATGATTACCTATATAAAGAAACACAAGCATTGGAGTCTCAGATTACCCAGACTACGCTGTGTTATTTTTTTTTATATACATAAAATAGTGCAATTACAGCATTTAAGAATTTATAGGCATTTTGTTATGATAATTTCAAATTTTTCATGAATAAAATATAAGAAAGAGACACAAAGAAGCATTACAATATTTGTATTTCTGATTTTTGCCTTCTCACGAATTTTAAATATTTGGAAATGTGACACCCAGGATTACCATTTGTGAAAGAAACTTATAGTGTACCAACGTCTGGTTAAAAGACGCTTTATTACAGTATTTATAGTATTTTTGATAAGTAATATTTTCCTCTCATCTAAGTAAAATTGCTAAAAGGCAGTGAATCAAGTTTTAATGTAAAATAATCCTTATCCGTGCATAATACGTGTAAATGTTTTAAAATTATTGATTTTTCCATATTCATTTCTTGATTTGAATATCTTTCTAAAATTCGCATTTTCATTTACTTACAATTTAGTAAGTGATAGATTTGTAAGTGAAATATTTTGTTACTCAATGTAACTGAATAGCTTTTTTTTACAATCATTTAACGTTATTAGTAGATTTGTAAGTCGCAGTACATTATACGATTATTTAGAATTATAATAATAATAACAAGTAAATTGTAAATTGATTCATTATCTGTAAAAAAGGTATTACCCAAAATATACTCCACCAACAAGTCATTTTGTGGTATATATCAAAATACAAAAAAAAAAAACGCTTGGCAATGAAAATGTTAATTTTAAGTAATTTCTACTGTAAACGAGGCCAAAATGAGGTGGAGGAAAACCCATAATCATCGTCAGCGCAACCAATATTTTTTTATACATAGTCAACTTTGTTTAATGCCCACATTTAATAGTACTTTTCAAAAGTTTTAGTAAATAAAAATTATTGTTATAACAATTTGAAAAAGAAAATTTGAAGTCATTAATAATTAATCAGAATAATACAATTGAAGACGACACTACGTCAATAATAATAAAAATAATTAACAATATTGTAACATTTAACATAATGCTTTTAAAATACAGTGTCACTTCTTTATCTGATTCAATAACCCAAACAAAGAAAACAATACCGGTATCAATTTTATCAAACTGGATATAAATACGTCTATGATAGAAATTATGCATAAATAAAACTACATACCGTTTTGATAAAAGCACTAAGAATGCCATGTTTGTATCACCTCACGTAAAAAAATACACTGAAAACTGATGACACTGAATTGCAATTCGTGAAATATTCAATATAAAAATAAAAAATGAGTTTCTTTTTATATTACTGCACGATTTAAACAAAAAAATTCTGATAAGCTATAGATATGTTTGTTATTAGATAGACCAGCTCTTCTCATATATTTTTGTATTAAATTCAATGAAACCATTCAAGTTTATATTTATTAGTGTTTTGAAACGGTTTTAGTAAACATAATATGTAGACATTATCAGTGTCTATCTCTTATACTGACATCAGTTTGTATTACAATAATGCGCTCATCATAGAATGGTCATATATAAAAAATAATTATACTTTATTATCATTTAATTAGAATGGGAGTCAACGTTTATATTGTCAATAATAGTCTAACTGTTGTGTTGTTTACATGATTACTACAAATTAACAAAGTTAGAACAGCAGTCGGTAGTGTACTGCAATAATATGGTCGTCGTCTTCAGCAGTCAGTCTATAAGTTTATTATTTATTATACCTATATAATGTCAATTTAGCAGAAAAAAATTAAACGCATTAGATTAATTATTATAAATGGAAGATGCATGCCAGTTTTGGATTTTTAAATGGAAAAAAAACAAGTTTTTTTGCTTCTTAGATTGTGTGTGTGTCTTATTTAACCTCCATATACCTACGAGTGATTGTTTACATAATGCTAAAGTATGTAAAAATTAAAATTAAATGTTAAAAAAAAACGCTACGGAGTTAAATGTAGACAACAATTTTTGTAGACAAATGTAGACAACAAGTATGAAGAGTTTTATTTTTTTTAAAATGTAAGGATGTTTTTTACTATATTATTACAAAAAGTCTACTTTTATAAATAGACATATTTGTAGAATTGGATATCAAGCACTTCATTCGTTTTTTTTTTACAAAAAAATGAATTTTTCAGTTATACACATTTTATTTTATAATTTTAAAAAATTATTTAATTATAGTTGTCCTGCCTTAATCTGGGCTCTGTCTAATCCTGCACCTCTTATAATTCGGCATAACGAACTCAAAAAAAGTTCCAGGCTAAAAGAGTTTGTAGCAGCACTCTGTAAACAGAAAATTTTGGTAGTCCCCTACCACCTTGCAAGACATTTGTATGATTGCCGCGGGTTTACGTGTAATGCTTTAGTGAACTTTCTATCGCTGTATAAAATCTTCTTGTTTAACAATTATTTTCACTTTCTTGTTCGTTTTGTGTCTTGTTTAACCGATATAAAAAAGGGGCGGGATTCTCAATTGGTCTGTATATTTTTATTATTAGTATGTTTGCTCATAATTCCTTTGTATATACACCGACTTTTATATTTTTTTTTTCGTTGGATATACTTAATCATCAACTTTTTGCTATAAAAATGTGAAAAATTTCAAGCCGTAAAGGAAACCGGGTCAAAACAAATATTTAGTGAATAAATAGTACCAAAATGACTAAGTTTTAGTGGTTTTATACAAAATTTCTTTGTTTAGACACTCGTAAACTTTTAATCGATTAAGAAGTCCCTTCCACGTGCTATGCATTTATCTTCCTATATATCTACGAATAGCAAGTAGATATAGGAAGATAAATGCTATGCGTATATAGAGGTTGTGTGATGATCTTAATTTTTTATGTTTTGTTTCGTTGTGTATGGGTCCGTAGATAAAACATTTTATATTATCTTATTTTTTTTTTATTGATTCGTTGAAATTCAAATGTATCAACAAAATTTGTTATAGTTTTTTGTTATCCATAACCTTAAGCTATTCTCAACATAATTACATTGGCAAAATGTGGTGCTCTAGTTTTGTACATTCAAGTTCGCTTACGAAATAAAATTCTAAAACATAAAAGATACACTACCGATAGTGAACACAGGACTTCCTAGTTATGTATCAATACGTATACTTAAATAACTTTATGTCCGGGTCATTTTTACCGAATGAGTTGCAAATTGGATATGGGATGAACAAATGCATGCATTTAAATAAAATAAAATATTCAGTAACAATAAGTTAACTGAGCTTACTTCATTTCTGGCATTTCTTTTAAATATCATCATGCCAATATATACAATTTCATCAAAATCGGATGAATGATTCACGATTAATGTCAAAAAACATATTATCGAATATATTTAAGTAAAGAGCTTTATCTCTGGAACGGTTTGACCGATTAAGTTGAAATTAGGATACTTAATTATCTATGACATTAAGCTGACTTAGTTTTTACACGTTTTTATGTTCCGATTTTTGATTTTCTTTACTAACGATTTTCGAGAATGATCATTTCTTTATACCTATACCACGCATATACATACAAAATTTTATCAAAATCGTATTAACGGTTCACGAGATATTGTCATATAAGTGAAAAAAAGAGAAAAGTTTTGAACGGCATATCTGGAACATTAATAAATGAGACATTTCTTTTAAAAGTCCTTAATTTTACACTAGATTTTCACTTCCAAGAAGTTCGTTATCTTTTGAACAAGTTATAAAGCATAAATATATTAGCTTTTGCTGAATGAGCTTCCAATTAACGAGTACCAATTTTATGTTTCATCCCAATAGCTTTCAATACTATTGATACAAAGAGGAATTTTATAAATTTCTCTTATTGTGTAAGTATTTGAGATTTGCAAGTGCATTGATTAAAACATTTATGGCTGAATTACGAAACTGGAGTGTCATATTTGTTACACACCCAGATTTAATTACAATTCGGATAAAATTTCGAAAATTTCAATACCTTAATTATGGGAAATTTAAAAAAGAATGACACACAAAAGTTCACCTGTATAATAAAAAAGCATTATTGTAAAAATTTCAATATTAAACCTGTTGTAATTGTTTTCAATTTAAGAAAGAAGAACGCACATCTTTTGATGAAATTACTTTGACGGAAATTTAGTTTTAGATTATATTTGTTACATATCGGACATCCAGTCTTACATTTTAAGTGACGAGATCGTCATGTTAGTCGCAGCGTGTTCAAGGAATTTAGCATCAATTTGTTAGAGTAAATTTAAAAACCCTGATTCCCCGATTAATATACATTTTTGATTATATTTAGTCTTCTTATTTCAAAAATTTGCATATGTTTCGACATTTAACACTCATTTTACAAAAATCTCGCCTAAGAACTTTCGTTCAGATAGAGCGCTCGTGTGGAACATCTACTTTTATTTGCGGATATATCATGATCGGTTATGAGATGAAATTTCTGTTTGTACATGCGTGATGTAGTTTTAAATTACTTATGTAAAGTGTACTAAAATTAATTAGTCTGGAAAATAGATATTTAGGAATAGGCAAAAATCGCAAAAAAATTGCAAAATCATTGAGTTTAGCTTACCGTTTTAAAAAGTTTTATATGAAAATTATTAATAAATAAATCATACATGGATTGTTAAATAAAGAATTGTCAAATGAACAGTTTAGATGCACTCTTAACAATTTTGTTTTACCTAAATACAAAAACTTTTCCTTTCTTTTATTGGATTTAGTATGAAGTTTTGCAAAATAAAAATAAAAAATCGACATTGTAATATGGTAACAGTTGATGACCTTGTGTAGTGATCACATCTATTTTGAACGGCATGATACGGTTATTTGATACAGATTTAGTAGTCTGTCACTTTGTTCTGTTCAGACATTATTCAGATTGTTTATAAAAAGATATATACTCTAATGAAGTCCTGAAAATAAGCTTTATCCAAGCTAGATCAAGTTAGATAATAATTCGCATCATTTTGGTATACTAGTCAAGTTAGCAGAGCGAAATATTCGAAATAGAATTTAAATGTGCTCAAAATCAGGTGTTATTTGGGTGCTGCAAAATAAAATTAAGTGGTCGAATTTTTAATCAAGAAAATTCAGTCGTTATGATGCAATTCTGAAATACAAACTATAATAATATAAGTATTAAAACTAGGTGCCGTCGTGAAATTACGCTGCCACAGCAATGTAAAAAAATAATATTTATAATATAATGCAAGTATCAAAATTATAATAAAAATTACTGCACTGATTCACTAACATGTATCATTGCTAAAAATATTTAGAAAACGGTTGACCCTAAAAGCCATCCCTGCAACTTCCCGCTAATTTCATACCTAAGCACATAAAATTTAACATATTACAATAATTTTGAGCTTAAAATATTGTTTCTGAGCTTTGATGTTAAAAAAAACACTCAATCCCAAATATTTCGTTAACGATATCTTTCGTACCAATAAACCGATTTTCACGTTTTTGGCGACGATCGACGTAGTTTTGAGCTTTAATAATAATTTTCTTTCATCAAAACGATCCGAAAAAAAATGTCGAAGTTATGTAAAAAACACTTTTTTTGAAATTTTTCTTTCACGAAATGTGGTTTCTCTCTCGAAAGAATCAACCGATTTTAACCGAATCGTAATCGGTAATCGATGTGGTTTATCAAGGTTAAGAGCTGATTATGGATTTGATCAATACCGCTGTTTAAAAGTTATTCCAAAAAAGCCATATTAAAAAAATTTCTTACTTAGTTTTTTTGTAATTTTTCAAAATCTACCAGTTGGAATCGATCCAAATTATATTCAAAATCTAAGTTTTAAATCGATCCAGCCGTTCAAAAGTTATAAGCGGTTCGCATACTTTCAAACACAAACAGACACACCTACATACACACATAGTGCCAACCTCGCAGTCGTAGTCAGAGAAGCTTCTTGTAACCTGAAAATGTCGAAATCTGATGAAAACTCGATTTTTCAAAACGGGGTAAAACCAATAACTTCCTTGAAATTCTTCGATTTTCTTAGCGGGAAAATGTCAAGCTAGTAGTGACATCTTGAAATAACAAAAAATGTATTCAAAATTGAATTTAAATGTGCTCAAAACTAGGTGCTGACGACTCAATTTGTTTTCTTAATTAAAAATTGTCGCACCTAATTTAATTTTTTAGCATCTAAGAATATTTGAACATATTTAAAATCAATTTTGAATACTTAGCTTGAGTAGTATCATTTTGGTATAAGTAATATCTGTCTGGTAACAATTTTGGATTTACTGGAGTCACAATTATGTACTTTTGGAATTTGCGCCGTGTCCATGATCATTAATGACTACAATATTGCTTAACTTTCGTTATCATATACATTCCAATGATTTCAGCATATTTATTTCTCTAAAATAGTATAAATGTGTTAACTCCTCGATCCCTCGATAAATGTATTATATTAATTTTATTTAGTCTATGTGAGTAATATGGACGCAAACGTACCTGTTTTAAATAAAAATTAAGAGTTTGTTGCGTCTGAAATGATATACCAATTATTCTCCACAGTTGTGAAATTTTGTTTTCTTAATTTCTCCCATTCAAAAGACTGATGATTCGAATGAGTCGCAGCTGCCTAAAAATGAAATATTCGAACCTGTCAAATTTTCTAACTCTCTCAACCCTCATGAATCACGCTTAAAGCGTCTTAAAATGTTTTTATTATTATTCTTGAATTATTTCCTTCAAAATAATTGAAAATTCAACCATGCTTGAGTATGCTCAGGTTGATTTTTTCTGCAAGTTTGGAGTCTTTCACTCCCCCGCATCCGATTTAAATTATCATATTAGTGAAATGTACACTTTTCAGAATGTAATTAACCTACTATATCATAATTTGACGTACTCCAGTTAATCCAACTATCGATTTTTTCTATTCTGAGCGACTGTGATACGATTTGGTAGTCTTACTCAACAGTGTGCCAAGTTTGTCCCATATCTTAACCTGACCACTCGAGTAAATCTAAAAATCCCCGCTTATACTTCCCAATCACAAGGATTTTCATTAATTCTCTTAGCTTGAGATATACTCTTATCACCTGAAATTTTTCTGAGAATACATTATTATATTGAAAAAATAGAATTCCAAAATCAGTACATAAATATAAAGTTTAAATATAATAATTATTATTGTGTGAGTTGTGACCCATGTGATTAGATAAGAAAAGAATAAACACATTTTTTTGTTTGCATGAATCCTATTATTAAAATATTATAAAAACTGATTCAATATCAAAGTACTTTACTTGTATGGTTTTAAAATAATAACTTAGGACCTTAAGGATGTTTGGGAGGTAAATAAAAATGATACGAGACGATAATAATATACATTAAAAACCGATTCACTAAAAAGTTATTGCGAGTTAAAATAAAAACTATTATTTTACATGTAATCTTAAGGAGATTTGTTAGTCGAACAGATTTAATTAACTGAAACAGCTACCAGGAATTAAAAACTTTTATAATAAGTAACTTGTACCGTAAAGAAGTAATTGAGCATAAATTTATTGAAATTCACTAATCGATTTTCGAGAAAAAAATATTAAAACTGAATGATAATGTCGTTTTTAACAGAAAAATTAATTAGTGTATAAGAGAGTTAGACTAGTGTCGATAATTTTTGAAACCAAAAAAAATTACAGTAGAATGAACCCCATTAGAAAAGGATGGGAATATGATAAAAATGAAAGGAAAAATAAATTACGGAGGGGGTGGGTTTTTAAGGGTAAAAAATGGTTTCTCTTGATTTTCGGTAAAACTACAAGTCGTATGGAAAAAAGTTAAATAGCAAAGTTGTAGGTAATGACAAGATCTACAACTTTTGTATTTACAATTTTTTCACATAACCTCAAAATTTACGTGAAAAATTCAAATAACCAAGTTTTTGGTTTTTTATTTTT
The DNA here is from genome assembly GCA_020423425.1 of Chrysopa pallens. Classification (NCBI taxonomy): domain Eukaryota; kingdom Metazoa; phylum Arthropoda; class Insecta; order Neuroptera; family Chrysopidae; genus Chrysopa; species Chrysopa pallens. The sequence continues at coordinate 40,864,395 of CM035591.1, read as the reverse complement.
ATCTTTTTTAAAAAAATTTTTTTTTCTACGAAATTTGGTGAAAACTTACCTTATTATGTCCCAAATATACTGTAATTTATTTGATTTAAAATATTTATTTTTTTGCCCTATTTTAACTTAATATCAAAAAAGCACCCTAATTTTCAATCGAAAATTCTGGCGTCAAAATATCAGCTTTTTCCAAAAAGTCTGGGGGCATTTTGTTCGTTGAAATCTCTACTTTCTGATGGTGTAAAAAAATATACGTACCAATAGTAAATGTTCTCACAAAATGCAAAAATTGAAAAAAACTCAAATTCAAAAATTTTTTTTTTAATCACTATGTACAATTTTGAGCTATTTATTAAAATTTACACTTTAATTACTCAAAAAACGTAAGATTTCATGTTACATTGATAAACGAAAAAATTGCAAATTGAAATATACTACTATAATTAACAAACAAATAAGTTAATAAAGTTAATATTTAATAAGACATCTACAATATTTTGAAAAAGTTGTAGAATCTTCTTTAAATAATATTTGTAGATGCCTATTTATTGCTGTTTTAAGATAATTTATATACCTGAGTGACCTACGGTAAATTTTAGTCCATTTTAAGGTATTTCATAGAGAAGTGTGGGTGGACCTAGGGGGTGGCTGAATTGGGACATTTTTATTTTTATATAACTATAATCGTCAAATAAAATAATGTATGTGTTCATTCCATACACTTTTTCCGCCATATGTATCTCCCAAATATCCTTCTTAATCTTTCTTAATCTTCTTAATCCTCTATCAAAAATTTCAACAATTGTTTTGAAGGTTAGATTCAAATTCATGACATCAAAAATCAACATAAAATCGGAACATATACATTTGACTATTATAAAATATTATATACAATAACTATCCGGTCTAACTAAAAAAACCACATTTTTTGTCGAAATTCGACTTTATTTACTAACATACTCTTCTTCAAGAGTGATAAATTCGTTTCAACGCTTCACAATCTTGATGTGCTTATGTTTATGCCTATACTTTTGCTCAACTTAAATTTTGTTTTTTAAACTTATCAATTGGTGAATATTTTTTAAGTATAAAAAAAATACAAAATAATTTTTTTGAGTTTCTTGTAATTTTTACAACATTTTATATTTTTGTAAACGCGTGTTATAATTAAGGGTTTTATTAGAATACAAGGTGCTATTCAAGTTTTCAACATACAGACCTAGTAAAATGTATTACATTATTGTCTATAATGCCTGTATCCAATGAATATTCTTATTAATTTCTATAAAAATTAGTTTTACTTTTTTCGCATAGAAATACCAAGTTTTTAATATATTATTGTATACACTGCAATTTCTATACCAGCTAGAATGTGTTTGGTTGCCTTCACTTATTTTAGAAATATTTTGTACATTCAGGCAGCGGTAGCGTGAGCATGGGTAACGTGAGCGGCCATCCGCGGCTTCACACCTCGAAATTTTATAAGTTACCTTAAAGATGTAAATGTTACGAAAAAGTTTCGTCAATGTTTTGTAAATGTTACGAAAGAGTTTAGATTGAAAATATTATTTTTATGCGTGACATTGATTAGAACACTAATTTAAGTATCGCTAACAATCTTATATCGTACAAACATGTTCTGACTTTGAATTTTTGCTAGGATTTGATATACAAATAAATCACTTATTCGAAATTTATTGCGTGGTTCATTATTTGATAAAGATTAATAAGAAATAAATAATCCAAATTATTTATATAGTCGTACGAATTTTGTTTAGAAAATCGGTAAGGGCGAGTACAGTTAAGCTGTTAAGATATTTATTAGTTAAAGGCATGATAACTATTTTTTTGAATCTAGGTAAATAATAGTTGATTTATTGATTATTACAATTGAAACTCATTACATAGGGTTTATAGAGGCGATTTTGACTAATAAATTTTATTTCTTATGAATATTGAAAATTGAAAAATTTTTACCTAATACCCTCCATTATTTAAAAATCTTTCAATTTTCGCGACCATTAAAAAAATTGACCCAAATATTTTGAAATTTAGTATGACAATTATTGACTTGAAAATGAGGGGTTTCTCGAATTGTTTTTCTTGAAAACAAATTTTTAAATATAAAATCGAATTTTGATTTTGTTTTTTTAGTTATTTGGGCGCGAAAATTGAAATAAATATAATGCATATCATATGTAAAATAAATCAACAGCTTGTTAGAAGTACACTCCTTTATGCCAATAACAGCTGTGGATAATCGCCCTTAATAACAACTTATAATATATAACTGTTATGTATTAAAAGTTGCATATAAAATAAAACTATTAAAAAATTAAAGAATGTAAAACTTTATATGATATTATTATCAAGCTAACAATTATCAAAAATTTCATTTTTAATTTATATAAACTAGCTTAATATTCAAATTAAAAGTTTTAGCTATACATTTTATTATTTGGATAAATAAACTTACTTCTTGTTATAAAGTTTTTTTTTTAATATTCATTATTTCTACTCAATATTATTGTTTTAAAACGGCAATTATATACAGAATGATCCAAATTGTAAATGTTTATTTTAAATTATTTATGTTTACGAATGTATTTTAAGGTCATATATCTCTCGATCTCAAGAATTGGGTGCACGAAGAATGTATATCATCAGAAGCAAGGTTTTATATATACCAGGTCTTGGCATTAAAGGTTATAAAAGCTTGATAAAATGTGTATAATTAATGGCTGCACTTTTAAAGAGATACGTTAGACCACGTTGTGTAAAAAAATGACAAAAGTTGGTAATTTCTACAAGATATCAACACATTTTTTATAAAACCAAAAATTGTACTTTACAACACAGAAACTTCTATTTATCACTAGATAGTGTTGTAATCTAAAGTAAGCAAAATAAACGTAAATTCATAAAAAGACTAGTAATTAATAAACAAAATAATTTTTAAACACATAAATCTCACACTAGGTCAGTTAAGAATCTGAATAACGTAGTACATATAGACTTTAATAAAAAAAATTTAATAATTAATGCACAACAAAAATAGATTCTAAATTTGCGTATATGAGGCCATATGCGCTCAGATGAGTATTTGCTTTTACATTAATACATTATTTTAGCACTTCGTATTTACAACAGTATATTCATATTTCACCTTTCTTGGTTTTTGCGTACGTAAAAGTTAACACATTGCCTATCGTGTGAATTTCTAAAGCATTGATTGTCCGTGATTCACTAACTCAATTAGATCTACTTGTATTAATTGTAATGATTTAGATTTTTCAAAAAAGAAAAATCTCCGGTAGTCACCGAGTTAAATATGGTTTTAACAATGGCGTGATTTATTTAATCGCTTACAGCACGAAAGTCATTTTTCGAAAAAATTAGGAGTTTTGTAAGTGTTTATGTGAGTCTACTATACATAAAACAGTCATTTACGTATTTTCAAACCTTATAATTTACTTTAGCGGTGGGAGGGAAGTCAAAGTATTAAAAATTTCTAGCATAAGTTAACTCGATAACATATGGATTTTTTTATTCGAACTCTTCTTAACTCAAAATTCATAAGCAGAATGTGTTTTTGCATAATCAAGTATCTTCTACAAAGCTGCGTCTATACAATTTATCTATTTTTGAATTGCATTACATTTGTTCTGTTTGCAAAAAACGAATAGTACTAAGCAATTTACCTTAGTAGATAAATCAACTAAGACGTGCATATTTACATGATTGTATCTGCGCATATAATGATATCTTAAAAATTAATTATAGCCAGAAGTCTTGAGTGATTTTGACAGTAAGAAAACAATTTTTATTGCAAGTATTAAAAATTTGCTCAAAGCTTCTTTTGAGACTAATAACTATTGTACTTTATATGCAACCTATAATACGTATTAGTAATAAATTATAGTAAGTTTTCGATTTATTATAACTGAACCATTTTGTTAAAATTGTATTGTTTTGACAAATGGTTCCATTGTCAAATAAGAAAAACAGCAAACAACTGAAGAATTTAAATTTTGTGCTTGTTAAGTAGCAAAAGTCTTATTGCATAGAAACATTTTTTTTGGAGATTTTCCTCAGATAAGGAGGGTGTATTTACAGTAAATTTCATTAATGTGATAAAAATATCTACCAAATTTGATCAAAATTAGACAATATGGATCAAACATGGACAGTTAGATTATATATTGTAATATAGATAAATACAGACAAACGAAATGCAAAATCGTCTAATTATACCATTTATTACAATTATTTTAGAACATTCTGTAATAAAATATAAAGCTTACATTTTTTATTCGCAAACACTTTAATTATTGGTTATAAAAGTTTCCTTATTTATAAATAATAAATGATAAGAAATGAAAGCATGATTTCCCTGTAACATTATAAATAAGTATTTTCAAATAATTTTTCATATTGATATTAAATCTATTAATAAGAGAAAATGTATTATTTAAAAATTTTAATTTTTTTATTTCAATTTTATGGTAATATTTCTTCAATAATGCACTCAGACGTTTTCGAAAATCATAATGAATTGGCAATGTATCGATGTATTTCAAACATTTTAGAAATGTATTCAGACATTTTTGATACAATTGTACTCGAAAACTGTGAATACAAAAATGATTATGCGTTCAGATTATTTAATACCAATTCTTTAATGTCGTACAATACATGTAAAAATAATAGTAATTTAGAAGCTATTCAACCAACAATTTATGTAATTCAATTAAATGATAATTATGTAAAACGTATGAACGTATTAAAACGTTATTCATTTTGGAATCCACGTGCAAAATTTATTTTTATTTCCAATGACACTAAGACAAATTATGATTTTGAATGGTTTTTAAAAGAAAATTTTATTAATAATTTTATAATTATTAATCATCAATTACAATTATTTACTTGGAATTCTACAGATTTATCAGAAATTTATCCGTCAAATCAAAATTTTATCGTGGAAATTGGAATTTGTAAAAATATTGACCAGATTACTTTGTTTCCACACCGTGGATTTAGAGATTATAAATTTTTCACGTTGCGAGTTATAACAGTTCCATACATGCCTTACATAATCGATCCACATTCTGAACACAGTCCTGGAATTGGCGTTGATTTAAATCGTCTGTTGTCGACTCATTTAAAAATAAAAATGGAGGTCTTACGTAATCCATTTAAAAATTGGGGTGATAAATGTAATGGAGAGTATCCTCAAACATTTTCGTATCTACAAAATGGAAAAGCTGATATTTTTGCTGGTATGTACGTTTATCTTTATCTCAAAACAGCTTTTACCCTTCGGTTGTGTTGATAACAAACATAATACAGTTACCAAATATATGAGCTAAAATATGTAGATCCAACTTATAATTGCTCAAAATATTGGTTATACGAAAAAAATTCCAAACAAAACCTTTTTATATTACAAAAAGAAATTTTTTTTTTTTGTTAATATTTTTATAACATCTCCGCATCGTTTAGAAATTGTGTTTTTAAAATATGGGCTACTCAGGTGTGGGTGCCTAAATGAATAGATTTTATAGCTCATGCTACTGGCTACTGATATCTCGTAGCTTTCTATTCATGAAAATTTTTTAAAGTTGGTTGGTTTTTTAGTTTATCAGTATCAAATAAATATTATTGTAATGCTTACCACACGTGGTGCTTGGTTGCGGAAATAAAAATTATAGCCTATTATGTTACTTTGCTGATGTTAATATAGGTTTCTCTGGGTAAAATAATTTTTAAAACCGGTTGAGTTGTTTACTTGTGAATTTTCTAGCATATATGCGGCCGGTGTATTTCAAACTTTTATTCGATTTAAATCTTAAAAAGTAGTTTTCAAAACACATTCAGTTGTGATAAATATATTCTATCGGAAACTAATAGTTTTTCCATTAAACTTTTAGGTCCGCAATTTATCCGCAAGAGTTTTAACTTCATTGTCATGTCCATGATCATGACTATTTTGAATTGATGCTATTTTCGCAATCAGTGTCCTTACAAACATCAATAACATTTATATCGATTTAAAAGTTTGTACTGACTTTTGCATCCCATAAGGCTTGATTTATTTACTAAAAATGCCTATTTGTTCATTTGTTTTTATGAGTATTCCTACAAAACTTCGAGTCGAAATGCCTGTTATTATTTTATTTCTCTATGAAATCTTTGAACCCTTATTTCAGCTCTTTTTAAAGGCTGGTTAACGAAAAATCATAAAGCATATATTTGGTTAATGGTTTTTAAGGTTAATGGTTAATGGTTTTGAGTCCAAATGTCTATTCATTATATTGTAATATTATTCTATAAAAACTATTAGACGTCATTTCACACCATTTGGGAATGATTGTCCAAAAATCGTGAAACACAATTTTGCTTCATTGGTTTTTAGAATACTCATGCGCATTGAGTTGAAATGCCCATGCAACTGTGATGAAATTGTAATAAGGAACACCTATTCCACCCCTTTAGTGGTAGGATTTCCAAAAACCCATCCTTAGATGGTTGGTGTTATGAAATAAGGCTATGAAATTACCCAACATTTAATTTGTTAGGTTTAAGAGTTTACGTTCGGTGATTATAAATTGGTTAGAAAATTGGAATCATTTCCTCTCCTTTTTAGTAGTTAAACGAGTCTAAGAAATCCTTTATTAGTGCTCGCCTATGGTCTATAAGAAATCTTTATGATAATTTCAAGTTTCTAGATTCAGCAGTTTTTGTTCAGTACTTAAATTAATCACATTCTGTTTCACGCAGATATAATTCAAAAAAATTCTCATCATTTTTTCATAACGTGCCTAAAGAAGTATATCTTCAAAAACTTTAAGAAAAAACAAATTGTCAAAAAACACAGTCAAGCTTAAGTAATGCTATACATAATGCTACATATATATTCAATAACAATATTATAAAGAGCAAATATTTGTATTTTTGTATGTAACGAATAAACTTAAACTACTCGACCGATTTGAAATATTCACCATTGGGAAGCTACACTATCATCGAGTGACATAGGCAAATTTTTATCCCTGTATTCCCACAGGAACTACACGGATGAACCGCGTTAGTTAGTAAATCGACAAATAAGTTGTAAACTTTGGGGATAATTGTATTTACTAAGAGTAAATTGTTGAAGTAAATAAAAATTATAATATCACAATCCCTATATGTTATTTGGGTATTCAATTTTTTTAACTAAAAACTAGATTAGCCCATTAAAAATAAATCTTAGTTAACTTTATTAGTATCTTAGTTAACTTTATTAATTTTTTTAATATGGTTTAAAACTATTGCGCCTAAACGGAGTTATTATATTATATTTATGGTAATTGGGTTTGGCTAAATTAGTTTATTTAATACAACGCGAAGCGTTACACAAAACGTTTCTACAATATTAATTATGATATGTAATATTTGTGATCAGGGGCGTAGGAGCCGTATGGGCAGGGTGGGCAGCTGCCCACCCAGGGATTTCCCTGGGTGGGTCATGCCCCTTTGTTGAAGAGATTAAAAATTTTATTGCTCTATTACAATTTCGTGTAGGATAATTTTAAGGGCAAAACAATAGTTTTTCACGAAAAATTATGTAACAGAAGTTTGGCGCGATCCATGGTGCGCACGCCACTTATAAATTTAGTCAAATAGAAGAGACTTAGGCAAAACATTTTAGTAAAGGATTTAGGTATAAAAATGCTACTTGTTTTCATTAGTATACATATTCAGATATCATTTAAAACAAAAATACGTTAATAAAAATTAATTAAATTATACCCGACTTCATTATAAAATAACCTACCACCACCTACCCTTCAAAAAAGTGTTTCAGTTTTATATTCGTAACAAAGAAAAACAGATAAAAGTAGTATAGTATTTTTGAAGTTAATTTTTTTGGTCAAATGGCCTATGACCCCGCAATTATTATTGGATTATGCAATTAACATGAACTGGCGTTGAAACAAACAAATTTCGTAAAATTTTCTTTGTCGGAAAACTTTCTATAACCACCCAAAAAATTGAATTTTTAAACTATTTATATTTCAGGTAAAATGACTTGTGACCCCTCAAATTATGATCAAAATACTCGTTTAAGATCAAAAAACGCTAGTAAAAACCATTTTATCGAATTTCACCCCATCGGAAAATTGTCCATAACCCACCCTCAAATACAACTTTTTTTTTAATATAATTTTTTCGGCTTAAATGGCCTATGACCCCGCGAATTATTTTTGGATTATGCAATTAACATGAACGGGCGTTGATTTAAACCATTTTCATGAAAGTTTCTTTGTCGGAAAACTTTCTATAACAACCCTAAAAATTGAATTTTTTAACTATTAATATTTAAGGTAAAATGACTTGTGACCCCTCAAATTATGATCAAAATACTCGTTTAAGATCAAAAAACGCTAGTAAAAACCATTTTATCGAATTTCACCCCATCGGAAAATTGTCCATAACCCACCCTCAAATACACCTTTTTTTTTAAAATAATTTTTTCGGCTTAAATGGCCTATGACCCCGCGAATTATTATTGGATTATGCAATTAACATGAACGAACGTTGATTTAAACCATTTTCATAAAATTTTCTTTGTCGGAAAACTTTCTATAACAAACCTAAAAATTGAATTTTTTGACTATTAATATTTAAGGTAAAATGACTTGTGACCCCTCAAATTATGATCAAAATATTCGTTTTAGATCAAAAAACGTTATTAAAAACCATTTTATCGAATTTCACTCCATCGGAACATTCAAATCAGGTCAAAATATTTATATTATTTCATATGAATTGGTGGTACCTCCAGTATCTACTATACCTACCAATAATTAATAGATATTACCTAATACCTAAAAATTACCTACCATATTGGTGTATTTTCTGCCATTTCATTTGTCTACTCTACATGATTAAATGTTCCATGACAATAATAAAAACATTAAAATATCCCAATTAAACGATCAATTATTTCAACGGTGAAATATCGAAATTATTACAAAATATCTCCTCATCAAAATAGTTTCAAATAAAAATAATCCTTACATGATTGTTTTTAGCTTAAAATTAATGTAATACCAATTAATTTAATCTCAAATTCAACCCCATATTATCACGATCCTAAGATACCTTTGGTTTTTTAATAACAGGGGAGTACATATCAGGAGGTACATATCCAAAAACAGTAGTGAAATATAATGAAATAATGACTAACACTTTAATTTTAAATTTTTATTTTTTACAAAATTTTACAAAAGTGAGAAACATTGATTTTAATTATTTATTTTACAGTCTTATACAAACAAAAATATTTACAAATTTTATTATCAAAATTAATACACCAATATTAGAGAAAAATTGATTTAATTATTAATAGAAAATAAAATTAAAAAACAAACGGGACCTGCAATATAATTAAATAATCAAATCAAATTAATAAATATTTTAATATATCTCACCGAATTATCGCGTCTTGTAAAACTAACCTTACTCTGTTCACAGTTATATATTTCTATTACTCTTTTAAATAATAGAAGTTGCTGCTTGAATATGTTTTACAGGAACTGAAAAATAATAAAATGATACTATAAAATTTTTCAAATTAATAAATATTTTAATATGACTCACCGAATTACCGCCTCTTGTGAAGCTAACCTTCCATTGTTCATCCATGGCACTCCATTAAACACAAATATAAAGTCAAACTCTAACACTATCCAGTTTTATGTCACTTAGGTTACAGTTGGAATTGATTTTCTTTTAAAAATAAAAACCAAACGTTCTCTACAAGAATGTGTATGTTTTATATACCTAAGCCATAGAGATAACTGCCGAAGTTTCAGTCCGGGCTTACAAATATCATGACTTGGTACGATCATCCTTTGCAGAACTACTTCATTAGTACACACACAATCATCGGAGAAATAATGATTTTTATAATTAGTATAAAATCTAATTCAAACAAAAACCTATTCAAGTATGGTCAGTCACTTAAGTTATAGTTGGAATTGATTTTCATTTAAAAATAAAAACCAAACATTCTCAAGAATAATGTGTATGTTTTATATACCTAAGCCATAGAGATAACTGCCGAAGTTTCAGTCCGGGCTTACAAATATCATGACTTGGTACGATCATCCTTTGCAGAACTACTTCATTAGTACACACACAATCATCGGAGAAATAATGATTTTTATGATTAGTATAAAATCTAATTCAAACAAAAACCTATTCAAGTATGGTCGGTCATTCAGTTTACAGGTCGAATTGATTTTTTTTAAAAAATAAAAACCAAACATTCTCTACAAGAATGTGTATGTTTTATATACCTAAGCCATAGAGATAACTGCCGAAGTTTCAGTCCGGGCTTACAAATATCATGACTTGGTACGATCATCCTTTGCAGAACTACTTCATTAGTACACACACAATCATCGGAGAAATAATGATTTTTATGATTATTATAAAATCTAATTCAAACCGTCTAACCGAATTACCGCGTCTTGTCAATCTAATCTAACATTAGTCACAGTTAGTCACACTGTATTTAATTATTTAGAGGACCTGAAAAATAATGAAGTTATAATAATAATAGCAAATTTTTTTAAATTAATCAATATTTTAACATGACTCACCGAATTGCCGCGTCTTTTAAAACTAACCTTACAATGATCACTGTCAAATATTTCTAACACTGTTTTTAATTATTGATGTGTTCACTTCAACTGTCACTATGAAACTGATAAAGTTCAAATCTGCAAATTATGAAATATTTGAATTTGACAATCGGAGTCTTTTAAAACTAACCTCACAATGATCACTGTCAAATATTTCTAACACTGTTTTTAATTATAAATAGGACCTGAAAAAAATGAAATAAAAATTATAATAGCAAATTTTTTTAAATTAATCAATATTTTAATATGACTTACCGAATTGCCGCGTCTTTTAAAACTAACCCCACAATGTCACTGTCAAATATTTCTAACACTGTTTTTAATTATTGATGTGTTCACTTCAACTGTCACTATGAAACTGATAAAGTTCAAATCTGCAAATTATGAAATATTTGAATTTGACAATCGGAGTCTTTTAAAACTAACCTCACAATGATCACTGTCAAATATTTCTAACACTGTTTTTAATTATAAATAGGACCTGAAAAAAATGAAATAAAAATTATAATAGCAAATTTTTTTTAATTAATCAATATTTTAATATGACTTACCGAATTGCCGCGTCTTTTAAAACTAACCCCACAATGTCACTGTCAAATATTTCTAACACTGTTTTTAATTATTGATGTGTTCACTTCAACTGTCACTATGAAACTGATTAAGTTCAAATTTGCAAATAATGAAATATTTGAATTTGGCTCACCGAATTGCCGCGTCTTTTAAAACTAACCCCACAATGTCACTGTCAAATATTTCTAACACTGTTTTTAATTATTGATGTGTTCACTTCAACTGTCACTATGAAACTGATAAAGTTCAAATCTGCAAATTATGAAATATTTGAATTTGACAATCGGAGTCTTTTAAAACTAACCTCACAATGATCACTGTCAAATATTTCTAACACTGTTTTTAATTATAAATAGGACCTGAAAAAAATGAAATAAAAATTATAATAGCAAATTTTTTTAAATTAATCAATATTTTAATATGACTTACCGAATTGCCGCGTCTTTTAAAACTAACCTTACAATGATCACTGTCAAATATTTCTAACACTGTTTTTAATTATTGATGTGTTCACTTCAACTGTCACTATGAAACTGATAAAGTTCAAATCTGCAAATTATGAAATATTTGAATTTGACAATCGGAGTCTTTTAAAACTAACCTCACAATGATCACTGTCAAATATTTCTAACACTGTTTTTAATTATAAATAGGACCTGAAAAAAATGAAATAAAAATTATAATAGCAAATTTTTTTAAATTAATCAATATTTTAATATGACTTACCGAATTGCCGCGTCTTTTAAAACTAACCCCACAATGTCACTGTCAAATATTTCTAACACTGTTTTTAATTATTGATGTGTTCACTTCAACTGTCACTATGAAACTGATAAAGTTCAAATCTGCAAATTATGAAATATTTGAATTTGGCTCACCGAATTGCCGCGTCTTTTAAAACTAACCTCACAATGATCACTGTCAAATATTTCTAACACTGTTGTAAATTATAAATAGGACCTGAAAAAAATGAAATAAAAATTATAATAACAAATTTTTTTCAATTAATCAATATTTTAATATGACTTAATCGGAGTCTTTTAAAACTAACCTCACAATGATCACTGTCAAATATTTCTAACACTGTTTTTAATTATTGATAGGACTTGAAAAAAATGTCACTATGAAACTGATAATAGTTCAAATTTTTGCAAATTAATGAAATATTTGAATTTGGACTTACCGAATTGCCGCGTCTTTTAAAACTAACCGCACAATGATCACTGTCAAATATTTCTAACACTGTTTTTAATTATTGATGTGTTCACTTCAACTGTCACTATGAAACTGATAAAGTTCAAATCTGCAAATTATGAAATATTTGAATTTGACAATCGGAGTCTTTTAAAACTAACCTCACAATGATCACTGTCAAATATTTCTAACACTGTTTTTAATTATAAATAGGACCTGAAAAAAATGAAATAAAAATTATAATAGCAAATTTTTTTAAATTAATCAATATTTTAATATGACTTACCGAATTGCCGCGTCTTTTAAAACTAACCCCACAATGTCACTGTCAAATATTTCTAACACTGTTTTTAATTATTGATGTGTTCACTTCAACTGTCACTATGAAACTGATTAAGTTCAAATTTGCAAATAATGAAATATTTGAATTTGGCACACCGAATTGCCGCGTCTTTTAAAACTAACCCCACAATGTCACTGTCAAATATTTCTAACACTGTTTTTAATTATTGATGTGTTCACTTCAACTGTCACTATGAAACTGATTAAGTTCAAGGGGAAGTTGCTACTGATGGGTGCTTTACAGGACTGAAATATCATGAAACAATAACTTTAAAACTAAAAATTTTACGCCACTTAATAGGCTCGAACAACCTACTATTTGGTTTATAGATCAACGACCTAACGAATTGCGCCACGAAGGCTTGTTACAGTGATCCAAATTAGTAGTGACATTTATATAATCATCAATTGCTCTATTAATATAAAAATTTATCGCCGCCAAAGAGGCTCGTAACCACGACCTTTTGGTTGTCAACACAACACTGTAACCAATTTTGCCACAGAGGCTTGTTGCAATGACTCCAAAACAATAGTGACATATACATATATAATCAATTAATCTAATTATAAAAATTTATCACCCCGGAATAGGAACCGAACCGCTGTCCTATCGGTTGACAACCCACGCCCTTAAACAAAAACGCTAAATTGTCTTTTTATATGATACAAAGAGAAATACAGACACTAATCTTTGTATCATTTATATGATACAAAGAATAGTGAAAAGTAAGAATAGTGACATATAAATCAATAATCAATTAATCTGAATAAAAAAATTATAAACCGCCCCGAACCTAGATTCGAACCACCGACTTTTCGACTGAAAAATCTACACACTAACCAATTGTGCCACATAAGATTGCTATCAAAATCCAAAAACATAAATCCTAACTTGTTTCAAAACCATGTTTTATAATTATTTTTTTAAATTAAAAATTCATCTCGCCCAGCCCCCCATATTTTGACACATTGTTTCACTTACATATTTGATAACCTTTGACTGAAAAAAATGTTCAAAATACAAATATACACGAAAAAAGCTCAGTGTTATCTCTTTTTTCGTAGATAGAAAAAAAAGCTCTCCAAATACCTATTTTAATTATTAAAATAATTCTCAGTTGATTGAATTATACAACTATTATATTATACAATTATTTAAATAATTAATATATTATGCAAATTTAAGGATGAAAAGTTATAAATGTTTTATTTCGTTGTTAGATTTTGATTAATATTAACAAATACTTTCTATAAAATTGCTTTTTTTTTAATATATTCAGAAGTCTTCGACTTTATTCTATTTGATTTTTATTCGTCTTTCAGTGCAAAACGCTTTTGTTTGATAATAAAATTTATGCATTTCATTTGTGTTAAACTTGTAGGATAGCCAATAGGACAACCGAAATGGACAGTTTTATTGTCACTATTGTAAGTATCCCCTGTTTAAACAATCGTCCAACTACTTTAAAAGCATGCATCGTGCGAGTTTACTTCAGTTTATTTTGTTCAAGTGCACTGTTAGTTACAAATTAAAAGTTAAAATTGTGTCTTGTGTCTTGAGAGTGATCATCGAACGAGTGTCAATGTAAGTGCTTTGATGGAGCACCTACCATGGCTGGACGTCACAATGGCGTGCAGAAGTTGTTGCAAGACGAGCAACCAAAATCAATCTACGTCCATTGTGCCAACCATTCACTGGATCTTGTCCTCCAAGAAACAGCTAAACTACAAAGCGGGGTATGCGATGTTATGTGCTTAGTTAAAGATGTTTCGAACTGCATTCTAGAATCGGCAAAAAGAAAGAAAATGTACGATAAAGTCGATCTACAAGCATACGAAGACGATTCAGCATCTTCAGATGATGATTTGCCGGTTGAAAAACCGACTCGATTAGCCGCTCTGTGTCCTACGCGATGGACCACACGTGTAAAATCTTTCAAAAGATTCAAAGAAAATTATCCACGAGTGCAGGGAACATTAGTTAAGTTCGAAAATTGCGAATCTGTAAAGCCGGAAAAAAAGCTCAAATTCGCGGGTGGTTGCTGAAACTTGAGCAGTCTGAGACCCTTTTTTTTCTTAACCTCAGCATTCAAATTTTTGCTCCTTGCGAACAACTTGCGCGAGCGCTTCAAGCTCCTGGTCTAACAGCTACAGGTGCGAAACAAGCTGCTGATTTACTATCTTCGAGATTGCAATCGTTGCGCACAGACACCGAGTTCGACCGTTTATTTGAAAAAACAGTTGAAGAATCGCACGAGTTAGACTTTAATCCTTTCAAAGAACCCCGCGTGAGACAACCAAACAAACGGTACGAGCATACTTCCAAATCTGCTCCACTGGTGCGACTTTCAGCCAAAGATTCGTTGAGAAAAATCTATTTCGAAATTTTAGATTTGCAAATATCAGAATTGAATGAAACGTTCGACCAAAGTGGTTTAGCTATTCTAGTGTCACTCGAAACTGTACTGTTGAACGCGACTAAAGGTTTAGTTGGCGACGAAACCAAGCTCGCGGAAGAACTCGGTGTCTTTGCTGAAGATTTCAATATTAGCAGATTGCATGCTCAACTTTTTCTGCTCCAAAGCGTGCCCGATATTGCAAGTTCCAACTGTTCCGAATTGAGCGAAAAACTCGCGAATCTACCGTCGACAACCAGGGATATGTTAGATGAAGTAATTTTACTGATAATTTTGATCCTAACCGTACCTGCGTCTGCCGCGACTTCTGAACGATCTTTTATCGCTTTGAGAAGATTGAAAACTTATTTAAGGAATTCGATGTCCCAAAAGCGCCTCACAAACCTTTTGCTATTACATGTACATAAAGAACTTACAGCTGCTTTTGATTTAAATATTATAATGAAAGAATTTGTGGCACGGTCAGAAAAACGCAAATCTGTGTTTGGCAAAATCTAGGTTTAAGGTTGAGAAAAGTTGAAGTATAATTTAAGACTTTTGTATTGACTTTTTAATTTTAGCAAGCACTTGTAAAGCGAAAAAGTTTGTAAAAACTAAAAATGTAATTACATACAAATAAGAGATACATGTAAATAAAATTGAAGAAAATAAAAAGAAAAATTTTGAAAAAATTATTTACAACTAACAAAAACTGTCTGGTATAATATTAATTAACAATCACAAACATCTTTCATACAAAATTATTATCATCGAAAATTTAGGGGGGGGGGTTAAAATTTCGTACCTGCCCACCCAGCAAAAATTTCGTTCCTACGCCCCTGTTTGTGATATTCCCTTTTTACTCATACAAATAGTGTAAATTAAAACTTATTTTATCTTTATTATTATCGTATGATTTTCGAATTGCAGACACTACAATATAAGGTAAACGCAAATTATTTCTAATGCAATGACAATAATAATTTTACCGGAAATTAAATAAAAACTCGATGATAACTTTTGCAAAATTTTTTCAGCCGCTATAAAACCGCTATTGTAGCATGATAATATTATCATGTAGTAAATAATTCAGAGAATTCATGCAAATTCAGAGAACAAAATTGTACATATTAATCAATAATTATTTTTAGGGATGTGGCATGGAAATGTTAGTGAACATAAAGATTTTGATGAAACGATTACTTATCTATTTGATAGAATGGTATGGTTCGCACCTGTAGCAAGGCCAATTCCACAATGGAAAAATATGGCGTATATATTTTCACCTGGTTTATGGATAGCAACATTAGTTTCAATAATAGTTTATGCAATTATTTGGGTAACTCTAGAGTATAATTTACACCAATCAAGCCCAATTCAAATAGTGTTTTTAATAGTGGGTATCACATTAAATAATATTCCGCCCTATACTAAAGTGATTCGTTCAATGATAGCTTTATTTTTATTAAAAATATTAATTATCTCAGGGACTTTTCAAGGTAATTTGATAAGTATTTTAACAAGTCCTATCTATGAAGAACAAATTAGCAATATTATTGACGCAACAAATAAAACAAATTATAAATATGGCTACCATGTAACATTACGTCGCTTAATTTTATCTGATGGTAATTCAATTACAGACAAAATTAAGAAAAAAGAAATATTTTGTAATCAATTAAATGCTGAGATTTGTATCAATCGTACAGCATATAAACGTGATATGGTTATGGCAAAAGGTAATAGATTCTTGTCGTATGTCATATCGAAATTATATACAGATCGTGATGGTAAGAGCTTACTTTATATATTTAAGAAAGAAATCTTTTCATATCCTGTTACAATGTTAATGTTAAAAGGGCATCCTTTGTATGATGAATTAAATCGTTTATTATCACGCCTACAAAACGGAGGCCTTATTGAAAAATTAGCTGCTGAATATGAACGTTTAAGTATGAAAAATTCGGATGATAGTGATTCGGCAAATGAGGAAGATAATTTGGCGCTAACATTAAATCATGTTTCTGTACCATTTTTTATTCTTTTAATGGGATTAATTTTAGCATTTATTGTGTTTATATTTGAAAGGATATATTTTTCCAAATATGATAAGTAGGAAAATAAACTCATTTTTAGATTAGTATCTGAGACGAACATGGTAAATCGGTAATATAGCTAAACCTTTCATCTGAAAAACGTATGGACTTTCATCTTAGAAACGAACTACGTAATTGTCACAATCAATGTCAGTTTAAGAGAAACATCATACCGTCGTTATAAATTTTTAATTGAAGATTTTATAAATTTTTAGAAGATAGAAGCTTATATACGCTACGGTAAACTCGAAGATTTTATACTCAGTCGAGAGATTGCGAGCAAACATGCGCACGATGCGATCTCCCACTCTAAAAATGGAACAAACCACAACTAACCTAAAAACTATACACGCGTACTATAGTAATTCGCACTAGTGATGTGCCGGATCGTTTAAATGGAGATCCACGGATACGGAAGCAAGTACGCATAATTAGCGTACAGAACCGCAGATGCGAGTACGCATACAGATGTTAAGTTTTCTACTCAATCAATCGGTATCAGTGCGCGTGACCTTGAAATTAATACCTTATGATTAGGTAGTAAGCTATAACTTACCACTTATCTCAGATCCTTACGCCTGTACATTTAGAAAATACTAATTTACATTCTTTTACGGTTACCTACGCAGATCGTTACGTCTGTGCTATTTTTCCTGCTGCGACTGGCACACATGCTCCTGCTTACATATGACGATAAACACTACCGGTGTACCATAACGCGTACACCCGGAATACTAATACAGTAGAACCTCGATAAGTTAAAGTCCAAGGGTAACACAAAATATTTTAAGTTATAGAGGTTTTAAGCTACCAAGGGTCTATGTTAGGGTTAGATTAATATAAAGGTAGGTATGCACATGTGTATGTATGTACCTTTGTTCCTATTTTTACTCGAATGCGTCAGAAGATTACTTATTTAAGTTATAGAGCTTGCGTATTTTAAGTTATAGAGGTTTTGGGCTCTGAAGGGAAGGAAACATATTATTTTTTGAAGCTATAGAGGTTTTTAAGTTATTGAGGTTTGAGTTATCGAGGTTCTACTGTATATTGGAAGAGCCTTTAGTAATCGTAGATAACAGTCCAAATATATCAGCTTAACCGGATTAATAAAAGATTGGCCATCACCAAACGTCCAATAAAATGTGTTGGGCTTTTGATCACACATTTTGATCCACAGATAAAGACATTTTGCGTGTTAAATAAATGACGATATCACTGATGGTTACTACTAAAAAATGATACAATTCTTATTTATTTGATATTGAACAATTAGAGATTGTCCTTATTTTTGCGTTATATTATGATGACCTTTTTGTGTTTTATTTGTTCACGTTAACGGATTTTATATGGTTGCCTAAATCTGTATTATTTTAATTTAGGCTACTGAACATAAGAAATTAACTATTTGTTAAATTTATATAGTTAATAATTCCATTATATGATGCCATATTACAATAACTATCGTTAATAGGCTACTACTTCAATTTTCGAAAGAATTGTTAAATAGACATCATAAGTTAATGATTGATAGGCATACCTATTATAAAGTTAAATAGGATTGGAAATCTCGAATTTATGACTACTCGTAAAATCTGATCTAGTAAAAACTTAACATGACCCTATTCGACTCAGTTAAGTATTATAAAAGAACTAGTGTTTATATAATAATTTAATTTTCAATTAATCACTTTTATTTGTTATACATATATCTCGGTTATAAATATTTGACCATTATCACACAATTTTTTAAATATACTGATTTTGATTAAATTTTTTAGGTTACTGTATTTATCTTTAAAATTGTTTAATTTTTTGAAATATGTAAAATTGTTTTAATATACAAAAAGTTTGGTCATGAGATATAATTTCTATATAATATTCCCAATAAGTTTGATTAAGGAAAGAAAATCGTAATAAAGGTACGATTATTTGGTGCACAAATGTCCATTAACAATTCTGCCTGCCTTTAGCTTTATGTTATTTGTCGGTATTTGCTACAAAGAGAAAAGTCACTTTCTTGGAGAGCAGATTTGTTTGTGGAATCACGAATGGTGTTCTAAAAACTAACAACGGTAATATATATTAGAACCGTATATCATGATAAATTTAATTAGAATTTCATGAATCAGTATGTTGAAACTATAATGAAACTAATTTTTTTTGTTTTAAAATATAAATATATATAATCAATTTATGTTTTTACCTGAGATAATATATTACGTAACCTGTGATTAAAGCGAAATCGTTCGTAGTTTGTTTATGGAAATTAACATGACATATAAAGAAAAATATAGATTATTATTAATATTGATAAGTTATTATTAATTGATTTGTTTTAATGTGTAAATTAAAATAAAATGTAAATAAAGCCAGTCATAATAATCTATTTGAATGTAAAAATAAAGCGTAGTTTAATACGCATTTTAATTTCTAGCTTAACTAACGATTAGTTGAAATATATTGGTATTCATTAACTTTACATGGTATATGTGATTCTAGGCTTGTGATCAAGACATGCTATTTTTAAGGATTAATAAACGGTATAGTTTCTAAAAATGATCTTTTAGATAGTATATAGCTTTTGCGTGCGCCACAGGATTCTGACATTGACAACATGTTTACTAAAGAAGTGTGAAACATATGATGCATTAATTGCTTGTTTTGTCTTGTTTATATATTTGATACCCTAAATGCTTTAAACTATAAACTCATTACTACTATGCCTACATCCATTTTTTGTATAATGAATACGTATTTCGTCCATAAAGGCATCATCAGTATAAATTAACTAAACATAATTATTCTCTTAACTATTAAAATCACTTTTAAAAGAATGTCTCTAATATTGTCTATAGTTGTAGGTCGATGTTTTTACTATTAATGCATAATTTGAACAAAAATATTTCTTCTCTAACAGGTAGGTTAGAGATTATTATTAATAATTTGGTATAAACCAAAAAACTAGTGATTAATCTTGGGCAAAAGTAAACATTCTTGGTCGTTTTTGTGCTTCAACCGATTTAAGTTTATAATAATCAAAACATACTATTTTAAATCGACTTCATAAAAGGAGGAGGTTGAAGATAAAGACCTAAAAACACTATTTAAATTGTTTATTTTGTAAATATTTCAGAGTAATAAATGTTTTTGTAAACAATTTCTGACCCTAATCTTATTCAAATGTGCATAAATAATTTATATCATTGTATGTGTATTTTCAAGAAGTTTAAATAACACAAAAATTGAATTAAAATATATTTCTAAAGATTAATGACTAATCGTGTAATAAATTCTATACCGTACCAAATATTACAATAAGTATAAAGATACACACATTTTAAATTTTATCGAGAAGTTGTAAAACGTTGGTCTAAAATTTCCAGCTTCTGTAAATTTTTATTACAGTTTTTATTTTTTAAATACGAGATTTAAGAAAGATTAATTCTCTAATAATAAATTCGCAAATTATTGTTTCTCTCACATGCGTTATGTTAAAATTTAATATAATATTGTAATAATGATGATAATAGTTCTGTATTTAAACTTCGGTTATTACAGTGGAGGTGGTTTACATTGATATTCCTAAATACAATGTAACATTAATTATAATAATTATAAAATAGTTTAAAAAAACTAAAAAAACACGCTCTATCTTTATTACTCTCATGCAAAGTATCCGTTCATATGCGTTCTGCAGCCAACTTCAGAGAGTTACCTACAGACAAACAAACATACGAGTGAAGCTAATAAAAGCGTGTTAAAAAGATGATATAATCATATCATGTAATCTATAAAGCGAGCTTATTATACGGATTTTTTCATATATGATACCTTGGTATTACAACTGATAATAAAATAAATTTGTAATAAATTAAAACAAATCAATATTATTACTTCATAATTTCATAATTTCATTTTTTTTTTTAAATGAAATTAAATTTAAGTTAAATATTTAAAAGTTTATCAACGTTGTTTATTTCAATCATGAAATTGACTAAAAGTTAAATCTTTAAAACTTTATCAAATTATCGATATTGTTACTAATTATATGTATTGACATATTTTGTAACAAAATATTTAAAAAAATAATATTAAATATGTAAAATAATTATTAATTTTGATAAAATGCCCACTTTTATGCGTATACTGAAGCGAAATTGTTTTCGATACAAATTGATCCCATTAATGAAATAACAGCAAAATATCCATGAATGGGATAACATTAAAATTAGTGGTGGTGAATTGACATTAAAAAAAATAATCTTACAAAACGAAAATAACGATGTGAAACTTTTTCCAATAAACACAATGAATTTTATCGATTTGTACGATTCATTAAATTATCAAATTATACAGGGGCTTCAAATAACGTTTAAATATTTATACTGAATATTATACATAGTTACAAATTATTATTTTAGAAATTTGAGATAGGGTATATTTATCGCTTTTGTAGGTCCTTAAATTTTTTTTTTGGCATGCGTATAGCTACCGCTTTTGTAAGTTTTTATAATTTTAAACTATACAAAAGCATTTTAACTGTAATAATTAAGGTTACTTTGCAGAGTTTAAATAAAAATTTAACTGTAATTATCTATATTTTTTATTTTGTCCCCTCTATAAATTGTGATTTTTAATTTTTTTGAAGCATTGGATGTTCTTAATTTGCAACCAATATTGGGCATATTTTTGTCCTAGCATGACTTCATCTACAGTCCTTATTTTCTTTTATTGATCATTAACAAAGATTGATAGTTAAGATCTTCCATTTGTGAAAGTCCATAAAAGTGGATTTGGTAATAATAACAGAAAGTTAAAAATAATGTATAAGGTGTAGAATACTCTCCAATAATTGTGTAGCTCCCTCCCTATCTCTTGTTTTGTTTTTATATTGATGACGGACAGTCGGAAATGGTAACATTAGTTGATTCTATGAATTTCTACTAAAACGATTTATAAATAGATAATAAATTTTCTTTTTAAATGTTAACATTTATTTATTTATTCTTTTTAAAAGTAAAAACATTTTCACATGTTTTATTTACATTACGACTAAACAGAATCTAATGAATGTCATTATTGTTTTTATCTATGGACTATATGTATTAATGAAAGCAGCATTAATTAATAGTAAATATAGTGATTAAAAACTAATATATATGTCATAATATTAATTGTAAGGTTAAATTATTTGCGGGTCAATGCGCAGACTTTTAGACGGCATTAATAAGTTGTCCATTTACATTTTATACCTATATAAAAAAAAATTCTCGTACTTAATGTTATATCATAATTGAGCCAAGTCTTTTTCTGAAAATATGTGATACATAATATATTAATACATTAAATTTTATCCACTTTTCGAGATAATATTCTTTTTTATTTACTTACCGAGTCTTTAGGGAAGAGATCCTTCTATTCTTTCATAATAATAAAATTTCGATAAAGGCGTATTTTTTACATTTGCTGAGTGTTTTAGCGATATAAGTATATATCAAGATTGCATTTACATTCTTTTTGCATATGCAGATTATTTTCAAAACTATATATATATATATATATATTGATGGAACGATACACAAATTTCTCTATTAAAATAAATTTCCAAAATTTAGGTGCTACACAAATTGTAACAATTTTTGATAAAAAACATTGATGTTAAATCAATTTTTACCATGTACTTGATCATGCTTATTGTACTTTCTAATCTAAATTTTTGAATTTAGTTAGACATTTTTAAAGTTATTTTTAATTTATCGATAGTATTATAAATTAATTTTGTTTAGAAAATATCTTTCTACGTAAACTTTACGATTGTGTCATTGCAGAAGCCAGGCCAATTTAACGACATTTGTTTTAAGCCCGTTCTACATAATCGATAGTAGGTTATAGGCTAGTTATGCGCAAATACATTACAAAATATTTTTGATATTTATGAAAAATGATTACAATACGCTTACTTACGTGTATGAATTTATCGTTCTGAAAGTTAAAAGTGGTAGAAATATGCTTCTTTTATTGTACGATATAATTATCACTAATATATCTGAATATAGTGTGGTCATTAAAATCAATTTCTATGAATCGAGATAAATAGAACATAAGATATTCTAGAATTTTCTTGATTTAATAATTATAAATATTAAGAGTCTATATCATCTAATAATATTTACTGTACACATATAATATATAAATATTTATTAACAATAAAATATCTAGTTTATCTATTTTAAACTTCTTGATAGTATGTGGGATTATTTACCCCGAAACACAAATTTGCAAATTATGTGATACTAATATACGTATATGTATTTTGTTTAAGAATGCATCAATGTGGTATGAGCGTCTTCTAACTAAGAAAGTAATGAACGTTTGTATAAATAAATAATATAATAATTACTTTTCTGGTCGTAGGTGAATATTTCCCAATGTAATATCTATCTCAAATATATAAAATTATGTAGAGGTTGCCTAAACCAGCTGCCTGTTAAAGAAAAATCTCACTCGGTATGTCAACGTGAAGATGATAAACATTGATAAAACGTAATTTTTTAAGTGCATGAAACTCGAGGTTCCCCGCATGTTTGTATCCCCTCAGGACCAAGGTGGCTTTTTGGGCATGAGTTAAGGTTGATAACACACTAGCGTTAAATTAATGTTGTAAAGTACGACAAGTGGAAAGTTCGTGCCAGTAATATATCTTGTTAATTGTCACACAAATGTTGATTTAAGTTATATTTGTATTTAATCATGGTGGACACGTTATTGTGCAAGCGTGGAAATGACAATATGAATAAACCCGTTGATCTCTGAGAAGAGATTGTTTAAGGACCATGTATGCTAATAAACCAAAATTTAAGGAAAATAAACAAAATAACAACAACCATTTTTATGTAAGGTACCTACTGATTTACAAAATAAAGACTTTGCACAGATTATAATACCTAAGATAGATAAGGGACTCTTTTAGTTCTCGAAAAAACATCTTTCGTAAATGTCTCTGCATGATAGTAACATTTGATGCAATCTATCATCCTTTTGAAGTTTTTTGAAAAATATTTTAAGCATCTCTATATCAATGATTTTTTATTTCTTTTTTTTCTATTATTCTTAAATTGAACATTTAAATGTCAAAAAACCTGCTTTAACAAAATAAAATTAAAAATTTACTATTAATTAAAATGAATAAAGTAAATTGTAAAATGGTAACGATAATTTTTAATTGTGAATGGTAATTAGGGAGTGATTTTAACATTTTTTTGCCGCTAAAAATTGGGAACCAATTTTGTTTTTTCATAACTCGTTAATATTAATATTAAGATCTATCATAAAATATAAAAGTTTATTCAAGCAGTTCAATAAAAGTTTTGTGTGTTTTCTCCAAAAAATGCATTGTTTATTGGATGTTTGTTGAAACTTTCGATTTTGGTATTTGCTGAAGAAGGACCCCAACGTTTATTAAGCTGTTACTCGGTTAGTATTGTATCTAGAAATATTTTGAATCAAGTATTCTTGTTTTGTTTGTTTATAAGCTGCATTTTGATTCAATTTGTTTTGTTTTTTTTTAGATGCTTATTTTCATAGTTTTATGAAAAATCAAATTTATGAAAAACCAAAATGTGTTTTTTTTTGTTGAAAAATTGTTTCCATTCTTGATAAGTCGAAAAATATTGAATTTCAGTAAAAACTTTATAGAGCAAATGTTGCTTAGAATAAGTATATCTATCAAAACCATCCGATTTTATTTTAATAAAAATTTTTCATCCCCGAGAAGGTCCACCCCCTAGGTAAAAGCCACTCTCGGTACATCTTTATAGAAGAATGTAAGTAGAACGTACAGCGAAATTTGGGTGCTAATCGGTGCTGTTTGGTAAAATTGAAACTAGGTTGAAACCGTTATTAAACTGGACTGATATATTACGGCCATTTTTGAACGATTTGTCATATTTTAAACGTTTGGATTTTCTAAATTATTATTAAACATATAAATAAGTTGTAAATATTTAAAAATCTGTTAAAATCTTTTATTTTGATATACTTCTCGATGTGTTCTGAAGAAAACAAAGGAGGGATATGGATTTGGTCTGAAAAAATCAAATTATTTGATGTTTTCTTTATATATTCTGAAACTATGTGCATAATAAGAACGTGTGTTTAAAAAAACTAAAATTAATATTACTTGTAGGATAAACTTGGGGCTAACGTTAATTTTCGCTGAAAATGATACATTATCCGTATCATTTCAACTTCTTTTATACAGAGCGCATACAAGAAGCAATGCCATTTTTAAATATATTGTGAAGTAACATGGGAGCATTAAAATAAAATAAAAAACTTTATATGAAAAATGCTACTGAAAATATAATATTTTCAGCAAAATTAATGTAAGACCAAAAATGGTTGTGGTACAAGTAGTATTAATTTTATGTTTTATTGTAAAAATAGATTTCTTATTTGGCACATAGTACACTTTCAAAAAAGAAAACATCAAATCGTATGACCTTTTTTTCATTATTCTAGGGTGGAAATGACGTCTTTTTGAATCCCCTCCTTCGAGTCACAAACTGTGTAGTTCAAACTAATAAAACCATTTTTTTGTTTACATTTATCTGCTGCTCCCATGAAGATGTTTAATTTTTCCTCCCATAAAAATGTTTAATTTTTAACCAAATCGGTTCTTCCGTTTAGAAGTTACAAGGGATCAAAGAAACGAACATACGTAACTCTGAACTATCCATTCAAGAAGTCAATTAAATAATTATAAAATAGTTTAAAAAAACTAAAAAAACACGCTCTATCTTTATTACTCTCATGCAAAGTATCCGTTCATATGCGTTCTGCAGCCAACTTCAGAGAGTTACCTACAGACAAACAAACATACGAGTGAAGCTAATAAAAGCGTGTTAAAAAGGAACGAATTTATTAGGAAACTCGATTAATAAGGATGTTATAGGTGTGGAATCTAAAGATTATCCAAATGCCTTGTTAATTCATATATTCAAGTATTCATTGCCCCATATTTAAAATAATTAAATTAAAACTAACCTATAATAAATTTATAAAATAATAATAAAATTTATTCAAAAAAGACGTTTTGTGTTTCAGACAACTGAAATAATAATTTTGTTAAAAATAAAAAAATTACAAAATATTCTCGGACTTTATTGAAACTGTATTACATTCAGTTTTCTATCAAAAAAGACTGTTTTCGGAAATTTAGGCAAACAATTTTATATTCAAATTGTAGAATTTACAATGAATGTTAAACCGCTAAAACTTTTTGAACTTGTTGTCAGTATCAAAATAAGGTAAATTATAGAAAGCATACTTTTATTTGAGTTCTCATGAAAAATTCATCTGTTTTTGTGCAGAATTTGTAGAAAAAGGCACTCTTTGTTTGCTGAGTGACTTACAATGTTCGCACAATTGTATTAAAAATATATTTATGTATACTTATTTATAATATTTATATTTATTCTGTAAGGATATTTCTCCCTACAAATTTGACTTTTCAGTTGTGTTTCTCAGTTGAAATAGTCAATTTAAATTTAAATTTAAATTATAATTATGTTTATTTCATTTAGATTGATAAATTAATTTTTCTTTGGCTTTCTGATCTTCGTCGGGGTAAATTCGGGAGGTATTTGATCATTAGTATCGGGTGCCCGCTATCCTTACCAATGGTTTTCTATGGTTTTCTATTTTGTATGCAAAAAGTGAATACTGGGTTAGTTCCTTATAAAATCAGCCATAGCTGCATACCTTTCCCTTTCCTTCAAATGCCCCATCAAATTTTTTTACTTATCTGTACAATTATGTTTTGTTTAAAAAAATAATGAATAAAGAATTGAATTGAATTACGTTTTAATGCTATATCTGTTTATGTTTTCATAAAAGTGTGAAAATAAGGTAATTTTGTATGGTAAATAGTTCAGAAAATACCAACAATTTTGTCGTACAGGCCACAATTTATAAAACCTTCTGAATGAACGTCCTTTTTAATTTTCTACAGCATTTTTAGTCTAAAAAACCATTCATATTCTTATAAAAACATATATATTAATTTATCGACGAAAGTTTTTTATTTAAAAAAGTATTGATAAAAAGAAAATTAATTTAAAATTAGATTCAGAATTTTTTTTTCTTTAATACTTTTTTATTCATTCTTTTAAATTTCTGTAGACTTGAAATAATATTTATTGTTTTAAAAGTTTTATATTTAATTTAAAGACCAAATGAGACAAAAGGAATATTAAATTTTTCTTATCAAAAAAAATAAAAATAACCTTTAACATTCAATAATTCATTTACTTTAACCATTTCACTTCATAGCCAATCAAATGTTATTATTTCAAATTGGCGGTCATTTAAATCACCAATACGAAACAAATTTTAACAGATTATAATATTTATAATTAAAAAAATTTTTGAAATTTATTATTTTCAAATATAAAATAATATTCTAATCAAATATCATAATTTACTTACGATAATTTTGTACTATAGTAATATTTTGTTTTTACAAAAATTATAACCAAAATATGTATTACAATTAGCAAATCGAAACTTGTAGCTGTTTAGTGTATTTAAGGCTTGTTAATAGTTCCTAAATTGTTCGATTATTTTTGTGGTCTTTAAAAATGATTCCACGGAAATTATTTTTAATTGATTTGTGATTTTAATTGAAGTTTTATTTTTTTTAAATATATGAGTGATAAAACTTTAACTTTTTTTTGAAAGTATTATATAATTATATTCAACGATATTTATTTTTTTTTTTGGGTTTGTGTACGGTTTATTTTGGATTTTTGTTATTATTTACATTTAATATGATGAATAAGTTTTCAAAAAGGCAGTGGTACACACTGGTGGTGATTAGTATAGCAGATTTTTGTAATGCAATATGTGTTTCTTTACAAGCGCCATTTTATCCTCACGAGGTAAGGACACCATAAAATTTTCCGAATAAAGTTTTGAAATATTGATTTGAGAATGACTAATTATTTTTGTATATCACAAATACACAAGGATCAGGTTATCAGACCACTTTGCAAGTCAAATTAACAAATAAACAAGATAATTAATAAAAAGAATTAATGATTCTAGATTTTATATGATCGATCATATGTAAAAAACAGCTTACTTTCATCTATGAAGCCTCAGATGCAACCAAATAGGTATTAATTTTGCGGGATATAATTTGTGATTAGACATTTCAATTTGTTAAGACCAAAAAATTTAACAATTAATGCATTTGAGAGTTTATTGTTGGATAACAAACTAAGAGAACTTACTTATTTATGTTCATAGAATACAAGAATACATAAAATATTAATTGAATTTTAAATATTTTGCTTACAAAGACACTTTTAAATTTTGAGACAATTTTTAATTAAACAAAAACTTAGTTCGGCTATGAAACAATTTATCTTCAACGAAAAAGTGGTAAGGGTAATCCAAATCCTTTCAATTAATTATTCCAGTCATAATTTAACAGTAATCAATACAAGTAATTTAAAATTTGCTGGCAAACGTTTACTGTGAAACTAAATAAAATTGATATCTTGCAAATTTCCAGTTTTTTAATTTTATCCCGAATAATTCAGTTTTTTCCCCTATTAAAAATTTCCTTTGATTAGCTCTAATCTTATTGATTGTATAATGAGACAATTTTCGCTCATTTTGTAGAAATTCTTTTATTTGTAGTTTTAGTTCTTAGTAGTATCACTATAGAGATTCAATGACGCTTTACAATAGAAAAAAATCTTTTCATTATGTGAAAAAAGTGTAAATACAAAAGTTGTAGATCTTTTTATTACCTACAACTTTGCCATTTAACTTTTTTTCCATAGGACTTGTAGTTTTGCCGGAAATTCAAATGAATTTTACCCTTAAATACTCACCCCCCTACTCCCTGAACACAGATCGCCCGTAATTTATTTTTTCTTTCATTTTTATCATATTATCTTGCGTTTCCAATTGATTCCATTCTACTATAATTTTTTTTGTTTTCAAAAATTATCTACCCTGGTATAAGAGTTTATTTGTTTTTAAAAGACAAAAGTAATGGGTTATGGACAAAATAGTAGGCTCGAAATTCTGAGTGATTTCGACCCTCTGTATAAGGTTTGAATTTGGAAAATCATGTCCATTTTGTTTTTTGGCTCGATAATCCGATAAAAAGTTTTTAACTTTTCCAAACGAGGTCAATTTAGGTAAATATGGGTTTTGTGGTTTAAATGATGAGTTTTTTTTTTAAATGTTACACCGAAATCTTTGAGTAAATTGGAATGTCGTATCCATTGGCTTTTGAATGAGGAATGAGTCTAGGTTTATAAACGGCTTTTACTGCCAATTAGTATAGCGCATATTAAGAATTCAATGAAAATTGTATTACATTCCCACAAGTAACTCGGGTGCTAAAAAAATCTGGAATGGGTTTAATGAGCATTTTCAAAAGCAATAGCCGTTTTTGTTGAGAATGACCCTGTGACTATTAAACGGAACAGAAAAGATTCTTTCCAATTTTGTTTTTTTGAGGACATCTGTGGGAACCGTTTTCAAAAGTCTTATTTATCAATTTTTTGAATTTTTGGAATGTCTAAATCTAGGGCATCTAGGGATTATTTTTGAATTAAAATCATAAGAGAATCGTTTATTTTCGTTTGAGTGGCTATTTTCTAATTTCATCTTCCAGTATTTTCATTTGAAATTTTAAGGTTCTTTTTACATAATTAAAATTGATAATTCAAAAATAAATTATCTCCAATTTTATGATGTATCTATGAAGAACTTATTATGGTAGGATTTTGGATCAAATATTATTATCATCATATTTTTGTGCGTATAAAGAGTATTTTTTTATTTTTTGTTATTGTTTATTTTTAGTCAAAACAATCTTATTTATACCATTTCTTTGAATAATGTTAATAAATTATTGTATCACGTATACTCAATTTTGTTTTTAAAGGTTAACAAAAAGGTCATTAATTTACTCAATTTTATCTTATTCTTTACACACAAAAAAAAAAAAAAATAATAAAAAAAAATAAATTATCGTTTACAATTTATAATAGTAATTAATTTTTGGCCTATCGTGTTTTTTCTTTTTTTTTATTAATTAATAAATCATTTATCATGTGACATAGAATGAAGATGATCCTAAATATTGTTTAAAATGCGTGTTACAATAAAAAAATTGTCAGAGCCAAAATCTATAAAAATACTTTTAAAAATACTGGGATACATGACAGTGCAATAGAATTGTATGAATAAAAGCATAAATGTTAAGGATTCGGCTGTTACCAATATTTTAAAGATTCTACCCACTTTTTCGATGGACTGACTATATGGCTTGGAGGTTGATAAATATTTTTTTTTTAAATAAACATTTTTGAACTTTAGGATTTTTTTTCGAAAAATGTCCGGTTTTGTTGCTATACGTGATTTAAGATTGATAAAGCCAAAACTTATATAACATTCTTAAACATTGTTAACTCGACTTCTACAGTATAGATTCCACATTATGCATATATAGTATTCGTTAAGAGTATATTTTCCAACAATAGACCGAATGGATCGATGATGTTCATGCACAAACTTAAATTCAATTTTAAAGTATAGAATACGCCACAAAAGTTTAAGCTAGGTATCTCTTTTCGTTTTTAAGTTAAGTAGAAATGCACTAACTAAATGATGATATGAACATCTATGCCAAAATTTTGATAGTATCTTCAACTTTTGCTGGCGTTATAAACTTTATTTGAAAATTAATATACTCTGGCAATATATTCTATATGTCAAGTATAAAATAAACTATTTCAATTTAATTTGTAAAAATATTATTTGAATTTGTTGTGGTACAAAGAATATACTGTATACTATTTAGAAATATACTATTTAATAAATGTTTGTTCAAAAATTAACAATTCGTTTTTGTCTTGAACAGTCAGGAATAATGTTAGAACCATTGGTGATGTTGGTGGCGTATTCTAGGCTTAAAAATTGAATTTAAGTTCGTAAATTAACATATTCGATCGATTCGGTCCAAAGGATTCATTACCCTAATTTTAAATCATGAAAGGTACATGAAAAATTCAAGATCATAAATGGTTTGTTTTTTCAAAACAAACAACTTTTGTTTATAGCTAACTTTCGTAAAGTGTTTAGATTCGCAACAATTTTATACAATACATATACGTATTATACATGTTAATGAATTCTAATAAAAAATTTTTCACATATTGAAATTAAACCAATTTCGAGTATATACTAACACTGTTGTTATCTGCATTTGTTTTGATGAAAATTAGAAGAAAATAATTAAATTAATGAAAAAATGGTCAACTTTGAATGTTGCCAACTGCTGATTGTACGAAAATTTTAAGTTAGTCAATTTTTTCTTTGATTCAACGCCTATTTTTTCTTTAACTATATGTATTCAGCAAGGAAGACTCCAAAAAATATTATTATATGTTATTTTTAATTAAAATTTAGAATCAGAAAATAATCTCTGGCAGTAACGTTAATTGTTTGTCATATTTATTCGTTTATTCGTTACGATTTTTTTGTGTTTTAGAATAATTGTGTAGTAACGACACGACAAAATGTGATAAAATGTTTATACCATGTTAATTACCATACAACATAAGGTCAGCGAATCCATAAATGCATATAGTAAATAATTAACAACTGCATAAATCTATTATGTTTTTTCAAGAAAAGTTAATCTAATCTTTCTATATGTCTGTCTACTCAAAACATTTATAAAAAGAATTGCTGCTCTATGCTAATAATGCTTTACAATTTTTTGAAAATGTCTATATGTAATTACGAAATATGTCAAAGATATTATTAATGTTGGGTGAACTTGTAGTATTGAAAAAACCTGAAGTTTTATTTCTTCATTGCTTTTCATTGAATTGCTTTTCGTTTATCTTGCTAAACCTTGAGAATACCTGGACTGATTTTGGTTACTTTGATCTTTGATTTGAGGAAGTTCAGTAAATGTTTAAATGGTGAGCAATATGTCATTTTCTACCACTAAATGGATAAGCAAGGGGGAAATTTTTTTTAAATATCTCACTTGAAGTATATTACAAATTCTATTAGCATGAATTCCATCAAAACCAAAATCTAAATTTGAAATTTAAAATAAAATTTATTTATATCGCCACACTAGCAGTATTCGGAACTATCAACTATATGTCTGTATATCGCATCGTCCAAGTATCACTGGAATCATTTGTGGTTCTGGAGTTTCATGAAATATATGAATATCACAGCACTAAGTATGATATATGTACATTTCTGTGATCCGAAGGCCTCCCCCATGGACAGGGGCTGAGGTACCAGATGCTCACACCAAATACCGAGTTATATGTATATACATTTCTGTGACGAGTGGTCAAGGATGTAATACACCCTGGGGTCATTGAGGCCGCGTTACCGACCGTCACGCAAAATACCAAGTATATATAAAAATTTCATATCATGAGTTTCCCACACCAAATTTGGCCTAAACCAAATACAAAAAAATGGGGGAAAAGTTTGTATGGTTCAATTTACTTCAAATTTTGCATGCAATCAATGTAATATCGTTTGATAAAATGGAAAAATTGTCACAGTAACGCTACTTACAAGTAGATTACAAACAATTAAACGGGTGATCGATCATTATTCTGAATACACCTCTCTTATTCATAAAGTTTTACGTTTTCCTGTGAAACGGAAATATATTTGTGCACTTTCGAAAATACCTATCATGGTAAATGCAGATCAATTTTTTTTTTTTCAATTTCGATTGTTATAAAAATTCGATTTAGCTGGTACTAAAAAAGTAATTTCAAATTATGTAAGTAAATTCATTTTATACGAACATTTGTTAGAAGTGAAAGCTCACTCAAATACTACGCGATTTATGAATTTTAGCATACAATTTTGTTTTAATAAATGAATAAATAAATATTCCTCATCGAACCCACATTGATTTAACCACAAATTGAATATCCAAGGCAACGAAAGACCTAATTCTATTCTATATTTTTTTATATACAAAACTATTCTAAATTGTGTCTAGCAGATTAGCAGTTTCTTATATTTTCATATTCTGCAATGACTGAAATTTAAAACATTTTAATCGCTCAGTGTCGCAACTTGGAATAAACGTTTAAGGCACTACTTATATAGAGACTTAATATAACAGAAGAAATTTCACGACGCTTAATTTTTTTCATGTATAATGTAGGCGGAATTTTTTTCAATAGTTTAATTCTTTTGATAAAAAAATTGTTCGTTTCAAGGCTAATAATTCCATTTCTAATATCTATTATCTCAAAATTTCTATGGAATATTTATTTAAAAATAATTTATGAAGCATTGTCGGTGCAATTACTCATAGATCTTAAATGATCCCTCTCAAAACAAATTAACAAATTATTATCGATTAACTTCAATTACAAATTCTGTAATATTTAAACAAATTAGATACTAAATTTATCTTGATAAGACTTAATCTATAAATAGAAGAGATTATTAAATATTTATAATTTAGATAACCTTTATGATACATTTAATATTTGTTAAATTGTAAAATAAATTGTCCAAAATTTATTACACTTTATGTAAATTAAATTAAAGAAAGGATACATTGGCTAGTTAGGTTCAGCAACTCAAGAAAAACTTACCGCTCCCAACAATTTTATAGAAAGAGGTGTCCCAAAATCGAAGCAAGAATTATATAGTATAATCTGGATTAAAACCAAAGATTTTTGAATAGAAATTAATTTTTTTCACAAAGGATAAAGTAAATGGAATAAAGTAGCGTATGTCGCACCGGCGTACTACTCCACTGTTTAATGAACCATGGGATTGAAAAGTATCTGCGAACGAATTTTGGAATTTTAATGAATATTTTATGATGCATGAGATTACCATGGATATTAAGTTTATGTATATGAAAAACCATTCACGAATCCGCTGCTTAATGATACAATTCATAATCAAGTTTTAGCGTATAAGCTATTTGATTATATTAACTGCATTGAATAAGGATTTAAGATTTGTCTTAAATTAAAAAGTTTTTTAACACTTAAAGGAGAATTTGTGTTTCATTTTTGAAATAGAATATTTTACAAAGGTCGATAAGTTATTCAATGAATCAAGAATAATTTTTGTCACGATAAAAATATCAAGCATACAATTTGTACTTTGCCATTACCATTTTAATTGGGCTACCATCGATATTTTTAATTACCTTTTATTTTTAAATCTTAGAAGAGAAATAAGAATCGCAGTACCTATGAGCTATTTGCAGCCTACGCTTAAACTAATTGTTTACTCGTTAAAATTTTGGTCAATTACTTCAAATTTCAATAAAATATTTCAAAAAACAAGCTCGAAGCTTCATAATAAAAACAAACTTTGTAATTCAATAGTCTGCAAGATTTTGTTTTTGAAATGTAGTTTCCATAATTTCACAATTTAAGATTGAGATGCTTGAAGACAATTACACTAAATATTATGCTTAAATTTCATGTTTTAATTGATGTATATTCAAACAAATAAAAGTGTGTATGTGCAATTCACATACGGCAGAAGTCAAACTTCTGAAAAGTAGCCTACGGGAGATGGGGTGGATATAGGTATCAGGAGTATTAGGATAAATGTAAGATCTATTATAATTTATCAAGCATAAAAATTATTTAATTGTTAAATGCAAAAAAATTGACATTATATATGTTGTAAATATTATATCCCAATACACAAGACGCATACATATGAACAATGTTTAGTGATGATAATAGGGACGCTACGAAGCATTGCACAATACCGTAATGTGCAATGTATTCTCATTCTCTCGCCGGCTTAATTCATCATACTTATGTGTTTGTTTCTTTATCTTCACTCATTTTCGTTTCATCCAGTTTCAAATCATTTCGAAACTTATAAAGAAGTTTCATTTCAATAATCAATGATGCAATGCGGTTAAGTAGAAACTGCCTATTCTCTTTGGTTGGAAGTTTTAATTTTCCAGAAGGACAGCATTGTTTTGATAAATTTTAATGTCTAGCAATTACTTGAATAAGTATGTTTTTAATTTTATAAGATGTTATAAATTTACGAAAGAGGAAACAAAATGATTACAATAATTTCAAAAATTATTAAAAAAAAAATTATAATTATATAATACCTGCTAATATTAGATGTGTTGGGTATATTTGCCATCTCTAATTCTATTATTAGGATTGAGAACATTTCTAAAATAGTTTCATTGAATTATTATTTTTTTTTTTTTGTAAATTTTAAAACAAAGTAGCATTTGATAGTGGCTATGATTTTTTCTTAAAAATACCTCAAAAGTTCCAAACATACTTGAAGAGAATTTATTTAAAATTCGATTGAATACACTAATTATAATACTAATATATGCAATTATATATTAGGTAGCATAAGTTTCAACGGATTTCACTTTATTAATTTACACATAAAATTCAAATTAACTATATGGAAAATTTTTAAAATACTATTATTTAAAATTCATATCTGTCTAAATTTCAGGCTGAATTAAAAGGTGCCAGCGCCACAGAATATGGCTTAGTATTTGGTATTTTTGAATTTGTTGTATTTATTGTAAGTCCATTATATGGTCAACATTTAAATAATATTGGTCCAAAAGTTATGTTCAATGGTGGTATTTTTACGACGGGTGTTTGTGCAATATTATTTGGGTAAGTATAGTATATATATAATGTTTTCCTGAAAATAATAAATAATTAAAAATATTATTAATTTGAATAATGAAAGTAAGAAATTAGGCAGTATCTTGTAAAATAGTTATTTATAAAATCCAGAGACGGCGATATTTAGTAAAAACAAATTTAATATACCATTTTCATTTTAAAAAAACCTTATTTCTAGATATCATAAATATCTACATACCTTAATCCAAGGCCGTTGGTAAAATGATTTGCTCGGTTTTTTCAAACGAAAGCACCTTTAACTCCTGCTCTATTATTGCACTATTGATCATCGATTAAATTAGGGTTGCGTTCATTTGTTCAAGACATATATTAAAACAAAATCTTATATATTTAGAAATATATATTTTTAATAATTTTTGCGAAATTACATCCTCACATGAAATCAAAAGTTACTTTTTGCGAAGAAAATTTGGTAAAATGAATGCTAAGATACCAAAAAAATTTTTTTCTTAATCATTATTTCATTAAAATTTATTTTAGATCGTTGTATCAAATATAAATTTGAACAAAGAAATTTTTTTTTAAATTCAAGTGTATCATAAAGCCTTGACCTCACTGTCTTTTTAAATCAATGTTAGTGATGAAATCGTAAGAATATCATAAGCATTTGACAGCTAAACTGGTATTTTTAAATTTGGAAACAGAAGCGAGTGCATCCGGTTCATGCAAAAATTTAAGACCATGAAAATTAAAGAGAAATTTTTTCAAGTAAAACGATTTAACGATGATTTAATTATCAGAGAAAGTTTGTAAAACCAAATTTGTTTTCACAATTGGGTTGTAATTAAACTATTATTGACAAAAAATAAAAATTATACCCAAATTATTATTAAACTCATATTAAAATATTTTAAAAAGATTTAAGTTTTGTTAAAATAAAACGTTTTTAAACCCATGATTTCTATCTGTAATGTTCAGTTGTTTTGTATAAGTTTTATGGAGTCAAATTTTGTTTGAAACGGACAAACGTGTAAAATTGACAATCTATATACCAAGTGTTAATAATGACGTTTTTATTGTTGTATTCTAACATTTCTATATAAAACACTGTTTATCCATATTTTTTGTATCTTGATTGTCAATTTTACACGAAAATTGTATATTATTCACTTTATACGTAATGTGAATACTTTACATAAAATTTCAAAAATAATATTTGTATAAATCAAATGATGAAAAACATTTTAACTTTTGTTTTAATAGCATTTTAACAAATTATATACTTCTTCTGATAAATAAATAGATTTTCCAAAATTTATTTAAAAAAAAAGGGTACCTAGCATAAAACGTACACGTTTCATAAAACGATTTTTATTTTTAGAGATAAGATTGCATCCAAGTCTTACTAATTGCAAGGTTTAATGAAAAAGTTCTTAATTAAAACGATAAACTCTAAAATGAAATAATTTTTTTTTCTAATTTATATGCACTTATTTTTTGCAGACTCTTAGATAAAGTTGAAGGTCATTATCCGTTTATAATATTAAGTTTTGTTATTCGGATAACTGAAGCGTTGGGGAATGCTGCATTTTTAACAGCAAGTTTTGCCATTATAGCGAAAGAATTTCCTGATAACGTTGCTACGACATTTGTAAGTTTTAATTGGTTTAATTAAAAAACGGCTTCATCCCTAAATTGTCAGTATTGATTCTCGTGGTATTTTGCAAGTTTAATATATCAGGCTGCCTGCATACAATTATGAATTACAATTTGTGAAAATAATTATCGAAACATTTTTATGACTATGTACAACTTTGATTATTTGTTTTTGCCAAAAAAAATAAAAACTAAAAACAGACCTAATTAGAGTGATAATTGTGATTGTTTGGAAAACAACTGTAGTGTCAAACGTATACTTGGCTATTAACAGCACCAGTCGATGGTAAAAAATACCTACATTACCAATGACTTATTAACTACCCATAATGAAAGACCAGAATAATAAAATCTAATAAATTTTATATTTATTTGCATATTTTTAATTTCATAATAAAATCATAATGTTATTAAAAATTTCGTTCTTTCTATGTTTAAATGTTGTTGTCTAAATTTTGGGTTAAATTTCTACGGTTTTCAAGGGCTGCCAGCTCTTTGTTTGTATTTCGTATGTGAACTCTTAAACTGATACTGGAGGGCAGTGCTGTTATTAATCGCCACTATTCAATGGCGACCAGCGTAGTGTGACTATATCTTGCATAGAAAAAAACTATGGTAGTGTTTCTGAACAGAAAATTTGATGATAAAATTTTAACGGATTTTTACATTTTAAATTATTCTTAATACTCCAAAAATAACTTTATTCAATAAGGGGGAAGTAATTCTGTTTTCCTCATAGAAATCCATACAGCCGTTCTTGATTTAAAAATAGATTGACAAACCCGATTTTGTTTTGTATATGAATATAAGGAATAATTTAAATAAGCATTACCACTAGCATTCACTTAGCTCCAAAATATTTTATATTAAAAATAATTTTTAAAGAACTAAAACATTGCCTTACTTGGGGAAGTGTTTTTAAAAATGCAAAACAAGAAAATATTATTGTGCGAAATTTGATAAAGCTATGTTCAGAGATTATCCATGGCCACATGGAATATTTCACTCCTAATATATTAGTTTTATACAACCAACTCAAGGCTGAATGTGACCACGGCTATCCTCTGAAAAACACTTTTTTTAAATTCGGTCAACACCATTTTCCTGTTTCGTATTTTTTAGAGTACATTACTGTAGTGCAGTTTTGATTCTGTTAAACTTATATTTTATTACTCATTGGATCGTGTGACTGAATAGATGGAAGTTTATAAATGGGTCTACACATGAAAGTTATGTATAGGAGAGCAAAGTAGAGTAAAAAGATAATGTGTAATTTTTTCAGTTTTTTATCGATCAATCGAAATTAACATCTAGAAAATTTTACTTATCTGATTCATCTTTAAGGCTCACCTCAAGAATTTGAAACAAAAATTTGAAGTATAAAAACCGTCTGCGAAGCCTCCACATTACATTTATTTATCCATTTATTTTGGACAGTTTATATCCATATAGACAAGTTTTTCCACTCCTATAAATTTGCTTTTATTACTGAATACATTAAAGAAGAATCTGAATACATTATAACTCATAAAATAAATGAGGTTAGAAGAAAATGTGTACAACTCAAGTTGAAAAATGTTTTAGAAACAAAAAGGGCAAACAGAAATTTTTGGATGAAGTCCTATTTATTTATTTCTGTTTCTGTCAGTTTAAAATTTAAAATACGTATTTTATTGAATTTTAGGCATCTTTGGAAACATTTTTTGGTCTGGGTTTAATAATGGGTCCAACCGTTGGAGGTGCACTCTATCAATTAGGTGGGTATACAACTCCATTTGCAGTTATGGGTTCAGCTTTATTTTTATCGGCTGTATTAACAGCTTTTGCATTGCCAAATAATGAACCACAAATGGAACAAACTAAAGCACGTAAGTTTTGCAGAGACATCGGTTTTAGTGATACATCTTTTTACTCTTTGTTAAATATTTTAGATTCCATATTGTCAGCACTAAGAATACCTGGTGTATTTATTGCTGCTCTGAGCATTATTGTCACAAGTATGTCAATTGGATTCCTTCAAGCAACTTTAGAACCACATTTAAGAATTTTTCATTTATCACCAGTTATTTTGGGCGTTATGTTTGTGATAAATGGTGGTACATATG
Source organism: Chrysopa pallens (assembly GCA_020423425.1). Lineage (NCBI taxonomy): Eukaryota > Metazoa > Arthropoda > Insecta > Neuroptera > Chrysopidae > Chrysopa > Chrysopa pallens. The sequence continues at coordinate 40,824,644 of CM035591.1, read as the reverse complement.
CAGTTACTGCACCACTTTGGGGATGGATGTGCGATAAAGCTATGGTACCGAAAGTTGCAACTATTATAGGATGTATTTTAGTAGCATCTGGATTTTTACTAGTTGGTCCAGCACCATTTTTCCCTACTGAACCGTAAGTGTAAAAAGTTTTACCTTTATTTTTCCACAAAAATTAATTTTATTTTTTATTTCCAGAATAATGTGGGTAACAATTACGGGATTAGTATTACATGGTTTAGGAATGTCTGCACAATTAGTTGCATCTTTTACAGATGCTTTACGTACTAGTATGTAAGTAATTCAACTACAGTAGAACCTCGATAACCCAAACCTCGGTAACTTAAAAACCTCTATAACTTCAAAAAATAATATGTTCCCTTCCCATCGGAGCCCAAAACCTCTATAACTTAAAATACGCAATCTCTATAACTTAAATAAGTAATCTCTGTTTTGGCCCTCAGTAACTTAGGAACAATAGGAACAAGGGTACATACATACATATGTAAATACCTACCTCTATATTAACCTACCCTTAACATAGACCCTTGATAACTTAAAACCTCTATATCGCAAAATATTTTGTGTTTCCCTTGGACTTTAACTTATCGAGGTTCTACTGTACTTTGTCAGATTAATTATAACATACTTTATGCTCGAGCACCTTAATTTACCACCATGTGTTGCTAGGATTTTGTATGGACATGATGATCATCAATACAACTTATTGAAATCACCTAATTACTAGATCCTTGTCAGAAGCAATGCTTTCAACTTATGAAATGCCACTAATTCTGAGTCGCTTACATTTTATAGTCATCATTTAATCATAGTATCAATATCGTGGCCTCTAAATTACTTCAAACTATAAGCTTTTCATCTAAATATACAAAATTTGACCTCAAAAATTGATTTTTATTTTTGAAAAAAAAATTAAAACACTACTGTGGAAATTCTTGTTTTAAAAAATCATATTCTACAAAAAATATTTAAAATACTTTTTATTAAATTAATATACTTTTATAGAGCTTATGGATTTCCAAATAATTTGGAAACATTTGGTTTAATATCCGGATTATGGACAAGTACATTTGCTCTGGGAGCATTCATAGGTCCATCTATTAGTGGAATTTTATATGATGGAATTGGTTTCCGGTGGGCAACTATGTTCGTAGTAGTTTTACATTTTTTAGTGGTATGCAAAAAAAATGATTTCATTTCTGACTAAAATAAGTAAACTTTAAAAACTGGTAATAAATAATTACATTGTTTTCAGGGCATCATTGTCTTATTATTTTTAATATTCAGTAAAACTCGGCGAGGTTACATTGAATTACCATCACCACCTGCGGAGGAAAAAATTCAAAATGGTGATATTACTGCAAGTATACAATCTAATTCGCTAACGCAATCACATAAAAGGTATGTAAGATATAAAGTTTCTGGGTTAAATTTTTAACAAAACAATTTGTTTGTGGTATGAACTTTTTGCATCTGCATGAGAAATTGTTTATTTGCTTTCGTTTTTAGATTTACGACATCGGCTGCTTTGGCTTACTTCACCACTGAACGATTAATAAAGGAAACATATTAATTTAAATTCAAAATTATAATTAACAAATTTTATTGTGATTTTATTTAAAAATACTAAATTAATATACCTATTTATATTTATATTTAGCGTTTTTATTTTTATAGAAAAATATTTCGATTATTTTTGTTTTTTAATTTAATATCATTAAGTAATTGTGATTTGTAAATATAATATTTGAATAAGAAACTATTAAAAACCTAACATTTACAAAAATTAAGTTAATTTAATTTTTTTTTAAATCGTTTATCTAATGCGAATGGCTGTGCTTGAAGCAATAATTTTATAACTGACAAGGAATTATTATCTAAAAGGGAAACTTATTTGATGTGAGCAAACATGGCTCTCACTTTATTTATATTACAAATTCATTTTCTCTGAAATAAAGCTCTAAACATTAATTATTGTCATCTTTTCTCTTCAAGAATATTTTATTAGCCCTTTCAATATTTTATTTTGTGAAGTGATCCGTAAATAATCAAACAGTTGGCGATAACTATTCATTGTTAACGCTATTGTTTTCGCTATTGTTTATTGTTCATACAAAATACAAAGTGCAATTAATAATAATTATATTTATTTGTTCTTTTTTTATCAATACATTAGGAACTTTTCAAAACACTTAACGTTGTATCCCAACAGAATATGATGTTATCAACATACACATTTAACATTATAAGGCAAGTTGCCCATAAAAAATTCTGATCAGAAAATTTTATCTTGTTGTTTTTATCGATGTTGTATGAAGTATATAATAAGAATTTTTGAAGAACATGTCATACTTTTGGATTGGGCAAATGAATTGTGCAGAAATTTCTATGTTGATTGCATTATTGATACCGTTTTTGAGGTATCAAAAATTATTTACAGTCAACACAAAAAAAAAAAAAAAAACATCGCACCCAACTGAATGTTTGTTTTTTTATATAAATTAAAATATATACGATGTTTATAGTGTATTTAATAATTTTTTGATTTAAAATGAACATTTTTGTTAGGTAAATAAAATAATATCCGATAAAGACTTTAAAACCCCATCAAATTCGTGTATTATGTAATTTTGAATGAATATGAAGGTTCAGATCGGTGGATTTCTTTTGGATTTGACTATATACAGAATTGTAATAATATTTGGATTTTACTAAACATAGAACCGAAATAATTATCTAAGTAGGTACTACTGTACACAGTGATGTCTTATCTAAAACATTCAGAAAGACTCCTGGGTTTCAGCAGTTTTAATTTTTTTGTAACTTGGACACTTTTAAAATCATATCGGCTTGATTATAACCTAAGTTATATTGTTCGATTAAAATATTCACGTTAATTCGTTTATGCAATGACGTTACGAAACATACTTCTACAAATAATTATTAAAAAATGTGTTCGCTAAAAATTTCTATCCTGTTTGTCTTTAATTTTAAAATTATAGTTTTTAATTTATTGTATTAAAGCAAATGGATGGATAAACAAAAATACACAAACTTTTAAAATAATACGCTGGTTCATTTTTTTGGCATGTATTTCATTTCATCTTGCTTTTTTTGCATAAATTCATTATAGGCATGTAGTTTTTTATTTTTTTGCATGATTTAAAAAATAATTGTTTCAGAATAATAATGATCCTTCTCGGATGATCTTTTCTCAATAGACTCGATGATACATCAACATAATTACATGTTTTAAATAATTTATGAAATAAAAATTTATTTATTGTTTGTAGGCAACTTCTTCAATAGTATTGTGCATTGATTGCATGATTTGAAACTTGTAAAAACCATCCTTTTAAAAACCATTACGTTTATTTTTTATACTCGACGCATATAGAATATTTCATAGTAGGTATATTAGTTTTAATCTAAAGTTTGTAACGCTAGAAAATATTGTCCGCACAAATAATATTTTGATATACGTGTGCATAGATCACCTAATTGGCCAATTTCCGCGTCTTCCGTTTAACATATGTGTACATCAATTAAAATTATGCTAAAATCCTTACAAGCTCGATAAAATTAATTTTTATACATTTGAGTTAATTTTAAGATCAATTAATTACATTTTCTTATCACATTTCCTAATTTTCCAACGAATGTTAAAATAAGTAAATATTTATCGTTTATTTAACTGAAGTAATGTTCCAGCACAGTACAGGAATCATAAAAATGAATCAGGCACTTTTTTCCTGATTTTAGGTTTAAAAATGTTGTGATTTTAGGTTTAAAAATTGTTACCGTTTTCGTAATTATCGTCTTTAAAAAACTCTAGAAGGACACTCCATTCTTCAGTTCCATTTTTCAGGTTATTTCACCCATTTCAACTTTTATCGTGTTACTAAAAATCGAGAAATAGCAATTTGTTTTTATGCCCTCAAAAAAGTCCTATTCAATTGAATTGAATTGAATAGGAAATCAATAGGATTTAATAGAAAATTTAAAAAAAAATGATGATTCAATCCTATTGATTTCTATAGGACTGAATAGGATTTTTATTTGGGTGAGTATTCCAATGAAGTAATAACTTACGGCGCCATTTGCATAAGAAATATATTGGAAAACCGTAACAGTTAATTATCTCGAAAGATCAGTCATGAAGTATTTTGCGGACGCCGTCAGATGTATAATCAAAACTGTAAAAGTTTTATAATACAAAAAAAAGGTTATTTTCGAGACGTTAAACAAATAGAATACTTCACGTTTAACATTTACACATACTGGTGTATATGTGTACCTCAATTAAAATTTTGATAAAATCCTTACAAATCCTAAAACTACTCCCATTTTGATAATTTTTAACTATTGTATCTAATGAAAAATATTTTAACCTTAATCGTTAAAACAATCTATTGACGTGAGTGGATAAAAATAAGCATCTTTTCTAATGGGTGAAAATTGAAACATAAAGAAAAACAACCACAAGAATTGATACAATATCAAATTTTGTTCTTTAAAGTCTTTTCTTCAAAATTGCAATAATTTTTGAGTTATCGTTCATTTCGAACGATTTCACAGGAATTGCTTGATAATCTTACATGTTATATGCTAATGAAAAAAATGTCAGTTAGAAAAATTAAGCTCATAAAAAACAAAGAATAACTTTTGCTTAAATGTGCCGATTCGTTCGGGGTAAATTGTAGTAGTAGAAAGTATTCATCAAATACTGTATATACAGAAATGATAAATAAATATTTACCCTTGTTTATAAATTTCATTTTGTCTACCAAAATTTTTTTTCGTTAAAATTAAGTCATTTCACTAAGATTTTCTGGCTACTTGTGACAAATTGTTAAAAAAATAAAAATGGCAATCAACGATAACTCAAAAAATATTGGCTTTTGAAAAAACTTTATGGTAAATGTTTTGTTCAAAACTAGGTCATTCCCTCCTCTTGAGTGTTATTTATTTATACAGGTAGAAGTATTCCTAGTTATCTACATTTAAAAAATGAAAATCGGAGGAGTTTTGACCAGTTAAGAGAAAACGCAATTTCTTGGCTAATAAAATATTTTGATGTTAGCAAATATGGTGAAATAATTGGAAATAATAAATTATGACGAATTTTTTAAAAAAATAATTGAAGTCAATAGAAATAAACACAAATGGAACTAAATTTACTAGTTAGATCAATCAAAAATGATAAATTAGGATATATCGTTGCCCAAGAGTAATAATTTTTCAAAATTTATAACATTTATGTTATCAACATCCTGACAAACTTTCAAAATGACGCCCTAGCTGATTTACGTCTCTTCGCCTTCTGATGTTTTTGAAAAAGTACTAAGATCGTGTGTATTTACTTGGTAAATAATCCCGCAAATTTTGCAAATTGGAACGAACATCTCTTTAAGGAAATGACTCCAAATAAATTTTGAACCATACTTTCACTCTTTAAGGGGCTGAATTTTAAAAAATCCTAGCAAATACTTTCATCATAATACTATCTAGGTTCTAAAGTTTTACCCAATCCGTTCAACGATTTGAGCTGTACGTTGGCAGATCTTAAGTCAGTCAGTTGCGGTTTTCTTTAATACAATTATACATACAACAAGTATAACTTATTTGTTATAGAATTCAATTTGTAATAAATTTGGGCATAGATTTCATAATTTTCTAGAATAATGTTTTTTAGCATTTTTCAGTATAACAAAAACAATTATAATTTTAAACATTTTTAAGACATCAACATCTCTAGGTCGAAGTATCTTATCTCATTCAGTAAGCTAAATATAAACGTCAAATTGATGTACAAAAGTAATCTTGTTTTAACAGAAGTATCTATCTATAGTAAACATCTTATATCTTACGTAGAAGAATTTCGATTCAACTTTTATTAACTTAATACGCTATAGTTTAGTACTACGTAAATGTACTTTGTCAAAAAAATACGTCTATACGGTAGATTGAAATTATTTTACTTCCAGAAATTTTTTTGTTGATGACCGGTTATTTCAATAATGTTTATAAATATTAACAAAATTTATGTGAATCAAGGGTTCATACAACTGCGGCAGCTACAAATTGAACATAGAAGTAAACGACTTAAACCAAGTAAAAAAATCCGACAAAATCTTATTGAAATTAAATCAAATTGACAGGGAAAGGAAAAGGAATAGGAAATTAAATTTCCGATTTAAAATCATTTCATCGATTCAAAATTTGAATAGGTTTTAATAGGAATAAGTTGGAAATTTAAATACCGATATAATTTCAATGGGATTAAATGGGACATTTTTAATAGGGATTTAATGTTCCTGAAATTTGTAACTTAAATTTATGTTTATTTATTTGACTTCCTATAAAGCAGACCTTCCTGCGGGTTGTTCCCCTATATTTTCAAGTAGGTGTCTTCCTGAAGGATGTGTGTAGCGTAAAACAACGGCGTACATACATTATAAGAGCGAAATTATATATATATATATATATATATATATATATATATATATATATATATATATATATATATATATATATATATATATATATATATATATATATATATATATATATATATATATATATATATATATTTCTTATCTCTTGGGATACATTCTTATGTTAATCATAACTTGTACTGCATGTAATTTAGCAATGTTTTAAGAATTATAAAAATATCAAATATTTACGTATTATAGAAAATCCAGGATGCTTAAATAATTAACTTGGTTAGTTGTTTCTTTTTATAAAAAAAATGAAATCTAGTATATAATCAGTTAATATTCATCACGACTTTATTTAATATTTAAAAGAATTTCATTTTAAGTTGAAGAATGTATGTTTTTGCAAAGTATAAATTATGGTATTGATTTTTTATATATTAAATGATATATTAAAAAATCTGACCTACTAAAATCATTCGATTCGCTTATTCTCACGATTTTTTTACAATGAAACCGCGAGTAAAGTCAAATTTAAAAGAAACCAAAATCAAATTATTTGGGTTTCATTTTTATTTTAATATCAATACTCTGAAACCGATGTACTTTTTTTATAAATTTGCTTTCTATCCAATTTTGTAGTTTATTTTAAAATTGATTTTAGTGTTATCAATCATTGTGTAACGGCTGCTATAAATTTTTAAGATCCTTTTCATTTTATAAGATTAGTTTACTCGAGGGCTTACTCAGCTCTTCAATCTAGGGTTGGCGAGCAGAAGGATGAGAAAAATTAAAAATTTCATATTTGGAATGGCTGTCATTTGCTAACGTTGGAGCAAGTGTATTATTCTTAATCGTATTGTGTTGTGATAGATCCTTATTCCGCGAGAATTCAATATACTGTGCCCGCGCATTCGATCAAAGATACATTCTTCACTAGAGTATAAGCATAAATAGTATGTATCTATTTTTTCGGTGGCATCAGGTAGGATATCACAAAATATCCCGAGTTCACACATAATCCTTTGTTTAACGAAGTTTTGTGCATCGAAAATGTATCTGTTTGTTGAGATCGTTGAGAATTAACTAATTTTCGCAAGAAAAACTTTGTGGCCAGATTATTACAGAACTCACATGAGTGAAATAAATATATTTTTGAGAAGTGCGTTTTAAAATTACAAATGTTTACATGATGTAACTTTTGGCTGGCCTCAGACCTGTACATTTGAAAGAGAACATTTAATGATGAATGTTTTTTAAATTTTTTTTCAGTATACGAAGTGTAAATGGTATATCAATTGAACAAAGTCGTCCAGCCGCAATGAATAGTTTAATTGCATGTAATAGTTATAAATCAAAAGTGTGGCCACAACGTGAAAGTTTCGGTGTACATACAGCAACATCAGGTGCACAAGGTGCTCAAGGGTTTTCATTGGGACCGTATAGTTTAAGTTATGGTACTGTTGAAGCACCAATACCACCACAACGTGGTCAACGATCACAACGTAACCAACGTCACAATCAATATAACACGGAGGAGTTATAAATTTTATTTTTTAATTTAATAAAAATACATCCAATTGAAGTAAACTTGTTTCAAATTATAAAAAAGTTTTTGTGTAATATAATTTTTATCTTATTTTAATAATAGAAGTACAGATGATAACGAAATGAATAAGTTGTTTCGATTTTTCAAAAATATACAGAAGTATATACAAATACCTCCATACAAAATTCATATTTTTGAACTTTAATTTTTATAGCTTTGCAAATAATTTTAGGATAGGAAAAGAACAGTTTTCTGAGGAATAAGTATTTTGGTATAAATTAAAATTGAATAAAAATATCCAAATACCTAGTCATTTATAAAATATAAAAGTATATGTTTTATTTAAAAGTCTTAGTTATAAATCCCACTAAATTCACATTATTTTTGTTCTGTAACACAAGAAACTAATAGTTTTTAACCTCAAACAAACACATTAATTATCTACTTACTTGACAAATAGTATGTGTTTCGAAACATGGTGACTGATAATATACAATACTGATGACATCACAACTAGCTGTCCATCCATTACATCATTTTTCGAAAACACACACAGTATCGAATACTAAAAACATTTTACATCCATTCATCAGCCTTCTGATTCATGCTGAATTTATTATTTCAGATTAATATTTTAAGAAACATTAACTGAAAATCTTAAATGACCTTTGTTTGTCATAGATTTCAATACATATGCATTAGACTTTCCAAATTTTTAAACATAAGAACTATATTCAACCGTATATAGTGTGTATTGTCACGATCTACTAGGAAAATGTGAAACTGCTAAGATCATACTACTGCCTACTGTGACTACAGTAGGTATATTCTATTCAACAATAGCACACCACATTCCTAGGAGGACTTCCTCTCAAGTTCTGATTGTGTCTGCTGTTTAACTTTGGTGATCGGTTGAAATCGGAATTTACATTACGTCAGTGGGGAGTATTAATTTAAAACCAACGAGGCCAGCTCATTGGGGACATGTGTATGTAGTAGGTGCCGGGATAAAAACTTTCCCTCTCTGAGAGCACCCTTTAACTGATACGGTGTCATAAATATTGCTTTTATGTGGTACGAGTTGTTATTGATTTAATATATTTTATAAAAATCTTAAAAAATTAGAATCTCTTTCTGAAATTGATCACCAAACTATTTTTCTCTGTCTTCAAAGTTAGACATCAACAGTGTGTGGATTGATTAATCTCCAATTACTCCTCGATTATATGAGGAATATATTGATGGTAATTGAAGTCAATGAGATACTTATTGTAGGATGGTTATTGTAATTGAAATGCTTCAACGTATGATCAGTCTTATTAAAGAATTAGTTAGGCATCGTTTTAGGAACTGAGGTTTTTATTTACAGGAAGATTTTAATTTTCTAGTAATTAATAATTGTAATAGTATTTACAATTAATACTTATTATTTATACAAAAATATGTAAGTCTAATTTCAATCCGTTTGTATTTTCAACCGTTAACTTGAAGGAGTATAATTTTAGTGTTAAAAAAACAATTATATGAAGTAATGTAATAATACTTAACTAATTGATTTTCCTATAGATTCACATTGAAAATAATTTATCCATAAAGTCAATATTAAGGTCAACAAATTATACCTATTATTCTTCTAATTATATTTTTAAAGGTGAAATTAATTAATAAAGGAAATATTGATTAATTTAAAAAGGAAATAATTAATTTCCAATATAACATAAAACGTTTGCATATAAACAATTTCAAGTTTTATATTATAAAAAAATATATTGTATCTCAAACAGAAATCATACTAATATTATAAATGTCAAAATTTATTTATTTGGATATTTAATAAAAACGGCTGAACGGATTATAATGATATTTGGCACACAGGTGGTTATAATTACTTGTATAATAGACTAGAGTGGAAGCCTTAAAAAATGATAAAAAGAAGAAGAAAATTATAGTAGGATAAAACCCATTTGAAACGCAAGATAATACGATAAAAATAAAAGGAAAAATAAAATACGGGCGATCTGAGTTCGGGAAGTGTGGAAGGGGTGAGTTAAGGGTAAAACAAGGTTTATTTCGATTTCCGGCCAAACTAGTCCTAAGTCCTATGGAAAAAAGTTAAATAGCAAAGTTGTAGGTAATAAAAAGATCTAAAACTTTTGTAATTACACTTTTGTCACATAATTTCAAAATTTTTCGTTTGAAAATTAGGGTGCTTTTTCGATATTTATCAAAATAAGATGAAAAAATAAATATTTTAAATCAAAAAAAATTATAGTGTATTTGGAACATAAAAAGGTAAGTTTTCACCAAATTTCGGAGAAAAAAAATAAAAAACCAAAAACTTGGTTATTTCAATTTTTCACATAATTTTTGAGGTTATGTGAAAAAAGTGTTAATACAAAAGCTGTAGATCTTTTTATTTCTTACAACATTACCATTTAACTTTTTTCCATAAGACTTGTAGTTTTGCCAGAAATTCAGATAAACCGAATTTTAATCTTAAAAACTCACCCCCGTCCCTACTTCCCGAACTCAGATCGCCCGTAATTTATTTTTCCTTTTATTTTTATCATATTAACTTCCATTTTCAATTGTTTTCATTCTACTGTAATTTTTTTTGTTTTCAAAAATTATCTACCCTGGTATATAAACACATTTTATGCCAGAAAAATTTTAGGTTCCTGTATATTTTGCAAAAAATGAACTACTTGCATTGCTCATATTATTATGGCATTAACGTTGACAAACTCACGAAAATACTATTAGTAAATATGACTTTATTATGCATCAGAAAATATTATTTTTAAGGATTGCAAAAAAAATCTGGATACAGTTTACTTGTGTTAAGCTTAAGTTATAAAATAAATTTAAACAGAATAGAAGAGACATAGCCGGGCTATTCCTAAATAAATATTTTAAAATTAGGTTTCAAATTTTATTCAAAAAACGGAAAAAATTAGGTATACGATCAGATGCTATTCATTTCAATATTCATCTCAGTTAATCACAAGACATCACCATAGTTCCAGGATTGATATGTTGTCCTACCACTAGGGTTTCATCGACTTATCAGTATCACTTTTGAACCACTATTATTTAAAAGATACAGATATGTAATAGACGTCAAGTTGTGAACAGAAACTATGCACTAAAGAAATCTATTATACTAATGAACGAAGTCTATCTTATAAATCGAAAAGCTAACGCTATGCGTTGGCTTGAAGTCGGTACGTGAATGAAGTTAGTAAGTATGCAATATACGGTATGGGATCTACTATTGCCAAAATCTAACGCCATATGTTCAGTTCTAAATATAAATTCATATTATTCTTCCAGTTTCTGGATAATCCTATTTTATATAGGCGTATACACGTAAAGCTTACAGTTGTATCCAGGACACAGCCAATGAGGCTTTTTTTAAAAACCTTATCTTAACTTTGAATCGTAATCATCTCCAAAGCTTGTTACCGCTTTTACAGCATTTGTCGAAACAATATGATCAATATACCTCATATTCTGAATACATTTTAATAAATTTTTATTTTTTATTGTATGAGGATGAAACAACATTTTTGGGTTTATGACAACAATTATAGAAATATTAATTATAAGTTCTTTGGAACTTATTGTTAGCTTTATAGATTTCTGTTAAGTTATAGTTTTAAAACAAAAACGTTTTGTATCATTATTACTCCAGTTTTCACATTGCTTATGTAACTTGCATCTGTGATTATTGACACCCGATAAATCCTAACACGGATTTCACTATTTTACAAAATATTTTTTGCAATTGTTAAACGTTTTCGTTTTTTTTCAAGTCAATTAACTTCCAAACCAAATTAATTTACATAACGTATTGCCTATCTCTACTTACGTTCAAATAATTTTTTTATAACATAGCCCGATCACTATAATTTTGATGATTCTTATGGAAAGGTATTTAATTTCATTTTGCTTTATAAAAAATCTGAGTACTACATTATATGTAATAATAAAATAAAAATAATGTTTTTTGTACGATATACATTTGTACGTACTAAAAAGTTAAATAAATTCTATAATTTCAAACGATAAACATGGGGAGTTCGTAGATCAGTTATTCTAATAATGTATCAATTATCTGCAGAAGGGAAACAGTATTTATAGCTTGAAATTAAAGATATTACTTTATATATTCTAGTCCGTTACAAAAACATGGTACATTAATTATTATTTTTATTTTATTACTATCAGACTGGGGCACACTTTGCTGTAACGATTTCGAACACCCGGTATTAGTTGTGGGACATCCGGCATTTGTTTTAGCAACCGGTATTTGGGATAGGAAACCCAAAATGTTTATATATACACCCGGTATTTGGTATGGGCTATCCGGAACCCCCGCATCATCCTTCGGTCTTGGCTCCGCGTTACAGAAATGTACGAAACACGTGACATGAAATTTTTACATTTACATCCGATATTTGTTAAGGAACAAACATTCGGTATTTGTCTTGGGACACAGGTATTTTTCTATTCATGCATAGTTCTAATTTACATTCCGACAAAGTTTGTAAAATATTATTTTAGAATGATTGAAATGTCGAATTTCTTAAAAAGGATTCGAAACTAAGGCAGTGCGCACCCAGCATTTGAAAGTAAGTATTCTTATTTTGCGAAAATAGTATTTTACACAGTTATTTAAGCAATTTAAAATTTTTTTCGCGATAAAAACCTACCTTGAAGTATATTGCATTTTAATAAAAATTAGCCGGATTGATTCAGCCGTTCCCGAGTTTTGAGATTAGCAAGGTTTTTGGCGACTTACTTTTATATTACAGATTATTTTCTGCTCTTTTTAGGGTTATGGGAATGAAATTTTTACAGTAAACGTAGTTCTTTTTCTTTCTGCTTCAACTTTTTTTTTTATTTCTGCGTTTTTGTTCTATTTTTTTGTTGTCTTTCGTTTTCTTCACCCCCCAACCAATTCACCATTCTTCTTCAAAATTTCAAGCACCGGGAACTTGGGAATTTTATAATCAATTACAGTACAATTTTAAAAGTTTGTCAGTAATAATAAAATGCTTAAAAACGAAAATGGAATATAAAAACTCAAAAATCCTAGAGAAGGTACGAATAATTTTTATTTTTCACAAATATATTTTAATAGAATCTAAACGGCTCCGAAGGTACAATTTGTAATAAAACATTCGTATTCCAGAAAATATAATTATTGAAAAATTACAAAAATTGTCATTTAGTTTTAGTTATAGCGGTCAAAATGGTAAGAATGGTGGAAGAAATCGCAATTAAATTATTTTTAAAAATGTATCCAATATATCATCCAAATTTTCAATGTAAAAAAGTTGCCAGTAATTCAGGTTTGATTAGGTTTGACTGTCTACTCATGAACATGTCAGTTACGGTAATTTAATAAAAAGATGATTTTAATTATGACAAATAATATTTTTGATGAAAAACAAACAAATAACATTTTTTTTTTGAAACAAAGGATGAAGATAATTAAATTGATAAAATTTTAATTATTTATGTACAATATTCAATATTCGATACATAATATGTACGATTTTTTTAAACAACGTCGCAGAACAATAATAATAATAATAATTTCGAAAATATAAAATAATTTACTTGAACACAATTATTTATTATTTGTTTCGATGTATTCAATAATTATTAATTATTCCGTTGGAATGTCACATTGTATTCTGCTTTATGTGCCTTAAAATGGAGGAGTGATATATATTAAAAAAGAGTTTGTGTTTTTATTGTATTACTTCGATTTTCTGTATAAAATACTACAAAATATATTTTGAAAAAAAAAATCTCATGCTAAATAATTTCCGAAAAAAAAAAGAGTAATAGGAATTCCCATTTCAGTAGTAATTAAAAACCTTTGACTTCTGACGGGTAATTTTTTAACAAAATATTCTACCGTGAATATTTATTTATTCTTTTATATGTTTGACTTCCATTTATAATAATGTTTAACGATTAAAAGATATATTATTTACTGAAATGATTTTTTATAAAAATTTGATAAAACAAAATTGATTTTCGATAAACAATTTTTCTATTTTAAGTTGACATTCCAGAAATATAATATTTTAGAAAAAGTTTTTTTTGAACATTTATCTGTCGGAGATGTTGGAAATAACTCGAAACTCCTTTTATATTCAACATCCAGTTATTTTTTGTAATTTTGGAAAAATCTCGGTAAGTCACTTAAATCTTGAAAATCTTGATAAAGCCTCTAAAATTTGAGAAAATGGGTTTGTAATTTTTTCCTAAATTCAATTTCCGTAGCTTCATAATAGAAATTTTTTGATTTACTAAGAATTAAAAGCTTAAAGCAAAAATTATTCTGCAATATATTTCGAATATTTCGAAGTACAAAAACATTAATTAAATATAGAAAAACTGAAAGATACAAGTTCTTAAATATATAGTCCTCTTAATTAGCCGGGCAGGGTGGAAAACTCGAGGAACTGTTCCGATTTAAAAAATTCTTATTTATACGTGTTCTTTAGACCTAGGAATATTCATCGCCACTAATAAATTTCGATTGTTTGCCCCAATTTCCTAGATCAAATTATTTTGTATTTTTATAAATACATATTTAGAGTACAAAGTACTCGAATGAGTATGAATTAGCTAGTTGTAATGATTCTCTGAATAGCTAGTTGTAATGATGTTACTCGTTGCTAATTTGGTAACGGTTTGCAGGCATCACCACAAATCTCTGATTCCCTATGAAAATTGAGAAAATTAGGATAGATTTCCGCACCACAAAAAATAATAGTAACAAAAAAATTCTAAATTTGGCCACGAAGATGGTCTGTCCAGGGTTTGTAGTTGGCAAAAACCTCGGAAAAAATCCGAAGGTTTTTGGGGCCACTGATCAGAAATCCAAGGTTTAAAAGCAACTGAGGACAGCTGCAATCCCATTAAAACTAATTAAAAGTGACAAGGGTAAGCAATTTTTTTTAAAAATTCAGTCTCTCTGGCCTTTTTGGGATGGCTAAGGATCATTAATAAGATTTTTAAATGTATGTGGTAAAAATATTTATGGATATTTTTAACTAAGTGTAGGATGTTAAAAAAGTAACGCCATATTGTTGATTAAACTAATGACTCATGCAAATATGATAAATATTTCTATTTATATAATTATTCATAAAAATACCATTCTACAGATTCCTTTATATGTTATTGTTTGTTTAATCTTTATTTATTTTCTACTACAGGGTTTTATGTAGGTATGTTTGTTATGTAGAACTAATTGGAATCCTTACAATTAGCGTGAAATCACTTGTTGATAGATTTTGAGAAAAAGTTTAAGGCAAAAAATGTTTGCTTTTTCAATGCGGTTTTAGTCATCTTTAAATTTGTTATATATAATTTGATTTTTTTATAAATTGAGTTAGCGTAAGACTAGTCGAATAATGAATTGTGACTGAACTGGCATGCGATATATATGTATAGATAGACTGGTTATTTCTTCCTAACACTGGCCGGGAACTGAACTGTTATGTGACTGGCATGTGTGAAGTGACCTTTATTTGGACCCTGTAACCCTGATCTGTATATTAAGTATCTGCAGATTAACTATACACTAAAGTTAATATTTACTATATGCAAAGATGATTTTATATTTAATTTTTGAAATTAATTCGGTTCAGTTTGTCTCAAAATATTAAAAATAATACTGTTAACTTTTGTGTAATACATTTTTTCGTAAAATATTTGAATTTGCCACAATTTTACCTCAAATTTCTCTAATAAACACATAGTACATATGTTAGTATTATTTTCAATATCATAGTATTATTTCGTATCTAGATATACATATCTGGATATTTTTTTTTGCATATTGTATCTATATGTATGTATTATTATACTTTAGGTATCTGTATACAATTTTAAATGTATCTTATATCTTTAAACAAACCTCAGATGAAGCAACATATTATTTAATTTTTAATTTTTTTTTTTTTGTTAGTATAAAAACAATTTTTCAATCACACATGCATAATCGAATATGAATTTATTTTTTCGTACTTCGTAGCATCTTTCTTAATGTATTTAGTAATTGATTTGTTACACTATCATTGTTTAAAGAAATATACATCTGAGGCAAAAAAATTATTCGCATGCAGTTAAGCTTGTAATATATTCTATTCCGGGCAATGTTGGGATCGCAGCTAGTTTAAAAACGATGAATAACACTTTCGGTTCGGAAAATAATAACAATTAAAGTTTAATTTAAATGTTGTTTTATTTGTTTTTCGAATATTTAAAAAAATTTTTAAAAATCCATGACGATGTTAATTCAGCAGACAATCTAATATCATAATCATGCTTCTTGATATTTTATTGAATCAAAATAAAAATAAAATTTATCAAGGTTATATCAACACGTTTGTGAAGACGATTCAACTCAAATAAGAAGAATTCTGCATAATATATCTTATTTACGTCATTTTACCTCTTGATTTAAATAATATATATAGGATGTGTGTAAAGAATATTGATTAAAAATACATTCATTGATGACTTCAGTTTTATTTCTGTATATAGGAGTAATAAAATTTTTTTTCCAATCTGAATTAATTTTTTTTTTTTTTCAATTAATTTTTTCCCAATACTAGAAACCACAGAAGTTTGGATTTTTAGTGTACAATATCTAGTTTGGTAGATTTGATCTTGTCAAGAATGAAAAATATGGCATAAATTTCCAAGATGCTGAATTTTTACATGAACGTTCAGGATACCGTTATAATGAAATTGTGAAATCTCCCAATTAATCTCATGGGTGCAAAACATGTTTTGCCGGTTCAAGGTTAGTATGACAAAAATCTTTCAGGCAAAATTTATAGATCATGCAATTATCTAAATAAAAAATTTTCACTTTTTATCTAAATTGAATAGTGCACCATTCATACAACCTCTAAGAATCTATATGGATCCTGTAATATATCTACAAGGTAAAATGTTAACTCAGATTTTGGAATCCAAAGAATTTTTAATGGTAAACGGAAGAACTTTATCCGACGCAAATGGGCAGTACACATATACATTTTCTCTAAAATTCTTTGATAAAGATTATTTTTTTGGACAGAAAATAGCCTCTAATTCCCGGAACATCAATGCGGTTTACGAAGCGGCGGAGTTGCAAATGATCACATATTTATCTACCCTGATCAATAAAAGATCGCCAGGTTAAAGGTGAACTCCTACGCTGTTTTATATACCTAAAAGCTTTCGAAATGGTAAATCACTGAAAAGTGTAGATGAAATTATAAAGCATTAGAATAAAGGCCGTAAAATAATCTGCATTTTAAAAAATATGTACGAAATCGCTAGCTTACTAGTTAGGACAACTAAAGGCCATACCACTGAAATAAAAACAACAAAAGGTGTGTTACAAGTCGTGAGTCCCCTCCTGCTCTAATATGTACCAATAGATGGATAAAATTATGTTATTTTGCTTGCATACCGACTGGCACTGCGGCCTATATAGTGCTGCTAAGTAATAACAGCATCGACTTGCAAAAAATTTGAATTTCATAAATGCTTACTTCAACAACTGCAACCTAGAAATCAACTTACCCAAAACAAAAATATTGGATCGCAAATAGGGTATTACGAAAACCCATAGGCCAGTTATATTAAGCAATCAGACGATAGAGTACGTCAATAATTTTACTTAGTTGGGAATTGTTTTTAGCAAAACTGGAGTGTTTACTAGACTGTAAGTGAAGAGAAACAAGTACTTCATCGGGTTAATGTAATCATAATCAAATATAAAATGACCAACTGGGAGTCGATAACATACCTTTATAACTCCATTATTATTCCAAGATATATACGCTGGAGAAACGAGCTAACGGTAAGATGAAGAATTGGAATCCGTTCAAGTAGGGTTCAAAGCTTTATTACAACTTCCAAAAAACACACCAGATACATGTTACGAATTGAAACTGGAATAACTTAACTAAATATTCAAATTTAACACATGTGTCTTAAATGGAGTACAAAAATCTTTAACATGAATAAACGACGCCTTGCAAAATTTTGAAAGGGAAATCCGTTATGCCGAAAGCGCCCTGGATCCAATAAACAAAAAGTATAGTTGGATTTCGCAAATAAGGGTTATATTGGAAAAAATCAACCATGAGCATGTCCTTACTAGACAGACTTCACTTAATTTAACCAAAGCTTAAAAACAAATATGCAAATTAATTGCTCAGTGAAGACCTCAAAATCATGGAAACCACTTCATATAATCTACAAAGAAATTATAACAAGTCATAGTGTAGAATAATATTTTAATTTTACAGTAGAAAACTGATAATGATTTGCCGACTTAAGCTAGCCAACCTTAATTATTGTAGGCTGTATCACGTCGAAAAGACCATAATAATTAAAGAAGGTTGTATTTTGGTTGAATTACGGTATCAACTTTAACAACTTGGTAGAAACTATATAGTACAGTCATTTAGTGTTCTTTCCGAATTTCAACTTTGCCACCTCGTATTTCAATCCAGTTAATGTAAATGTTGTTGTTGGTGAAGATGTCGATCTGTTGGTATTACTGACTCGAAATCTAATTTAAAAATTGTATAATTTTTAAAACCAGGTAAGACTTAACAACCATTACAATGTACAAACACGAGTTTATTAGCTATTTTTTTATGCTATGCAGGGCGGTAATACAACATCAACAATGTTCCGCAAGGCTAAGATAACAGTTTTTAAATGGGTTGAAGAACAAGATTTAAGTAAATGTACGAAAGTTTTTGAAGATGTGAACTCTATTCCGGAAACTCTAACCACCAACGGAATTCGTTTTCTTGTTTCAGTATATAGAGCTCCAAAAAATAAAATTACTTGCATAGACAAGATACGTTACTTATGTTTTGCAAAACTATTGTGTAATAAAAAACCTCCAACCTCTACTTCCGTTACCAACTTTGTTATCGAGTACATTGCCAGGTTCAAGTGTGACTTGGTAATCAACTGAATCCAACAAAAAAGTAGGCTTATTATGTTTACTATCATGCACCAGTAGCCACAAATATAAACTAATTGGATTTTTTTTACAAAATTCTAAAAATATAATATCCGTAACCAAAAATATTCAAAGTTAACTAAGAATCCGTAAGTAATTTCGTATCCTTCACCGTATCCGAATCGTATGTAATGTTATTCAAATATCCACATCCGTTCCTTTCAATTTTTCACTAAATGGAATATTTTTAATGGTTTTTAAAACTATACGACACTTTTAATTTTTGATTCTTTATGTACATAAAAGTTGTAATTTTTTCTATGCAGGTATGAAATTTCCACATTGTTTAGAATTGAATGAGCACCATCGTTCATAATTAACCTCGTAGTATCATCTGTTAACGTTTTAAATAAGGATACTTGACCATTATAGTTATGAGAATTATATTATTAATTATTACTCTGCTAGTCAAAATTATGCTAATTTCGAAGATCTATTGAATGAATAGAAATTGCTGCTTTTATTTAAAAACATAACTATATTCGATATATTAAATTTTATTTATCCAATAAATACATTTTTTTAATATTATATTTCAATATTTAAGACTTACCATAACCATAGCAAGGAGAAAAAGGTTTTTGTCAAAATTGAATATAATAAAAATCTATTTACGATTTGAATCAAGATTGATTGGCAAATTTGGCCATGATGTATCGAATTGAACAAACAGATAATATAATTAAAAAATTTGCAACCAAAAAGTAGAGATTCTTGTATTATATAATATCGTCGTGCACATGAAGTAAAAATAATCATGGGGATGTTATTCTTTTCCGATGAAATTGTTATAAACAGTTTTGAAATATAACAGTAAAGCTTACATTTCACAAACTAAATCATTTGATATCAAATAAATACATCTTCAATATAATTATTTATTTTCTTTGGTTGCCAGTTTCCACACGAAAACATCCTGTTTACACTTTTGTTTATATATTTAAATAATTTCCTGTTTCAAGTTTTTTTTAAATTTGTAAACAGAGGTCGTATGAGTTTTTATGGTAAGTATATTAATTTGTTCTTTTTTGTTTTGATTAAGATAAATAAAATCATCGTAGACGATAATTTGTAATAAGGAAATTAATGATAAATAATAACAGATAACTATGTAACATGTATTATAAATACAATAATAATTATGTAATTTTTAAAGTTAGATTTAGAAGAATAGATATTAATTCGATTATAAAAGAAAAAAATTTACCATTTATATAATGACTTAATAGGTAAAATCATTAATTAATGTTTTTAACTTTTTACTAATTAGATAAAATACAATGAAAGATGTAATTATTGAAAATATAGAAATAATTGCTCATCAAAATAATTTATAAAACATTTATTTAAATTATAAAAGTGGATAATTGTCAAATTATAGATTGATTGAGTGTATTGAGACAACATGATAAATTTAAAAAACCTGCGTAGAATTTAAAACACCCGTTTATTATCGAATTTATTTTACAAATATAGTTGAAATAAGTATTTTCGGCATTTTTTTAAGGTTTAAAAATACATAATAATATGAAATCTCCCACCCTGTGAGATTTTCTAAAAGTCAAAATCTGATGGCATAGGTAAAATATATACGTTAAGGAATTAATGGGAAATTATCAAGTTCACTTTTTAAAATCATGACACTTTTAAAAATGGAAATAACGAATATCAAAATGTATTAAAATAAATTCAAATAATACTTAATAATTTCTTATTCTACTGACGATGGTAAAAATGTAGTCGGAATACAAGTTGGTAATATACAAATTGATATAACAACCGAAGCTAATTGTGAATTTTATATCAGATACCAAGATTTGTCAATAAAAATAATTTTGGTTAATGAATAATCGATGTAGGCTTTTTGAAGAAAATCAAAAATATGAATTATAAAGAGACCTTATTAAAAAGTGCCAAGGAAATTGTTAAACTGGAGCGTCAAGCTTCGTGTGCCGGTAATTTGTCCAACAGATCATTCTAAGAGATTAGCTCGAATAAAAGCATACACGGTAAACATTACCTCGGACAACTTTTTAAAAAACGAAGTAGTGAAGGTCGCCCAAGTTTGCAAGCAGTGCCAATCTATTAATTCTTCACTTGTTAAAATTATCTTACAATGGTCGATTGTGGTCCAAGTAGTATTAAGTCTAAAGGATTTTAAATTTTATGATTGTTGAAAAGTTTAAATAGTTTATAAGTAATTTAATTTCATAAACTGAAATAATTACACCAAAAAAATCATCATCTTAATATTTAATAATCATTTTAAATACAAAAATCTGGAAACAAAAATACGATGAGTCATAGTATCTATTTTGATATTTACAAAAATGGTAAATGTATGTATAATTTGATTATTATTAAATATAGTAATTTTTTTTTTCATTATCATCTGTGAATTATAATATCTAAATAATTGATAATTGATTGATTAATTCAATTGTCTTGAATACTTTTTTATAATTTGAAAAATTACATAATCTATCTAATAAGTAATATTTTTTATTTGAACGAAGTTTCTAATTTTTAGTGGAAATTCAATGTCTAGGGAGACAGTTACCTTTTACGCCTAAACGACTGAACTAATTTTGATAACTTTGGGATAAGAGATTGATTGGACATTGGAGGAGGGTATAAAATAGGAGATAAAAGTTTGTGTGATTTGTATTAAATTTTTTTCACGTAAGGAATTTTCATGATAGCTCTACGTCTAATAATATGTATTAATTTAATATTTATACTAATCTATATCATGCACTCCACACTGATAACACATATTTAACTGCAGGTAAATAAATTCCGCCTCCCACGTTGTACCGTTTGTTAGCGCTCGAAAAAAGCAAAAGAACTATCAACTATGTATTGTATTTCTGCGGCAGCAAAATGTTAGGTACCAGATAGTATTTTAATAATGTATTATTGTTTTTTATTGCAATATTATATTAAAAGGAATTAATTTGGAAAAATTGATTGTCATTTGAAAAACTGACATATATAATTATTGGCTTTCGGAGCTTAATAATACCAAAAATATTAAGAGACTGCATGAAATGTAAGGATGAAATAACTGTGACGATTTAAGTCTCTCAAAACTAAACAGTTTATTGGCTCTTTTTTATAGACATAAATACCAATAATTTTTAGGGTATAATTTTAAACTTCAGTATCTAATAAAATCTTTCTTTACTCTAAGCAGATATCTTTGTCTTAGACACAATTAGTAATTACTTAATTTTAGACAATACCTAAGATGAAAAATTGGGTTTATTAATTATTTGCTCATATAACTAATAAATATAATTCTTAAAATTCATCAACCAATGATTTAAGAATTTCTATTCATAATCTAGATCTAACTACGTATTACTAAAATAAAATTTAGGTCGATTCTCTCAGAAGTTATTTCTTGTTTCCGAAATATAAACATTGGGTAGATTTATGAAAAATGACTTACAAAGCATTTTAGTTATTGAAAATCCTTACTTAACTATATCTTGACTGCAGAGAGAATTAAGTATACATTTAGATAGGTTAAAAATGAATTTTCTACGTTTGAATCAAATTTCAATCAAATATTATGTAAGATAAAAGCAGTAAGATGATTTAATTTTTTTCGATTTCTTTTACGATGTTTGCTGTTTTCCCATTTTTCGGGCAGCCCGATTTCAACAAAATAACTATAACACATGTGTGATAGATATTCATACAAAAATTCATCAAAATCATTTGAACGATTTACTAGATGTTGACGGTAATTAAATGAAAAAAGAAAGGCACGCTCGAGCGTTGTATCTCCTTAACAGCAAAATATTGTTCAGCTGTTTGTAAAATGGCTTCATCCGTCAAAATAGTGCAATCGGATTAAAATTTTTTTCAAGACTCTGTATCGAAAGATTAAATAATTTGGAAGTATAACAACTTGAAAATTTAATAAACATCAATATCACCAGAAGGATTCACGTCGAAAATGGCAGTACATTGAAAAAATGGTTATATTTATATTTGAAAATATTAATGAAAATTTTTAGAGTAAAAAAAATTGATGGGCAATAATTGTTCATAAATCGAGACTTTTCTGTATGTTCGTGTAGTATACACGTTTAATTGTGGATATGTATGGACATACATATATAGACAGATAGATAATTCATATCCGGTTTCCGGATGGATTGTGTTGATTTGTATATAAATAAAATGATTGTTAACCTGAATACGATATCAACCAAATATACACAATATAATTAATCCATGACAAAATTGCGCATGTAATAAAAAAATTCCACCATTTTGCTGTACTTTTATGGGCCATAAAATAAATAGTAAAAATTGTAACCAATTTTTTGTGTGATATATCTTTCCCAAAAAATTACTGAGGGATTTTCGTCCAATAGTTTATTTTTGAATACAAATACCAAAAGTGTTTAATTACCATTACTTTGTATCCCAAAATAGCAAAAGTTTTTGAATTTCAATTGATTCTAATTTTTCTGACTAGGATTAAACATCGAAAAATTATTCTTTTTATCAATTCTTATTTCTAAAAGTTGCATGAAAAAACTAAAAGAATTTTTCGTTCAAAATTATTAAATAGTTTATTTCAATAAAATGGTATTTTTCAATGGATGTATTTAATTAAAAATTCATCGTTAATTTTGATCAATATACTCAAAACCGTCTATATATATTTTGGCCCTTAAAGCTAAACTGCCTCTGAATTTTAGTACAATTGTAGCTTGTAGGTACTACAAATAGTTTTACAGAAATTTGTATTCAAAATTAAAAATACAATATATGTATAAATTAAAATTTTCGATGATATAAAAACGACGTAACAAGATGAAAATATCGAATTGTTTTAATAACTGCACCACCATATTTCTAGTTTTTCGTGGACACAGTATAGACAGGTAACAATTTATAAAAATAATTGTTAGAAACATTCATTTTTAAATAAATAGTTGCAATAGATTTTATAACCGTAATATATAAATACAAACTTTGAAACACTTAGGGAACAAAAGGGATATACTTATGTGAAATATGAGTGATAATAGCTTAAATCTTTTCTTATTAATAAAGTGTGATACAATTTCAGTTTCTCATGTTTGTAACCCTATAAATTAGACAGCGGTGTAGTTTGAAATTGCACATTAACGAAATGTATCATTAATACCTATTCTTAGGAGGAAACTGGTAGAATTGAAGATAGGGTTACGGCAACTCGTGATTCTTTCTCGAGATCATGCTATTTTACGCCATTGGATTTAAGTACGAAGTTTTCTAACATATCACAACTATAGTGGCAAAGCTAACATCCGATAAGCTATAACCGAAACTCCCAAAACTTGTTACCAAACTTTTAAAAATTACATCGAATGAGCATCTTTTACAGAAGGTCCAGAGGCGGCTAAAATATAATAATACTAAATAATATTACATTAAAAAAATTAAAATAAAAAAAAATTAAAGTTAGAAACCTCAAATTGAATCCCCCTAAATTTTTTATTGTAATTTTTAAGCGATATTTGAAGTTAATTATTAATAATTTTCAATTTCTACTTGACAATAATATATGGATGGATTATTGGTAATCTGTAATTTTTGATACGAAAATCTTTTATTTTTGATAGTTCATCGAAAATCTATCAGTAATGCGTCACTTCCTCCTGGACTAATTACGGTAGTATTGAAACATATGCATCATTATTTCAAGTTTCAACTAGTATTGTTTGTTTTTATTGGCTTTGAGTGAATGAATAATCGAAATACTCATGTAACTTTCATGCATAAATGATATAAAGTATTAGTATCTTCTTTAGTCGCGTGGGAATAGTGTGATGTCTATAAACCGAATTCAACAATTAGAACAGAATTATGGTCCCAAAAGATTTTATATTTGTTTAAACGACTCATAAAAAGAGTATGTTGGCTAGTTATTTTGTAATTCTGGTATGCAGTTTTCCAGCCTTTTATGGTGTAATACTTGTAATTGCGTTCAAAAACAAAATCACCATCATATAAGAAAGTTGATATTCAGAAAACGAAAGTTTTTTTGGAGTGAAAACTTCTTTAGCCGCATTTGGCACTTTTTGGTAGAGGAAAATCTTATGGATTCGCATTACCAACATGCTTATAACTGGCGCTTGCGCAGCGGCCGTGTACTGTGAGCGTTAGGCACTTGTTGAGTGGGTGAAATAGGTCTTGTACGTTCGCGTCACTGACATGCTTATAACAGCTTATACCTATACAACTGACGTATGCTTTTATAGTTATTTTTATTTCAATTTTATTGTTTTTATATTTTTTCTTGATGTTGTACAGCCTTTAATATATTTGGATAACAAAAATCCAGATAAGCATGCATACAATTGTAGTTTGTAGATGTGAAAACCAGATTTAAATTGATCATTTTAATTTAATCATTATGTAATTTCAAATTTTAATACCAAAAGTTGTAAGTTTTCATTTCTATCGGCAGTCTCTATATCTGCCAATATTTTTTATATTATTATTATTTCAGAGTAGGGAAGTAAGAGTGATCCGATATTGAAAGATAATTAAAAATAAACTAACTAAGATTTTAAAAATAATAATTATTCTTTAACCACACGCATTTTTATTCATCTTTACCGACCAGAGCAACCATTTTGGACCGTAGAATGTTCTCTAACATCATACACAAAAACGATCTGCGTTTAACGTAACAGTACCACCGTTTTCAAAAAAAAGTATGAACCCCGAACACCAAAGTTAGAAAGTACACACAACGCTGTAAGTGCAATGAAGTGGTTGCTCGTAAAGTACCCGTGTGTGTTTATGTCTAGGCCAGTATCTGCAGTTTTTTTTTTTGTTGAGCTAGCCTGAAATGTGGAATAAACCTTATCACTCAAGATCATAATATCTATGTAAACGATGTGACGAAGTTCTTGACACAAAATGGTACGAAATTCACGGTCTCTTTTATATAACTCTTATACAATTTCAAATATATAGGAGTGTATATAAAAATCCCGAAGCAGAATTCATCGAACTGAATTGATTTGATAGTCATAAGATAGTTGTGAGTTTACTGAAAGCGATTCTTATTTGCAGCTATCACAGATGTATTTTATCAGTTCATGTTATCCGACTTGATATAAATGCGAAAGGCAAACCGAGTTATTTTCAGCAAGTTGCAATTTTTAAACTTTTTAAAGAACAAAGCGCGGTGTTGTCTTGACTAAGCCATGATTTATACTAAACATGACATGAATACACACGTCGAATGATATATCCCTCTCTGCTCTACCATTTATATGGCCGTAGCTAGACGGTTTCTATATCGGTAATATTTCTGTCCCACCCTGAAAAATTTTTTTTTTTAATTGATACAATTATCACGCAAAGACTTTAACTTATAATTCTAAACTAAAGATGTTCAACGGTTATATTTGGAAATGACTGATATTCGTTAATTGAGGGTTTATGTGATCATTCAGTAACGATAAAAATATTCGAATGAAATCGATAATTTTTTGTGTGCGTATTTTATTTGATTTCTTGGAATAGGATTTAAAATTCAAAACTTTATCGCAAAGCTACTTAAAAAAAAAAGATTACGAAAGGTTAGTTAAGTAACAAAGTTAGTAACAAAGAGTTATAAATTAGACAATTATTTACAACATTATAGCTTCTAAATGATCACATAACGAGTATAGCACATGATCGTAACAATTACAGTAATTATTTATATATAAATTTAGAATGAAGGGCAATTGACTTTAAACACATTTTTTAAATATCTATAAATATTTTGTCAATGTAACCTTGACATTAATTGAATGAAAATATCGTCAAATCTGAAGACAAGTTTAAGCTCATTAAGAGTCATTTTAAAACATAATTAGAAAAATTCTTTTATAATTTGTCATGAACTTATTTGAAAATATTGCTAACATTTTTATTGATTTTTAGCTTTTGGATTTTGGTAGGTGCGTAAGGTGTTAAGTCGATCATTTTTTCTTTTGAAGTCTAAAGCTCCGGTTTTAATAGTGTCAATATGTAGAAATATTGAATAATGTTGTCATCGAACCATTATTTGGTCAGTAATTTTTTTTAATACCGAGAAACATTATAATTAAGCTACAGAAAATTTTTCCTATAATTACAAAAACAACTAAACAAAATAGTTATCTATGTTCCTAACATAAACAACTTAAAATGATGCAATATAACGTATTTTGTTCGATAACAATTTGAAAGCAACTTCAGATTAAAATTTTATTTTTCTTACAACGATCGATTGATCTGAGCTTCTTGGTAGGCAGACTAATATTTTCAAGTGGATAAACTCAATGTGTATCCTACCCCAAAAACCCCTTAAAAGGAAAGAAAATATAATACACAAAATTTTATCTGTGCATATATTTGTATTAATTCATCGCGAAATTTAAAGCTAAATCCATTAGAAAGTATCTTTTTTTGCCTTTCCTCGACTTAATTATTTACAATGGTTTAAATTTCAGTAATATTTTACCTTACAGTGCAAGATAATTAATTATGAAATTGTAAAAATGTCTTTATGTCTCCTTTAAATCTTATGTTAGCGTATCAATTTACCAGAGATCAAATGTTACTAAACTCACTTTTACATAAATCTCTTGTAAAAATCATATACATCAGGTTTTGCAATGATGAAAAATCAGTGGGCGGGCATTAACTTGTATTCCAAAAGCCAAATCGAAATTATGTAACTGCTCTTCAAAGTTCTAAATCATAACATCGTTAATGGTGTTCAAAAGCGGGTGGAACTTTAAATTGGTACAAACTATCGAAGAGAAAATTTAAATTTCTATAATTTTTTCAAATCCGCATAAAATTGGAGAAAAATTAACGACACTGCAGTTAATATAACCAAAGTATTTGTTAAACATTTCAAGTTTACTATCCGGATATTCATTCGTTTCCTATTTCATGCAAATTTGATGTAATCAAAGAAATATAGGTACAGTTAACATATAGAAAATGGTTATTCCTTTCTAATTGATTTTATATCAATCTCAAGATACCTTTTGTGCACCATTCATGATGCTATGATTCTAATTAGAATTTCAACGAGCCCTATCATAATTTCGATTAGAGCTTTGTGTAATTTTGTTTCGCGTTCAATTTTAATCATTATCAAATATAATAGGTACATGATTTAAAAGCGATATTTTTGATGAAAGTACGAGATTATTTCAGTCATTTCCGACCACTGTTACAATGTCAAAACAAAGGTATTTTCGGTCCGTATTCTTGATCGATTCTCATTTTTAAGTTCGAAAGGGAACCAGGATCTGATGTCACTGATAGGGGAAAAGGTGCAAAGCTAATTTTTAAGTGATTAAATTTCCCCCAAATCTAAAATTTTTCGCAGTTGTATACAACACTCAAATATAAAAAAATAAAAATTTACAAAAAAGAACCACCTTCAAAAAATGGTCTAAAACGACAAAAAGAATTTAA
Source organism: Chrysopa pallens (assembly GCA_020423425.1). Classification (NCBI taxonomy): domain Eukaryota; kingdom Metazoa; phylum Arthropoda; class Insecta; order Neuroptera; family Chrysopidae; genus Chrysopa; species Chrysopa pallens. Next base: position 40,796,080 of record CM035591.1, on the reverse strand, counting down.
AATTAAAATCTTCTATAAGTTCTTCTTTAGTGATCAATTACCTTTCGAAGTCGGTGCTTATCTTATCCGTAGCTAAAAAATGACTGAGAAAGGTAATTGGCCATAAAGAATTTATTAATAGAAGATTTCAATTTTAAATTATATTTTACTGTTTATTTAATTATTTGAAGGTGATTCTTTTTTTTTTTTAATGAAAATTTTTTGTTTAAAGTAATTAAAAAACAACTACGCCTGTAAACTTAGTTTTAACAAAAGTAACTATGCCTCAAACCGAAAATCATTTCTGATTGGCTTATAAAATATATAATGTACAGAATTACCCTAAGATAATATAAGAACTTTCTTATGTACTTTCTTCAATAAGCAATTCTCAAACACCAATTACTTTTTTTCTTATGACATGATTATGATGACACGATATCTTAAGTACAACTTATTCAAGTATAGTCGGTCTTATTTGAGAAATTCTTAACTCCATTCTGAAGAAACGACTAAGAATTTCGGCCTTATAGTTTGTAGCTTGCGCTCCGTACTTTCACCTATGTTAATCTAATTTAAATGGGTTATTGACCACTTTATAAATATTTTCATATTTGTACGATTTTTACCATAAAACCTAACAGCATTTTATAAATTGTACTTTGCCAGCTCTTATTTCATATAATAATTCCTTTCATCTCTTGAAGATATTTTGAAATCGAATTACACACAAAAAAACTTACATTTATTCAAATTTTAACCTGATTCATAATTTTTTTTGACTCATGCTGTATGAGTTTATTTTACTATATCAATGTGAACTAGATTTTAAGATGAAAATAAATATAAGGTTATTTAAAAATAAATAATTAAACTAATTAATTATTAAATGAATTAAATTCACTGTTTACAAGAGGTATTTAAATAGTCAATATAATAAATTTAAATTATAAATAGTTGAAATAAATATTATTCAATTTCATCCACCAATTGCATCAACTGTCTTCAAGAATATTTAAACTTGTTTTAGTTATTAAAGAGACAACGGTTCTTTAATCTATATATTTCATTTATCGGTTAGTTTTAGATTATATAACATTAGATATTTTACGAATTATAAATTTCTCGAGAACAAATTATGAGTTTCCACTTTTATTTTCAAAACGTTTCTGAATAAATCTTTTCGTTGCAGATCTTTCTATTTATTTTTTGAAAAATATATAAACGGTTCATTATTGTATATTAAAATAGAAAAATCAAATTTTTGTATTGGTGTCCATTGTATCACCTAATTATTATATTTACGTTGACCTATCTAGTTTTATTTGAAAAAGTTTTTCCTAAATAGATTCTTCACAATTTAGCTCAAAATTATCTAATTAACACAAATATAATTATAATACATATTACTATTATTATTATTATTATTATTATGTAATTATAACTGTACCAACTGAATATTTACTGTATTATATGAATGGTAACGATTAAAATAGTTCAAGCATTGATACTCAACTATATCGAGTATCTAAACAGTTTACGCTAATAGTTCTCATCTGCATTTGTTTACTGAAATGACCTTGATTTTATAATATTGTTACAAACAAAAGTATTTGAAAAGTAAATATTTTTTGGTGACCATTTTTATAATCCTTAAATATAAAAATTTCGTGTCATGCTATTTTACCGCGACGATACCTAAGATACTGATCAAATTTTTTAAAATGTGTGTATTTAGATGTAACTATTTATAGGAAACAAATTTAAAAAAACAATTTTTCCATTTTATCAAACGATATTACATCGATTATCCATCGATTATTAAACGATTTTGCATCGATAATGGAAAATTTGAAGAAGATTGGACCAAGGTATCACGTTGTTCCATACAAACTCTTTGCGCCTGTTTTCCACTATTTTAGGTGTAGAATTAGGTGTTGGTGTAGAATTCTGGAAGTTCCTTCTTTTCGGATGTGCGGTAATTGATTGGGGTAGTTATTATATATATATATATATATATATATATATATATATATATATATATATATATATATATATATATATATATATATATATATATATATATATATATATATATATATAATTTTTTATTTTAGTCAAGAATTTCAACCGAACCATACAAACAATAATTCCATGTTCGTGAAGCAATCGTTGATAGTGACATTGGCTAGTTTATTTATTTATAAATTTATTTTGCTATTTTACTTATAACAACAGCTCTATTGTTATAAGGAAAATAGCATAAAAATTTATAAATAAATAAACTAGCAAAAGTTAAGCTCTCAATAACCGCCTCTTCATGACTGTGAAGTTTCGTTGAAATCAGTTCAGGGTTTTCGTTAATAAGTGTGAACAGATTTTGGTATTATTATATTACAGGTTTTGGTATTAATAAAATTATACGAAATTGAGAAATTAAACTTAAAACTTTTTTATACAATATAAAATGTTCTTGGGAAAATTTATAATTGCCTTACCTGATCCAATATATGAAAGCTATGATTGATTATGCTCATCATTAGGAAAAAATATATATTCGTAATCTAATTGATTTCAAATTAGACCTAAGAAAAATTCTGGAAGGCACTAATTTATAGTTATATATGTATTTAAGTCGTAAGCTCAAAAAAAGAAGTTTTACTTATATAAACAAAGTTATAACAGATAAAGTTATAATCTCAAACCACCATAAAAATCGTGTATTTTGTACTGCAGTTTCAGACTGGTGCGTTTTTTTTTTTGGATTTGACAATGTATAAATGCGGGTGCTAAAACTTTTTTTGCCTACATTGCCTAAATTTGAAGCTGCATTCTCAAATTTTTACAATAGTTGGTTTAGCTTCAAAAACTATTTCATTAAAGGTTTTTGTTTGACGACTGAGCAATTAGAAAATCAAATAATACAAATAACAATTAGATATTATAATATAATCACACGCCAGACATTATAAATTTTTAAAATACATTTTGCTAATCAAGTTATAAATCTTATAAAATTAATTTTTTTAAATATTAACATTTCCGTATCTATGTAAAAATGTTTATCATTTAAGTTTACCATTTATTTCAGGACCGGTTTCAGTTTAGATATACATATGACAAAAACCAGTCACAAGGCGTACCATATTTGTAATTTTTTTTTTTAATGTAATACATATATTAATATAATATACAGGCTGTTCAAGCAGAAGATGCTAAAATTTTTGCTCTTCTAATAAAAAAAAAACACTGTACCAATAATGAACATAGAACTTCTTCGTGGTTAGTGAATATGTTTATTTAATAGTTATTTGTTTGGAACGTCTTCATTAAATGAATTGCAATTTGTATATGAGTTAAAAAATTTTTATCACATATAAAATTTTTTAGTGGAATGTTAACTAAGCTTATTTTATTTATTGTCCAATTTCCTGTTAAAATTAGTTTTTTATTAATAGATCCAGAAAAAACAATTTTCAGCAAATCACTGATGTAATTGTATAAAAATTCTACCACGCAAATACATTTAATATTTCATTCAAATCAGCAGTTCAAGATATATCAGCATTTAAAAAATGAAGGTGGTATCTTTCCCAAAAAAGAGACTATCCCGAATACCTCGAAAACCTTTTTTTGGTAGTTAACATACGCTATGTATTCACTTTTTACGTTCAAATTTATTTATCATTTTTTCAATACCAGATACCATGGTCGGATTCTTAGAGCAAAAAAACAGCAACAAATTCTAGAATATTTATTTTAATGATTCAATTACACTAATTATGAATTTTAAATTGGATGGGACTATATTAAGAAATGTTTTATGGGTTTTACAGTAAACTATTTTTTTTAATGAATTTTATGCCGGATTTAAAGAGCAACAAAGTCTGGTAAGGATTTTTTTTTTTGATACGATCACCTTATCCATAGGTTTTTGTGTGAAGGGTCATGGTTTATATACGGAGTTTACTATTAATGGTAGATTTTTTTAAAATTTTTTGCCTAATTCTTAGAGCAACACAATTTTAACAAATTCTGGGATAATCATTTTTTGGATATGTACAATTTTTGGCATGGGTCTTCGTTAACTTTAAGCTGTCAACCTCCCATTTCAATTGTCGTTTCCTCTTAAACGGTTGGGCCATCAAAATAGAGCAACTAATTAGCTCATAAAAGGCTCTTTCTTTTTGGTTTTTGATTATTTTTGTGATCAGGGAGAAAAATGTGTGATTTTGATTTCCCAAATATTAGTTTAAATTTATTTATCTATGTGTATAATTTAAAAATATTTTTATTTTATTTATAAAGCTTTATTTTGCATTATTAACAGTTAATATTCTACTGAGAATATAAGAATATTTTTTTTTTTTAAATAATTTATTTTACATCATGTTCGATATATCATACGAAATATCATACTTCTACTTCAACGTGCCAAAACACATCCGGGCTGTCGTACGCTTAAGTCGCTTAAAACTTTAATTGAAGTGTATAGTCAAATTTTACATAATACTGGATAGTATGTTGTTCCTATGATCGCATAGGAACAACAGAAGCTCGTATGAGAGGATGTACTCTGCCATGAATATATTTTATAAACATGATTATTAATAATGAGCAATAATAAGAATTTTTGATTTATCACAGAAATTAATTTTAAGAACACCATTTTATTGCAATTTGTATGTATACAAGAAAAATTTGGTATGACAACTACCATCGTATCAAAACAGTTTTTTGTATTTATTTAAAGAATATAGAAGTAATATAAATTTAATTATTATGCATTATTTTATAGATTCTTTTTGTTTTTTAATGAATTTTTATTTAAATTTGTTCGTTTTTACATCTACCAAAGAACCAATACCCATAGAAGCCCATTAATCTAATTTGTATTCAAAAAACTTAAGTATTATTCCGACCACCAGTTGGCTATAGCTGTTCTATACCGTTATTTAATATGATAACCAGCAGTGGCCATCAGATTGACAGATGCATATACATGTCCCATGTTGACAAAGAATTGACATGGATATAATTGGTTTCTTAAATCTATAAGTGTTTGTTAAAGAAAAAACACATAAATACATACGCATAACAATTAACTGATATTCAATTGGATAAAAATCATTATTGCATTTGTTTTATCAAAAATAACATTATTTGCCGAAATACTGCAGCCATCGCCTATGGGTCACTACTGGTAATCTCATTAAATACCGATATTGTATAGCTGTAACCAACTGGTGGTGCGGGTATGTACTGAAGTTTTTTGCACACACAAACATTGGACTTCTATAGCTGTATGTATTGTTTGCATGTACTTGCAAAAAATGTTGGTATAACATCCTAAAATAAAAATAATTGTTGATACTAATTATGTTTGAAAATTAGAGGAAGGTCCATTCTCGGTTATACGGAGTCTCACCGGTATAATAGAGTTTGTGTACTATAAACAAATACACGAAGAATCGACACGTGGTTTTCATTTTTCAACTGAAACAATGTTGTCTAAGTTTCGATTTTTTTTTTATGAAATTGATAAATTTTTTTATGATTAATTTGTAAGAAAATATTAATTTGTTAATGAAAATAAAAATTATTAAAATATACTACAAATAAATTCTTCTTTCTTTAATATACAAGCTAAGTGAGTAAAAATTTATACAAATTATCTTTAAGAATGCTTTAATTTGGGAAATATATTCTAAGTGTAAAAATTTTATGCGTTACTCCTTATATTTAAGTGTGAATATTGATTACAAATAATGATTTGTATATATCTATGCTTTTATTTTTCCAATAAACACCAGGTATATAATTTGTGTTAATTAATAAAAAGTAGGTAGAATTTTTTTTTCTTCTGTTAACGTGTGTTAAGTTGAATTATCAAGCACACGGGTAATACAGATATACAAATAAAATAAAGTGATTGTGAGGTGGTTACTAACACAGTCGCAACTATAGCACGCTTTACAGCTGTTTATAGTCACAATAATTATTGCAACGAATATATTATTATTCTTATTATTATTATTTTCAACAAAGACTGATTGAAATTTATTATGTTATTAAATATAGTAATTTATTGAAAGTTTTCCTTTATTTGCATACTTTTGCATATTTTGCGACATAAATAAAATGATGAATTTAGGTTACTATCCTCCAAGTGGAATGGATTATTATTATTCGATATTATTTAAAATAATATTGTAATGCTTTAAATACGGAAGTGAAAATTTATAATTATTCTTAACTGTAATAAAGTTTGTTTTATCAACATACCAGATTAATTTAAACGTGTAATGTGTTGAGAGTTATCTTGAATAAATTGGTATGAGAATAGGCCTCATAACTCATTGGCTATGGAAATCATAGTTTTTAATGGATAGAAGTAAACTTATCCTCAGCCTAGCTCATAATAAATATTTCCAATTTCTAAACTAAGTCAATTTCAAAAAAGTTATATTTAATGAATTATATTAATTGGGTATAGCTCAACAAAATTCAATTGAATGATTGGATAAAAATGTATATTTATAGTTTTAGTGTTTTATAATTTAGATGTACAATTTTTTAAAGTTTTTATGAAAAAACTTGAATATGAAACTCGTGTATTTTTTAATTAATTAATATTTAAAATAGATTTTAAAATAAGCTTTTTCTAAATACTCTAAAAAGAATAAAATAAGTTTTAAATGAAATCAAACTCACTAATTCATTCAACTATTTATAGTATTGTTTTCTGGTATCTACGCAGATAAATTTCGCCACAAATTTAAAATTTAATTTCTTCTTCTTTAAATAAAAGTTCATACAAATGTTATTATATTTACCATTTATTTATTTTCAACTTTTTAGTAAAATGTTTTTGAATTAAATGTCATTGTAAAATTATAACGAGGCCATATGGCGAGGAAATTTAAATATTTTCTCTATGAAAATATAAATATTGGGTGAAATTATAAATATTTTTTACTCTGATTTCCCTTCATCATTTCCCACCGATTGCAAAATTTCGCAAGATCGTAGTATACCTACATAGAAAAAGCTTATTTTTGAGCTTTTGTCCAAAGGTTCAAATTGTAAATATTTTTAAAAATCTGATATTCCCCCATCATTTCACAAAAGTTGGTATTTTTTCAACTTTTTCCAAATGGTTTGGCAGGTTATTGGCTCTACACTCCATACTTACTATTAAAATACATTGTCCTCGGAACTGAACCACTATGAAAAATTTTAATTTCGTAGGCTTCTAAGTTAAAACAAAGTAATACAGCTTCTGATATTTGATCCAAAAAAACATAGGTACATTGTAAGTTAAATAACAACAACAAAAAATAAATAAATAAATAAACAAATAATTCAATAAATAAATAAAACAAAAGCTTTTAACAATAATAAAAACGGGTTTGTTGTCTATACCACCGTTGAAGTCTTTACAATACACATGTCTTGTAAACAAGGATTATGCTTTGTATGTACATACTGACAATCACCATGCTTATGTATTGAGTATATATGTTAAAAATTGTATCGACGTATTACAATACGAGCCTATACAAGGGTATATTAGGTTCAATCTATTGATAACAAATTTTTAATAATCGTCAAAATACTATGTAAAAATTAAAGAGTTAATGTAAACTGTTTAAAAAGTAAAGAGTTGCCAATGAGACTATTTTCGTTTTTACTCATGTATGTTTATCTATAAATATTACAACTTATAGCTAACTAAAATTCATGAAACTAATTTAAATGAAATAATTTTAAAAAATTTGAAATAATTAACAAAATTCCAAAATTAATTCGAATTAATTATGCTAGGTGAATAAATAAATTTAAACACTTCAATTTTTTTATTTTGCTTAACCACTTTATTTTATTCTAATTATGCGACATGTTTCGGATGTTACTCCATATTCAACTGCAGTTATATAGTTTAAAGTTTTTAATGCTAGCAAATTCTGAAAGCACTAAAAATTTTTGTTATTAATGTTCATATAATCACTTGATTATTCCATTTTGTCTATTTTTATATTCATCTGACCGTCCATCGATTATGCAGATAATTTAATAACGCAAAATGAAAAAAAATTGATATTTTTACACAGAATTCTAGAACCGAATGGTGAGTTTAAGATCGTGATTTCAGCTCTAATTCAACTAATTTTAAGATTACCACCTCTTCATAACTGTATGTACTACGTATGAAGTGTATTTTATTAATATTAATAATTAAAAGTAGTTCAAATATTGACACAAAACCATAAGTTACAGCTATTAGACATTTAGTTTAAAATTTGAAAATTTGAATTTAAACGTTTTATGTCTGTTAGCGATATTGGATTAGGTTTTATTAACACATGTTAAATATTTTAAGATTAAGATAATTTGGCTAGGATCTATCAACGGATCTTAACTTACGACTGATTGTTCAAAATTTTTTATGTCATATATAAAGTTGACAATTCTGTCTAATAGTTTTTCTCAGATAACTATAAATCTTCGAAATATAACACTAGAATTTTTACTGCCCAGTTAATATTTTAATATTAAAAATATTTTAAAGCATATACTTACTAGAAAAATGTATTGAAGCCAAATTGAAAAGATATTCATATAAAATTACGAAACGTTTACGATGATCTTAAGTAAACAAAAATTCCATGGAAATATCTTTTATTGGGGTTTTCTGTTATTTTAATTAAATACGTGGTAAATATGTCATGGGGAAAGTTTTTAATTGCTACAACAAGTTGGAAATTAACTAATAATAACAAAAGCAGATATATGTGTTAATTTTATATGCCAATGAGCTAATAAATTTTGCAACTTCTGTGAACGAAAATACTCTACTTTTTATTGTGCTATAATTCAGCCACAGTAATTTTTCGAGAATGACACATTTATAAATATGTCATATATTTTTACTTTAATATAATTTCTATTTTTATACTAGACATACAGAGTATATTAATTTTAGTCTAAAGTTTGTAACACTATCTAATATTGACCGCACAAATAAAATTTTGGTATAGTTGTTCATTAGTTAGTCCATTTCCGATTTCCGTCATCACGATAACTAAACAAAAAGAGATATCAAGATGAAATTTTGGTGATGTATTTTAAACATTAAAAGTCAGTTTAAGATTGTGAATGAGAAAAATCGGTTCATTGGGTCCAATGGATTCTTGACTCAACTTTTAAACTGTATAATATAGAAGAAAAATGAAAATAAAAATAATGTTCATTTCTTTGAAACAAACATTTTTTCTTTGAACAACTTTTTCTTAAATAATCTTAATTCAAGTGTTGAATACATATTTTTAAGCCGATTGTTTTCCATTTTCGTATAATTATAAAGTTGGAAGTCGTAATAGCTAAATGACAGTTCTGATCAACTTACTAATAATAAAGACGCATTACTAACAAAAGCAAATGAACAGAAAGGTTAATAATACTGAGGCCTGCTCCGACGTTAACGCTTACATGTTGCGATTAACTTAAATTCTAAATTAACGATGACATAATATAACGAATTTTAATGCTTACATTTTCCTCTATCAATCGTTATTATTTTACAATTTATTGATACATATTCGAGTTCATTCTGAAATGAAAAATTGAAAACCAAGTATAATTTTTGAATTTTTACTTGAAAAAGAACAAATTTTCATTAAAATGCACACAAACGTGTTTTGCGAATGAAACATTTAAAGCCGTTATAAAACCCAATTAAGTGTTTTAAAATAATACACTTGTAACAAACTACGAATTAACGCTATAATTTTTATTCATCTATGAATCGAACCTTCTTAATATGAGCTTATATTCCCAATCCAATACACTTTCCGTTACAAATGACCATCAGTATAAAACACTTTCACTAAATATATTTACAAAAATTATAAAAATTATTCTTCTTCGTCTACCCTTTTATAACAGATATATTATACAAGATCACTTGAATGGTTAAAACTCTCTTCACATTTATACACCAACGTTTGTTTCTCTTTTTAGGATCCCGCTAAATGATTTTAGTTGTCCGATCAACATATTAAAAACATTGGCGTCCGTTGTTGCGTCTGTTGATATGAATCATGTTGACAAAGAGCACATATTATTATTATGTGTGAGTATTATATGTGAGTGTATGTATACTAAAAGAGCAGGGCCTAGAGGGATCTGAACTGCAAAACTTGAACACTGCTTTCAGTCAATCAAGTTGTGTTAAAAATAGCTTAAACATTAGGGATCCGGATGCAGCCCGATCAATTTTTAGTCCAATCTATTTAATAGGACGGACTCCTTCCATTTTTAAACTGTCTATGAGGTTTGGAGCTATTTTCATTATTGTTTTATTCAAATTGGGCAAAAATAAAACCTTTTGAACACATTTTGGAAAAATTCTTCGTTTTTGTGTAATAAGCGATTGCAAATCGAAAAATTTTATAATTTGTCTTACCCGGCATCTATTCCAAAATTTTTTAATTTCCATTTTCACGGAAGTATTCGTAAAAAGTTATATTTCCATGCAATATGCATGATTTTCCCACAATAAATTTGCTTCACCTAAAAACGAAAATTCTAAGTAGAACCAAAAACTGGGAAAAGGGACATAAATTGTATGAAAATAAAACTCTTTAAGAATACTTCCTGCAAGAGAAAATTAAAAAATTTACAATATAAGTCGGTTTTGCTACGTTTAAAAATGTTGTGTTTTAGCTTTTTTTTAATCATTAATCGCTTATAGCACGGCTACGAAGAATTATTAAACAAATTACAATAGTTTAAAGTGTTTATAAAAAAGCGATGTGGTCGTAATAAAATTGGACCAAAATCATAACTACGAAGGTGTATTCAAAAAATTCCAACCGTTTAAAGTGTTTATAAAAAAGAAGGAGTTGGTTGTAAAAGTAGTTTGACCAAAAATTAGTCTGGCAACACCTGGGTACATAATATTTTAACTATTCTCAGCACAATTCCTTTGGCAGAATACACTGCTCGAGTTTTGCACAGTCAAGTATCTCTAGGCCCTGCTCTATTTTAATGCCTCTACTTGAATATGATACCAAAACTACCTATAATACATACACCTACCCAGGTATTGTAATGTCATGGTAGAGTAGACTATAGGCAACAGGTGAACATACAACTTTTACCTGTGTACATTCATTTAGTTGTCTAGCAGCAAACACTGAGACTGGAACTTATAATATTTGTGTAAAAATACATTAACAATTATTATTTCAACAGAACCAAAGTGTGAAAGTGCTTTTTTGGGAGAGTGTTGACTGGGAAATATTTTCCACTAAGCCTGATAATTTGAGAATTTATAATTATTTTAAAACGTTATAAAGTGATTGTTTTTGTCTTCAAAAAGGAATATTTTTTATTATGATTTAAGTGTGTTTTTTTTTTTGAAATAATATTTTTGAGTTCAGTTATTCCGGATATTTTTGGTTTTTCTTTGGATTTTTTTTTCATTAATTGGTTTGTATTTATATTTAAATTTTATTTTGTTCTTATTTTAAATTATTTTTATTTTTAAGTTATCATTTCCAAAATACCGGTATTATAAAATAATAAATTATATTTTAAAATATTTGAATTTACAATTACTTAATATAAAAACACTCCCACTTGGTTCGAAAAAGAGGTCAACAATGTGTTGTATTTAATAAATATGTCCTTTTCATACAATGAAAGTAATATGCAAAAATTATATACCATGAACATATGTTAAATTATTCACTGGAATATTTTCATGGAAAATTTGAGTACAAAGATATATAATTACGAAAGGTAAAATTGGTGATAAAAATTTAAAAATTTTGGCCGTTTTTTTAGTTACCAAACAGCATTTATAGATACGAGAATTTCTAATTCATCTCAAGTAAGTAAGCCAAGGATTGTCGAATTGTAGCCTTCTTGTCTCAATATCATTTTAGATATTCTTGGATATCAAAGACATTAATCGCATCTGACATTATATTATCGAGAATAGGAATATTTTTTAAACAACCTAACTTTTGTAAACAATTTCCATGTATTTGCTAAAAATTCTTGACGTAAAAGTATGGAAAATTTATACACTCTAAATTGCGGCTATAAAGGTAATCTGGTAAAATTTTTCTAGATAATCTGTCAAATATTAGCTTGACAGCTTAGATCATATCTTCTATTATTATACCAACTATGATCTAAACTAGCAAGTAAGGTTGTCTGCAACATTTTTGCAATAATGTAATTAGTGATATTATTGATTGATTTAACAACCAATATGGTAATAAGAACAAAGTTTCCCATACATTTACGTCACAAATGTTTGGAAAATTTGGTAATTGTTTCTACAAAATTTCACTACATAGCCCACTATGTATATTCATCAACTAATGTCAGACAGTGGAGCCTGTTAAATGGAGCTCTACTCAGACATTCTGTTTGATATGAATGAAGGCTACATCGTTAAACATTGACTCAAAAATATTTATATGGACAGAATAGCTATTTTTTAATTTACCTTAGCTACCTTATGTGAAAACCAACCAATTATTAAATTATGATTAAGACCATATAAATTTTTATCTTAATCTCTATGTGCTCTTGGCTGTTTTCGCACAAATGTCCCAACAAACTCCTAGATTTTCGGCTATGGTTTTCTATTCAGAATAATTCTAGCGAAAAAGAAATGAGAGAGCTAATAGAGATGAGTGATATGAGTCACATAAGCAAATTATAATAATTTTCCTGTAAATGGCTTTAAAATTTTAGAAAAAATAAGGCATTAATTTAACTTTTAACATGTATGTCTTAGAATGTTAACAGTTGAATAAGACGTAACTTTATGGATTCATCTCTAATTTGCCATTGGGTACTAATTTCATTTCAAATATTCCGTGAAATATTCTTAAAACTTATTAAATATACTAAAATAAAACTTATTTTTCCTGTTTATGTTTTTTACAAAATTACATATAAACAAGCACGTATTTAGCTTGGTATTTAGCTTTATGTACAAACACTCTAAAAATTAGCTGACTATTCTATCCTTCCACTATTCTCAATTAAAAAATAATAATTTCAATAAAAATTATTACACATACACTTAGAAATACGTATTGCTTTTCGAGTAAAATTATATTCCTAGATATACTAATAATAATGTGATAGCCACAAAACCTTATTCGGTGTCAAGGTCTCATTCAATGGTTTCGCTTTCTGTAGCTTGGTAAGAATGGTCTACAACTTGTCGTACCCATCCACTTAGTAAGTATTTTTCTTCTTCGAAAAACAAATACTAAAAATTTAAATTAAGATAATATTATATCCGTTTTACTAAAGACTCCATGAAATATATGAAAACCGATACGCTAATGCAATTAGATAAAGCGATCTGAATTTCTTTTTAGACAAATAAAAGATACTAGTTATTTAAGTATGCAGTTTTCTGACCTCAAAATATCAAAATTGTCTATTTTCTCATTGTATCCAAATTATGAGAAATACATAAACCGATACCAATTTATGTGAAATTTATAAATCGATATGCACATATTTAGAAATATTCAAACATCTTGTCAAATATTACTAAAGTAAGATAGTTGGATTTGGAAATTTTCATATGAGATAAGTATACTATGTTAAAATCTGTAAATTTAAATTTTATTTTGTAAAAATCAATTGTATATATCAATTTTATTTAATAAAATTTTATTGAAAATGTTTATGAGACTATAGGTAATTATTATAGGAAATAATAAAAATTGTTTAAATTATAATTTTATATTCATTTTATTAAAATCGAGAGAAAATCGCTCTCCCTCCTGCACGTTAAATAGTCAATGCATTCCTCAAGGTTACTAATTTAATAAAAACATTTATATGTGAATAAATATTACTTTCATTTTTAAGAGTTTATACGGATGAACAAAATCTATTTGAGATATCATATTTTTATTGATTTTCTAAGAAACAATAAACTTTCTGATTTATGTATAATTGTCATATTATATAGGTGCTGAAAATACGATTAATTGAAGAAAATCCTTCTTTATGGAAATTTTAAGAGCATACTCGAGAAACATGGAATGCGTTGTCAGAGTTCCAATTAAATAGACCAAAATTTTCAAATTAGTTGTTCACTAATTTTAAATACATGTAAATATATAAGCTTCTAAAAATCGAGTTATTCACTGATAAAACAATATTATCACTTTTAGTATTATAAACTTATTTGAATAAAATTCTTACATGTCACTTCATATATTTATTTGCTTTGTAATTACGGGTATAAACTCGATTCCAAAGGTCCTTAACTCTCTTTGCAATCATTAATTGCAAAAAATGAATTACATTTTCAAAATTTTGAATTTAGGATTATCTTTCTCAATTTATAGTTTTAGTAAGAATTTAGATAAAATCGATATATCTAATTTAAATAAAACTTTGAAATATTCTCTGCAAATATTACAGGTGATTCAAGACTTTTGTATCAATTTGAATAATAAGAAGTATCTACTGTTAGAAATTAGAATTATTGAATAAAAAGATCACTTCTAAAATTATTTAATAATCTTAGTCAGTTTATATTTTAGTAAATACTCGGACGCGTAGCAAGAGCGAAAACTTGATTGAGTACCAAATGAAGTTTATAAGAAACTATGTAGTGTCGATTTGAATTTGGCCAAATATTTGTCCGAGTGTTGAACAGTTGGAAGTATTGACATGGAAACTAGCAAACTTATATTCTAATGTTTGTCATGACAACAAATATTATATTATTATTAGCTAACATAAACCAAATTTTCCACAAACAAATTATATATTTTCAATTAAAAATATAATTTTAAATTATTATAATATTTAAAGTAATCTCGTGTAATATAAATAAAAACATATTTTTATTCCAATAATTATTAATATATGGCTTAGGGTCGTAATTAGTCAAATCACAGACCATTTTTGAATAATTTAAGAAGGTACATAGTACTGAAATATAAATAAGTCACATGTATATATATAATAATTATTTTCAGATGTAATTATTATTAACTTTGTTTTTGGAAAAACTTCACTCAAAAAAATGTATATTCGTGTTTCGATATTGTTATAAATTTTTTTTTAATTTTTTGTACAAATGTTCTAATTGGTTTTTTTAATACACGATTATTTTAATAAACTTTTTTTTTTTCATTTAGAAAAAATATATAATTGTAATAAAAAAAGTTAAATTAAAAATACAACTTATAAGTACATAGAGTTCATACTAAATAATACTAGCTGTTGATCGTGGTGTTTGTTCGGATTTTCCAAAGATATCATTTTGCTTGTAATGAAAATTAAGTAACATAAGCGTTAAAAACTGAGGTATAGGTACACAGAAGAATATTATATTGGCATGAGTAACATCCCAGTATAATTCAAAACTGTTTCACTGCGTTTATAAGTAAGTTCGATTTTAAACAGGCGAGTAATAAGTTAAATCAATTTTGAACAAATTTTTTTTAAACATATATTTTGTATTTTTTTTGTTTATATATTCTGGTTGAAAAGTTGCACTACCTAGTTTGGCCCAAAATGTATTAGTCTCTATATGGCACGGACACCTACCTACGATTGAGTTGATTTGAAGTTGTAAAAAAGACTTGGGGTTTTTGAAATCAGAAAATATGTCATTAGATATTTCCTGTTTTGATGTAGAGGACGATTCCTATGACTTCCTGTATAAGGAAGCTAAAAATCTCTTAAAATAATAACTAAAAAGTTAAACAAAATTAAAGTCTTGTTCACATATGGTATTTATTTTATATCCTTTGAAAGATAAAGTACATTCAACAGTACTTCCTGATTATTCTACATATATAGTATATATACGACAGAGATCAGTGATCTAAAACGTTTTCTTTTATCATGTTTAATATGAATCTGGTCATTCGACATTATTCTTTCCGCTTCAACGAGTATAATTTTTTTTATCATGTATCATTTACTTGTTTGTATGAAATAATGTAACATATTTATAATAAAAGAAAAAACAGAGTAAAATGTGAACGCATCACAATTTTAATTTGGAGTGAGGATGCTTTAAAATAATTTATGTTTTCTAAATATGTAACTTAAAGAGCTCTATAGCTCTATTCAGTGGTGTAATAGTTAGTTTGAGGTTTTATTTTAGACCCTGCTGTAAACAAATTAAGAGAAAATTGATAGACATTGAAAACTGTTAGCAAATTTATACTCGACACATGGTTGAGTATCTGTGTTTAAACTATTAATCATTGCTATTCTTAAAATACTCTAAACATGTGTTTTTTAGTTAAATTTGTGCTGAAATTGTGGTGAATCTAAAAATTTTGCGAAAAACTGTTTCAAATACAAGTTGT